>CM062293.1:75348196-76548196 GCA_031216915.1 Pictodentalium vernedei | reverse complement strand
AGTCTTGATTGGGTGAAAGAAAATGCAGTAAATAAAATAAAAAAAAAAAATTACACCCTAGTACAAGACTTTATGTATATTTAAGGAGAGGATAAAAAACATGCTTTTTGAGACCAAAAACTGACCAAACATATCACTGTCAGTAAACTCATTCACACAGAGAACAGGGGTCTTTTTGGGTGTCTCTGGGTCCGAATCTGGGACCCTTTCCCAATGACATTTTGTCTCAATCCAAACCGAATATTTCCCAATCTCCTTTCACATTCAAATAAAAAATTAATTAATTCTTCTTTTTACTCTTGAAGGCCTTATTTTGACTTTAATCACTTTTACTGCAACAAAACAGGTGCCTCTCGAGGTGCAGTTTTTAGATAGATTTGCAGGTTACATCCCAAGAACATTGTCAGTTGTTTCTAGGCAAGTCTTGGCTGCCTGTATTATAAAACTTACTATACACGAAGTAGCTTCTGTATTAATGTTCTCGGAGGCGCGGTGGCGTTGCGGTAACCGGTTCTCGCCAGATCACCGATGTTAAGCAACGTTGAGCCCGATTAGTCCTTGGATGGGTGACCGTCTGAGCGATCGATTCGGACTCCTTGGGCAAGGAACTTAACCCCGATTGTCCACATGGGGGCACGATGGCGCCGTGTACTAAGGCGTACTGCACGTTGATGGTGCGCATGTCTTCAACCAATCTAACCCTGCCTGTGCTATAGTGCGGGTTACGATGTTGGGGATCTGGCAACTGCTCGTCGTTGCTCGGTTGTTCTCTCTGGGTACTCCGGCTTCCCCCACCCGTAAAACTGTCACTGACACGATATGACCTTGGCTGTTAAAGTGTCGTTAAAGCTTAATGAAATAAATAAATAAATTAATGTTCTCAGATCAACATGAAGGTAATAATTCTTATTCTTTGTGTGTTTCTTCTTCCAAACAAATTCTCAATTTGGAGCCTTTATAAAATGAATTTTCCCAATTGCATGGACCCCGGACCCTTTCCCAAAGAAGGTAGAAGAACCTCTGAGAACGGGAATATTCCTTGGCAAGCTCCCAGACCACTACAGTTTAATTCCGCGAGGTATCCGATGCTATTATAGGCTCTTTGTTTTCCCCATTATTCACATAGTTCGCCCGCAGACTACCCATGATGCAATGTGATGTCCGTTTATTCACAGAGATATACAGATATTCTTTCATGCTCCAGTTATAGATATTCCAATCAATAAATATTTATTTCGTTATATGTGTGCATCTATGGTATGCAACACATCCTCCCACTGTCCTTCATAACTGTGTGACGTTTGATGATCGTGTAGCTCCAATAGTTTCCGAGTTACGCCTGAGACACAATTTGTGACCTTGAACAAGTATTATCTTGATCTTAAGATACGAAAGCCCCTGTTATACACTACACACCTTCTCATTGTTCTTAACATTTGTATGAAGTTTATAATTGTATATAGATTTGTGTCTGATTTTTGGCCGAGGTACGAATATTGACCGATTTTAGGCGTGACCTTGAAACATGACCTTCGCCTTGAAATTACGGGACCAAATATGGAGTGTGACACATCCTCCAGTTGTCCCTCATAATTGTGTGAAGTATGATGGTAGCCCCAACAGTCACTCACGAATACTTCAATCACTATATGTCACCCGACCTTAGTCGGGGGGGGGGGGGGGATAAAAATAACTACTAGCGTAGATAGCTTATCGCCCAAAATTTATAACCGTTTTGCCACCCAAACGGGTTTTATTATTCGTAATTAAGTCATAAACATGTTTAGCCCAAATAACAAAATTTCCATTCCATTTGGCAAAGTGTTAGCAACTGAAAGTCTCAAACGTTTCCCGATATGCTTAAAATAGTTAGTCGAGTGGTGGGGCATTCAGCCACTGAAATTACTACAGATCATGAGTACATATTTTATTTTGGAACCCCTTACGCCTTTAACCCTTTACCTAACATGAAAAGCAGACGACACTTGCAAAAAAAATTCTTGAATGACTATTTTTTTTCATTTTTTGTCTCAAAAACATAGGTTATGACCCCTCGTTGGAACGAGCTCAACGAGCTCGTTCCAACGAGGGGTCATAACCTATGTTTTTGAGACAAAAAATGAAAAAATAATGAAAATTAATTGGCGATTTTCGTAAATAGCGCTGGCCGGTTTTGACCGTTACGTTGGGCAAAGGGTTAAACCCTGGTGTTATCTTCCATGCTAGCTCAGTGGCAACAGTTGTAAGTGACCATATTCATGATTTTTTTTAGCTCACCTTGACCAAGTCAAGCTGAGCTAATGTAATCGCTCTCCGTCCATCGCCCGTCAACGCCATGTTTTGGTCTTCTCCTCCAAAACCACTGGGCCAATTCATGTGAGTTTCTGTGAGTAATGGTCCCGAAGGGGCACTGCATTTTTGTTCAACTCAATATGCCCAGCCCCATAGGGGGAAAACGCTCCAAAATATTTTTAAAATCTTCTCTTGAACCAGTGGGTAGAATGACTTGATATTTGTTATGGAGCTTCCTTTTGTGGTGTAGAATCAAGTTTGTTCAAACGAAGTTCGTGAAGCAATATTTGGCTTTGTAATGTGATGGGTAAGATTTTTGGCCCCGCTCAAAATTTCTATTTTCTGAACCGACGGCCCGATTTGAACGAAATTCGGTATGTGGTATTATTGGGTCATAAGTACTTGATTCATGCAAAAAAGAAATCCGCATCCCCATGGGAACTCCAGGAGCTAAAATACAAATATTTTCAAACGCCCATTATTTGGTATGAAGCATCCTAAGGACCAGTAGAATTGAATGGTAAAAAATGACCATCGGTTGTGTTAGGGCGTTCTGAAGAGGGCTTCGAAAAATGCTGAGTCAGCATATTTGCTAAAATTGTAAAAAGTCTTTTCTCCAGAACCCATGGTCAGAATCTTTTGATATTTGGTATACACCATCCAAGGAAGGGGGGGGGGGGGGGGGGCATTGGTTCATATTTGGGTTCAATACAGGATCCCAAATTTTTAACTTAGGGCAATATTCTTTAAAAATCTTCTCCAGAACCACCAGTCAGAATCTTTTAATGTTTGGTGTACATCATTGCCCAAATTTTAACTTAGTGCAATATGGGGGATAATTTTAAAAAATCTTCTTCAGATCCACCAGTCAGAATGCTTTCATGTTATTTCGTATACAACATCTCTAGGGGATCAGATTCAAGTTTGTTCAAATCGGTTCCCTAGGTATATATTTGGGCTCGCTATGGTAGCCCGGATTTTAATTTATGGCAATATGAGGAAATTTCAGATCCACCAGTCGGAATGCTTTCATATGTGGTGTACAACGTTTCTAGGGGGTCAGATTCAAGTTTGTTCAATTCGAGGGTCTGGGCTAATATTTGGACTCCATATGGGAACCTGAAATTTAACTTAGTGCAATATGAAGAAATTTCTTTAAAAATCTTCTTCAGATACACCAGTCAGAAAGCTTTCACATTTGGTATACAACATCTCTAGGGTGGTTGGGGGGGGGGGGGGGGGGCATTCAAGTTTGTTCAAATCGGGTCCGTAGGTTAATATTTGGGCTCGCTATGGTAGCCTAAATTTTAACTTAGTGCAGGACGAGGAAATTTCTTTTAAAATTTTCTTCTTCAGATCCACCAGTCAGAATGCTTTCATATTTGGAATACATCTCTCGGAAGGTCAGATTCAACTTTATTCAAATGGGGTTCCTGAGTTAATATTTGGGCTCCCTATGGGAGCCGGAATTAGCCATGTTGCTGAAGAATTAGACATTTTGTATTCAGTACCCTCTAGAGCTGTGTAACTAAGATTAATCCACATACGTTGAATCAAGATGCTTCATAGGGGAGGGGACCTCCACATTTTACATTATGATCCCCCGAAGAAAAAGCATGATGATTGGACTGTTTTTGTCAATCCCGAGGGGCTCAAGGATTGACAATGTATCCTATGGGGATGGATTGTTGCTAAATGTAGATTCATTCTTGGACTCTGTTTATATCAGGTTCTGTTCAAGGTGAGCGCCGTGGGTCCTCTTGTTTTATTTTTTTTATGGGGTGTGGGGGGGGGGGGGGTAGACCAATTAATATTTTCAGCGTGAAGCATTAGCTCTGCACGTGGAAAATATTGATTGGTCCACACAGTACATTCACTGAGCATTTACCCTACTTAATGAAATTAAGATGTATCATATTCCTGGACCGGTAAATGGGCCTCTCGAGTTCAAAGGGTTAATGATCTCCTATATGGCCCAAGGATTTAGGTTTTAATCCAAGCTTTCTGGGCGGCAAAATTTCAGCCTCATAACCAATGCAAAAAAGGCCGTAAAATTCCACAAATTGAACTGACCGCATATTACCCCTTACCTACCATCTTCTAGAACCATTTCAATCTGATATTTCATGTATACATGTAGGTACTAAGCTACCATAAAATATGTTTTTTAGGGTGTACTGTTTAATCCTTTACCTAGCATGAAAAGAAAAGCAGACGACACTTGCCAAAAAAATTCTTGAATAACTAATTTTTTTCATTTTTTGTCTCAAAAACATAGGTTATGACCACTCATTGGAACGAGCTCGTTTTAACGAGGGGGTCATAACCTACGTTTTTGAGACAAAAAATGAAAATTAATTGACGATTTTTGAGAATAGCACTGGCCGGTTTTTCCGTTACATTGGGTAAAGGGTTAATCCAGAAGCCGAGGTGCCCCTCACCCTCACTTTTTGATCAACAAAGACAAAATGCTTGAAATCAGTACACGGATGAGTCTTGGCAACGTGTACATTATAGCCATTATTAACCCGTAGCCGATGAGTTTACCGAACGCGTGTCAGCTGCAGATTTTTGTCTGCCTAGTAGAGCATTAGATTTCACTGCGTTTGGGCATTGTACGACCCTGCTGTACATGCGATCTGAACGATTTTAGTGCATTAGTGGACTAACGGCACTGATTCGGCGCTGGAACTGCCTGGTAGCAGTGGCGTAGCCGGGGGAGGGGGTTGGGGGCTAGGGGGCATGCCTCCTAAAAATTAGTCACCCCCTCAAAATGGGAAAACTGAAGTACCAGAGATTCCCAGATTCACATTGAGGGTATTGAATTTTCGAAATTTGTTAATGGTAGGGGATTATCGTATGCCTGATATGGGTAGATATGGCCGTCCCATTGGGGGGGGGGGGGTCTTCTCTCCTGAACCCCCATCAATGGGTGGGCCATACCTACCCCCACGTCAGGCCCACGGCCTTCGGATAGATATCATGTGGCATATATCGACCTGGCACCCCTAAAAAATATGGCCCCCTTAATAGGAAATCCTATAGCTACGCCCCAGCCCGGTAGTCCATTAATGCCCTACAATCGCCCAAATCGCTTCTCATGTGACAAATTTACTTTTATATAATTTTCTGCGAAATGGTTCCAGTGCCACCTCTTACATTTCAATCCTTTCAGGAAAACAAAGTGTAAGAGAAAATGGACTTGGGAAAGCAACAAAAGAAAGACAATAATCGAATATGTACTCACTGACAAAAGCTCTGGAGAGAGATCACGGAAATGGAAATAGATGACGAAGGAAATTCTGAGTTAACCCTTTACCCAACGTAACGACCAAAACCGGCCAGTGCTATTCTCAAAAATCGCCAATTAATTTTCGTTATTTTTTTATCTTTTGTCTCAAAAATATTGGTGATGACCCCTCGTTGGAATGAGCTCGTTCCAACGAGGGGTCATAACCTATGTTTTTGAGACAAAAAATGAAAAAAACTTAGTTATTCAAGAATCTTTTTTGCAAGTGTCGTCTGCATTTCATGTTAGGTAAAGGGTTAAATTGTGATCACAACCTGATATGAGTTATGGGCAATAGAATACCAAATAAAAGTGCGGTACTTAACGACATTTGGAAATTGGGAAAAGAAGCCGACTGGGGCACTTTTAGGAAAATTTAAAATCAAAGTTAGTAAATGTGGCAACCGGAGATAACGTTCAGGAGTTTGCTGATTCAAAAGTGAGAAGTCTAAAAGATGCTGGGAAGGAAAGCATAGTGAGAATTTGAGTAGCGACAAATGAAGTAGGATTTAGGGTATATAAAGAGCTCAAACGCGCAATGAAAGAGAGAAAGAAATGCACAGAACGACACGCGCGTGTGAATGGGTTAATCGATATGGCACGAGTGCCAGCGCGGAGGGATAGAACGAAAGGCCGTAGGCCTAGAGTTTTATCCTTCCGCGATGGCACATGTGCCATATCGATTAACCCATTCACGTATGCGTGTGGTTCTGTGTTATATTACACGTCTTCCCATCTATAAAAAAACAATTATTAGAAGGACACTCAGCAATTCATTTGCCAGCTATCAACAAAAAAAGAACAAATGTTATCGCCAACCAAATTTGCGAGAGGAATCGGTGTTACTATTTCATCCCCTGAGTTCCAATGTGTTCTATGTGCCTACTAGCACATAGAACACATTGGAGCTCAGAGAACGAGTGTCAGCTTTCGATTCAAATTGTAATTGCGTTGCACGAATTGTAGAAAATTCCAGTGAAATTTAGCTTCTATTTAAAAATAATCCATCAATGATTTCCGTTCCACACAAATGTGCAGGATAGATATTCATTTTCCGCATGCTTTAGTGTTGCTGTAGATGGGGATTACATAGAACAGGCCTGTAATAAAAGTTGTGCTGCATTTAGAAGGTGTAGAAACTTACGGGGGTAAATGATACAGCCAATAAGAGTGTCAAAGAAGTATATGAAGAGACAAGAACAAAGGTGAATATAATCAAGGACAAAAAAGGAAAATGCGGAATAGTAACCCCATTAAAGCAATAAAAAAAAACAGGAGGGTGGAGGGGGAATGTCAAGTTCCAATATTTTCTGGAAATGGATATATAAAACTAATAAAAACAATATCATACAGAGTATTCAGGTGGAAGGCAAAAGCACTGTCGACCGGGCCAGTACAGTCAGTGGCGGCGCCATGGGAGGGGGGGGGGGGTGCTTACCCCTCCACTTTTTTCGCCAAACGTAGTAAAAAAATACTACACATTAGCAGCAAACAACAAACAAGAGTCGAGGGCCCAAATTGCAACAAGGCTTGCCGTGTTCAAACGATCTGAAACATACTGCTTAAGAGTATTCGAGGAATGCTAGAATCGAGAGTGTGCAACGCATCCGTTTGGAATGCAGCCTACTTTCATTTTCGATTTGAGTGTCGTTTGGTGCTTTGTGCTCGCACTTTACAACAGCGTTCTTCCGTTAAAATGTCACCAAGTACGACGTTTTCTATAACTGAAAAATTTAACCAGTAAGTTTCAAAAGCATAAAACCGTTTTAATTTATTTGTCTGAGAATGCTCCAGAGAACACCATTTACAACGTAAGATTTTAAAATTTTCTCAACTTTGGGAGGGGACACTTTTAAAACTTACGCGCGGCGGGCAATAACCAACAGTACCCCCTCACTCATTTCTGTAACTCTGGTGCCGCCACTGAGTACAGTAGTAGAAATAGTGAAGCATTGAGAGAGGGAAAATGATAGAAGATGGGGGATGGCGATCCTCCAAAATGCATGATGGAGGGGGCAGAAAATTTATCTGACTTATTATGCCGGGAAATTGAGGTGGAGAGAGTACGAAATGCAGTCATCAGGTTAAAGAATGGCAAAGCAGCAGATACTGACGAAATTCCTAACGAGTTTTAAAAAGAGGAGGGGTCCATTACATAGTGCATCTTATAGCACTATTTAGCATGGCAATCACAAAGCAAGAGGTCCCGACAAAGTGGAAGGAAAATAGAGAAACGTCCATACACAAGAAATGAGAAGTTTTAGCTAATTACAGAGCGATATTGGCTAGCAGCAATATTGAGAAGGTATTCTGCAAGGTTCTCTATTGGAAGCTTGTGGAAACTGTCGAAGAAAGAGGATTCCTGGGCGAAATCCAGAATGGGTCCCGGAAAGTGAATCGAGTCACTGACTTGTTTACTCTCTCCAAACTTATAGAGTCAACAAAAAGTCAGTAAGAAAATGATGTTTAATGTGGCAGAAACTTGGAGGACCTTGGAGTCGGAGGAAGTTTTGACGGAATCTTGAGTGCACTGTCCAAAGATGTGCAGAGTATACTCAACATGGCAAACGTCACAACAAAAGGATTTCAATGGAGATATACCTTAAGCAGGGGTGCATCTTTTCACCTATACTGTTTGCATTGTACCTAAAAATAACTTAGGACAGGAGTTGATTGCAAGCGCAGAGGGGTCAGTGTTTTAAAGACAAAAATCCCAGGGATTTTTTTTGTAGATGACATGGTTTTATTACCAGAGTGAAGCGGGACTACAAAAACTGTTAAATATGGCAGGAAAGTACGTGGATAGATGGCGACTTGAACTGAACGAAAACAAAAGCAAGGTGATACATGTGGGTTGTACGGTAGATGCGCGTGAAGGTGGATGATGGGTAAATTCTCTGTTGGTGAAGAGGAAAGCAATGTATAACAGTGTGGGAAACGGTGGAATATGAATACTGGGGACCGAATTTATGTGTAACACAGAGAGGCACAAAAAACACACAAATAAACTTCTGACAAAAGGGGAAAGGATGCTAAATCAGTTAAAACTACTTGGAAGAACTAGCTTTAACAAGGTGTTCGTTGTGAAGACTATTTGGGAGATGGTGGGATTACCAAGTATAACATATAGAACCAAGCAGAAGTGAGGAGCTTGGAGATTCTACAAAATGATGCGGATCAGTGGATAACCGGATCAAGTAACGCAAATGCGATGGAAGAGGTCAGAGGGGAATTCTGGTGGATGTCAGTTAAAGAAAGAACAGATCAGGGAAAATTATGCTACCTAAATTATCTGGTAAACCTCCCAAACAGCAGATGGTATAACACGACGTTTAACCATGTATGGAACTCTAATATCCAGTCAGGGTGGTCAAGGCAAGCGAGTGTGCTAATGGAGAATTACTTTATAGAAACTGAAGATCTGGAAGAGGGGAGGGGGCTGAAGCAGGGCAGTAGTCTTATCAGGAGAAGGGTAGTCGGGGATTGTAATAGAAACTGGCGAGCTGGAACTAGGACCATGAGCTCTTCAGACAGGTTGACTCAAAAAGATGCCCCGCTTTTGAGGAGTTCCTAGATGGATCTTATAGGGGTTTTTGTTGTTCAAAGTGAGCTCTAGGTCACTGGAGATGAGGGAGAGAATCGGGAAAGGCGAGAAAAGAGTGTGCCAAATGTGTAATTTAGGAATAACGGAGACCCTGGAACATTTCATTTTTAAAATGCCCCAAATATTTGCCTATAGTAGAACAAGACTCCTTGAAAACTATATATGATGTTTGATGATGTGAAAGCTGTCATGCTGTGACTGTAGACACCACGTTCACATCCTCAAACATCAAAGGAAAGTCAAGCACAAAAACCAGTAACAACATGGCATTATAGACATCGATGAAATTGTCAATGACACTGAAGCTCAACTGTGAATGACATGTACATGTATAGTATGCGACACAGCAATGATACACATGGTAATGACCTGATAACAAAGGTACATGGAAAGTATTGTAAAGGTCTGTACATAAATACTGATCATAGCTTTAACAAATGTACAGGTAAAGTATTGTAAAGGTGGGTGACAGTTAGATGCTAAATTAGAAATGAAATCTCCATGGGGTTAATGTTACAAATGGGATCCTTGTATGGTGCATCATAAACCAAATGATATCAACTGTTTTGGCACGTTTGAATCAAACCCTTCTAAGGTTGATTCCAACTAATTAATAAATATTTGTCCAGTCCTTCTTAAAATATAGGTATTTGAATTTTTTATCTTTAGCTCATAGGGTGAGGAGGTTTTATTTTTCTCATTCGAAAAATAAACAAAACCAAATATTAACACAGCCGAGCCCAAAACCACTCATTACCGCCCCATGATGGTAACAAACGTAGTCCTAGAAGTTCTGTACAAAAAACTGAGTGCACCTAATTTTGGTATAAAATGGCCGCCGGCAGCCATCTTTAATTTCAGACTGCACCCAAAAGCACACGTTCTCTTCTCAAGGTAATAACAACGGTACCCAAGAAGTTTCGTGAAGATCGGTTTATTGAAACAGCCTCTAGCCCGAGCCATATTGACATGTGCACTAACTGTGTATAAATAGTGCCGAATAAATCAAAGTTCATCTAATTTGAATAATTTCTGCACAAGAAAAAAACCCGTATTATATGTGATGTATTCCATGTTACTAAACATTCATTCAAAAATTTATTCAAATCAGAACCTTCATATAGAAGTTCTGTGCCAAAAACTGATTGTACCTAATTTTGGTACAAAATGGCTGCCAGCAGCCATCTTGAATTTCAGACCACACACAAAAACACTCGTTCTCGTCCCAAGGTGATAACAAAGGTACCCAAGAAGTTTCATGAAGATCAGTTCATAAATACAGCCTCTAGCCCTAGCCGTATTGACATGTGCACTTACTGTGTATAAGTAGCACTGAATAAATCAAAGTTCATATAATTTGCACAATTTCTGCACTAGAAAAAAAGATGCATTATATGTGATGTATTCCATGTTACTAAATATTCATACAAAAATTTATTCAAATCAGAACTTTCATACAGAAGTTCTGTACAAAAAACTGATTGCACTAATTTTTGTACAAAATGGCTGCTGGTGGCCATCTTGAATTTTGGACTGCACCCAAAAACATTCGTTCTCATCCCACGGTGATAACAAAGGTACCCAAAAAGTTTCATAAAGATCGGTTCATAAATACAGCCTCTAGCCTGAGCCGTATAGAAGTTATGTACAAAAAACTGATTGGACCTACTTTCGGTACAAAATGGCCAATGGCAGCCATCTTGAATTTTGGATCGCACCCAGAAACACTCATTCTTGTCCCAAGGTGATAACAAAGGTACCCAAGAAGTTTCGTGAAGATCGGTTCATAAATACAGCCCCTAGCCTGAACCATATTGACATGTGCACTTACTGTGTATAAGTTGCACTGAATAAATCAAAGTTCATCTAATTTGCTTAATTTCAGCACGAGAAAAAAACCTATATTATATGTGATGTTTTCCATGTTACTAAACATTCATACAAAAATGTATTCATATCAGAACTTTCATACAGAAGTTCTGTACAAAACTGATTGCACTAACTAAAGTACAAAATGGCTGCTGGTGGCCATCTTGAATTTCGGACCGCACTCAAAAACACTTGTTCTCATTCCACGGTGATAACAAAGGTACTCAAGAAGTTCTGTAAAGATCGGTTCATAAATACGGCCTCTAGCCGAGCCGTATTGAATTGTTGACGGACAGATGGATGACTGGCCATGGCATAAGCTCAAATTACGTCAAAGTTGAGCTAAAAATAACAAGTCATCCTACCAATTTACAGCGAAATCCCTTCATAAATGCAACCTGTAGACTGTACTAACGGAATCTAGGTTACATGCTCCTGTGGCCATCATCATGGTTGACTGAACCTGACCAAAATAGGACATTCTCATCAAGGTATTATACAGAGTTATCCTACCAAGTTACAATGAAATCCCTTCATAAATATGACCTGAAGACTGTGCTAAAGGTTTTCGGGTTTCGAACCCGTGCGGCTGTCATGGTTAACCAATTGTAACTGAAATGGGATGTTCTCATCTAGACATGACCTTGAACCTGCACATGAAATTTAGTGATAATCAGACAAGAAGTACAAGGTGTAGCCTGTGCTAAAGAAAATGTGAACAGACTTCTGCACGTGTGATCGCCATAGCTTATCTTGACTTTGTCAAGTTAAGCTAAACCTTAAATATAAAACATTCCCTCCCTGATTCGAAAAAAAAAATTATCTAAGAATCAATGAATTTATTTTGTGTGGCCTGATCTCCTATCTGTGAAGAACACAACATTAGATGGGCGAGACAAATAATTTCAGATGTGTGCAAATGTCTTTTCTCATTCTTGAAAAACACTGTGAGGAAGTTGAATGTATGTGGGTGTAATCCTGTACAATATTTCGATATACCGGTAATACTGGCACTGAAATCTTCACCAGTTGAATATCATCCCTTCTGTGGTATACCTGTATATGATATTCAATATAAAACACAGTAGTCTTCGTCCCCCCCCCCCCCCCACCTCCCCCCCACACCCATAAAACTGATGCAATCTAACAGCTGATCGGAGAAACAGGAATTTTTTTTCCACTTCTCAGACAAACGATGAACAGCGTGATATTACCTGACATCGGCTTCTGACCTTTGAACTATGCCATGTATCGACAAACAGCCATGATTTTCAAGACACGTGGGGAATATTACTTTGTTTGTTTTTATCAATAAACTTCATACCCGGTACAAGAAATATTCTCAACATACATTATTAGCCAACATTCTCCCAAGTATTTGCTTTACCGGCTTTCATTGTACAGAAAGTTTGAAACACAACAAATCCACATTGTCCATTAAACTGCTGTAAAAACACTGTCGGTCGATGTGGGTAACTTAGTACTCACTGAGCCATGCTATTGCTGTAATAACTACTCTTTGTAAGTTGCTTGTGTACGGCTTAATGAGAAACAATTGTAAGCCATTTTCAATTGCATGAAATGTTTTGAATGGACTTCCTGTCCTGCAACAATAGCTACCCTTTTCCAGAAATATACAGAACTCTTTCAACAAATAATAATAAGCATGTAACCCTCTATTAAAATAATATAGAAAAAGACAGTTTTCTATAATATCATAATAGCAGTGATATCTGACTACTTTCCCAACTTTGAACAAATTTTCGCCGGTATACCAGTATATCACAATATTTTTTTCAATATCATCACCAGTATTCAAATCTGAATATCATGCAGCCCCATGTGGGTGACTGAGGATGAGGGTGTTCATAGAACTAATTCCATGTTAGGGTCACAAATTATCATTTGGATGAAAGAAATTAACAGTTTCAGTTATTTCCTTTGAAAAAATAATGAGATTGAATCAATAACTTGCATTGGGTAAAGTCTTATATAGAATAAACGAAAAGTGTTTTCAAATACAAACTTTATTCTATGAGAGGGATTAAGAATGAAATTGACGAACCTCTGGCGAGTCGATTTTATTCTTACTTCTACGAGTAGAATAAATTTTTTTACTTGAAAAAACTATACGTTTATTTTGTTTATAATTAAACTTTTTTTCGGTTCGTGCCTTTTCAGATAAAACAATTGGCTCACATGATTCTGTTTTTTCTTTTCATAACTCAACCGAAAAAAACACAATTAGGTCCGCCCTCAGCCACGCCCCTAAAATACCAGTCTTCGGAGTTGCAACATGGTGTCAAATCAATAGAAGTTAGAACACTGGCACGTTCTAAATCTGAAAAAGAAAAATAAATTTATATTACTAATTTATCACCATGAAAATTATTTATAAAATATTTAAATGACCGTGGTGGGTCAATTTTTCTTCACAACTGTATTTATTTGACATTTCAATTTTTACGCACACTGGGTGATCGTCTGCATTCATCGTTTTACCCAAATCGATTGTAAACAATGGCTGGTCACGACGAATATGGCAATTTTGACATTGCTAATTTGAATGAAATTTTTTCTTTTCATGTCATCTGGCTTTATATCTAACTCCACTTTTACAAACTGTGTTTTTCAGTTCTCGGGAAATGGTCAAAACCAAAATACAATGTAATACTGATGGCCTACTTCCACCTACCACGGAACGTAACTTTTACGTGAAGTGAACAGTTGAGGGAGGCGTGGCTTTTGACGTTTTCTTTGCATTACATAATTCATTGGTCAATAAAAAATTTAATGACATAAGTGCATTTGACTTGGAAAGTGTGTCAATTGCTACCTGCATTTCAATAATATGCACACTCTTTTATGCCAGAAAAATAATATGTCTACCAGTTTTAGTTTTTAAGTCTTTGTTCGCTGAAGTAGAGGACGACTAACACTATTTATTTATTTGGGTCGCGAATGTTTAATTACAAGGAATGATCGTTTCTTTTTGTCTATTTCTTGAGTTATGAACCCCAAAAAACAAAGTCCAAACATCGCATAAATGGGCTACGACCATTTACACAGTTTGGACTTTGTTTTTTTGGGGTTCATAACTCAAGAAATAGACAAAAAGAAATTATCATTCCTTAAATCCCATAAATCTTTTATAGGGCAGTTGCGGCAAAATCGTGCTGTTACTCGCTACAAAACACTTTGAGAAGTGAGGAGCACATTGGTCCAATTCAATTGACAAGCATAACTGCCAAAAATAAACAAGGTGCAGTGATACATTTCTGTCTAAAAATAATTCACCTACAAACTTGAGCTAAACTGGCAAAAATACTTTATAAAATGAACAATTTTTATCTCTCTTATTTTCACTGTTTATTGTTGTTTTTTTTCATTTTTGATTCAACTTGAGTTTTATAAAGAGAGTGGACAACAGGTGGATTTGTTTATTTACACTTTTCTAATCTGGAAAATGAAACATTAATCATCATGCCCCGCCTTTCACTATCAACCTTGTATGCTTTCCAACGCAGAGTTTTAATTGGTTTAATCTGTGTTTTTTTTATTAATTGTTGTTCATTTTATTATTGTTAGGCAGAGTTGAAATGTGTCATATATTCTAAAACTAAAACATTTAAGCGACGGTCAGCATTTGATAAATGTTGGTTCATCATGTCTCCCACAAGCTTAAAACAGGTCACGACAACACACATGTGGTAGCGGTCAGAGGTCAACAAGTCAGTCTCTACTATAGGAATAAATTCTTTCAGTGTTAAACCTATGGTGAAAATTCATCACCCTACCAGCAGCTGCTACTAGGTGAATAAAGCAAAAATTTAGCCGAGGGTTTTATTTTTCAAATAAACAGCCATCTATGGGATAAAAATCATTTATCTGTCTTCATAGGTGGATTCAAAGAGCAGTGCGCCAGGAATGCATTGCCTAGAGCCCTGCAAAGCTTTGAGATTTGATTCGATTCAAATCCACTCAAACCTTTTCACTGGAATAAAGCTTGGCATCAGTAATCTTCGTTGTCTCACAATATGTATAGTTCTGGTGGAAATTGCACATGAATAATATTGAAAATAAAGACTGAGTGTAGTTTCCACTATTTAAACAGAAGCAACATCTGTACCCATGCCACCAGCCATGCAAACTCCAGTCTCACTACACACTACCGCGGTTAAAAAAAACTAGACCTGTTCATAAGCACAGCTAACGAAATGCCACTGCAATGTGCTGGCCAACCCAAAATAAAGATTGCTACCAAGTCAGTTTTTAAAAATATGTTCGTACATTGTATAGGTGCTTCATTTTGATACTCAGAAAAGGAAAGGAAAATAAAGTGTCACCATACGCTGACACAAAAAGATACCCCCACTTATTTAACAATGCAAGCCTGACTATAGGTGAAACAGTTTTGGGGTACATACAAATTCTAAGTCAGATTATTGACAGAAGCTCATGAAATAAAGTGCTGTGATCTAGAATCTACACACAAGACTGAGGCAAGTTATTATGAAACTACTTGTCTCCGAGCTTATTCAAGGATTCTTCAAGGAAGGTGGAGGATAATCAAGTACTTTTCAAAGATGGAAACAAACTCAAGCACTTCTAAAGGAAGGGACCAAAATTCAAGGACTTTTTATTCAAGTGGGAACCATGTATACATAGCAAAGGGTTATTTTAGAACAAAACTAGTTTGCATTGCGATTTATTTTATTTAAATTATCATATGAAGGACTCTTCCAAAATACAATTCTCACAAAAATATCACATATACATGTTCATTCTAGATGTCGACAACTTCATATATGGCAAGTGATCCACTCTCTGCTCCAAGTACATACACTAATGTTTTCAGATTTGGTGATTGTGTGCTGTCAATAAATCTGAAAAGATAAACAATCAAAATGATTACTCTTTTTGAAGTGCATCTATTGTTAACTCTTTTAACCCTTTACCCAACGCAGACAATATGAAAATTTATTATTTTAAAAATCATTTTTTCAAATTTTTCAAAATATTTCAACAAAACCATATCATGTGACCCCTCATTGGAACGAGCTCGTTCCAACGAGGGGTCACATGATATGGTTTTGTTGAAATTTTTTGAAAAATAATATTTTTTCAACTGCTGAATTTGCATATTACGCGGGTGGATGCGGGCGATTCATTGGGTAAAGGGTTAACATGAGAGCCTGCTTTTCCGGTCCAGGAACACGATACGTCATAATTTCATTAAGTAGGATGGCTACTAAATGAACGTGTGTGGTAGAACAATTAATCTTTTCAACTTACAGCCTGAAGGCTGCACATTGAAAATATTAATTGCTCTACCCCCAAATAATGGAAATGGACTCTTCCAATTTCTGCCATTTAACTGTCAAGGAAGATACCATCAGTGTTGAAAGGGTTAATACACTTTTCTGTGAACCATTCCAGGAGGGGCATGTGAAGCTTTGAAATTTAATTTGATTTGAAATTCTCCTGATGATCCAGTTTGATTTGATTTGAGTCATGTCTGTTTGTAAATTTTCAAATTGTGAAGATGTTCTCAAAATCCAACTAAATATCTCCACTTCTACTCTTCTCCATTACAACTCTTCCACAGGTCTCCTTTAGAGGACTAGGGCTGCAATGATTAATCGTGATATGCTTGAACAACGATACGTTGCTCACAATTCAATTTGTATCATTGTTTATTATGTATCATGATTCAATAAATACAAGAACAACACAAAGCATGGGCCACTGGATGGATGAATGGGTGGACAGAGGGCTTCACTAGATACCCCTGAATCCTCCTCTGGAGGTCAGGTTCATAATAAACAAGAGGGGCAATGCAAAGCTTGACCCACCAAAAATTTTCTAAGTTGAAAGAGTGAAAAAGGGCCATAACTCTGGAAAAAATGTGTGGAAGAAACACAGATCCCCCATGATGCTTTATCACAGCACTAAATACCATTCAAATCAGAGTAGCAGTGGCTGAGATACAAGGGAAAATGTTTGTACGGATGGGCGTAGGACAAACGGATGGATGAACAAATGGGCAGATGGAGTTCTACACTAGATACCCCTTTCGACTTATCAAGTCAGGGGCATAATAATAACATGCAAAACAAATTTTGGGATTTTGAAAACTAGTTCAGAGAAACCCTGTTTTTGCATACCAACACTGATAGTGATAAATATGCTGTTAAAGGGACTATTCAGTTTACCAAAATTTGGTGAATTCCCTTCTGAGAGGTAAAAAAACACTAGAAAATGGGTCATAAAATCAAAAATTTAAATTACTTAATGTCATGGGTTATCACATTGAGAAGCTACGTATTGCTTAAAGAGTGAAACCAAATTTGTAATACAGTAAGCCACTGGAAATGAATACATGCATTTCCCAAAGTAGCAGACATCTGTAGTTGCATGCCATGAGAGATGTGTATCATGATACGTACATACCATATCGTGCACACTGAATTGTGATACACATTGTATCGTTAGGGAAGCATATCGTTGCAGCACTATAAAGGACACCAGATAATAGAAGAAGAGGAGTTTCTGCTTCCAAAACTACTGTAATTTGATCTTAGATTATTTTACATTTTTGATTGAGCTGACCAAACAAACAATTCACCATGGCACAATACTTGTGTGAAGATCGAATGACAATATTTATGGTAGTAAGAAGATGCAAATATCTCCAATTTCATGAGCATAGAGATTTGATTTGAGGTTCGATTTGTGATTCAGTTTGATTCAATATCTTCTACCTGATTTGATTTGACTTGAAATTTTAGATTTGCAGGGCTCTACATTCCAGAATACTTGGGTTATATCTGGCAAACACTAAGGCCACACAAAATAAATTAATTGAGACTCAGGCCTTTTTAAATTTTTTTTTAAGTCAGAAAGAATGGGGTGGGTTTTTTTTTTTATCTTCTTGTATATAATGAGCATAAGTTGAGAGGCTATCTAATGTCTTTTAATCCACAGAATATACAGAAAGTGCATGATTAAACAAATTTTTTTTAACTCCCAAGGACCTAATTACAACTTTGATCACTTTTCATTGCAGAAGAATACTGGTGCCACAACATGCTGTCTCTGGAGAAACCTGAAAGTTACATTCCAAGTGCCTTAGCAGCTATTTCTGAGCAAGTCTTGGCTGCCTACATAGGCAGCCAAAACTTGCCCAGAGTCAACTGCAAAGTCACAAGATGTAGATGGTCTTTAGCAATTCTCTTCAGATTTCAGTTTTATATATCAATAAAAAAAGCAAAAACTTTCGAGTCTCTCAATTTTTACAAGACACTGAAAGGTAATACAAACTTCCAACAAGAGAGTTCAATTTCCGAGTCGGGATTGCCTGAGAATCAAAATTTTTTGGGGGCTTGATGCAGACAGACTTGTTCCCCAGGAACTGGATAATTCATTGGGAATCTTGACATCTGTGGGGACATGCAAAGAAGAGGCATTATGCTTCTCAAAGTTGATAATAATTTAACCCTTTACCCAATGCAGACGATATCAAAATTTATCATCTTAAATTCCATTTTTTTAATTTTTCAAAACATTTCAACAAAACCATATCATGTGACCAAACAAGCTCATTCCAAAGAGGGAGGGGTTACATGCTATGGTTTTGTGGAAATTGTTTTGAAAAATAGTATTTTTTCAGCTGCTGAATTTGCAAATTTCGTGGCCGGATGTGGCCGATTCGTTGGGTAAAGGGTTAAAGCAAAGATGTATGCTTTTCTTGTTTAGCTCATGGCAATAAGATGCATACCCATGTCATGCATTGGGAACTGCATCAAATTCAGAAAGCAAAGTACTCTCTACCACTTGTTTAATTTCTGATGTTTTTCTTCTGCTATTTTGCTCATATTTTCTAACCAAGAGACAGGTTGTTCAGCAGATTGTAATGGGTAGGTTATCTAAATCAATTATTTATTGAATCCTGCTTTCATTTAATTATAGGGGTTTAACACCACTTTTGACAGCCAGGCTCACCTTGTGCCAGACAATTTTATGGGTGAAGGAAGCCAGAGTACCTCGAGAGAACCACAGAGCAATGGCAAACAACTGTCAGACTCTCCAACGTACTAACTTCACACAATTAGGGTTAGCATTGGTTGTAGACAAGTGCACCACCAATGTTTATTTATTTATTGGTGTTTACGGTCACATACTCCTCACAATGGCTAATCATGACCACAACATGGAGATAAAGTCCAGGTCAGTCAGTTGTTTATACCCCATGTTGCCTATTTAGAGGACTCCCAAGCATTAGTGACTGGGTCCTATTTAACCAGTAAAACGGTGCTTGTTTACCACAGTAAAGATGCACTGCCTAACTTCCAGGGGTTCCCATGGGGGGTTGAAGTTTAATGCCATAAATACTGAGCCACAGTGCACCCCATGGACAGTTTGTATAATTTGAGAGTACCGATTGGAGGTGTACTCTTGTCATTGTGGGTTCAAGCAGTTCATAATCCCTAGTGAAAACAAACTTCATATTTACTTATTTACTAGAGTTTAACCTGTAAGGGCATATGGGAGCATGGTGGCTCAGTGTTACAGAATTTGACTTCAAACCAAAAGGTCCATGATTTAATCCCCACCAGGGGTAACTGCATCCTTTACTTGGGCAAGGCATTTAACCCTTTACCCAACATAATGGCCAAAACCGGCCAGTGCTACTCTAAAAAATCGCCAATTAATTTTCATTATTTTTTTCCATTTTTTGTATCAAAAACATAGGTTATGACACCTCACTGGAATAAGCTCATTGAGCTCGTTCCAATGAGGGGTCATAAGCTATGTTTTTGAGACAAGAAATAAAAAAATTAGTTATTCAAGAATGTTTTTTATAAGTGTCGTCTGCTTTTCATGTTAGGTAAAGAGTTAACTGGTTGAGGACTACATTATTTTGAGTGGTCTGAATGCCTTGATCAAAATTATTTTATTACAAATTATTGAAGAGTGCCCATAGGCACTCTTCAATAATTTGTGATAAAACAAATTTATATAAACAAAATATTATTTGCGTTTGACTGAATATGAAACATGAGCAAGGAAAATGTTGGCTTTTGCTCTGGTACCCTCATTTTTCTGAAAGTGGTTTCTAGCACTCTACCAGTTAATCCTGATTGCCCATGTGGGGGCACAGTGACACTGTGTACTAAGGCTTACTGCACGTCAATGGTGCACTTGTCTTTAGAATTTGAGAGTACTGGTGTACCACTGTCATTGTAGTTTCAAGCAGTTCACAATCCCTAGTAAAAAACAACTTCATAGTTATTTATTTACTAGGGGACGCAGTGGCGTCGCAGTAACCGGTTCTCGCCAGAACACCGAAGTTAAGCAATGTCGAGCGCGGTTAGTAGTTGGATGGGTGACCATTTCAGCGACTGATTCACACACCCGCATTGTGTCCTTGGGCAAGGCACTTAACCATGACTGCCTACATGGGGGCACGATGACGCTGTGTACCAAGGTGTACTGCACATCGATGGTGCGCATGTCTTCAGCCAATCTAACCTTGCCTATGCCGCGGTGCAGAGTTCAGAGTTATGATGTTGAAGAGCTGACAGCTGCTCGTCGTTGCTCGGTGGTTCTCTCCGGGTACTCCGGCTTCCTCCACCCATAAAACTATCACGGTCACGATTAGCCATTGTGCATAAGTATGTGACCTTAAAACACCAATAAAAAAATTTATTTTCTAGGGTTGAACCCACAAGGGCCTATATTAGGTTCCAACTTCTGTGAGAGTTTTCTGACTGACATACACATTTAGAATACATGTTTCAACGAGCAGGCTTTTAGTGACCTTGCATGCTGATGCTAGTTACTGTACATTGGCAGGGGTTTCTTATGAAGTCTTGGCTGCCTATATATTAGACACCACTGATAAGGCACAATTTTACCTTATTATGAGGGAACAAAAGATTAGCAGAATTCCCCAGGTCTATAAGGACACTCAGGCCTGGCAATCTAGAAAATCAAGAAGTGCAAAACAATTGCCCTCCTCAGATTGCTTGGGAGTGCAATTGCACCTGAAATTTTCAAAGCATATACTTTTTTGGTTACAGTACGTGGATGGTGGACTGTCACCCAATCACCCATGTAGTGGAGGTATCACCCAAGGTACTATCAAATTTCATACAGAAACACAAGAAACACAAGCCAAGTTTCAACCAATGGCCCTCCAGGTTTAACCCAGAGGTCCATTGGCTGAAACTTTGCTTATGCTAATTACACTCCGCATCAAATTATCATTATTGCTTATCACTCCACAGGTGATTTATTGACAATACACTCTCTATGTACACTATTTTCATTTCAAGATATTAATACTGAGACTGAAAAAGTGTACTATATTCAGCTACATAGTGGAAAAATTGGTACACATATTTTCTCATCATTCAAAATGTTGCATACAATTCTTATGTGACTGTCTTCTACACTCAGAACGTATCGAAATGCAACAAAGAATGGATCATGAATTATTGCAAATCAATGCAACATTGACAAGTGATAATAGATTTTAAAGGCAACCCCAACAAGTCAGAAAATAAGCAATCTGTTATTTACAGAATGAGGTTCCCAGAGGGCAAATTTGCTGATGCTATCCCATACAGTGAGCCAATTTATCCTCTAGGTACCTCTTTCTGCTCAGGTTTGAGACCCTAATTTAGACTGAGGTTCACAGTGGGTAAATTTAGTGATGCTGTGCAGGGTAGTATCACCAAATTCACCCTCTGGGAACCCCATTTTGCAGATGACAGTCTGCTTATTTTCTGGCTTGAATCCCAAACAGGTCTGGCATTCCAGAAAACCAAGGGGTGCAAAAAAATTGCCCTCCTCACTTTTTGCTAGGCATGCAGCACTCCTGCACTCCTAAAGAATGCCAGGCCTGGACACTTTCAAAATATATGATGAGAATAAAATGAATATTTTGTGAGAATCAAAGTTGATTCTCATTGTTTTCTTAGCGAGAATCATTTGCAAGAACCAGTTCTGATTCACACATAAATTTTAAGCCTTGCAGGTTAACTCTGAACCAGCCATCTGCAGGTTTTTGAGTTCTAACAGTTTTCTCTATTATATAAGGGCAAAGCCTTCTTGCACTCAAGGGACGAATACACCACCACCCATGCTATTCTGTAGATTATGAGGCCTAAAACATAAAACAAACCGAGAACATGAACTTTTGGTAGCAAAGAAATAATTACAATAATTATTGGCACTCTCCAATAAATTGTAACAAAAGAATTTTATATTACTATTTTTATTCTGCTGAGTCAACAACAGATTAGTGCAAACAGTGTAAAACCACTGTAGTGGCTTTCAGCACTTTTCAGTGGAGCCCTGTTAATGACTTCTAGCACTCAACCAGTTAAGGGCCTGGAGAAGTGTCCTGAATTCCCACCAGCCCACAGCCTCTATATGTCCAGTGGCTTAGCAGTGATTTGTAGTCAGGTCTTGGCTGCCTTAACATAAGGCAGCCAAGACTTGACTACAAACCACTGCCTACCTAATCTGTCTGTTATCAACAGGATCTCCTCATGATGGCCTGTTAAGGGCACCTGTTCTGAGGTCCTAAAAGTCAGAAGTAGGCCTTTAAGGGTTAAAAACAGAAAATGGTGGAGATGGGCAATATTAAAAAAAAATCTGAACCAATACTGATATCATGTGCATACCTAAAAACTGAATTGAATACCGAAAATATCTAAATTTTCATTTTTCCTACATTCACTACTTTTAAGGCCTTGTTGAGGCTTGATAGCAGTTGAAGGGTTTATTTTCACGAAAGAAGGAACTGATTTTCTTTTCAGTTTTATTAACCCTTGAAAAAAATTGTCCTAAATTCCCACTAGACTACAACCTGTACATGTCCAGTTGTTTAGCAGTGATTTCTTGTTAAGTCTTATCTGACTTAACAGACTTGACAAGAAATCACTGCTCAGGTGATTTACCTATTGTCAGCAGAACCTCCTAATGATGGAATGTTAATGGCACATACTCTGAGATCACAAAACCATGAAATAGGCATTTTGAAGGTTAAGTTGTGTTTGGAACAAGTCACAAAATTACTGTAGGTATAATTTATGTTGACAAAAGAAGGCCAATTTTAAGCTCATTGGCAGTTGAATTTGTGCCACTGTGGTAGAATGATACAAGAACAACTTAATCTATATTTTTTGGATGTGTATTCCCCTTGAAATTATCAGCAAATATCAGTCAAATCACATACCAAATACCAAACAAATACAGTGATATACCCCCTAAAATAAATAAACCGGTACCAAAATCAACATTCCGATACTGCCCATCTCAAGAAAATAGCATCAATATAACCAAAGTTTTCTCGAATTTTGAGATAACCTATTTACTGTACATCTGGATATAATAGAGGACCAAATACAGTACAGCCATCGTGGACGAGTCAAAATCTATGACACCTAGTGTAATTTCCAACATTGAAGCACCGGGGTAATCCCGGTGCTTCATTGGAGAAAATTTTTCTAGGTATCATAGGGGATCATCTCTGAATTATATGTGTGGGAAAAAATGACAACCCATGGATTTTGACCTGTGGATGCCCTACTGTAAGACAGTTCACAGATTTTGGAAAGCATCTGCATCAACCACAGGGATGACAGCTGTCTTAAGGAGTTTGAGCATTGAAGAGAGGGGTCTTCCCACAAGAACATTTTAAAACAGTGCTATCAAATAAGGTGATAAGACAACTTTTTGATGAACTGTTTGTAGTTCCAGCCGAACTACTTTTCGGTTATCTGTTTTGTCATTTAGATTTTACCACCAGAGGAATGATAAAATCGCTCCTCTCAAATTTTATGTCCTGATTTTGTATTCAAGCAGGTTGATGCAAAAAGTGTGAAATCAGATAAAAGCCTGAATTTCTGAAAACTAGAATCTCTGGATTTGTGTTTGACTTTGCATCATTTTGTAACTTATTTTTGTTTATGAAATCCTGAACCACTAGTGTGTAAGTGCGTCATGACCTGGTCATAATCTGACCTACAAAAATATCACTTCTGTGATCATAAAAGTACTGTACCAGTTATCTGCGATAAAGAAACTTACCCCATATCTGCAATTCCCACATCTCCAACTTGATCACCATTATTGTATAGATTCTGCCAGGTGTTATCAATCAGTCCTGCACGCTGAACTGTCTGGAACACCGGATGAGCCCCCGAAAAAGTATATCCAAATATGGCATTGGAATTCTGATCACCAACAAACAGCACATCTTGGTCTAACCCAGCATTATTCGGGGCTTTACCAAAAGCCATTCCATTAAGTTCAGGTCCCTAAAAATTATTGGTACATCACATGTTAAATTCTAGCATACTGAATGGTTTGGATGATTCTCAGCATTCTATTCAGTACAATATTCCTAATTACCCTTGACTACACTATACAAGTACCTAATGAAGGAACTATATTAAAGTTATGGCGTTTCCCTGTGGGACTACATCTGAAATTGGTTTGGCAACAGTTATTCTCCTTTGCACAGATAAGCGATAAAACTTGATAAAGCCTACTTAGTTATAAGCAAGCCTGGAAATAAGCAGACTATCATCTGCAGAATGAGGCCCCCAAGGGGTGAATTTGGTGATGCTACCCTGCACTCCAGGGTAGCATCACTAAATTTACCCTCTGTGAACCTCAATCTAAAGGTCTCAGGCCTAAACAGAACAAGGTACCCAGAGGATAAATTGGCTCACTATATGGGATAGCTTCACTGGGCTCAAAATCTGTTTCAATTTGCGCGAATCACAGTGTTTCCCTACTAGTGACAGCAATTGTCATCCCACTTCATATTCCACTCTGTAGTATAAACCAAGCAAAAGAATTCTCTGATGCAAAAGGATGAGTAATTTTAAATTTCAAATCTATTCAGGCAGTGGATTTGTATTTTAATCTTGCTCACGCCTTAACTTTCATACCTTTCCTTCAGGTACAAGACTATACAATCCAAGATTTTCCACAGGGGTTTAGGGGCAAGTACCAAAAGTCATCTGGCAGGGTGCAAGTACCGAAGTCATCTGGCACGAATTCTCAAGACACCTGCAATGTTAGGGGCATGTGTGTGCCTTTCTCCCCTTACAAAATTTGTTAGAGTGTGCTGTCAAATGAAGTATTTTGGTGGCATTTGGGGTGAACATCCAATTGATTTTTGGAGCCAATAGACAACTGATTTTTTAAAATAATGGGGGTGGGGGGGAGGGTGCCCTGAATCTGCCATTCAACGGGTGTTGTAGTCAGTGAAAGACATGCACTTCTAAATGTAATAAATTTCTTGTGACAAGTAATTTGATATATTAATAAGTGTAACTCTTAATGTGAGATCATCAGATGACTGTTCATTCTTTCCTGTATCCAGGATCAATAATTAGTGATGTAGTTGCGCAATATCTATAATCTATATACATTACTGCACCTTTAAATCTGAATGGGAATGCCTGCATGTCATAGAATAAGATTACAATTAGAAACACTGTGTTGGTATGTTGAGATGTCGAACTTTCTGATGGTATAACTTCCAACATAACGCATTATTGGCGGTAAGAGTACCATCAGAAAGTCTGACATTTCAACATACCGACAAGTTAGCACTCTAGAGGTTATGCAAATTATCTACAAGATGGTTACCTGATCTGATTTCCTGAAATTCCATGTCCATTGTTCCTTTCAGTTTGCATCCAGTTATCAATGAATTCCAATTACTTCGAAAAAAGTAAACCACAGCCACACACGTATAAGCATATTCTGGATTTTTAGTTTTATTCCTTTCAAATTTTTGATTTACACTTTGTGTGACAGGTATGTGCAACAAACTTGTTATTAATATTAATTTAACCCTTTCCCTGCCATCCTGGATTTCTCAACATTAATGGAGCATTAAGCAAATTGATACTTTTCTCTTACCTTGACACCAATTCACTTTGCAGGTGTCACAGTCCGTTCTTTTTCAAGAAGAGATTTGTACTCTTCAGCATGATGATTTTGTATGTGGCGACATAGATTAGAGGTACTTGAACTGTTAGGCAGCTATACAGTGCTCGGTTTATAATTAGCGTTGCGCCAGTTCTTTCTCATTCTGACACAGATATATAATTGGAAGAAAAATGGGGTGGTCATGCGAATCATTGGAGAGACAAGTGCGAATCAACATGGATTCACGTAGTAGCAGTGTGCATGAATCTTTACACAAATCGATTCATGGATTCGCGTGGAATTTTAACCCCTGGCTTCAGCAAATTCACATGTTGAGGACCTCATTCTGCAAAAGATAGATTGCTTATTTCCAGGCTTGGCTATAAGAGTTCATGGCAACAAATTTATTCTTTAGTATTTCTTGCAATTTGTGAGATTGCACTTAAGCTGTAATGGATGGTAAAAATGAAACCCATTTCAAGTCCATAAAAGGCAATAACTTTGATAAAATACCTGCACTGAACATGCAGGCAGACATCAATAAGATACACTTGCATACCAAGTTTGATGTTATTCCATCAAGTATTTTAAAAAGTTATGAAGTTTGATGGTGAAAATCAAAATAACTCTAAAACTGGAAACACAATATCAACTTTCTAATATAATATCAGTTAATATTGTTTTTTGTCAATATAACAATAACAGGGCTCAAAATAAGTGGTTTCGCATCGCTATTTGCTATGCAAAACATGCTAAAAGCTACACAATTTTCAATTATGTATAGCATTTTGCGATACAATATATTCAACTACAGCCTAATAGGCTGCAGTTGAATATCTTGTATTGAAAAATGTAAAAATGAAAATTTTCAACAAACTTAGCAAGCTATTTCACTGATGTTTTACTCCTGATATAAGATTAACTCTCCGTCTTGCATTAGCAACTTCATATGTAACATGAATTTTATTGGTTTAAATTCATCCTGAATTGTTTCTGCATTTTGCAGAAAATACCCAGTCAAAATAACTTGAAGCCCATCAAATTAAGAGATGTTACGTATTTGTTAATATATGAGTCCATGCAGTTGTTAAAGACAGTTCAGTTGAAAATCAAAGTCAGTGCTTCATGTGTTGCAGCTCATTTGAAAAAGCACAGAAATGGACGGACATTATTCTATCTGCTCAGAAGAGTTCAATACAAAACAGTATGGCATAACTCTGGTATACAAGAACTGCTATGCAATTTTAACAAAATGCTTTTCATTTTTTGGAAATGTGTAGCATTTTGCTGCGCATTGAAAAAAGGGTATTTTGAGCCCTGAACAATAACATGACATTGGATGGCACTGCGGTTTATTGATGGTCCAACAGAAATGACTGCTAATAAGGTGGAGGGTAGGGCTGCAACGATATGCTTCTCTAATGATACAATATGTATCACAATTCAATCTGCATGATACAATATGTATCATGATACACATGATCCCTCATGCCATGCAAGTACATTTAACAAATACTTTCAACAACATGTATTCATTTCCAGTAGATTCCTTTAATTTAAAATTTTTGAATGCACTCTTTAAACAATATGTAACTTCTCATAATGATGACCATTGGCATTCATGTATTTCAGGTTTTGATTTTATGACCCGTTTTCCGGTGTTTTTTCCTCTTCCACTCAGAAAATATGTTCAAACAATTTAATCCATGATATCTTGTTTGACACAGCTCTGTGAGGTCTGTCAGCTCTGTCAAACAAGATATAATAGATTAATCAAATAAATTTGAGGGAATTCACCAACCCTTGATTCTGAATAATCCTCTGTTAACTCTTTGAAGCCGGGAGTCGAGTTTTCTTGTCAGTTATGTAATACGCCAGGTAATCTGGCTGTGACAGTTCGGCTATCTTTGGGCTGGGGGAGAATTAAACACTGAGCAGGTGCTTCTAGTCAAGTGTCATCTGCCTGAAGAGGCAGATGGCATTTGACTAGAAGCACCTGCTTACTGTAAGTTTTTCACTGTATGTCATGTTCAATAAATTCATTCTGATTCCCCAGCTTCTAAGAGTTAATGGCATATTTAGGCAGCTTTCAAAATCTATGAAACTGTTTTGCCTTATATTTATGTTTATTGTATTGCGATACACTGTGAACAACGATACATATTGAATCATGAGCAGTGTATCACAGTTTCGGGCATAACGATTAATCGTTGCAGTCGCCCTCGTGGAGGGCTGTTAATTATTTGTAGAGGGCTGTTATCCCTTTACCCAATGTAATGGCCAGAACTGGCCTTGCAATTCACAAAAATCGCCAATTAATTTTCATTAGGCCACACAAAGTAGATCTTCTGTTTCTCAGGCCATTATTTGTAAAATTGCATGCGGGCGAGTGGTTTTTTATTTTATTTTTTATTTCTGAAATTATTTCTTTGCCATCAGTCGTTCATGTTCTTGGTTTATGTTTTAGGCCTCATATTCTATGGAATAGCATGAGTGGTGGCATATTTTTTCTCTTAAGGGCAAGAAGGCTTTGCAATGCTAAAGCATTCCAAAGCCTTCTTGCACTCAAGGGACAAATTTATCAATTTTTTTAATTTGAGTAAAATATCAGACATAAACCATTTTACTTTTATCTTTTTAAAGTTTACATTAGTTATAAAAAGAGAGCATGCGGCAGCCAAAATGACCATGCGGGAGGGCCTGAGAAACAGATTTTTAATTTTTTTAGGCCTTATTTTTTCATTTTTTTTTGTCTCAAAAACATAGGTTGTGACCTCTCTTTGGAATGAGCTTGTTGAGCTTGTCCCAATGAGGGGTCATAACCTATGTTTTTGAGACAAATATTATTTATTCAAGAATTTTGTTTGCAAGTGTCATGCCTTTCATGTTAGGTAAAGGGTTAATAAACCACAATGGCTTGATAGTCATGTTGTTACTATTATTATTACCGCTTTAGTGGGCATTCTCTAGTAATATTAACAGAGCTTAGAAGGGTATTAAGACGCCGTAATTCATGACATCAGGCAAATGGAAGCGAGCGGCGGGAGTTAATGAAAATAAGAGAGGTTTCCAATAAATGACAATATGTCCAGATTATTATCAGCACATTATTCATTTATTTATTTTAATTGGGGGCTTAGCAACACTTTCGACATCCAAGGTCACCTTGTTTGGACAGGTTTATGGGAGGCAGAAGCCAGAGTACACAAAAGAGAACTAATGTCAGACTGCCAAATGTACTAATGCCACACAAGCAGGGTTAGCATTGGTTGAAGATAAGTGCATCATCACTGTGTAGTATGCTTTAGTACACAACGCCACTGTATCCTCATGTTGGTAATTATGATTAAGTGCCTTGCCAGATGTGCATATACTTTTAACACAACTCCATGATAATAAACAATTTATATGACGTAGAATTTATCCTTTCAATGAACAATAAGAAAAAGTGATAAGTAACATTTAACCCTTGACCTAACATGAAAGGCAGACGACACCTATAAACAAAATCTTGAATAACTGATTTTTTTTCAGTTTTTGCACAAAAAGACATAGCTTATAACTCCCTCATTGGAATAAGCTCAAAAAGCTTCCAATCAGGGGTCATAAGCTATGTTTTTTAGACAAAAAATGAAGAAAATAATGAAAATTAAATGGATGGCCGTTTTTTCCCATTCCACTGGGTAAAGGGTTAATAAACGTAAACTATTCTTTGTCTCTACTGCATGTACTCTCGTCCAATCCATGGGCAAGGATTTCATTCTTACTGGAACATAATTTATTTATTTATTGGTCACATATTTCAGCACAATGACTAATCATGACCACAACAGTTTTATGGGTGGAGGAAGCTGATGTACCCAGAGAGAACCACCCAGTAACAGCGATCAACTGTCAGCTCCCCACATACTAACTCCACACAAGCAGGGTTAGCATTGGTTGAAGACAGGTGAACCTTCAACATACAGTTTGCCTTAGTACACAATGCCACCATGCCCCCACGTGGGCAATGTGGGTGAAGTGTCTTGCCCAAGGACAGAACATGGTTGCCACAGGTGGAATTCAAAATGAGGACCTTTCGGGTTACAGCCTGCACCTCTACCTACTGAGCCACTGTGCACCCCCTATCGGAACATAAACTGTTCTTTGCCTTTCATGGTTACATATAGTACTTAAAATATTACATGGCTTCAGTGACTCAATTTAAACCTAAAAACACACTTTTTGTATTAACAGGCTGCTAAATAATAGAGAAATGCTGCTTTATACACCTGCACATAACTAGAGGTACTGAGAGCAAGCTCACAAAGTGATACCCCCCCCCCCCCCCCCCCCTCCCACGCCTCAGTTGTTGTGCATACGAGGACACAACCATATGATGTAGCAATTGAAATGTATAAGTTAGATTATCTTCCCTTGGAAATGTCAGAACGGAATTATATTGCTTCATGCACATCTTCATATGGAGTTCTTCCATTGTGTAAAGTTTCATGAAAATTTTTCAAACAGCTTAGGAGGAGTTGCGCTTATAAGGATGGACAGACTGACGGACGGACAGGGTGATTCCTATATACCCCCCCCCCCCCCCCAAACTTTGTTTGCGGGTGGTATAAATATATAAAAATTGTTCTAGTAAACAAGACCAACCCTCCACATGGGCATATGCCTCCGACAGTGGCAGTGTAGAGTAAATGTATCAGTAATTATAACTGTAGCAGCCAGGGCAGATAGGATTGAAATCTGTCAAACAAGGATGCCTGCAAATGGAGAATATACAAATTCCCATTCTTTTTGACACATGATGTACCATTTTCTTGTTAGTTAGAGATCCTTGAACAAAATGTTCAAATTTATTTTTGCAGTCAATGCCTTCCTACATGTAACATAGCTTAAGTTTATCTATTGATCACCACCCTTTCTCTTCTGAAGACCATACTAAACGATATCAAACCTTGAAAATGATATCAAAATCTGACCTTTGAACTGAAGACCACATGAAAGGGCATCAAAATCCGACAACTGTTGAAACCTATGATATGTGGATAACCTTTCCCCTTAGCTGCACTATTATCAGACCCGAGGACATCAAAATCAGACAACTTCTGCCCAAGTTATAATGTAAAAGGTTAATTTTGTTTTCAAAGTCCTACAAGGGCCATAGCTCTGGCAGGAAAGTATGGAGGAAACCCATTATATGGGTTATATCATGTCCCCCATGTTGGTTTATCAGCATACCAAAGGACATCAAAATCTGACAACCGATGCCAGAGTAATAATACAAAATGTTTGTATGGATGGATGGGCAGATGGATGGATGGATGGACAGATGGATGGATGGATGGATGGACAGATGGATCGATGCACAGAGATGGGTGGATGGGTTGACAGATAGACAAATGGATGGATGGATGGATGGATGGATGGATGGATGGATGGATGGATGGATGGATGGATGGATGGGATGGATGGATGGATGGACTGGATGTACAGACAGAGATCTCAACTATACATCTATCAAACCTCCAAAGGAGGTCATGAGCATAATTATGGTACACCACTCTATTAGGTCAGGAACCTTGTGACAGGTTCCAAGTTTGGGCACAAAACTGTTGGAACTTGTCACAAGTACATGCACCAAAAATAATTATTTGCAAGCTTGTCCTCTGGGCTGCAGCCAATAAGTTTATTCTATTAACCAATGTGCAATTAACAGGGAAAAACTGTACTCACAGAGTGAGGTGATCTGATGTCCATCTCTTCGTCTGGTCTACTATTTCTGTTGGTGGCTTTACTATTGAACAATGCTGGATAATACTGTTCTAATAATTGTTCTATGCTGCCTTCTGAATCAAAGAAATGCATCATTGGCTGAGGATGCCTATCCTCCCACATAGACCATCCTCTACCACCAAAATGATAAAGAGTTCTAATCTGTGGTGTAAACTGTCCCCTTCCATCCTCCTTTCCAATGTATAATCTTCCTATAAAAGAGATCAAGTATTGAAAATTAAAAACCCTTTCAACCCATTATGGGTATGTTTCAGTGAACTATTCCAGTTTACTTGGTTTAATATTCCATGTAAACCTAAACTGTGGTTTAATAAACCCAATTGAATGGTAGGTTTAATGAGAATATTATTCCATGTAAAAGTGGCTTGGTGTTGCTAGGAAACATACAATATGGGTGTATTGTTAGGAGAGGGACATCCAAAGCGTGGGAATTGAATGTAATTTTTATAATCTTTATTGGAGTATGAACGTGTGGAAATGGGTATAAATTATGTATGAATCCCAAAGGGATTCATACAATTTGTACCCATTCCCACACGTTCATACTCCAATAAAGATTATAAAAATTGTATTCAATTCTTAGAATGACATTCCGCAACTGTTTAAACTACTTTTTATCAAACAACAAAGTAGAAAGACGAAATAAAACATGTACGAATGAACGAGGCAAAAAACCACCCTCACACAAAAGACAAAGCGCACAACTCTGATTTTTAATTTTCACAACTTCAGAAATGGAAACAAGTATTTTAGTAACAGGCTTTATGCCACAGTTGGGAAATGTCACCAAAGAAACAGCAGCGGAGTTGATCACTGCGAGAGGCGCTAAAAGTTAAAAACCTGCCCAAACACCGCCCGAATTACATTCTGTCAACTGCGCTCTACCGTAAATGCGGGTCAAAGTTCGACCAAATGTATTCATTGGAAAATGAATTACATTTGGTCATAACATTTTCATCCAGTTGACCAATGGGAATTGAGTATTTGGACCCAAAACGTATAACTACATTAACAATGTAATTATTTTTTGAACAATCGTAGAAAACCAACATTAGAAAGGCCCTCATAAGAAACTTTCCAATGATGGTGTCAGAAACTTCATTACTGCTATCATAGAAATAAAATGGCCCAAATGGGGCCTTCTGAAAGTTGTGACAAAGAATAAGCAAATAATTCTGAAAAGTTGCTCTTATGGGATAAACAAACATTAACTTTTTATCGCTTTTCTCTCTTTAGTTATTGCATTTATATGTGCCTAACATTGTTTATTTATTTATTGGGGGTTTTTTTTGACACTCGAAATCAGAATATCTTTTTATTGTTGCTGTACAAGGTCTAGAACATTTATTCGCACTCCACTGCACATGTTAAGAATAGAATGCTAAAACCCCAGAACTCTGCTCTCAAGGAGGATTAGATGGTTTAATCCAGAATGATAAACCAGAATATAAACCGTTCAATGAAACGACCTGGTTTTTATTCTGTATGTCTGTGCATGCTCACACTAAACAAAGTAAACCAGAATAGCTCACTGAAATGTACCCTAAGCTTTTAAAATATTTACTAAACTGGCAGCCCAATTTGGAATTTATTCTGAAGTGCCAGCACCGCAACTCAACGGGTTCATATTCCGTGGATGTGTTGTATATTAATTGTCTTTGATGTAAAATTATTTAGTCTGCAAGGATTTGCCTTGTTACAATTTATGGGAGAGTGCCTATAGGCACTCTCCCATAAACTGTAACAAGACAAATTTATTTATTTATTTATTGGCGTTTAAGGTCACATATTTCTGCACAATGGCTAATCATGACCGCGACAGTTTTATGGGTGGAGGAAGCCGGAGTACCCGGAGAGAACCACTAAGCAACGGCGAGCAAATGTCAGCTCCCCAACATACTGACTCCACACAAGCAGGGTTAGCATTGGTTGAAGACAGGTGCACCATCGACGTGCAGTACGCCTTAGTACACAACGCCACCGTGCCTCCACATGGGCAATGGGGGTGAAGTGTCTTTCCCAAGGACACAACGCGGTTGCCGCAGGTGGGATTTGAACCGAGGACCTCTCGGCTTGCAGCCTGCACCTCTACCAATTGAACCACAGCGCCCCCAACAAAACAAAGACTTGTAAACCAAATTCAGATGACCAAAAATAATTTAGCATTCTACCAGTTAACACTCAATAGTCCTGGAGATGGTTTATACATTTTCACTACATTTTGATAGTTCACAGCCTGTAGCTTTATAGTTGTTTCTAGGCTAATCTTGGCTGCCTACACTGGCAGACAAGGCATCTCTAGAAACAACTGCCATGGTACATTAAATGTCATTTGCAAGGTTACCCAAAGACTGCATGTTGGAGCACCTGCTTTCTTGCAGTAAAAAAGTGACAAAAGCTGGAATTTAAGAGTTATTATTTATTATTATTATTATTTATTGGGGTTTTTAATGACACTTTCAACAGCCACAGTCACCTCGTATCTGACAATTTTACCTGTGGAGGAAGCTGGAGTACCTGAAGAAATCCTCAGAGCAATGGCAAGCAACTCCCCAACATACCAACTCCAAATATATAATAAATTCACCTACATTGGTGTAAAGTACATTTTTCAGATAGATAGGAAATTTTATTTAACGGTATAAATCAAATACAGTTACAGTGTTACAGTGTGATATAAATATTACAAGTTTACAATTGATTTACCCTATTGAGAGATGGCATAGCCAGATAGGCTGACCACCTGTCATCTCCCACTAATCCTGAACTCCAACACTACTAACAGTCATCCCGTAGGATTCTAGACTTGTTGATTTACAAACCTGGGCACTCCTTATACATTTAAAGGTGGACAAGTTATTCAGGAACAGTTATTTAGCAGCTAGTAATTACACAAGTAATTATAAGACCACTAAGCATGAATAGATAATGTGCAACAATATCAAGTCAAGACAATGGCATTAATCAGGAGCATGGTGCAGAAAAGGCTCAAACTCTGCACTCTAATGTCAAAATACAGAAATTTCAAACGGTAATTTTTCCCATAATACAACTGGGAATTTAACCAATTCAGTCTATTTGTAAGTGCAGACTGGCTGACAATCAATAACTGTTTTGAAGAATCAAAATCAAAATTTTAAATTGCTTAAAAAACACTATTTCCATGCATTCCAAGTACTGTCCCTAACTTATTTAAAAAGATAAGACAAAAAACACTGCTGAATGATGAACACAGTTGAAATTAAGTAAGCAAGGAAATTAAAAGTACACTGACTTACCAAGTTGAGCGTCATTCTGGATGGCAGCAAGAACATTTGCATCTGTGTCTGCCATGTCTATGGCATGCTCTGTAAAATGAGAAAACTTTTCAGGACATGTATATTAAAATGCAGCCTTCGTAATAAGCCACAGCAATAGGCAGGAGAACAGGAAGAATTTCAAACTAGGGATGGGGGTGGTGGCAGGGGCACATTATAGAAGGGCTGGCCCACACACTTATATATATCAATTGTGGCATATGTGCCTATTTTTCTTCTTAAAAGCTTAAGAGTTTTGGTGCGGTGGCCAAATCTGTTAACCCTTTGCGACTTTAATTATCCTGACGTTCAAACGTCACTGGGAATTCAGTTTCTTCAACGTTTTTTTGAAAATTATATAGCATTTTTATGTTTCAAATTCAATAAACAATATTGAGTGCTTTTGTTCTCTAGAAAGCATTTGACACTTAGTTACTTTATATTAGTAGTAGGCCTTCTTGAAGAAAAATATATACGGTGCAGACACACTGATTTGGTACTCTGCCAGCATGTGAGTAGGCATCTATCCCCAATTACCTTTGTTCTCTGGGTACTTGAGGACTTGAAGACAAATTGGCAGTTCATGGGCCACCAGGTATTCTACCTGGTGGCCCATGAACTGCTGATTTGCCATTTAGCCATCTCTTTCTACCAGACAAGTAGTTACTAGTAAGGACTAATGCCCACTGTCCACCATGATATAGAACTTGAGAATGTGCATTGCATTTCGCTATGCTTATTTAATGATTGCATAGCTTTTCCAGCATTTTGTATAGCGAAATGCAATGTGATACCACTTATTTTGATCCCTGTTTTTCAAAATGTGATGTTAAACGTCGGAAAATACAAATAACAAGATATTTTTCTCATTAGTGATTATCTGGTTGAGTGCTATATTATTTTTGGTGGTCTGAATTTGTTATTTAAAACTTGTTTTATTACAAATTATTGGAGTGCCCTCAGCACTCTCCAATAATTTGTAATAAAACAAATTTATATAAACAAAATATAATTTATGTTTGACTGAACATGAAATGCAAGTTTATTTTTTCTGGGAAGCAAAGTAAACAGCCAAATAGGCTCTTGAAGATGCTAATAACTATCTGTATCCTATTGTATTGATTATACTTGCATATAACTGCATTCTTCGAAAAAATTCTGTAGTGGTTTCTAGCACTCAACCAGTTAAGAAGTCTTGACAGCAGGATTGTATTAGTATTTTAAGCAGCGATAACATTTGGTTCAACGGTTGTCACTGAGCACTATTTGGGAGAAAATAGGAATTGAGGTTAAAACTTAAAAAATCTAAAAAATAATAACAAAACAAATGACCACAAAGTATCAATGCACTGTTTGATTTTGTACGTTATAAGATGTACAAAAGTATCAAAGGGTTAAATATTGAGCCAAAAAAGTTCACTTTTCTATACTTTTTCCCTTTACCAAACATGAAGAGCAAACAACACTTGCAAATAAAATTCTTGAAAACCTATTTTTTTCTTTTTTTTGGCATCAAAACATAGATTAGGGCCTCGCATTGGAATGAGCTCAATGAGCTCATTCCAATGAGGGGTTACAAGCAAAAGTTTTGAGACAAAATAATGAGAAAATAATGAAAATTGAATGGCGATTTTTGTGAATAGAGCTGGCTTGTTTTGGCTGTTTCTGTGGGAAAATGGGTAAAAGACAGAAGAGACAAGTCATCACATGAGGAAATCTTTGGTGACATCTTAAGAGTAAACAGTCTGTACAGCCCGCTTCCTGTTAATTCCCATTGTTTGCACTGAAGGGAACTAAAAAGGGAAATACAGTGGAGTCACTTAATTGGATATCTCTTAACTTAATAACCCTGTTAACTGACTATAAATTCCCAGCACAAAACCATTTACCATACCTCCAGTACAAATTTGACCTGTTAATTGAATATAGTTTATAGAGTAAACTCCTGCTAATTGAATAAAAAAATCTTGTAACCTGTCGAGAAATTACCCTGACTCTCTCCAGTTTTTATCTGTTTATAGACCAATTTGGCCTCAGTACAACAATGCAGGCAATCAATCTATTATATCTTGTTTAACAGAGCTCATGGAATCAAACAAGATATACTATTCAAAAAAAGTAGGGGATATCCAAATTGATGTTGATATTTTCTGAAATTGGTATTGGATACGAGTGATTGGACACGTCAATATGTTACCAAGTTTAGTGTGAATCATGAATGTCACTGGCCCACGAAAACTTCATGCAGGCTTTTTGCATGTGCGCCACATTAATGAAATTTTCATTTGTACTGGACAGGCTTTTTCGGAGGTCTCATCACTCTTTTCTTGGTATAAACTCATTCATCAATAGTTTCTGGTCGAAATATAACTTTTGAGGTATGCGAAGACTAACACTAGGGCTGTCACAATTTTTCAATTTAGGAATCGATTAATCGTCATAAATAATCGATAATAATCGATTAATTGCACCTAGATGACCCCCACCCCCTCTCCCTCTATATGAAGTCGATAAAAATGAAGTTCAAGTCAGCTGACCTACCTCAAGTAAACAACGAAGACGATCAACTTTTAGGTACATTTAAAGCTTTGATGTTCTGACCTTTTAAACTGACAGTGTAATAATCAAGACCGGTCGGCAGTTGCGATCTTCGCAACTGCCGACCAGTCTTGATTATTACACTGACGGTTATTTATTCATTTATTTATTGATGTTTAAGGTCACATATTTATGCACAATGGCTAATCATGACCGTGACAGTTTTATGGGTGGAGGAAGCCGGAGTACCCGGAGAGAACCAACGAGCAATGACGAGCAGCTGCCAGCTCTCCAACATCGTAACTCTGCACTGCAGCACAGGCAGGGTTAGATTGGCTGAAGACATGCGTACCATTGACGTGCAGTACGCCTTAGTACACGGCGTCATCGTGCCCCCATGCAGGCAATACACTGACGGTTCAAAGATTCAGAACATCAAAGCTTTGATGAATGTACCTGGAAGACAAATGCTTCCAACGGCTTCTTGGGGTTTAACATCGATGTTCTTAACTCAATACCTTTAGAAGCAATAGTTTTTTCATCAATTTTTCTTTTAATTATTAAACATCTAAAACGGGATACAATTTACCGATTATTCGACAACGAAAAATACTAATCGATTTTGCCGTGACCGATCAACAATCGATTAATCAATTGATCGTGACAGACCTAACTAACACGTGACAAACATTTATGTGCTGTTGACATGTTGGAAGCTGGCAACAGACAGACTGCAGTGGCTCAAATTCTCAAAGTTACTCAATCGATGATTAGCAGGTTGTTGTCATGCTGCCATCAGACAGGCAATGTTGATGTCAGACATCAGTCAGGTCGTCCAAGGGCGACAACTGCTAACCAGGATCATTTCATCCAAACCACAGCATTACCTAACCGCCATCAAAGTGCCTCAGAAATTGGACAACAGCTGCACCGAGCAACAGATAAGCGAGTCAGAGGTCAGACTATCCGAAATTGCCTACACAGCTGGAATTTGTATGCCCGATGACCTCAAATAATTCCATGTTTGGCTGAACGTCACATTGCAGCAAAGCGTAATTGGTGTGGAGCACGACAGCACAGGGATAATCGTCGATGGAGCAACTTCATGTTGTTCTGATGAATTGAGGTTCACTCTCGATTTCCACGACAGGCGAAACAGAGTATGGTGGCGGCAGAACGAACGATATCTTAACGTAACTGTTAGCACAATGGTTTTGGTGGTGGATCAGTTATGGTGTGGGGAGGCATAACCATGACAAGCAGAACAGCATTACATGTCATCCAAGGGAGTGTCACAGGGCAGTACTACCGTGACAACATGTTAGCAGCTCATGTGGTGCCATTTGCGTGACATCATGACCATCGATTCATTTTCCAAGATGACAATGCAAGAGCACACAGGGCCCATGTCACTACAGAGTTCCTCCAGGAGCAGAACATCACTACACAGCCTTGGCCAGCACTAAATCCAGACCTTTCACCAGCCGAATACGTCTATGCCAACAGCCTCCTACCAATGTCCAATGCACTGAAGGAAGAATAGATTAACATCAGTCAAGCTGATATTGGATGTTTGATGAGGAGAATGAATCCATGCTTGTCTCACGAACCAAGGAGGATTTACAAGGTACTGATGTCTTGGACTGAATGTGGCAAATTCTCTGACTGACCGTCCATGTCTTCTACAGCTCAGTGTGTGGAATGTCTGCTTGTTAGACACCTAACTATTGCTAAAATCATTCAAAAGTTGTTACAGTGCAATGCCTCAACTGTCTTTTTGATGAAAATATATTTCTTTATATATCTCACTTTTATAAAATATCCTCTACTTTTTCTGAATAGTACATAATAGAATAAATGCTAAGTTTATCTCTAGAAATACAGGAAAGTGACACAATCCTTGTTAATGGAATACTCTTGTTAATTGAATAATTTTCATCGGCAAAGTGGCTATTCAATTAACAGGGTTCCACTGTCAGTCCTGGGAATTAAGAAAATATTGCGACGGCACACAACTGCCGCCGTAAAAAATTCTGCGACGGCAAATTTTTATCAGCGACGGCACTTTTCAATTGACTTGTTTTGATGACACAAAGTGATTAATAATCGTTAATCAGAACAGCTGCATTCATGTAGACAATAGGTCATTGATGGGTGGTCAATTGGACATGCTGTAGTTCGATTAAGTGATCGATCGATTGATTGACTGGTTGTCCTGTCTAATTTTAAACGCCAGTACCTCACATCCACGCATCAGACAGTCTATCGGTTTTGACAGTAACTGTTGGAGACAGAAATATTTGCATTGCACCCAAACCTGTCATGAACCTGGGGCGAGTTAACTCGTACCCACTAAACACAACAAGAATTTTGGTCCAACTCACTCTTATTTTATTGAACTGATTGATTGTTTTCCAATTCAGCTTCGTAAAGACTGTACAGTTCACACACGCCATACATGGAGAATGCTAATATTAAAATAGAACATGACCACGTGCTCCATTGTGTTTTACATCAGTGACCAATAGAACTGCCGCGTTGTCCCAGTACACTAATTTAGCCTACGCCAGTTAGGCTATTGTAACCATTAATCGTCACTGTAATTACTCCAATGAACAATTGAACATTCCCCCTATAGAAGTGACCTCTTTTGTATTGAATTCAATTCTTTGTGTTTTTTCTCATGATTGTGTGAACATGTCATTAAAGCGTTGTTCTAGTGAGTCGGATGTTTGTGTATTCATGGACGTTATAATATTACGATGAGTATATCTTACTGACGCTACTTTTATAGAACGACGAATTTGATTGGTTGTGTTTATGAATGATGTGACGTCAAGGGGAATTGCCCAGGAATTCCTGTGGTATTTTAAACGTGTATTCAGTCAACAACGGGGTTCTTTCAAAGAGCACAACTAAATGACAAACAACTGGTTACGAACACTTTTTCAACAACATACATTTTGTACAATCTTTCTTTCAAATTAATAAATATTGGATATCTTCACAAATATTGATTTTATAGACCAGTTACGCCTATAAAACATATGTTATGTGGGGTTGGATGATCAATTCTGACGGACTTCAGGTGTTTGGGACACGTAAAAAATATTAGGGCGGACATTTGCGACGGCAAGAAAATGCTGCCGTCATGCTCCACGGGGGCGGCATTTGCGACGGCATTGCCGAATGCCGTCGCTAATTCCCAGGACTGCACTGTACAAGTTTTCTGTGACTTCTTTTGAGTGTGTGATGGCTCCTCCCATCCAGAATAAACTGGTAAAGCAATCTCTTTCATTCTCTTGCTCAACGTTTTGGGAAATGTTGGGGAGGTGGGGATGTGCACTGCCTACTTTCCTTTGTTCTTGGCAATAGGCAATGCCTGGGTAAATTTTGCAACTGAACATTGTTGCCACAGAAAATAGAGCTGGGTGTTTTTTTTGTTTTCCAGTTTGGTTCTGTTTTTTTTTTTTTTTGCAGCAATCCAGAAAAACGATCTGGAAGACTCAGCAAAAAACGGCTGAATGGTGTAACTGTATTTGTGCATAATCTGTCCCAACTATCTTACTGGGAGGGAACTGGACAAATGGCCCCTCGAGCAAGCCTGAAAATAAGTAATCTGTCATTTGCAGAATGAGACCCCCAGATGGTGAATTTTCTGATGCTATCCCATGCAGTGGGCCAATTTATCCTCTGGGTACCTCTTTCTGTTTAGGCTTGAGACTCTGATTCAGGTTGAGGTACACAGAGGGTAAATTTAGTGATGCTACCCTGCTGTCACCAAATTCCCCCCCTGGGAACCTCATTTTGCAGATGACAGTCTGCTTATTTTCTGGCTTGCCCTGGATTCTTGTCACTTGGCCTCATCGGCAAAGAGTCAAATACATCATATTCTCATTGTCACATTTCCTCCCAAAGGAAAGTAAGACTGAATCCAATGGAGATACTTACAGACAGGGCTTTTTGTGGTGAGTGGTGTCGTACAGACTACTGCGGTCTTTTTACCAAGTTAATGAGCCTGAAGTTTAAAATCACGGGATGTCTTTAACACATAGAAAAACTGAACCGGGACATAACTCTGGAAAAGAATGTCGGACCAAACCCTGATTTGAACTTGACCTTTATTTTACGTTGATACACCTACACAACAACTCGTTCCAATGAGGGGTCATAAGCTATGTTTTTGACACAAAAATGAAAAAGAATTAGTTATTCAGTTCAAGCCAGAACATAAGCAGACTGCCATCTGCAAAATGAGGTACCAAGAGTGTGAATTAAGTGATGCTACCCTGCGCAGCAGGGTATCATCACTAAATGTACCCTCTGTGAACCTCAATCTGAATCAGGGTCTCAAAACTAAACAGAAAGAGGTACCCAGAGGATAAATTGGCCCACTGTATGGGATAGAATCATCAAATTCACCCTCTGGGGACCTCATTCTGCAAATGTCAGACTGCTTATTTTCAGGCCTGATTCAGTTATTTAGTATCGTCTGCTTTTCATGTTAGGTAAAGGGATAAATACAATACAATATTTTTTGTATTTTTTGTTATAATTGGAGCTTCAAAGGACTATAATTAAACACTGAGCATATCCAAATGTCAACTATTTGACTGTACTAATTTACCAAAAATGATTCCTTTTCAGGAGACTGGAATTTATGGGATTTTCCCAGGCATTCAGGGAGAGTTAACATGTCTGCTGTATTCACCTGTTATAACATATACACCTGAAACTCAATTAAGCACCCCTGTTTTTTTTCGCAGTGGTGTTAATAGAAACTGTCATTACTTTCAGGCTACCTTTCAGATGGCTAAAAGTGATTGTTTGTGGAAAGAATGGTCTATTGACAAATGAAAGACAACACAATCATGAAAATATGTATATCTTAATAGTGCTAATTACACATCTGTCACTAATGTTTTTGATGGAGAAATGTTCTATTGACAAATATGGTGCTGGAACAGTCCATGATGAAACAACGGCGGCAATTACTGACAGAAAATGTAACTTGTGATCTCCTTTCGTAGTGTCTGACATCAGAAGGGAGTGTATCCACCATGTGCCTGGATGACAACCTGATCCCTCCTCCTAATGCTACCAGTGAATCTTCTGATATGGTCCAGAGGCAACTACTGGCAGTCCTCATGCTATGCAGCTTCCAAATCGGCCAAATTCTATACAGGCGCACACAACACATCCAAGAAAGTCCCATATGTGTTCTAAGGGATTCAAATCAGGGCTCATTGAAGGCCAAGTTAGTATTAAAATAGTGTTGTTCTGAAGGAATGTTCTCACAGCATGGGAACGATGTGACCTTGCATTGTCATCCATGAATACAGGGCGAGTAGCCAACAGGTGGTTGTTAAAATGAGGCACGACAACTGGATTGAGAATGTCCCAGATGTACTGATGACCACTGAGATTCCCACGTACAGTATTTATTTATTGATGTTTAAGGTCACATATTTATGCACAATGGCTAATCATGACCATGACAGTTTTACGGGTGGAGGAAGCCTGAGTACCCAGAGAGAACCACCGAGCAGCTGCCAGCTCCCCAACATCGTAACTCCACACTGCAACACAGGCAGGGTTAGATTGGTTGAAGACATGCGTACCATCAACGTGCAGTACGCCTTAGTACACGGCGTCATCGTGCCCCCACATGGGCAATGGGGGTGATGTGTCTTGCCCAAGAACACAACGCGGTCGCTGCAGGTGGGATTCAAACCGAGGACCTCTCGGCTTGCAGTCTGCACCTCTACCTACTGAGCCACCGCACCCCCACCCCCCGGACAGTCACCATATCAAGTTTACTATCATGAGAGAGGCATCCTCAGATCATTACTGATCCTCCACCATAAGGAACAGTAGGTCCGATGTCCCTGGGCATGTAAGCCTTATTTCTATGCCTCCACAATCTCATGTGACCATCTGTGACTAGAAGCAGGAACCTACTCCTGTCTGACCAATGGACGCTACATGTCCTGAGGTTCCAATGTTGTGCCATACACCACTCCAAACGTCGTCTTTGATGCTGATCGGACAGAATTGAGTGCTTGATGACCCTTCTGGATCTCATACCCAGTGCTTTGAGATGGTTTCGGACAGTTCTGTTGCACAAATGCCTGTTGGGGAGCCAAAGGCATTTCAAAACCCCACTTGAAGCAAAGGGTTCACGCCTAATGAGGCATGCCAGACTCCGATCTTCCCAAGGAGAGGTCTTTTGGGGTTGTCTTGGACTTGGTCGGTCGTTAACATCGTTGGTTTGCTGATGTTTTCGGACAAGTCTGCTGATGACAGAATAACTACTGCCAAGTTGCCTTCCAATGGCTTTGAATGACATGCCAACGATTTACCATTTTAGTGCCTCTGACTGTCTCCTCCTTGTCATGTCAACATTTCTTGATGAAAGAAGTGACAAATTTTCTAGTTTTATTCCCAGAAATAGCATGTGGATGATTGAGTTTTTTGTGACAATCGTGGGAAGCATGCTTCACGTGGATGAGGGGATGTGTTTGGGGTACGTTATCAACTGAAACAGCATGTTTCATGAGATTAAATGTACTGCACGACATAGCAATCGTTAAAACTTAATAATCAGTAAAAGCAACTTCACTGTCATGAAACATTTCAGAGGGTGCTTAATTAAGTTCCAAGTGTATATATATTATATGTTATATAATATAAGCCAGTCTTGAGATACAATGACAAATAACCTTAACCCCTAACACTCTGGTAGTACAACAGAATTTTCTTCAATCACTCTGTTTTTCTCTTGTTTAACCCTTTACCTAACATGAAAAGCAGACGCCACTTGCAAAAAAAATTCTTGAATCACTAATTTTTTTCATTTTTTGTCTCAAAAACATAGGTTATGACCCCTCGTTGGAACGAGCTCGTTCCAATGAGGGGTCATAACCTATGTTTTTGAGACAAAAAATGAAAATATTTTGAAAATTAATTGGCGATTTTTGAGAATAGTGCTGGCCGGTTTTGGCCATTATGTTGGGTAAAGGGTTAACAATGAATTTAACCAGTTATAACTTGTTTGACGGAGCTCACTGTACTAGATCCGTCAGACAAGGTATATTTGGTTAAATATCAAAACTGCATTATGGGAAATATTTTCTGCTGAAAACTTTGCCATTTTGACATCAGAGTGCAGAGGATTTAAATGAGATACAGTATACAAGGCAAATTTGTATTCTTATGAACACTGAACTTAAAACCCTTTACCCAACGAATTGGCCACATCCACTCGCATAATATGCAGATTCAGCAGCTGAAAAAATATTATTTTTCAAAAACTTTCAACCAAAGCATATCATGTGACCCCTTTTTGGAACGAGCTCGTCAAGCTCGTTCCAATGAGGGGGTCACATGATATGGTTTGGTTGAAAGTTTTTGAAAATTTTTAAAAATGATATTTAAAATAATACATTTTAATATTGTCTGCATTGGGTCAAGGGTTAATTAATTTTTGTTAAATTCATTACTTTAAATATTAATTTTTTAAAATTTTTAAGAAATTTCAACCAAAACATTTCATGTGACCCCTTATTGGAATGAACTTCTTCCAATGAGGCATCACATGATATGGTTTTGTTGAAATTTTTGAAAATTATATTTTTTCAACTGCTGAATTTGTATATTACACGAGCAGTTATGACCAATTTTGTTGGGTGAAGGATTATAAATATGTGGGATGTTGAAATTTTGATTTTGGTACTGGGTTTTATTCTGTTAAAAGTCTCATAACTAGATTCAAGGTGAAAAATCTGATTTGCTGGGCTCACCAGAATTATAGATAACCATTACACTTTTACAGATAAAGAAATTATTTGACTGTTGAGGTAAAAATGAAATACTTACCGTTAAACATTGTCAATGCACGTTCTGAATCATCCCAGTTTACACCCACATGTTTAAGAGATTTTTGAGCACCCTCATCCATAGTTATAACGAAGCCTCTATTGTCCAGTACCACATATTTTATCGTGTCAGCCATGTAGAAACTTCTGAGGTTGTACTTTCTTCGCATGACTGAAATAGTCAGACATGAGTTTATGATTAAAGAGAAAGACTGGGGGCCAATGGCAGTACTTGTGAAATCACCAGGAGCAAATTCTATAAAACCTTTACAAAATTGTATTTTTCAGAATTGTATTTTCTACCAATTAATTTGGCTAACTAAAATGAATCATTAGCATTTAACATATGGCAATTTGCCAGCTGGCAAATTGCCACATCTTTGAAAATGCTAATGGTTTATTTCATCCCATTTAAAGTCATAACTAGAAAATACAATTCTAAAAAATACAATTGTGTAAAAGTTTAATAGTATTGGCCCTTGTCATATCTGTAAATTTTACAATGGGCCAGACAAAATCAAAATAAAACAGGACTGAATTTCTGGCTATACCATAAAAGGTCTCCATGATGTAAATAGCAACTATGATTTGGAATATTCATGCATTTATTAAAGATTTTTAATAAACTGAATTCCAAATTAGCAATTATTGAAAATATCATCGTAAAGGTATGTGGGAACAGTGTAACAAGAGGCCCTATAGGGGCCTTAATAACTCTTCCGATAAAGTGGTTCAGAGAAGTCTTTTGGCTCACATTCAGTTAGTCATGGTTCATCAACACTACAGAGGAATGAAGTCATGAAATTATTCATAACTCTGGTGTCCATGTCAGATGACTATTATCATAGGTCTTCCTGACTGCTTCCAATTCAATGAGCTGTAGACAAGCACTGCCAAACTTCCTAGGGTTGTTAAAATTCTGGCTCCCATAGGGAGCCCAAATATTAACCCTGGGACTTGATTTGAACAAACTTGAATCTGACCCTCCAGAGATGTTGTAAACTAAATATCAAACGATTCTGACTGGAGGATCTGAAGAAGATTTTTACAGAAGGAGATTTTTTAAGAAGTTTCCTCATATTGCAGTAAGTTAATATTCGGGCTCCCATAGCCCACATATTAACCAGGGACTCAAACTGGACAAACTTGAATCTACCCCCCCCCCCCCACCTCCCCTCCCCTAGAAATATTGTATACCAAACATCAAAACATTCTAATTGATGGCTCAGAAGAAGAAGAATTTTAAAGAAATTCCCTGACATTGCACTAAGTTTTGCACGAAGATAAAGTTCAGGCTCCCATAAGGAACCCAAATATTAACGAAGAGTCTCAATTTGAACAAACTTGAATCTGACCCACCTAATAGATGCTGTATACCAAACGTGATGAAAGGATTCTGACTGGTGAATCTGAAGGTGGTTTTTAAAGAAATTCCCTCATATTGCACTAAGTTAAAAAGTCGGGCTCCCCTAGGGAGCCTAAATATTAACCCAGGAACTCGATTTTAACAAATTTGAATCTGATCACACCTCCCACCCCCACATCCCTCCATAGAAATGTTGTATTCCAAATATCAAAAGATTCTGACTGATGGATCTGAAGAAGATTTTTAAAGATTATCCCCCATATTGTACTAAGTTAAAATCTGGGACCTCATAGGAAGCTCAAATATTAAGCGAAGGACTTGATCTGAACAATCTTGAATCTGATCCTCATAACAATGATGTATATATACTAAACATTAAAAGATTCATACAGGTGGTTCTGAAGAAGAAATTTTTTAAAGATTATTCCCCATATTGCCCCAAGTTAAAATTTGGGCTCCTGTATTGAACCCAAATATGAACCGAGGGGCTTAATTTTACCAAACTTGTATTTACCCCCCCCCCCCCCCACACAGCCCCCCCCCCCCCCCCCCCCCCCCCCCCCCCCCGCCCTATGGATGCTGTATACCAAACATCCAAAGATTCTGATCAGTGGTTCTGGTGAAAAATTTTTAATTTTTGCAAATATGCTGACTTAGCATTTTTTGGTGCACCCTACAGAACACCCTGACAAAACCAATTGCAATTCTATTTTGCCATTCCATTCTACTGATCCTAAGGATGCTTCATGCCAAATAACAATTCTCTGTTCTTCGAGGTTAGGGAAATATGGGCATTTGAACATATTTCTATTTTTATTTCCTGTGGGACACAGAATATTTTTTTTTTGCATGAATCAAGTACTTACGATTCAACCAGTGAGCCTAAAATGCTCACCTGTCTCAAATTGTCAAAAGAAATGAGTGTATCAGTAAGTGATCAGCAGCAAGAGCAATTTTTTGATTTGCTAAGACACAACCTCAGGCAACTTTTTTGGCCATCCATTTCTGCTGGTCCTAGGAAAGCTTCCTAGCAAGCTCTGGTCTGTGAAGTATTAAAAAAACAAGAACCAAACAAAATTTTTGTTTTGTTTTCAACTACTGTGGTTCCCTCTAGCCCCCCCCCCCCCCCCCCACAACAACAAAAAAAAAAAATAAATAAAAAATTTTTGAAAAAAGACAAGAAAAAACAGGTGACTCGATTTGAACAAAACTTGAATTTGACACCCCAAGAGATGAGACAAACCAAATATGAAAGGATTCTCACTGGTGGACCTGAAGAGGAAGAATTTTCAAGAAATTTTCTCATATTGCACTAAGTTAAACTTTGGGCTTCAATAAAAAGCCCAAATATTAACCCAGGGACCTGATTTGAACAACCTTCAATCTAACCCTCCTAGAGGTGTTGTACACCAAATATCAAAAGAATCTGACTGCTGGATCTGAAGGAGATGATTTTAAACGATAATTCCCCATATTGCACTTAGTAAATATTTGGGCTTCCTTGGGGAACCCAAATATTAACCCAGGAACTCGATTTGTACAAATTTGAACCTTACACCTCTAAAGATGTCACATACTAAATATGAATAGATTCTCACTAGTGGGTCAGAAAAAGAAGATTTTTAAAGAAGTTAACATTTGGGCTTCAATAAAGAGCCCAAATATTCATCCTGGGATCCCATTTGGACAAACTTCAATCTAACCCCCCTAGAGATTCTGTATACCAAATATCAAAAGAATCTGTCTGGTGGATCTGGAGAAGAAGATTTTTAAAGATTATTGCCCAAATTGCACGAAGTTAATATTCAGGCTCCCATAAGAAGCCCAAAAATTAACCCAGAGATTCGATTTGAACAAATTCGAATCTTACACCTCTAGAGATGTCACATACTAAAGGATTCTCACTAGCAGGTCTGAAAAAGAAGATTTTTTAAGAAATTTTCTCATATTGCACCAAGTTAAAATTTGGGCTCCAATAAAGAGGCCAAATATTCATCCAGGGATCCCATTTGAACAAACTTGAATCTACCCACCCCCCCCCCCCCCCCCCCTAGAGATGCTGCATACCAAATATCAAAAGAATCTGACAGGTGGATCTGAAGAAGAAGATTTTTAAAGAATATCCCCCATATTGCACCAAGTTAATAATGAGGCTCCCATAGGAAGCCCAAATATTAACCCATGGACTCGATTTGAACAAATTCAAATCTTACACCTCTAGAGATGTCACATACCAAATATGAAAGGATTCTCACTAGTGGTTCTGAAAAAGAAGATTTTTTAAGAAATTTTCTCATATTGCACTAACTTGAAATTTGGGCTCCAATAAAGAGCCCAAATATTCATCTAGGGATCCCATTTGAACAAACTTGAATCTAACCCCCCAGGGATGCTGCATACCAAATATCAAAAGAATCTGACAGGTGGATCTGAAGAAGATGATTTTTAAAGATTATTCCCCATATTGCACCAAGTTAATATTCGGGCTCCCATAGGAAGCCCAAATATAAACCCAGGCTCTCAATTTGAAGAAACTTCAATCTGACCCCTGTAGAGATGTTATATACCAAGTATCAAAAGAATCTGAGTGTTTAATCTGAAGAAGAAGATTTTTAAAGCTTATTCCCCATAGCGCCCTAAGTTAATTATTTGGGCTCCTGTGTTGAGCCTGAATTGGAACCAAGGGGCTCGATTTGAACACACTTGTATTTGACCATCCTATGGATGCTGTATACCAAATGTCAAAAGATTCTGATCAGCGTTTGTGAAGAAATATTTTTTTTCAATTTTTGCAAATATGCTGACTCAGCAGTTCTCTGTTCCGTGTAGTTTGGGAAATTTGGGCATTTGAATTTTTTTTCTATTTTTAGCCCCTGGAGTACCATGGGGCTATGCAAAAAAGAAAATCAGGCATCAATCAAGTACTTTGGACCCACTTAACCTACATGCCAAATTTGGTTCAAATCGGCCCATCGGTTCTTGAAATAGAAATTTTGGGCAGAGCCCAAAATGGGTGTGTGCCCACAGAGAGCCCAAATATTGATCTACCAACTTCCCTTGAACAAACTGTAATCTTCAATAACAAAGAGTGTTCCAAACCATATATCAAGGCAAACTCTCTGGTGGTTCATGAGAAGAAGATTTTTAAAGATTTTTAGCTCAAGTTTGGCGAAGCCAAATTTGAGCTTTTGTTATGGCCCGTCTGTCCGTACGTCAACAACAATACGGCTCGGGCTAGAGGCTGTATTTATGAACCGATCTTTATGAAACTTCTTAGGTACCTTTGGTATCACCGTGGGACGAGAACGAGTGTTTTTGGGTCCGGTCCGAAATTCAAGATGGCCGATGGCAGCCATTTTGTACAAAATTAGGTGCAATCAGATTTTTGCACAGAACTTCCATATGAAAGCGCTGATTTGAATAATTTTTTGTGTGAATGTTTAGTACCATGGGATACATCACATATAATACAGGTTTTTTTCTCATGCAGAAATTATGCAAATTAGATGAACTTTGATTTTTTCAGTGCGACTTACACACAGTAAGTACACATGTCAATACGGCTCAGACTAGAGTCTGTATTTATGAACTGATCTTCACGAAATGTCTTGGGTACCTTTGTTATCACCTTGGGACGAGAACAAGTGTTTCTGGGTGCGGTCTAAAATTCAAGATGGCTGCCAGTGGCCATTTTGTACCGAAATTAGGTCTAATCAGTTTTTTGTACACAACTTCTATACAGCTCAGACTAGAGGCCATATTTATGAACCAATCTTTACGAAACTTCTTGGGTACCTTTGTTATCACTGTGGGATGAGAGCGAGTGTTTTTGGGTGTGGTCCAAAATTCAAGATGGCCACCAGCAGCCATTTTGTACCAAAATTAGTGCAATCAGTCTTTTGTACAGAACTTCTGTATGAAAGTTCTGATTTGAATAAAGTTTTGTATGAATGTTTAGTAACATGGAATACATCACATATTCTAAGGGGTTTTTTTTCGTGCAGAAATTATACAAATTAGATGAACTTTGATTTATTCAGTGCTACTTACACAATGTAAGCACACATGTCAATACGGCTCAGGGTAGAGGCTGTATTTATGAACCGATCTTCACAAAACTTCTTGGGTACCTTTGTTATCACCTTGGGATGAGAATGAGTGTTTCTGGGTACGGTCCAAAATTCAAGATGGATGCCAGTGGCCATTTTGTACCGTGAATTAGGTCCAATCATTTTTTTGTCACAAGTTCTATACAGCTCGTATTTATGAACTGATCTTCACAAACCTTCTTGGGTACTTTTGTCTTCACCTTGGGACAGGAACGAGTGTGTTTTGGGGTGCCTTTGTTATCACTGTGCTATGAGAACAAATATTTTGGGGTTCAGTCAGACCCACTCTGGGACTCAAAGATTTTTTCTAGTTCAGCATCTGACTGTCACCCACCTTTACAATACTTTACTTATACATTTGTTACAGGCAATGGTCAGTATTTATGTACAGACCGTTACAATACTTTATATGTACCTTTGTTATCAGGTCATTACCTAGATGTTTGTCATTGCTGTGTCACATACTATACATGTACATGTCTTTGTCTTGACAAGTTGAGCTACAGTGGCATTGACACTTTCATTAGGCTTTGGCATCATTGACCAGAGCCCGAAGAAGGCAGCTGCTTCATTTGAACAAAATAGAAACGGTATACTCTAGGGATGGTTTGTGCAATATAACATCTCTTTTGAATGGCTGTGAAGGGGAAGCCAAGTTTGCAAAAGTTAATAGACGATGGATGCCAAGTGATGGCAATAGCTCACACTGACTTGCTGTCAGGTGAGCTAATAATACTACATACCAAATTTGGTTCAAATAGGACCACGGTTCAGAAAATAGAAACTTTGGGCAGGGCCAAAAATCCTGCCTCTCCCATTTCTGAGGCAAATACTGCTCCAGGAACTTCAGTTTAAAAAATTTGATTCTACACCTCAAAAGGAAGCTCCAAACCAAATATCAAGTCATTTACATACTGGTTCATGAGACGATTTTTAAAATTTAAAAAAATTTGGAGCATTTTCCCCCACCTCCTTCCCATTGGGGGTAGCACATTGTTTGAACGCAAATGCAATGCCCCTTTGGGACTATCACTCACACAAGCTTTCACTTGAATTGGCCCAGTGGTTTTGGAAAAGACTCAAACACAACTTAATTGAACGGATGCAGGATGACAAACGATGGACAAAAAGTGATGACAATACCTCAGCCTGACTTTCAGTCAGGTGAGCTGACAAGGGTTACATCGGCCAATGCTCTATACACATGTTGGGCATTTCAAAGTGTACATGCATGAAGAGTTATGATCTCCTAACCCCACCCTAATTGTCCAGCCAGACCCAAATAGACAACTCTGAACCCTAGTCACCCATACTGAGGTACCTTAATGCCAAATTTGAGTCAAATTGGTCCAGTTGTTTTGAAGGAGATCTTTTTGGAAATTATTGACATATGAATGGACAGATAGCAGATACCAAACAGGTTAATGGTGTCGGTCAAAGGGTGGTAAGTATACCTCAACTTGAAGCTTCGCATCACATGAGCAGAAAAGTAAAGCTCTCAAGCCAAAAGTAAATACAAGGAGCAAAAAGGTAAAGAACTCAAGCCAAAAGTAAATATATGGAATGATACGCCCATTTACATTATGTTTGGCCCTTGTTTTTATCATAACTCATAACTTCATAACTCAAGAAATAGACAGAAACAAACGATCATTCCTTACAATTAAATTTGAGGGGCAATAAATTTAAACACTTTCTACTTTGCGGAGTTAAAATAAAATCCAGGTCGCATCATGCTTCTTAGTGATAACTGAATAAAAAGACTTAGGTTTCTAAAATTCAGTTTGAAATAACGATACATTTCTTGTGTTATTAAAAATTTTATTGACCAATGAATTGCGTAAGTTAAAAGGAACGTCATAGGTCACACCCACACAAAACTTCAATCTCCTTTTCCACTTGACGTGAGGGTGCTGTCATTCAATGCAACACTGAATTAAATTTAATTCTGATTTTGATCATTTCCTGAGAAACTGAAAACACAGTTTGTAATGTGGAGTTCGATATAAACCCAGATGACATGAAGTTGGTTGAACTTTGTCTCAGAAAGAGTTCATTCAGGCTATTTATTTATTTATTGGTGTTTAAGGTCAAATATTTTTGCACAATGGCTAATCATGACCAAAACATGAGTATCAACTCATTGAGTCCTCACATTTCTGCTGGGCTGGTGAGTATTTATTTATTCATTGGTGTTTAAGGTCCCATACTTATGCACAATGGCTAATTGTGACTGTGTCAGTTTTACAGGTGGAGGAAGCTGGAGTACCCAGAAAGAACCACCGAGCATCGACGTGCAACTGTCAGCTCCTCAACATTCTAACTCTGTTCAAGCTTGGCTCAAGCAGGGTTAAAGCAGTTGAAGACATGTGCACCATCGACATGCAGTACTCCTTAGTACATGGCATCACCGTGCCTCCATGTAGGCAACCGGGATAAAGTGTCTTGCCCAAGGACACAACGTGGGTCGTCCCGGATGGGGATCGAGCTCGGGCCCTGGGCTGGTGAGTAGAGGGAAAAGTCTAATATCCATCCACACAAAGGCCAAATAACAAATCATCATACAGTTTTGGGTCAGGCAGCTTCATTTCAAAGAAATTAGATTTCTCAAACTTCTTGACAACAAAACATCATGACACACTTTTCTGTTTCCTTAGAATTTGTGATTTGTTAGATCACAGTATGTAATGGTTCAAGAGTGAGGCTAATGGTTTGTGCTATTCAATGCTTACAAATACCTGAGAGCAATGTAAATTCAGACTTCTACAATATTAATTTCAAAGGAAAACTACATATACTACTCAAAGTTTGCCAAGCACCAAGTATATCCAACTACCTGTTTTATGTTTCAGTTGAAATATTGTAATGAAAAGTGTATATATTTTTTATTTAATTATATCTTTAATGATTTAAGTACAGAAATTAAGATTTTATTTGTGTTTGACATTATTTTTTAGCTTTTGATTACGATAACCATGGAAAATGGATATTATTGGTAAAAGAAGAAATTTTTCAATTTGCCAAAAAGTTGACGGAGCGAATTGGTATGGGTTCAATATCGAGTATGAGACCCATTACTGTTAATTACAGCTTGACAACGCCTTCTCGTGCTCCCAATCAGATTCCTGATGGTCCTTTGTAAGATGTTGTTCCATTCTTGGACCAGCATGGCATCAAGCTCCTGGACACTTCTTGGCTGGACTGAATGGGCTGAAATTGCAAGCTGCAACTCATTCCAGATATGTTCGATTGGATAGTGGTCAGGGGATCTTGCTGGCCAGTCCCTACGCACAATCCCCTCCATCTGTCGGTACTCCCCGACAGCATGGGCAACATGAGGACTGGCATTATCGCCCATCAGAATGAATCTATCACCCACTGCACCTGCATACAATCTGACGTGGACATCCAGGATCTCATCAATATACCGCTGTGTAGTCAATGTACCATGTTCAAGGACACAGAGCTCTGTACGTTCATCCCTGCTTATGCCACCCCAGACCATGATTGACCCTCCACCATAGCAGTCATGCTCAGCAATGTTGGCTGCATGGAATTGCTCTCCTCGTCTTCTCCATACCCTAGAACGCCTATCTGTGTGGTCTAGGCAGTACCTTGACTCATCTGTAAAAAGGACAGGTCACCAATCTTCTCTGGTCCATCCAATGTGGTCCATGGCCCATTCATATCGTGCCTGGTGGTGGTTCTGGGACAGCAGAATGCGAAAACATGGTCTTCTCGATCAGAGACCACCTTCGTGCAACCTTGCCCGGATAGTCTAAGTCAAAACATTTACCCCAGATGCATTCTGAAGGTCACTGCAAAGCTGGGTTGCTGTGGCAAAGTGGTTCCTATGGGCCTGAATGATCAAAAACCAGTCTCCAGCTGCAGATGTTGCCCTGTCTCTGCCACCAACATGCCGTCTTACTGGTGGGCCATACTGCTGAAATCTTGCCCAGGCTCTGGTGATCACCGTATGGTGCACACCAAGGGCTTCACCAACCTGACCATGGGTAGCCCCTTGCTCCACCATCCCTACAGCCCGCCACATTTCTGCTTCAGACAAATGTCTTCTTACATTTGCATTTACCATTTTCAATCATTAAATCATAAGGGTTTGTGTTGAAATGAAGACTGAATACCCTACACATGTCATGCACATGTAGACAGTATATGAAAACATCATGAAAATCAAGGGGCACATGCTTTCCATGACTGTCACGAAAAGTCTGCCTGTCAAGAAAGCTAATGTAAACACTGGGGACCATCTCAATACATTACTCAATCATATCCACCAAAAATATCGCAAATATGTCACAAGCAAATTTCACAATGATGTGTCAAATATTTGGGGCTTAGCAATCTTTGAGTAGTATATAATGGATACGAATAGTCAACAATGAAGCCATTTTTGAAGTGTCATTAACAAAATATTCATGAAATTTTGAGTCCACATGTATCGTGATACAGTGCAATCAAATTGTGATACATATCATCAGAGAATGAATCGCGATACATTCATTCCACGATTAATTGTTGCAGCCTTAATGACCTGACCTTGCCCCAATTGACTCATTATCATAAGTAAAACTCTGTAAAATCACACTATACTCATGCTCACTCTGACATCCAGGCCTGAAAATAAGCTGTCTGACATTTGCAGAATGAGGTACCCTGAGGGTGAATTTGATAATGCTATCCCATACAGTGAGCCAATTTATCCTCTGGGTACCTCTTTTTGTTTAGTTTTGAGAACCTGATTCAGATTGAGGTTCACAGAGGGTAAATTTAGTGATGCTAACCTGCTATGCAGGGTAGCATCACTATGCAGGGTAGCATCACTAAATTCACCCACTGGGGACCTCATTTTACAGATGTCAGTCTGCTTATTTTCTGGCTTGCTGACATGAACTCCAGAACAGCCACAAACACAAACATGCAATCATGCCACAGTGGACACAGATAGGCAATAGTGATGGGCAACATAAACTCTGTTTACTGCAGCTCTCTCCCTTCCCCCTCCAACTCCACCCTCAAACAATTGCCTGCATGGCTGCTGGATACTGCTTGAGGCTTGACCCTTCCCCAACTGACTCACATGAAATTTATATTTACAACAAACTCTAAGGCCTAAAAAAGTAAAATCTGTTTCTCAGGCCCTCCCATATGGTCCTTTTGGCTGCTGCATGCTCTTTTTTTATTACCAATGCAAACTTAAAATGAAAGTGTCAATGACACTGTAGCTCAACTTGTCAAGACAAAGACATGTACATGTATAGTATGTGACACAGCAATGACAAACATCTAGGTAATGACCTGATAACAAAGGTACATATAAAGTATTGTAACGGTCTGTACATGAATACTGACCGTTGCCTATAACAAATGTATAGGTAAAGTATTGTAAAGGTGGGTGACAGTCAGATGCTGAACTAGAAAAAATCTTTGAGTCCCAGAGTGGGTCTGACTGAACCCCAAAATATTTGTTCTCATAGCACAGTGATAACAAAGGCACCCCAAAACACACTCGTTCCTGTCCCAAGGTGAAAACAAAAGTACTCAAGAAGTTTTGTGAAGATCAGTTCATAAATACGAGCTGTATAGAACTTGTGACAAAAAACTGATTGGACCTAATTTCGGTACAAAATGGCCACTGGCAGCCATCTTGAATTTTGGACCGTACCCAGAAACACTCATTCTCATCCCAAGGAGATAACAAAGGTACCCAAGAAGTTTTGTGAAGATCGGTTCATAAATACAGCCTCTACCCTGAGCCGTATTGACATGTGTGCTTACATTGTGTAAGTAGCACTGAATAAATCAAAGTTCATCTAATTTGCATAATTTCGGCACGAAAAAAAATCCCTTACAATATGTGATGTATTCCATGTTACTAAACATTCATACAAAAATTTATTCAAATCAGAACTTTCATACAGAAGTTCTATACAAAAGACTGATTGCACTAATTTTGGTACAAAATGGCTGCTGGTGGCCATCTTGAATTTCGGACCACACCCCAAAACACTCGCTCTTATCCCACGGTGATAACAAAGGTACCCCAGAAGTTTCGTAAAGATTGGTTCATAAATATGGCCTCTAGTCTGAGCTGTATAGAAGATGTGTACAAAAAACTGATTAGACCTAATTTCGGTACAAAATGGCCACTGGCAGCCATCTTGAATTTTAGACCGCACCCAGAAACACTCGTTCTCGTCCCAAGGTGATAACAAAGGTACCCAAGACATTTCGTGAAGATCAGTTCATAAATACAGACTCTAGTCTGAGCCGTATTGACATGTGTACTTACTGTGTGTAAGTCGCACTGAAAAAATCAAAGTTCATCTAATTTGCATAATTTCTGCACGAGAAAAAAACCCGTATTATATGTGATGCATCCCATGGTACTAAACATTCACACAAAATAATTATTCAAATCAGGGCTTTCATATGGAAGTTCTGTGCAAAAATCTGATTGCACCTAATTTTGTACAAAATGGCTGCCATCGGCCATCTTGAATTTCGGACCGGACCCAAAAACACTCGTTCTCGTCCCACGGTGATACCAAAGGTACCCAAGAAGTTTCGTAAAGATCGGTTCATAAATACGGCCTCTAGCCCGAGCCGTATTGGCATTTGCACTTACAGTGCTGAACGTAACCCCAAAAAACATCAAAATTAGTCTAATTTGCACAATTTACGTACGAGAAAAAAACCCGTATTATATGTGATGTATCCCATGGTACTAAACATTCATACAAAAAATTATTCAAATCAGAGCTTTCATATGGAAGTTCTGTACAAAAAACAGATTTCTGCATCATCGGTACAAAATGGCGGCTGGCAGCCATCTTGAATTTCGGACCACACCCAAAAACACTCGTTCTCGTCCCACGGTCATAACAAAGGTACCCAAGAAGTTTCGTAAAGATCGGTTCATAAATACGGCCTCTAGCCCGAGCCATAGCAGCTTGGCACTTACAGCTCTGAAAGTAACACTAAATAAATCAAAGTCAGTCTAATTTGCATAATTTACGCACGAGAAAAAAACCCGTATTATATGTGATGTATCCCATGGTACTAAACATTTATACAAAACTTTATTCAAATCAGAACTTTCATACAGAAGTTCTGTACAAAAAACTGATTTTTGCATCATCGGTACAAAATGGCCACTGGCAGCCATCTTGAATTTTGGACCACACCTAAAAACACTCGTTCCCGTCCCAGGGTCATAACAAAGGTACACAAGAAGTTTCGTAAAGATCGGTTCATAAATACGACCTCTAGCCCGAGCCATAGCCAATTGTTGACGTACGGACAGACAGACAGACAGCCAGACGGACAGACGGACGGATGGACGACGGACGACGGGCCATGACAATAGCTCAAATTTGACTTCGTCAAAGTTGAGCTAAAAAATAAAAAATTAAATGGTTTATGTCTGATATTTTACCCAAGTCAATAAAATTTATAAATTTGACCTTTGAGTGCAACAAGGCTTTGCAATGCTTTAGCATAGCAAAACCTTCTTGCACTCAAAGGATGAAATACACCACCACCCATGCTATTCTTTATGTTAATATCTTGATGTTTTCAAGGGGAATTAATAACTTATTGATTGGAATATATATAACTATGGCAGGAAAGAATACCTGTGTATGTTTGTAAGTAGAGTCACATCACATAACATCAACGGTCATCTGTGCCAAATTTCCACAAAAAGCGGATGAACAACAGCCCAAAACAATTTACAGTATTAGACTGGTGACCTGAAAGCTTGTGTGAAACGTCCAGTCGTCCAAGCAGCAATTAACTTTTGAAAGTTCTTGCTACTGGGTGTTGCTCATGGCTTGACCTCGCCCTAATTGATTCATGATCATAATTAAAACACTGCAAAATCACACTACACTCATTGCTCACTCTGACAACATCAACTCCAGAACAGCTACAAACACAAACATGCAATCATGCCACAGTGGACACACATAGGCAATGCTGACGGGCTGCATAAACTCTGTTTACTGCAGCTCTCTCCCTTCCTCCTCCTCCCCAAACAGATGCCAGCATGGCTGCTGGATGCTGCCCATGGCTTGACCCTTCCCCAACTGACTCACAAGAGATTTATAATCACAACAAATCTTAATATTTTTTCTTCCCTTTTGCAGGTCATTTTGCAATTTTGTACAGCCAAAGAACACCATGTGTGGATCTCAGGGTTTATACCATGATTACCTATTCTACTATATATAAAAAGCCTTTGACATAAATTTTAGCTTTACACACCAACCGTCGTGAACATGTGTGTCTGTGATGAACACGCCAGGAATGGGAATTTAAAAGTTAAAATTTACACCTACAGTGGAACTACATCCAAGTTGACCTTTGATGACCTCGATCTGAAAGCAAACTTGTCTAAATTTATCACTTGTCGCTCTGCGAAGAGTGAAATGAAAGTGGCAATTCTTTATTACATTTTAAAATGAGTTTACCTCATAAGATACAAAAAATTAACAAACATGCATTGTCTTAACAGTCTTATGTTAATAACTCGAATAGTACGTTATTAAAAGGAAAAAAAAACGTGATTTTCACATTTCTTTTTCCATTTTGTTTCGGCGATAAAACTGACAGCAGAAGTACCGCTCACTGGTGCTTATGTAAACAAAAACAGATTTGCATGTATGTACATGTGCTGCTTAGGAAAATCAAGAAAAAATAATAGCAACTCTAAATAATCTGATCATGGTATTATTTATTTATTTATTGGTGTTTAAGGTCATATACTTATGCACAATGACTAATCATGACCGGATCATGGTATAAATAAAATATATCCAAAGTAGCTTGGTGTACCAAATGTGCACCACAAGTGGTGAAGTGATGTTAACCGCAAGCCTGTGGCAAGCGGTTAACACAACTTCACCATGAGTGGTGAACATTTGGTACACCAAGCTACTTTGGGTGTGTTCTATATTTATACCATGAACACCTATTCTACTGTGTATGAAAAGCCTATGACCTAAATTTTAGCTTTACACACCAATTGTGGGATTTCACTAGTAAAAATTTACACCTACAGTGGAACTACATCCAAGTTGACCTTTGATGACGTAGACCTGAATGCGAACTTGTCTAAATTTATCGCACATCGCCTTGCGAAAAGTGAAATGAAAGTGGCAATTATTTATTACATTTTTAAATGAGTTTAACCCATAAAACACCAAAATTAACAAACATGCATTGTCTCATGTTAATAAAGCATCCATAACTCGAAACAGTATGTTATTATGTAATTAAAATGAAAAAGGCCCTGTTTCTTTTTCTATTTCATTTCGGTGATAAAACTGACAGTGGAAGTACCGCCCACCAATGCTCATGTAAACAAAAACAAATTCGCACGTAAGTACGGCTGCTGCTCAGTAAAATCGAGAAAAAATAATAGCGACTCTTAATAATCTGACGATCATGGTATAAAAAAGTTGTTTGTTTCCGTTAACGGATATTCCAGAGGTAGGGTTGGTTGGTAGGGATTACATTTTATTTTATTTTATTTTTTTATTTTTTTTATTTGGTCAGGATTCATTAACTTTTCTCTCACTTTCTCCAAGGACCTAGATTTCAGTTCATTCAACACATGGGGAATAAATAGGTGGTTTCATGTAACTTAAAAACAAATTTATTCTGTCTCAATGAAACATATTTTATGTTTTATGTTATATTGTTTTTAATAAAAACAAGGTTACATTTGTCATGCCATTTAATTATTGTGTGCAATAAGTCCTTCCCATATGGTTTGGCTACAACAGGCAAATACTGCAGTTCTGACTTATTATTGTAACAATTTTATACATCTTTCTCAAAGGAGATTTCCACTCTCCCCTGAGATCACCACACTGAACGTAGCGGTCAGCATCACCAAGGGATACCACACAGGCAAACCCATGGATATATTGCACCAAATCCTTTTCCAGAGGCAAGTCTGACATCCTAGTTTCTGGGTATGTTTTAGATTTCTGGAGCAATTTGCAGGTGTGTGAAAATTAAAATTTTGTATGCCCAGTAACCCAAGAAGGTTTAAGCAAAATCTTTTTGCTTAACCATTTTTAGTTTGCTCAAAGCCATTTTTTGAAGCAAATTATTCTTCAAAAGAAAAATGATTAATAAAGATATACATTTTGTCCCAGGGTGAAATTCTCAACCAATAGGGATGGTCCAATTTCTCATCAATATTTCCTTTGTTTTACTGATTATTTTATGAACAATAAATGATAGGTGGGTTGTAAAAATAACAAAAACACATTTAACTAGAGAAACAGAATTTACTGCACCCAGTAAATTTAAGTCTGTGTGAAAAGGGTTAAAGTATCAGGAATAAACTATACAGAAAGAGAATTTATGGAGGCTTATTTTTAGGAGTAAAATATTTTTAAACAAATCAGAAATGGATTCTTGTTAATAGTATTTACAGATATTCATACAGGAATCAGAACATTTTTTTATAAGAAACCAGAAAAGGCATATATGTGACCAGCATTCAAAGGGTTCGATACACGAATCAGAAATGGACATTTTTGGCTCTGCCCACTAATTTGAGTGATGAAATACGTTCATGAACTTTTGAAATGCATTAAGGTGTAATAAAATGCATTCCCCAGTCTTTCTGAATAATATGCACTTGATGACCTTGGTGACCTCTTTCAGGCGGACCATATATTGAACCTCCATCAATTTTTAAATCAGTTGGTATGGTCCCATGTATACACCCACTTTAAAGAAATGGCTCCACCAACTACAGATCTGTCATTTTTGGGCAATGATAGCAAATGTTTATTATGATTTAGAAGCCTCTAAGGCAATCAGCCTACTGTATCACACACAAGGCCTCAAACTAGGTAAAAAAACAAAGATGAGTGCAAACTGGTTGTTGGTAACCAGCATGCCAAAACGAATAGAGATAGGACGATTTGTATTTGAGTTATTGAGCCAACAAAGGGTGCATAGACTCTATATCGGAGATAGTGCCATAACAAACTTAAAAGCCCCAAGAGATCGTTTTAAGGCCTACCCTTAAGAGCATCTAGTGCCCTAAACAAGGCATACATAAAATAAGATGGTGGAGTCTTGAATCATGGCATTTGCGTATACAGCGGCAATATGGCAGGAAGCGTGCAAAAGGTTCTACAGTCATAAGTTAAATGATGTTGTTTGTTTTTCGCGGTGAAGTATGAAGAGGGTTAAAGACAGACCATTTAAATATTCCATTTCATTAATTCATAATTGTGATAGGTGTTTCGAGAGAGCCGCTTACCACTCGTCCCGAAACCTGTTGATCTTGAGTTATGATTGAGATTGAAAAAAATAATTAAAAAATGCAATGAAAGGTGAAGGGTTATTTATTCAACAACAATTAATCAAGTGTTGTAAGATAGATCTGTATAATAAACAAATTTTCTTGCCACTCAAAGGGTTTCTTTCAACTTGGTTTGGGGATGGAATTTAATTCTGATCTGACAGCTGATAAGAGTAAATGTGTGTCAGGCTGTCAGCAATAGCACATCTCTCTAATTTGATTGTTTACATTATTCTCTTGTCTATATAAATATAAACAGCTATTTCTTTATGATGCTTTTCCGTTGCAAAGAAATTAGGGGGTATAAAAAACTCTGTGGCCCAATGGACCACTCCCAAAGGTTCCCTGATAACACAGTTGGGCCAGTACTAGTGACAGGCTACCAGTATGCCAAACAACCCCAGGGCAGATTATTTATTTATTTATTTATTGGTGTGTAAGGTCACATAGTTCTGCATAATGGCTAATCATGACCATGCCAGTTTTACGTGTGGAGGAAGCTGGAGCACCCGGAGAGAACCACCGAGCAACGGCGAGCAACTGTCAGCTCCCCAACATACTGATTCCACACAAGCAGGGTTAGCATTGGTTGAAGACAGGTGCACCATCGACGTGCAGTACGCCTTAATACACAGCATCACCGTGCGCCCACATGGGCAATGGGGGTGAAGTGTCTTGCCCAAGGACACAACGCGGTTGCCGCAAGTGGGATTCGAACCGAGGACCTCTCGGCTTGCAGCCTGCACCTCTACAAACTGAGCCACCGCGCCCTCAGGACAGATGATTTGTTTTTGAGTTATCGTCAAGACAAAAGGAAGGGGATAGAAAATATACAGGAATCAGAACATTTTTATAAGAAACCAGAAATGGCATATATGTGACCAGCATTCAAAGGGTTTGATACACGAATCAAAAATGGATATTTTTGGCTCTGCCCACTAATTTGAGTGATGAAATACATTCATAAACTTTAGAAATGCATTAAGGTGTAATAAAATGCATTTCCCAGTCTTTCTGAATGATGCCCCCATATTAAGATCTTCAGAGGGTTAAAATATTCCCTTTAAATACTCCATTTTAATCCTTTAAATGGGAGTGCAGTGGCTCAGTTGGCAGAGGTGCAGGCTGCAAGGTGAGGTCCTCACTCTGTCCTTGGGCAAGACACTTCACCCACTGCCCACGTGGGTGCATGGTGGTGCTGTGTACTAAAGCGTACTGCATGTTGATGGTGCACCCGTCTTCAACCAATGCTAACCCTGCTTGTGTGGATTTAGTATGTGGGGGATCTGACAGTTGCTCGTTGTTGCCCGGTGGTTCTTCCCGGGTACTCCGACTTCCTCCACCTGAAAAACTGTCATGGTCATGATTAGCCACTGTGCAGAAATATGTGACATGAAACACCAATAAATAAATAATCCTTTAAAAAATGAGCTCAATCCAATAAAGGGTCATAAGCTATGTTTTTCAAGCAAAAATGAAAAGGTAATTAAAACTGAATAGACGTTTCTGTGAATAATGTTGACCAGTTTTCGCCATTATGTTGGCTAAAGGGTTAAGAATCCCTTACTTTGGAAGGCACACTGAAAGGGTGTCCCATTCCACATAGAATTAAATGTTAAGAAAATAAAGCAGAAAACCTTAAGTTTCTCAGCTGAGAGTACCTGCTTTTGCACTCCGGAGGGATGGAATGGCACAAATCAGAGATATTCTCTTAATGGCACTTTGGCACCAAAGGTGAGACCGAGCCGAGCGCAGTGAAAGACTATAGAACTCCTCTAACAAATAAGTTTTAAACAGTCATAGCACTAACACAATTAACAGTACAGTCGACCATGTCAGCATTGGATTGTTACCTGCACCCTGACAGTTTTGTGATAGGTTTCAACAATTATTCAGTGCAGTTTTATGGAAAGGGTTAACTTTATTCTGCCTGAAATAAAATATGTGCAATCCACATTGAAGTCTTGAGAGGGTTAAAAGCATTGAACTGAATAAGATAGGTTTCAACAAATTTTACAATTATTCAGTGCAATTTTATGGAAGGGATTAACTTTATTCTGCCTAAAATAAAATATGTGCAATTCATATTGATTTCTTGAAAGGGTTAAAAGCACTGAACTGAATAATTTATAATTTATTTCCTTGCAAGACAAAGGGTTTCTCTCGGTGAGACCGAGCTGAGCGCAGTGAAAGACTATAGAACTCCTCTAACAAAATGAGTTTTAAACAGTCATAGCACTAACACAGTTAACAGTACAGTCGACCATGTCAGTATTGATAGGTTACAACAATTATTCAGCGCAGTTTTATAGAAAGGGTTAACTTTATTCTTCTTGAAATAAAATATTCCATGACTATTCCATGTCAGTATTGCATTGTTACCGGCACCCTGACAGTTTTGTGATAGGTTTCAACAATTATTCAGTGCAGTTTTATGGAAAGGGTTAACTTTATTCTGCCTGAAATAAAATATGTGCAATCCATATTGAAGTCTTGGGAGGGTTAAAATCATTGAACTGAATAAGATAGGTTTCAACAATTATTCAGTGCAGTTTTATGGAAAAGGTTAACTTTACTCTGCCTGAAATAAAATATGTGCAATCCACATAGAAGTCTGGAGAGGGTTGAAAGCAGTGAACTGCATAAGATAGGTTTCAACAATTATTCAGTGCATTTTTATGGAAAGGGTTAACTTTATTCTGCCTAATATAAAATATGTGCAATCCACATAGAAGTCTGGAGAGGGTTAAAAGCAGTGAACTGAATAATTTACAATGTATTTCCTTGCAAGGCAAAGGGTTTCTCTCAACTTAGTTTCAGGAACTGACATCCCATTATGATGACAAGGTCAGATTTCATTTTGACAGCTTTCTCCACTGGTGTTTACATAGTCTCCAGTGTGAAAATAACATTGTATTGCTTGGGGAGAATTTACTGTATCAGGAAATTGGAGGCTGTGAAAACGCTGTGGCCTACTGGGCCATACGCAATGGCCCTAGCGACCTGAAAAACATAGGTGGCTGAGAAGTTGTGAATGTCTACCAGTATGCCAAAAATCAGCGAGATACGACAATTCGTTTTTGAGTTAACGTGAGGACAAGTAAGTGCATAGAAGACAGAAGACAGGAGAAGAAGAAGAAGAAGAAGAAGAAGAAGAAGAAGAAGAAGAAGAAGAAGAAAGAAGAAGAAGAAGAAGAAGAAGAAGAAGAAAAGAAAGAAAAAGAAACCATACAAAATCAATAGTCTGTGTGTTCACACAGACTAATATACAGAAATAGAATTTATGGAGGCTTATTTTCAGGAGTAAAATATTTTTAAACAAATCAGAAATGGGTTTTCGTTAACAGTATTTACAGATATTCATACTGGAATCAGAACAATTATTTATAAGAAACCAGAAAAGGCATATATGTGACCAGTATTCAAAGGGTTCGATACTCGAATCAGAAATGGACATTTTTGGCTCTGCCCACTAATTTGAGTGATGAAATACGTTCAGAAACTTTAGAAATGCATTAAGGTGTAATAAAATGCATTTCCCAGTATTTCTGAATAATACGCACTTGATGACTTTGGTGACCTCTTTCAGGCGGACCCCTAGGTGACCTGCGTAACCTTGACCCATATTTTGAATTTCCGTCAAGTGTCGACTCATTTGGTGTTAGTTCCAGGTCCATTCATCATACCACGATTGAGATATGAGCATGACCCATTTTCAAAAATGTTGGCTACGCCAACTTTTCAACATAAAAATGCATGTATGGACCTCAGGAATGCTTTGGGGGGGGGGGGGGGGTAAAAAATGTGATTTCCAGCAATTATGAAAAATGCACTTAATGACCCCTAGGTGACCTCCGTGACCTTGACCCATATTTTGAACCACCCATTGAGTGGCGACTCATGTGGTGTTGGTCCTAGGTCTGTAGGTCATATCATGCTTGAGATATGGGCGTGACCCACTTTCAAAAATTTTGGCCATGCCCACTTTTTTACGTCAAAGTGCATGTGTGTACGTCAGGAATACTTTACGGGGTCAAAAATGTGATTTCCAGCAATTCTGAAAAATGCACTCAATGACCCCTAGTTGACCTCCGTGACCTTGACCAATATTTTGAACCTCCATTGAGTGTCGACTCATTTGGTGTTGGTACCAGGTCCGTAGGTCATACCTCGCTTGAGATATGGGCGTGACCCACTTTCAAAAAAATTTGGCCCTGCCGACTTTTTTTACGTTAAAATGCATGTGTGTATGTCAGGAATACTTTAGGGGTCAAAAAATGTGATTTCCAGTAATTCTGAAAAATGCACTCAATGACCCCCTAGTTGACCTCCGTGACCTTGACCCATATTTTGAACCTCCATCAAGGGTCGACTGATTTGGCGTTGATCCCAGGTCCGTAGGTCATACCACGCTTTTGATACGGGTGTGACCCACTTTCAAAAATTTTGGCCACGCCAACTTTTTTTACTTTAAAATGCATGTGTGTACGTCAGGAATACTTTAGGGGATCAAGAAATGTGATTTCCAACAATTCTGAAAAATGCACTCAATGATCCCTAGGTGACCTCCATGACCTTGACCCATATTTTGAATCTCCGTCAAGTGTCGACTCGTTTGGTGTTGGTCCCAGGTCCATACGTCATAGCACGCCTGAGATATGGGCATGACCCACATTCAAAAATTTTGACCACGCCCACTTTTTTATGTCAAAATGCATGTGTGTATGTCAGGGATACTTTAGGGGTTCAAAAAATGTGATTTCCAGCAATTCTGAAAAATGCACTCAATGACCCCTAGGTGACATCCATGACCTTGACCCATATTTTAAATCTCCATCAAGTGTTGACTCATTTTGTGTTGGTCCCCGGTCCATACGTCATACCACACCTGAGATATGGACGTGACCCACTTTCAAAAATTTCAGCTACGCCCACTTTTTTACGTCAAAATGCATGTGTGTATGTCAGAAATAGTTTAGGAGGTCATAGGAGGTCAAAACATGTGATTTCCAGCAATTCTGAAAAATGCACTCAATGACCCCTAGTTGACCTTCGTGACCTTGACCCATATTTTGAACCTCCATCGAGTGTCGACTCATTTGGTGTTGGTCCCAGGTCCATACATCATACCATGCTTGAGATAAGAGCGTGACCCACTTTCAAAAATTTTGGTCACGCCCACTTTTTTTACGGCAAAATGCATGTGTGTATGTCAGGAATGCTTTAGGGTGTCCAAAAATGTGATTTCTAGCAATTATGAAAAATGCACTTAATGACCCCTAGGTGACCTTGACCCATATTCTGAATCTCCATCGAGTGTCGACTCATTTGGTGTTGGTCCCAGGTCCATACGTCATACCATGCTTGAGATATGAGCGTGACCCACTTTCAAAAATTTTGGCCACGCCTACTTTTTATACTTCAAAATACATGTGTGTACGTCAGGAATGCTTTAGGGGGGCAAAAAATGTGATTTCTAGCAATTATGAAAAATGCACTTAATGACCCCAGGTGACCTCCATGACCTTGACCCATATTTTGAAGCTCCATCGACTGTCAACTCATTTGGTGTTGGTCCCAGGTCCATACGTCATACCATGCTTGAGATATGAGCATGACCCACTTTCAAAAATTTTGGCCACGCCCACTTTTTTTTTTACGTCAAAATGCATGTGTGTATGTCAGGAATGCTTTAGGGGGTCAAAAAATGTGATTTCTAGCAATTATGAAAAATGCACTTAATGAACCCTAGGTGACCTCCGTGACCTTGACCCATATTTTGAATCTCCATCGAGTGTTGACTCATTTGGTGTTGGTCCCAGGTCCATACGTCATACCATGCTTGAGATATGAGCGTGACCCACTTTCAAAAATTTTGGCCACACCCACTTTTTTTACGTCAAAATGCATGTGTGTACGTCAGGAATACTTTAGGGGGTCAAAAAAAATGTGATTTCCAGCAATTCTGAAAAATGCACTCAATGACCCCTGGATGAGCTCCGTGACCTTGACCCATATTTTGAACCTCTATTGAATGTCGACTCATTTGGTGTTGGTCCCAGGTCTGTAGGTCATACCACGCCTGAGATATGGGCGTGACCCACTTTCAAAACACCCCTACAGACACCCCTGATACCCCAGGAATCTGAAAAACATAGGTGGCCGAGAACTTGTGGCTGTCTATCAGCATGCCAAAAATCAACGAGATAGGGCTATTCGTTTTCAAGTTATCTTGTGGACAAAAAAGTGATGAGAAGACAGAAGAAGAAGAAGAAGAAGAAGAAGAAGAAGAAGAAGAAGAAGAAGAAGAAAAAAAAAGAAGAAAAAAAAGAAAAAGACAAAGAAACCGTGCAAAAACAATAGTCTGTGTGTTTCACACAGACTAAATACATATTTAAACACAGTGTGTTATTAAAAAATTTTTATGTTTGTTGAAATTTTTTACATTTGTTGATGATGGCAATAAAATGGATGCGGTAGGCTACTTTTGTGAGAGGTAGGTAGGGTTAGCGGAAACAAACGTCTTTTTTTAGGCCTATATAAAATATACCCAAAGTAGCTTGGTGTACCAAATATTCACCACTTGTGATGAAGTGGTGTTAGCCGTGTGCCAAAGGCTTGTGGTTAACACCACTTCACCACTCGTGGTTCACATTTGTTACAAGCTACTATGGGTATATTCTATATATAAAATTACTATTAATTGCCTTTTCCCTCAGAAAAGTCATTTGTTTTTCTGCAGATTATTATTTTTTTTTCCACACATCTTGTACGTACGATTCTGAATCCATTTTCAAACTAATTTTCACAGAATTTTGCACATGCATAGAGTGGCATGAAATCTAAAAATGTACCAAAAGCAGAATGTTTGATTTAACCCAGCTTCTTTCACCAAAATTTGCAAAAAACTGTCAAAATTAGGGTTTATCATCACTTTCTCAAAATATGTTTTGCAGATTTTTTTTTTAAACATTCGTCACCTGTCTGTTAGACCTGTCTGTCCTCCACAGGCTGCCAACCATAAAAATTTTGATAAAATGGGCTGTTTTCGGGCACCCACAGCACCCAACGGGTACTTGAGATTTGAACATAACTTCCTTAGTTGGAAGTGGAATTCACCGAGGATCATTTTTGTAAGTAATAAGGGTATTAAAAAAAAACAAGCATTAAGCCGTTTTGGGATAGTTAAACAGCGATACCACTCAAAAGCTTAAAAAATCATATTTTCCTTGCATTTATCTAAATGTAGATTTTCAAGAAAAATTGGCCATTCGCAGGTCTTGTTATTACTTCTATAATTAAATCCAATAGAATTTCCTTACCTCCACCATCTCTGTCACTGGCATCTATATCAATATTTGACCAGTCTTTATAACCCATTCCTGCCAACCATACTAATGTTGCTAGTGTGATATCTATTTTTGCCATTGCATTATTTTCCTTGAGAAAAAAAAAAAGCCATCAAAATATTCCCTGAAACTAATTTTAACCATATACCTAATGAATCAGCTGTATCCACTCATATAATTCACAAATTAATCCTTTGAACATGGCTGGTATCTTCCATATCAGTTCAATGGCAGCAATTGGAAGAGTCCATATTCAGTATTTGAGGGCAGACCAATTAATATTTTCAACGTGCAGCCATTGGGCTGCACGTTGAAAATATTAATTGGTCTACCCACACATTCACTCAGCAGCCATCCGACTTAATGAAGTTATGACGAATCCTGTTTCTGGGTCACAAAAGTGGCCACTCAGTTTCAAAGGGTTAAGCAGTTGAAAAGAAATCAATTTTTCAAAAAATTTCAATAAGATCATATATCATGTGACCCATCATTGGAACGTGCTCATCAAGCTCAGTCCAATGAGGGGGTCACATATGATATGGTTTTGTTGAAATGTTTTGAAAAGTTTTTAAAAAGCAATAATTAAAATAATAAACTTTGATACCCTGTTAATGGGTTAATCACCATAAAATCGTTCCCTTTTTTATGTAACCTGCTGTTTGGCTGTAAACAATCCATAAATATTGGTACTATGTAATTACAGTTTATAGCAAATTTATTTTTACGAATTATAACTATAACTTTCTCTGAAGGAATGGTGATTTTTATAATACTTTTACCAAGTACTTGGGAGCGTGGTTGCTCAGTGGTAGACTGTTGAACTTCTATGCTAGAGGTCATGAGTTCGATCCCCACCCGGGACAACCCGCGATGTGTCCTTCAGCAAGGCACTTTGTCCTGGCCTACATAGGGGCATGATGACGCCGTGTACTAAGGCGTACTGCTCGTTGATGGTGCACATGTCTTCAACCGCTGTAACCCTGAGCTGGGCTTGAACAGAGTTAGAATGTTAAAGAGCTGACAGTTGCTCGTTGGTTGCTCGGTGGTTCTCTCTGGGCACCCTGGCTTTCTCCACCCATAAAACTGTCATGGTCACGATTAGCCATTGTGCATAAGTATGTGACCTTAAACACCAATAAATAAATACCAAGTACTTATATTACTGATCCAAACATAAAAGACACTCCAATGCTTATACAGTGGAGCCCACTTAATTGGATATCTCTTAACTGAATAACCCTGTTAGCTGAATATAATTTCCATACACAAAACCATTTCCTGTACCCCCAGTACAAATTTGACCTGATAATTGAATATAGGTTATAGAGTAAACTCCTGTTAATTGAATAAAAAATCTTGTATCCTGTTGAGAAATTACCCAGACTCTCCCCAGTTTTTCTTTGTTTATAGAGAACTATTTGGCCTCAGTACATCCAATACAGGCATTTAATCTATTATATCTTGTTTGACAGAGCTCATGGAGCTCTGTCAAACAAGATATAATAGAATAAATGCTAAGTTTATCTCTAGAATTCAGGAAAGTGACACAATCCCTGTTCATTGAATACTCCTGTTAATTGAATAATTTTCATTGGCAAAGTGGCTACTCAGTTAACAGGGTTCCATTGTACATCTATTAAAAATGGATTTAAAGCTTTGAATTTTGCTGTACCCCACACTAGTGGCAAAGACATGACCATGCCAGAGAGTTCATCTATTTATTGTTATTTATTTATTGGTGTTATTTATTTATTTATATTTATTTATTTATTGGTGTTTAAGGTCACATATTTTTGCACAATGGCTAATCATGACAACAACATGAGTATCAACTCAAGACCAGGGGTGAGCGTTAATAAGCCATGTTGCCCATTTTAGAGAGGGTTTGCACCTCCCACGCATTGGTGACTGGGTCATATTTTACCAATAAAACAGAGACTATTTACCTCAGTGAACAGGCACTGCTTCACTTCCCAGGGTTCCTGCAGGGAAATTGGTGTTTTTAAGGTCACATATTTCTGCCCTATGGCTAATCACGATGACGACAGTTTTATGGGTGGAGGAAGCCTGAGTACCCGTAGAAAACCACTGAGCAACTGTCAGCTCCCCAACATACTAACTCCAAGCATGCAGGGTTAGCACTGGTTGAAGACAAGTGCACCACTGTTGTGCAATACGCGTTAGTACACAATGCCACCATACCACCATGTGGGCATTGGGGTGAAGTGTCTTGCCCAAGGAAACAACGCAGTTGCCGCAGGTGGAATTTGAACTGAGGCCACTTGGCTTGCAGCCTGCACCTCTACCTACTGAGCCACCGCGCCCTTAGAGAGTTTATCTAAAATTTAAAACATTGCTGAAAAATGGTCACAACATTCAGATTGTTAAACTCTTCAGTAAAAGATCTAATATAACGAGGGCTAATATATCGATAAACCAATACATACCGGTATTCAAACCAGTATCGATTGAATATTGGTGAAATCACAAAAATATCGATTTATCGTCATTATTCATTTACCCACAATTTAATTTTCAAAATGTCTTTTAACTGTAGTCCCGTCTTTTAACTGTAGTCCCAAATGAAAATTATCCTTTCACCCATCAAATCAGTCGCATCAGTGTTCGCATAAAATACAAATTCAACAGTTGATTGTTTTTTTTTTTCAAATTAAAAAAAAATCAACAAAACCATATCATGTCACCCGTCATTGGAACGAGCTTGTTCCAATGAGGGGTCACATGATATTGCTTTGTTGAAATGCTTGGAAAAAATCGATAAAATAATATTTAAAACAATAAATTTTGATATCGCCGCATTGGGTAAAGGGTTATTCGAACTGTATTATCAAGGCATATTAATTTATTCCCCTGTGATGGCTGAAGCCCTGATTGTGGTATGTATGTCCAGATATATGAACAGTCCTTTTGATATACCAGTATACTGCAGTGGGTTTTTTATTACCTATACTGGTATTCAGTTTATAATATTGTGCAGCACTATATACATGTACATGTTTTCACTAATAAATAACTTGGTTTCTCTTTCTTTAAACATAATTTTTATTCGCTAGTAGAACAGAGCAAATGGGGATTGAAGGACAAGTACTTTCCACATTTGCTCCCTCCTTCAACTTGGTTGTTGATGTTCAACAAATAACAAGCTATTAATTGAAAATAGAATCTGTTTTCATTTTTGGTTTTGACATTAACCCTTTACCTAACATGAAAAGCAGACGACACATGCAAAAAAAATTCTCGAATAACTAATTTTTTTCATTTTTTGTCTCAAAAACATAGGTTATGACCCCTCATTGGAACGAGCTCAACGAGCTCGTTCCAATGAGGGGTCATAACCTATGTTTTTGAGACAAAAAATGAAAAAAATAATGAAAATTAATTGGCGATTTTTGAGAATAGCGCTGGCCGGTTTTGGCCGTTACGTTGGGTAAAGGGTTAAAACATTTCCACAGTCCAGTAAAAATATTTCCATTATTTCTAGGCTGTTGCAACTATCAATTTTGTAGTCAACTAATCGCTTGCATCAATTGATGGTTAGTCGATAAATATTTTTAAAGAATAGTCCTCATAACACATTACCACTGGGCTCACAAATAACATTAAGCAAGGGACTCGATTTAAACAAACTTAAATCCCATCCCCTCCACCTAGAGATGTTATATACTAAATATGAAAGAATTCTGATGGGTGGATCTGAAAAAGATTTTTAAAGAAATTTCCTCTTGTTGCACTAAGTTAAAATTTGAGCTCCAATAGAGAGCCTAAATATTAACCCAGAGATATGATTTGGACAAACTTGAATCTGAGCTCCCTAGAGATGTTTTATTTTCTTCTATTGCTGAGCAAACAAGCTAATGCATCCAGCAGGCCTGGCAATCCAGGAAATTAAAGAGTGCAAAACAATTGCCCTCCTCAGATTCCTTGGGAGTGCAATTGCACCTGAAATTTTCAAAGCATATACTTGTATGCTATTTTGGTTACAGTACGTGGAGGGTGGACTGTCACCCAATCACCCATGTGGTTGAGATATCACACAAGGTACTACTCTCAAATTTCATATAGAAACACAAGCCAAGTTTCAACCAATGGACCTCCGGGTTTAACCCGGAGGTCCATTGGCTGAAATTTTGCTTATGCCAATTACACCATGCATCAAATTAGCATTTATTGCTTGAGAGAAATCATCACTCCACAGGTGATTTACTGACAATACACTCTCTATGTACTGTATATTCATTTCAAGATATTAATATTGTGACTGAAAAATTGTACTACATTCAGCTACATAGTGGAAAAATTGGCACTCACATCTTCTCATTATTCAAAATGTTGCATACAATTCTTATGTGACTGTCTTCTACACTCAAAATGTATTGAAATGTGACTCAGAATGGGTCATGAGTTATTGCGAATCAATGCAACATTGACAAGTGATAAACAGATTTTAAAGGCTGTCCCAAACAGATCTAGCATTCCAGAAACTCAAAGGGTGCAAAAATTGCCCCTCCTCAATTTTTTCTAGGCATGCAGCACTCCTAAAGAATGCCAGGCCTGCATTCAGTGTAAATCCACTAAAGGGGCTTCTAGCACTTTTAAATACAGCTATGATAGTGGCTTCTGGCACTCAACCAGTTAAAGAAAAATAAATTTGACATGCCTGAAGTGAGACGAAAGCAAACAGTCCATCATCTGAAATTGTTACATATTCTGGTTCCAGATCTTGAGATAAGGTATTTATTTGGTGAGGATTGGAATGGTTTCCTCTCCAGGCATACCTTCCATACTGTTGTCCAGTAAAAAACCTACAAGCAGAAAAAAAGATTCGCAATGCTAAGTTTGGTGTAAAAGTTTGATCTCCAAACAACATTGCCGAGATATTTATAAGCTAATTACATTTGGTTTTTATTCTTTATTGGGGTTTATTGATACTTCAACAGCCAGGGACATATTATGTTGGACAGCTTTACAGGTTGAGGAGGCTAAAGTACCCAGAAAGGCAGAAACATCCAATGAGCAGCAGCGAGCAACTGTCAGACTCTCGAACTTACTAACCTGGAACAAGCGTGTCATAAGCAGTTGAAGGCAAGGAGGCCTTAGGCCCCACAAAGTAAATCTTCTGTTTCTCAGGCCATTTTTGTAAAATTGCATGTGGGCTGGTATTTTTTTATTTTATTTTTATTTTTGTAATTATTTCTTTGCCATCAAAAGTTCATGTTCTTGGTTTGGTTTATGTTTTAGGCATTATAATCTACAGAATAGCATGCATGGTGGTGTATTTCGTCCCTTGAGTGCAAGAAGGATTTGCAATGCTAAAGCATTGCAAAGCTTTGTTGCACTCAAGGGATAAATTCATCAATTTTCTTAACTTGGGTAAAATATCAGACATAAACCATTCAATTTTTATTTTTTTAAGTTTGCATTGGTTATAAAAAGACAGCATGCAGCAGCCAAAAGGACCATGTGGGAGGGCCTGAGAAACAGATTTTAAACTTTGTTAGGCCTTAGTACAGAGTGCTATGATGCCCTCACATAGCCAATCAGTATGAAGTGTCTCTCCCATGAACACCGAGCAGATACCATATGTCAGGATTGAACTGTAGCGGTTGAGGTATAAAGGGCATTTACCAACCAGCCAGATTGGTCCAGATCTCTTGGTCTCATGATAAATCGGTCACTTTGTGTGCTAGAGGTCCACGGCATGAGCCGGCTACTGCACTTCTCTCTCGATCTGTTACCTCTAGCACACAAAGTGACCGATTTACCATGAGGCTAAGAGATCTGGACCAACCAGGCTGGTTGGTAAATTGCCTTTATATCTCGAACGCTACACTAATCTCACAGTCTTTGAGATTCACCCACCGTGAATCTCACCCCAGACTCCACCTCAGAGTAGTCAAAACATCCACCATGCTTCACTACAGTGTTCCAATGCTACCAGCTACTAAGGGTCGGTCACGGCACCAAAGTAACCGATCGAGAGAGAAGTGCAGAAGCCAAGGCTCGAACCATCGACCTCTTGCACACAAAGCGACTGATTTACCATGAGACTAAGAGATCCGGTGTAACAGATTGTTTTACACCCTGCCAAAGTTCCCCCCAGGAGGGAAAAACTTGTTTTTTCACCCCCGCCCTAATTTTTTTGCCCACCACCTGAATTTGTTTTCTTCTCAATTGTTTTTGTCATATTATTTGCTAATATGTCGAGAAAACCTTTCGTTGACCAAAAAATAAAAAATTTCAAATTTTTTACATGGTCAATGTCAGGCGGGGGGCAATTTTCATAGGCCACAGAAATCTTCCCCCATTTCAATGAAGAAATGTTTTCAGTGTCGTATTATTGCATTATTTGCCAATTTGGCACGAAAACCTATCTTTGACAATTTTTTGACTACCTTCAGAGTTTTCCCTGCAATGAGAAATGTATCTTATATTGGCTTTTGCAAGACTTGAATGAAGATAACGATAAACGAACGCTACACAGATCCATGTGTCGTGGAGCGAAACCGTTATGGGGGAGGGTCTCTCATGGTGTGGGGTGGCATCACTGCCCGTAACAGAACTGAGCTGGTCATTATTGATGGCAATCTCAATGCAGCCAGATATCGTGATGAAGTGCTTACACCTGTTGTTGTCCCATTTCTGCAACGTCACAGCCCCGGCGTCATTCTACAGCAGGACAATGCCAGACCCCACGCAGCTCGTGTTGTTCAACAGTATCTGCAGCAACAACAAGTGGATGTTCTTCCCTGGCCCGCAAATTCGCCCGATATCTCACCCATTGAGCATGTATGGGACGAAATGAAACGTCAGTTACGCCGGCTTCCCCATGCACCGTCAACGCTTGTGGAACTCCAAAGACAGCTTATCAGAATATGGAACAACATCCCACAACACTTCCATGCTAACTTGTTCGCTTCCATGAGGCGTAGATGCACAGCAGTAGTCGATGCAGACGGAGGTCATACCAGATATTGAGTGTGTGACTTTTGTGTTTGACCCTTAGTGTCTTTGACTCTCCATGGCACCAAGAGTATTCGTCGTAGCGTAATGAAATTTCTCGTGTTGATCACAAATTGATTCATCTGTGATTGAATAAAATTTCCGTGAATAAAAATGATATATATCTTTTTTTAGTGTTATTTTTTAGCATGCACACTTTCTTTTTTGGGAGAGTATAGTTTTGAACATTCCAAGTTTTGTTGCGAAAGACGGCAATTTGACAATTTTGGGTCAATCCTGAAAACCGGCGCTCAACTCAGAGTTGTGCGCTTTATCTTTTGTGTGAGGGTGGGTTTTCGCCTTGTTCGTTTGGACATGTTTTATATCGACTTTCTGCTTTGTTGTTTGGTAAAAAGTAGTTTAAACAGTTATGGAATGTAATTATAAGAATTGAATGCAATTTTTATAATCTTTATTGGAGTATGAACGTGTGGGATTCATACAATTTGTACCCATTCCCACACGTTCATACTCCAATAAAGATTATAGAAATTACATTCAATTCTTAAATGAACACAGTTTATTTGGGTTGATTTTCAACCCCAACATATTTTAGGGTGCACCAGTCCAGTTCCCACCAAGTAAGACAGTTAGATCACTACTTTATGCAAAAACACAGTAAAACCATATAACCAGTTTTTGCTTTGTCTTGCAGGGGAGGGTGTGGAAAAAAATGTGTGAACATAGGTGGACCTTTTTATTTGCAGATTATTTGACCCACCCACCATTTCCTACATATTTTTTGCCATGACATTTTGGGAACCCACGCCCTTCTCATACATTTTATATGCAAAACTTCAGCACTCGAACACCAACTCGAAACGTGTAATGCACACTGATTCAATGCCTATTTTTATATCTTCAAACATATTTCCATTTACTCCATCAGAAGCACTTTTCAAGACTTCCGAGATTCATATCAGCTCACAAAGACACATTACTGTATAGCTTGAACCCTGTGTGGGCCCGGGTATAATAGGTCCATATTTGATAGCCAGGTTGTTAATGCAGAGCAGCGATGGCCTGGCTGTTCATATAAACATTTTACTATATTGATGTAGCAAATTCTAAGGAATTTGTTTCATCCTTATATTGAGGTCTCTGTGTGGATGAGCTTGTTGGTTCCTCCCCAGTGGTTGGTGGATTCCTTAGGCCTTCCAGTGGATCTTTTTGAGTAATACCTACATCTTGGGAACTAACAATGTTGTGATATAGGCATCATATAGCCATAGTTGTTAAAAGTAATGTAAAACCTCAAACAAAGCAGATCAGACAAACTAATTGTATAATTTACAAATCTAGTTTCTCGGTGTTTACCTTGCAAATGAAACTCAATTATTCTTTTTCCCAGAAACTTTTGATTTTAAATCAAATTTAAATAAGCTTTTCGTAATTTTGATATTCTGATATGTAGTGATATGCAACAATTCGAACAGTCAAGTTTCTGTATATCATGACATATGCAGGCATATGTGCCCGTAATTAATTTCCTACTGCTTATCCCTTTACCTAACGTTACGGCCAAAACCGGCCAGCGCTATTCTCAAAAATCGCCAATTAATTTTCATTATTTTTTTCATTTTTTGTCTCAAAAACATAGGTTATGACCCCTCGTTGGAACGAGCTCGTCGAGCTCGTTCCAACGAGGGGTCATAACCTATGTTTTTGAGACAAAAAATGAAAAAAATTAGTTATTCGAGAATTATTTTTGCAAGTGTCGTCTGCTTTTCAGGTTAGGTAAAGGGTTATACTGTAACAATGTATATGTTGCAAATATTGGTTGCGTAAAAGGGAACTTGTTTTTGTTCTGACTCAAAAAGAGCAAACCTTGTCTTCTTGTTTTTGTTATGGCATCTGCATAGCAGGATAGCTATTAAAAAGACATTTTTTGTTTTTGTTAAATCAGACTTTTTTGTTTAAACAAAAGTTTATATTTTCAAATTTTTCATTTTGTAAAACCAATCTGACCTACCTATTATGACTCATTATACAGTATTATATATACTATGCTTCATTTTAATGAATATTCCCCCCAAAAAACCTTGAATATAAAGTAATTATGTTAGGAATAGATATTTTAGTCGACTGTAGGAGAAAATTGTGGGGATAATCAGACACCAACCGCAATCCTCAAGTCAGTTTTTGATGAAATTCTCCAATATTTTTCATATTAAGGGGGTTACTTTTGTTAATAATGGTGCTAAATAGGCTTTTATGGTCAATTAGTGACAATTTGTTACTGTTTGGGGCACAAAAGATGCCATAATAATGTAAAAGGAAAAAAATGATATTAACTGTTTGCACACATTTTGTTTGGCACTTGAGTACCCACCCACCCACCCACCCACCCCCACTTATGTTCACTGGAGCTGAAATTGTTGGCTCATTTTCACAACTGACTAACCGAGAGCTATAACCGGATAATATCCGGTCATCCATAGCCATTATTTCACTGAATCTGGGATCAAAACTATAGGAATTTGAAAGCAGTATTCCCAAAAACTATTCTGTAGTATGTATACAAACGAACATTGTCGAGTTCTCAACAATGTTTGTTTGTATACATACTACGGAATAGTTTCTGCGCTTACTCAGTACTCACAGAAATTGCCGATCATTAACAAAGTCTTGAATGCCAAAGTCGATTATTCCTCAATATATGCAGTGCTGCTTCGAGGTGTAATCTATCCCAAAGGAGAAGTGGCAGATTTACTACGTTTTAACTGTGGAATGACGATCACTATCGATATTTCGGATAACCGGTTGACGTTTTTTTTTCAAATTGTTTAGGTAGTTAATCGGTTTCAAACTGGTTATCCATTAGCAGTATTCCCAAAAACTATTCTGTAGTATGTATACAAACGAACGTTGTCGAGTTCTCGACAACATTCGTTTGTATACATACTACGGAATAGTTTCTGCGGTTACTCAGTACTCACGGAAATTGCCGATCATTAACAAAGTCTTGAATGCCAAAGTCGATTATTCCTCAATATATGCCGCGCTGCTTCGATATGTAATCTATCCCAAAGGAGAAGTGGCACATTTACTACGTTTTAACCGTGGAATGACGATCACTATCGATATTTCGGATAACCGGTTGACGTTTTTTTTTCAAATCGGTTAGGTAGTTAATCGGTTTCAAACTGGTTATCCATTTCAGTATTAGTGTTCACGCACCCCCCCACCCCCCCCCCCCACCCCCAACACACACACACACACACACACACTCCTGGGTCTTGTGGTTTGGTTCTCTAGTTTGCCTCCCAAAAATGAACCAAACCCGAAAACCAGAGCAGTTCTAATCAATGTTCAATGATATGATATACATTACAGTGAAATAAAACTATCAGTTAAAAGGCACTTACTGCATGCTGCCAGGATCATTGTAACCAGTAAATCCAATTGTTGAAATACACGGAGTTGGAGAAGTCCTATCTATGATAGAGATGGTTCCCTCTGGGTCCAAAAACCTTGTTTTATCATCATCTAATGGGCCATCAAATCCTGGTCGACCTTCATTAGCCACAACCAGCTTTAGACAGTCTGGCGTGAATTTAATGTTATCAGGATAGGATCCAACTGAAAAAAAGAACTGATAGATATTTGTCCTTGCTAGGGGAGAGCTAATATATAACACCATATATGCAGGACTGGTTGGTGCATGGTATTTCCATGTGTGTTGTTTTGCCTTACCGGTTTTGCACTTAACCCTTTACCTAACACAGTATTTAAATGAAAGTGTCAATGACACTGTAGCTCAACTTGTCAAGACAAAGGCATGTATATGAATAGTATGTGACACAGCAATGACAAACATCTAGGTAATGACCTGATAACAAAGGTACATATAAAGTATTGTAACGGTCTGTACATAAATACTGACCGTTGCCTGTAACAAATGTATAGGTAAAGTATTGTAAAGGTGGGTGACAGTCAGATGCTAAACTAGAAAAAAAATCTTTGAGTCCCAGAGTGGGTCTGACTGAACCCCAAAATATTTGTTCTCATAGCACAGTGATAACAAAGGCACCCCAAAACACACTCATTCCTGTCCCAAGGTGAAAACAAAGGTACCCAAGAAGTTTCGTGAAGATCAGTTCACAAATATGAGCTGTGTAGAAGTTGTGACAAAAAACTGATTGGACCTAATTTCGGTACAAAATGGCCACTGGCAGCCATCTTGAATTTTGAACCGCACCCAGAAACACTCGTTCTCGTCCCAAGATGATAACAAAGGTACCCAAGAAATTTTGTGAAGATCGGTTCATAAATACAACCTCTAGCCCGAGCCGTATTGACATGTGCACTTACAGTGTATAAGTAGCACTGAATAAATCAAAGTTCATCTAATTTGCATAATTTCTGCACGAGAAAAAAACCCTACTATATGTGATGTATTCCATGTTACTAAACATTCATACAAAAATTTATTCAAATCAGAACTTTCATACAGAAGTTCTGTACAAAAGACTGATTGCACTAATTTTGGTACAAAATGGCTGCTGGTGGCCATCTTGAATTTCGGACCACACCCCAAAACACTCGTTCTCATCCCACGGTGATAACAAAGGTACCCAAGAAGTTTCGTAAAGATCGGTTCATAAATACGGCCTCTAGCCTGAGCCGAAAAGAAGTTGTGTACAAAAAACTGATTAGACTTAATTTCGGTACAAAATGGCCACTGGCAGCCATCTTGAATTTTGGACCGCACCCAGAAACATGCGTTCTCATCCCAAGGTGATAACAAAGGTACCCAAGACGTTTCGTGAAGATCGGTTCATAAATACAGACTCTAGCCCGAGCCGTATTGACATGTGTACTTACTGTGTGTAAGTAGCACTGAAAAAATCAAAGTTCATCTAATTTGCATAATTTCTGCACGAGAAAAAAAAACTGTATTATATGTGATGTATCCCATGGTACTAAACATTCACACAAAAAATTATTCAAATCAGTGCTTTCATATGGAAGTTCTGTGCAAAAATCTGATTGCACCAAATTTTGTACAAAATGGCTGCCATCGGCCATCTTGAATTTCGGACCAGACCCCAAAACACTCGTTCTCGTCCCATGGTGATAACAAAGGTACCCAAGGCGTTTCGTAAAGACCGGTTCATAAATACGGCCTCTAGCCCGAGCCGTATTGGCATTTGCACTTACAGTGCTGAAAGTAACACCAAAAAACATCAAAGTTAGTCTAATTTGCATAATTTACGCACGAGAAAAAAACCCGTATTATATGTGATGTATCCCATGGTTCTAAACATTCATACAAAAAATTATTCAAATCAGAGCTTTCATATGGAAGTTCTGTACAAAAAACAGATTTCTGCATCGTCGGTACAAAATGGCGGCTGGCAGCCATCTTGAATTTTGGACCGCACCCAAAAACACTCATTCTCGTCCCACGGTCATAACAAAGGTACCCAAGAAGTTTCGTAAAGATCGGTTCATAAATATGGCCTCTAGCCCAAGCCGTATCCAATTGTTGACGGACAGACGGACAGACGGACAGACGGACCATGGCATAAGCTCAAATTTGGCTTCGCCAAAGTTGAGCTAAAAATGAAAATGTCAATGACAATGTGGCTTAACTTGACTGTGTGTAGTCACAGTGTATGATGAAAAGAATAATGTTCAATGTTTATGAAAGGATTATGAAATAAGACAAGAGATTTGTGATAATTGAGAATATGTTAATATCCGTTCCCTGTTTGCTATGTTTTCAATAAGAATAATCTGAGTGCAGACTGTACTAAAGAATTGAGACCTGGGTTGATGTGGCCCTAACAGTTAACGTATGTCAACCAAAGTTACCAAGTTACAGTAAAAGCATTTCAAAACGAGTCATCCTACCAAGTTACAATGAAATCCCTTCATAAATATAACATCATAGACTTTGCTAAAGGAATCTAGGTCAAGAGATGGTTAGGCAGTCACAGCTGACCGATCATGTCCAAAATAGGAAAGTCTCATCTAGATATCATATTAAGTTATCCTCCCAAGTTACAATGAAATCCCTTCATCAGAACAACCTGTAGGAAGTGCTAAAGGAATCTAGGTCAAGTGACCAGAATACGACAGTCTCATTCTAGATATCATACCAAGTTATCCTTCCAACTTACAGTCTCATCTAGATATCATACCAAGTTATCCTTCCAACTTACAATGAAATATAAACTGCAGACTCTGCTAAACAAATCTAGGTCATGTGCCTGTGCAGCTGTCAAAGATGACCACCGATCACGAAGTAAATATGACGTTCTCATCTAGACATTATACAGAGCCATCCTAACAACTTCCACTAAAATCCACCAAAATCCCTTCATAAATACGACCTGCAGACTGTGCTAGCCTAAAGGTTTGGGGGCTTCGGGCCCGTGTAGCCATCACGGTTTACCGATCCTAACCAAAAGGGGATGTTCCAATCTAGACATTATGTGGAGTCATCCAACCAAGTTACAATGACATCCCTTCATAAATATGACATGTAGACTGTGCTAAATATTTTGGGCTCTCACAGCCATCACAGTTGACCGATTGCAACCACAAAGGGACGTTCTCATCTAGGACATTATATGAAGTCATCCTACAAAGTTACAATGAAATCCCTTCATAAATATGACCTGTAGACTGAGCTGCTAAAGGTTTTTGTGTTTTGGGCTCTCATAGCTCATGGTTGACTGATCGCAACCAAAAGGGGACGTTCTCATCTAGACATTATATGAAGTCATCCTACCAAGTAACAATGCAATCCCTTCATAAATACGACAACCTGTTGACTGCATTAAAGGTTTTCAGGTTTCAGACTCTCACAGCCATCACGGTTGACCGATCGCGACCAAAGGGGATGTTCTCATCTAAACACTATACAGAGTCATCCTACCAAGCTACAATGAAACCCCTTCATAAATACGACCTGTAGACTGTGCTAAAGATTTTGGGTTTTGGGGATCTTTGTATGATTTCATTGAGAAACTTCTGAGATATTTTAGGTGGTGGTAGGCTTATTCTGGTCAATTTTCTGTCCGTTTTTGGCCGCTATGTTATGTAAAGGGTTAACTGTACTTAATCAGAAGCTGGTGGTGAGAAGGCTGAAGTGGTGCCTTATATACTGTTTGTTGTCGGGTAACTTATCACATAACACCCAATAACACTCTCTTCAACAGTGAAAATCCTGCACTATCACAGTTTTTTTTAAAAAAAAAAAAAATAAATATCACATTTTTCGAAAACAATTTTTCAATAAAACTGTGCAAATATAGATATCATTAGGGCCTGCTCAACAAGCTGGTTCTATGATGATATCCATATTTGTATGATTTTATAGAGAAACTTTCGAGATATTTTAGGCTAATAAGTATAGCGAGGTGTCATCAGGAAACAGTCATATACTAGTACTACTAGCAATATTGAGATATTGAGAGTGCAGAATTTTGTAGATTCATGGCTCTAAACTTTATTTATTTATTTATTTATTTATTTATTTATTTATTTATTTATTTATTTATTATTATTATTTATCCTGAACCTCCAGATGCAGACACAATCTCGCAATGTCACATAAACACATTTATTATATTTTTGATTAGGACAGGAAGTCTCCTGCCGCTAAAATAAGACTAATCTTTGCATATTTAACTTAATTTTTCTCCTGGAAATTGAACTGACTTTTCGACCAATGATTTCTAGATATCAAATTTAGATGGATTTTTATTCAAAACTAATCATGGCAGCTGTGAGCAGCCCTGACTAGATTTTATGAAAAATATTTAGAAAATACTCAGCGGGTAAAGATTTAATCATCTTCACATATAATATAATAATATTGAAATTTTAAGCTGCAAACTTTTGTAATACTACAATTTGGAATTGAAGCAAATGAGCACTGTCAAACAAGACTGAATTAGTTAAATTCCTAGTTCCATTTGCCCCCCCCCCCTCGTCCCCCCCCCCCCCCCCCCCCCAAAAAAAAAAAAAAAAATTATCTGTGTTTAGGGTAACTTGGGGAAAAGGACTTCTGGTATGGAGTCTGTAGCCATCTGACTCGTCGGTTTTGTTCACTTCAAAACATTTGATATTTTGTTTTCACATTAATCAGTGATAAATAAAGCCTTCCGTCAATTTCATTGGTCAATTTCAAAACTAGACAATTTGATTGGCTGAACAAGATACAACTGGGCCACATTTTCATAATTTGCATAATTAAAGTTGGGAGCTTTCATTGTTCAATTTCAGAAAAGGACAATTTGATTGGCTAAACAAAATACAACTGGGTCACATTTGCATAATTTCAGTAGGGAGAATTTACGTTATCTGTCCTATTTAGGGTGGGTTATATTATATTAATCTTTTACCTACAAGAAAAATGCCATTCATTTTTTTTATATTTTCACTTTTTGCTTCCAAAACATAGGTTATGACCCCTCATTGGAACGAGCTCGACGAGCTCATTCCAATGACGGGTCATAACCTATGTTTTGGAAGCAAAAAAAAGGAAAAATTATAGTTATACGAGGATGTTTTTTCCAAGTGCCGTCTGCAAATCAAGTTAGGTGATGGGTTAAAAAGTCATACTAAGTGGCTAATTTGTGCGTGTGTGTCAGATGATAAAAGAATATGAAATGAGTGTTTTTCTCACATAATATTTATGAAACTCGTCCGAATTTTCCATTTGGGCTCGCCAGAGGCTCGCCCAAACAGAAAATTCTTAGACTCATTTCATAAATATTATATGAGAAAAACACTTATTCCACATCCTCCATTTATCAATTTTTGTAAAAATGTTTTACAAGCTTGGAAATAAAAAAATGTCACTGATGTATATTGGGTAGATATTTTTTCTCTTTCTGGTTCAACAACATTTTTGACAAACATTGCTACAAATGCCTCAGATTTGCTCTTTGAGTGCTAAATTTTGCAAAATTTTCTCAGGGGCAAACCAGGACCCTCTGGTCAATCCCCCTTCCTTCCACTGCCCTTCCGGGTTGTGGAACAAAGACCAGAAGGTCCTAGTTAGGAATAGGGAGGTCCCTAAAACCCTACACAACAGCCCTTCAAATTCCTCACATTTACGATAAGAGAACAACATTTTGCAAAATTTTCTTGGAGGCTCGTCCTTACCTTGACCCTCTGGTCATTGCCCCCTCCTCATAATTCTCTTCAGGGATGTTGGAGGATGGGCAACAACTAGAGGGCCATTTAGGATTAGGGGAGGCCCCCAAAACCCCACACAACAGCCTTTCAAATATCATCTGTCAGGGAAATGGTAGGAGAGGGCAATGACCAGAGGGTCTTAGTTAGGATTAGGAGCGGCCCCCAAATCCCACTCAACAGACTTTAAATATCAGCTTTGCCCCCCCCCCCCTCCTGTTCACATACACAAAAATTGCTAGAGCACCACTATTACACAATCCTGGCTAGTGCCTGAATAGACTTACCACAAACACACACAGTGTTTCAGCCCAAAGGGGAATATTTGATGTTAAAAATGTTGATGTTTTGAGATATATTTTAGTGTGCCGAGTGCTAACCCTTTACTCAAGGATTTTAAATATTACTTTTTCAAAAGTTTCAAAATATTTCAACAAAACCACATCATGTGACCCATGGGGGTCACATATCGTTCTGTTGTAATTTTCTGAAAAATAATATTTTTTCAACTGCCGAATTTGCATATTACGTGGCGGATGCGGCCAATTCCTTAGGTAATATTTATTTATTTATTGGTGTTTAAGGTCACATACTTATGCACAATGGCTAATCGTGACCGTGACAGTTTGACGGGTGGAGGAAGCCGGAGTACCCGGAGAGAACCACCGAGCAACGACGAGCAGCTATTCCTTAGGTAAAGGGTTAAATGATATGAAACACGATATATAGTACATGGGGAGTGTATTATCAGTAGATCACTCATGGAGTGATGAATTCTCTCAAGCAATAAATGTTAATTTGATGCAAAGGGTTTCAGCCAATGGACCTCCGGGTTAAACCCGGAGGTCCATTGGTTGAAACTTTGCTTGTACTTCTTGTGTTTCTGTACAAAATTTGAGAGTAATACCTTAGGTGATACCTTCACTCCATGGGTGATTTGGCAACAATTCCCCTCCACGTACTGTATGTTTTTATAAGTTGAAAACGTGCTGTGTTTGGATTAGAGTATACTAATCAAGAAAGAGCAATTAAGGTTCTGGTGGCTCTTTCCATACCATAGAGAAGACAGACTACAAACGAGAACCAGAGGCCTCAAGGGACCTAAAGCACTCATTTGACAAAGGCCCATTGATTCTTCACATAGTGATTCAAGGATTTAACCCTCAATGGCCTATTTTGACTTTTCCGATCTCAGAACAGGTGCCCTTAACATGCCATCATGAGGAGGTCCTGCTGACAATAGGCAATTACCTAGGCAGTGGTTTCTAGTCAAGTCTTGGCTGCCTTAATAGGCAGCCAAGACTCAACTACAAACCACTGGTAAGCCATTAGACCAGAGACTCTGGAATGTTGGAAATTTAAGACACTTTTCCAGTCTCTTAAGGGTTAAAGAAAATTATTTGTCACCTATTAGTTACTTTTATTTTTATCTTAGTTACTTTTATTCTTATCCACTTACTGGGGCTGTGGTTTGTGATAACTAGCCCTGCCAAACATTCCAGAGTTCCCGAAAGGAAATTGCATTTTTACAAATAATTCATACAAACAGAAAATTACCGATTTTCACAGAATACAGAGTAATAAAGTTGAGAGGGTTAAAATGACTGAGGGCCTGATAAATAAGCAGGCCCATAGGAATGAAAATGAAATTGGTGGGGCAAAACCATTTTGACACACTTGCGCATCTCCAAGGCGTGCAGCGCTGAGTAGGGGGGGGGGGGGTGGAAGGTGGGTGTTTCCCTTCCAAAATAGAAAAATTTTAATTTTCAATGTTGAAATAACACTCTCTCATGCATTTTGGTATTAAAATGTCAACTTGTAGATTCTGGCAGAAAAGAATGAAACATGCATTAATACTCACCAGCGAAACATCAATGTTCAAATGTATGTATATATGTTGGCTTGTGTCAGTAGCATTGGCTCATTGCAATCTATCCTTTTTTCACCAGATTCACCCACAGTGCCTTGTTTATAGACCACATGCTAATGTTATCTCGTCAATATAATAATGTTACTGATCCCTGTTCTGATCACATATCCATTATTATGTGGATCTTGGGAAATTTGTTGAATTATATCTGTATATTGGTCAAATAATATAATTTTTTTTTTAAAAATGAAAATTATTGTGGGGGAGGGGGCGGGGGGGGGGGGGGGGGGGGGGGGCTCCTATGGGCCTGTTAGTAAGCACTGGATTTGATTAAACTTTTATTACACATCCATAAACTTTAAACGCTTGAATTTAACGGAATCGCCGCTATGACATAAAAGTTTCTGCATTCAGTTGGTGATGGACAAGCCAAAACTTTTTTCCCAGCACCGTTTATACAAGTTCCTTTCCCGTCGAGTCATTAGTAATGCTTCGAAAAGTTTCCAAATTTCGTTAAACAGTCATCGATCGTCTGTCGTGTAGTGTGAAAATGAAAACGTTCAAAGCAAAATAAAGTCGGTTCACAAAAAATTAGTTAACCAAAAATGAGATAATATTTAAAAAACAAAAATCAGATTCATCCACATTAACCCAGTCCTGAGGCTGTCTCATATGCGGGTCCCATTATATCTAAGTTAGTCAACTTCATTTCGGTAAATTTTCGGACATCCTGACATGCTTTGAACTTCTTTTAAAAAAAGTTTCTCCCAGCTGTTTTTCAAATATGCCCAAACTTGTACTTATATTTTTACTAATAGTAATAGCCACCAAATGGTTAGGCATGAAGGGACACCAGCAGACCAGAAACAGCGATACGAATTTCAACAAACACGCCCTAAAGAAAAGATAACGAATGTAATTTAGACTGGTTCCCAAAAGGTTGTTTTGATTTTTTATCGATCCATTTGATCAGTTGGCCTACAGTTTCAAACAAAACAAACGGACTCTTCACCTTTGGGTTTAAATATCGAAATTAAAATTTGTTTATTTAAATGAATTTTAATGCATGGGATGTGTAATAAACACAGAACTCGATGTGTGTTTGAATCGGTGGGTGTATTACATAACTCGTTGGAATGACGTTATGTAAAACGAATCGGTCTTATAGTCATAGAAACAAAATGAGGTGCATAGTCACAGGTGGGAAAGTGGACTCTCACAATAACTTTAACACAAGTGTGGACACTGACATCGAAGCACCTCAGGCTATGACATAAGATCACACAACTTCGTTGGTGAGCTAAAAGAATTTCTGAATCAAAATGCTTACCTGGATGTATAAGACCGATTCTTTCTAGCTCTTGTTCAGGTGTTGTGATGGTCTTATAGAACGCTACGTGTCCATCAGAGGCCTCATACCTCCCCTTGAAGGCCATAGCAAATATATCACCGCATACTTCAACATCCAGAACTCGACCTTCTGTGTTCTCGTCGATTGCAAAAGCACTTAACTTTCTGGGATGGGTGGGAGAGTGTATATCCACAACATGAAGAATGTTAGTCTGGTCACCTGTGAAGTAAGAAAAAAAATATGAATATGCATAGATGCTTTGCTTATGAGTTAGTTCTATAGAATAAAACAGTTCAGTGGAAATGTGGCAGCAGTGGATCTCTACCTTTGCTAAAGTGTGGGTGGGGTGGGGGCAGAGGTAGAGGTAGGGTTGTGCAAATCACCAATTTTTGATTCGAATCAAATCTCAAATTGATCCAGGTCTATTATTCAAAAACAAATCGAACCTCAAATAGAATCAAGAGCATTTTGAAGACAACCATTTGGTGGGGTGTGTGTGTGGGGGGGGGGGGGGGGGGGGAGGGTTGTAAATGTGATTTGTTCCAAATGTGATGGCTCTGGTCCCGACTCATCAAGGTATGCCTTCTTTGAAGGCAAACCTTGACAATGTAGTTGGAATACTTTATCAGTCTGGACTTGAGCCATCACATTCGGAACAAATCAGACAAAGGCATGCCTTGGTGATGTAGTTGGAATATTACCCAGTGAGGATTAAAATACAAAAATAGGAAGTGGTGCAGGAAAATTACCGGTACTAGACAATGCACAGGGTGAGCCACTAGCAACAGCCCACTGTCAACACTATTTGGAAGCTTTAAATTTGTTTTTAACTGTAGTGTTGAGATGGAATCAGGAGCACATGAGGACAGGGGGTGGGAGGGGGGGGGCAGACCCCGGATAAAAAGCATTTACTCACACTAGCAGTTTCGCCATGACATGCTGAAGCATGCATGCATGCTGAATGCTCGAGATGGGGGAGTTTGAGAGGTGTCGTTCTCCGATTGGGAGGGGCGTGTATGTTTATTAATTTGGGGGGATTTTTCCACCCTGTGTGCAGCATATTTAGGCCTGTATGTTTATTAAAATTGCCCTTCCAACAGGAAGTAGATCTTAAAATTACTAAATCTTCACTATGTTGTGTAAAAGTCTTTTGCTTAGCACAGTGAACTGATTGTTGTAATCATAATGCCTGAATGCCTATTAGTTTTCTTCAATAAAACTAACTGCAATACTGGAAAATAAGTTGGCTTTTTGATCAAATTAACTAGTATTACTCCCCCATGATGGCCCCATCCCCTCAATGGATTTCCACCCTGTACTATTATTTAGGTCTGTACTTTTTAATTTTGATAAATGTTCCACCTGTACTTTTATTCCCACCTGTACTTTTATTTGGAACACAAGAGTATGCTGAATTACACGGAATCTTTATTTTCAGCATTATTTATGTATAATTTCCAAATGAACTCTATGTCTGTGAGACGATGTAGATAACTGATACCAGGCAGTCCCTGTTAAAAGATTTGACAAGAAATGAATAGGGCAGAGTGACATGGTTAGATACTTCTAATTGGGGGTGTAAGGTAGTGAATTTCCAACTATGGGGAGAGATCCTCCCCCAGCTGGAAAATCTCTACTGAGAAATATCGATTCCGGGACCTTTGGAGTGATAGACCGGCGCACTTATCCACTCGGCCACCACTCTCAGCGGTACATGCTGAGTGGAAAGGAGTATGTTATAGCTCCCATATTATGTCAAGATTGATATGTCCTTAGTTGATAATTGATCAGAATTCTACACAATTGATATTTTTCTGAAGGCATGATTCTAGCTGGTGTGACTCATTTGCACTAAGTGACCTTTAAGTGCATGTTTACATCTATGTTACACACAACCTATTGTTAGATCATCGTGCATATAGCTGTTGATTGTTTAATTGATTAAGTAGGTCATCCTTGATTACATCAATTAAAACATAATCACCTAGAAACTGATAGAAAACAGAACATCTCCCAGGACATTATATCTGATAACTATTAAACATATGTCAACAGAATTCAAGGACTCATTTTCAAAAAGACTCAATCATTTCAGAAAAACTCTTTTCAGTTAAAATAGATGTTCTATTCATAACAGAGTAGTTGTTTCCATTGGAGATTATTATTGTTCTAGGACAGTGCATTTATTATAGAAGCAGTGCTTCTTTGTGAATTTGGAAAAGTGATTCCAAAAGAGAATTTTGAAGAGAATTTATTCATCGTGTGAAAGAGAATTTATACTTTCTGTGAAACAGAATATATTTTTGTGAAAAGCCAGGATTCTACTGGATTATTTTTTAAATTACCTGCGGCGCCAATATTTATTGGATTTTTACTCCATTTGAATTTTGCTGAGTATTTTATTATATTTTATTGGAGACTGCTGAAAATGCTAAGTGAACATTTTATTACAAATCTACGGGATACTGTCTCTGAAGACACATTCTTGGATTTAATACTACCAGCTGGAAAATTTCTTCCAGATTCTTATAATTCAATAGTTGATAAGTACAACTGTTTTTATTTTCTGTAAACCAATTAGCGTAAAAGATCTTTGTATCATTTTTTTTTAAATTACAGAATAATTAAATTCATAGTTATTGTTGCCGATTCTCGGATTTCTTTCTGTTACAAATATCATTAATATTTCCTCACCATAACAAGTAATAGCTAAATAGTTTGCATGCTTCCTTGGTAGACCATATGTTTGTGGCATGTCAAGTCCTAAAGTTTTCTAAAAAAAACCCCTAACTCTAGCACATAACATGTTGATCATTAGGGCTGTCACGAATTTTGTAATTTAGGAATCGATTAATCATCGCAAATAATCGATTAATCAAACCCAGATGACCCCCTCTCCCTCTCTCTGAAGTCGATAAAAAATAAAGTTCAAGTCAGTTGACCTACCTCCGGTAAACAACGAAGACGATCCTCTTTTAGGTACATTCAAAGCTTTGATGTTCTGAACTTTTCGCAACTGCCGATCGGTCTTGATTATTACACGGACAGTTCAAAAGTTCAGAACATCAAAGCTTTGATGAATGTACCTGAATGACAAATGCTTCCAACGGCTTCTTGGGGTTTAACATCGATGTTCTTAACTCTTTACATTTAGAAACATAGTTTTTTACATCAGATTTTCTTTTAATTATTAAACGTCTAAAGCAGGATACAATTTACCGATTATTCGACAACGAAAAATACTAACCGATTTTGCCGTGACCGATCAACAATCAATTAATCATGACAGTCCTATTGATCATTTAGCGAGCCTTCCTTTGGACCTGGCATTCAAAAGGGAGAAGTGGTTACAAGATTCAGACAGGGGTAGAGTGCTGCATGCTATTAAATTCTCCTATGTAGAACTTTGTATCTTCTTTGTAGGTCACAGTATCTCGTATGTAGCAAGATAATATCTCTGATGTAAACTTAGTATTTCTTATGTAGGACTTAGAAATTCCTAAATAGGACCTATATAATAATAATATAATATTGGAAATATCAGTGTTGGAAATGAATAAAATTGACGGGTACAGTTTTTAGCTCCCTCAAAATGAGAGACGAGAGTAAACTGCACCTGTAAAATGTTAGTATATGAATTTTCGAGGGAGTACCGTCACCAAACACCAGAAACCTTAACTGTTTGAACCCAAGCGGCCACTTTTCCAGCCAGGGACACGATACGCCATAACGTCATTAAATAGGATGGCTGTTCAGTAAATGTGTGTGGTAGATCAATCAGTATTTTCAACTTGCAGCCCCGAGGCTGCACGTTGAAAATATTGATTGGTCTACCTCAAATAATTAATATGAACTCTTCTAATTGCTGCCATTAGTGTTCAAAGGGTTAAATGTGTAAGGAATTGCTGAATTATGACAGTAACTTGCCACTGGCCACAGTGTGCTGCTTTCTCAAACAACACATTTATGTGCCCTCACAGTATATTAGTGCTCCACATTTTTCAACGAGTGCATTTTTTAGCTCCCGTAAAATAGAAATCACGGGTGCTGACGGGAGCAACTGGACTCGCACCCGACTCATTTCCAGGACTGAATTATATCATGTGGTGTTGTGGTCATATTGGGGGGACATCAGCAGTTTACCTCAGAAGTGATGTTTCCCCACAGATCATGATAGGTGACATATATATTGATTGCCAGAAAACATGCATAATATCTCATGTTTTACACTGCTACGATACTGTGAGGTGAGAGATTAGTGCACAGGTATAACATGTGTCGTCCAATTGACACATTTCCGCCATTCATTCTGAATGACTGATGTCATCATCTTTGTTTGCTAAAACCATGGATAATCTAAGAAACTGAGTTGGCGATCTCAGTTATTCCAAAAGACCGACCTAAATATGTAACGTGAATTACGACGTGATCGGTGCTCAAAAAAACTTAACAAAACTACAGTAATAGCAAGAAAACATGCCATCTTACATGCGTTAATCTGACAATCAAGGTAACATCTAACATGCACAAACCCCCACCAATGGGAGGGTCATACCCACCTCCACCTTAGGCCAAAAGCCTTCGAATATGCCTTTGGGGCCATGCTCCCCTAAACCTTACAGTACCCCCTCCCACACTCAAAATAAGAAAATTAAAGCATCAAAGTGTTTCAGATTCAGTCTTAGGTAATGACCCCCTAAAGTTAGTTACTACCCCCCTCTCCCAAGTCAAAATGGGAAAATTGAAGCACCAGAGTGTCACAGATACAGTCTCAGGGCATTGACTTTTCAATTTTGTCTTGGAGGAGCCCCCAACTCCCACTAATTGGGGGATACTATACGCCCGAGGTGGGTATGGCCCTCCCAATGACAGGTGTTTCGGGGGAGGGTCATACCCACCTCCACCTTAGGCCTACAGCCTTTAGTTATGCCTGTGGCATATATCGACCCCACAAAAACCCATTATGCCCCTGTCCCTCAATAGGAAATCCTGGCCATGTCATCTCCCTATATATGTATATGCATTCGGTACTTGTTACTTTTATTATTGAAATAGTATTATTCTTTTAAAATTATATATTTTCAAACAATTTTGTTCTTCAGAATTGTTTACATTGTAGAATGCTTATTTCGTCAAATTAAGTAACTATCTAGCTACACCCCTGTGTAGGAGATATTATCTCCTAGACAGGAGATATTTAGTCCTAAGTAGGGGATACTAAGTCCTTTATTGGAGATAAACAATCCTACGTAAAAGATAATAAGTCCTACATGGGAGATAAAATGCTATGGGCAGAATACACCACAGAAGTAGAGATTTGGTAAAAACCGAAGCAATAATTACCCGAGGCAATAAATGTTCAAGGTACTGTCCTGTCCACCCCCACCAATATTATACTGCTAGCATTGCACCATGCTATACTGCTCCGCTAGCATGACACCATGCAAGACTTGTTACCCAATCCCTTTGCCTTCACTTATGATTCGCTTCAAGAAACATAAAGGGATATACAGAACAGACTATGGAACAGGCAGGCAGAACGACTAAGGGGGTTAATGGAGGTATTGCCCCTAGGGCCCATGAGTTCGTGAAAAGCAAAGCGGGTAACATGTATTATGTGCACCCAACAAAAACCAACACAAAATACAAGAAAAGTTCCATTTGAAAGACTTGCAACCCAGATGATACTTGTACGGCAGCCATCAACTATTACCAGTGGCATTACCAAGCGGAGGACTGGGGGGGGGGGGGGCACACCCCCCCCCCCAAAAAAAGAAGAAATAATATAAAATTACAGTAGCACCCCTCAAAATGGGAAAATTAAAGAACCAGAGTATCTCAGATTCAGTCTCAGGGCATTCAATTTTCTAAATTTTTGTGGGGGGGGGGGGGGGGCACCACCCTACCCCCCCCCCCCACAAACACACACACCATTAAGAGCGGGATACCATAGGCCTGAGGTGGGGTGGGCATGGTGCTCTCAGTTGTGGGGGGGGGGGTCAGGAGAAGGTCATACCCACCCCACCATAAGCCTACAGCCTTTGGATAAGCCTGTGGCATATATTGACTTGCCCCTCCCCCATCCCCACCACCACCCCACCACCCGAAAAAATAAAATAAAATAAAATAAATTAAAAAAAAATATGCACCCACACCCCAATAGGAAATCTTAGCTGTGCCCCTGACTATTACTGAACTTAAAAAAACCCTTATTTTGCCATGACAACTGTTTTCTAGAAACAGAACATATGGAATGACATCTGGTTTGATTAACAGAAGAATGTTCAGCAGTAAACAAGAGTAGCACAGTGACTATGGGTTAACTACATCAATTGTTCTACCTGAGAATTTATGAGACGAGTCCTCTTCAGACAATTACAGCAGCATGAATAAAACACTTACTCTTTGACCCCGGTAGTAGGCTATATTCATGGTCAGTGAAATGATATCATTCGGAAAAGTTCATATTCGGTGTGGACAAATAAACATTTCAAGTGTGCAACCTTGTGACTGCTTGTTGAAATACTGTCTGGTCTATCTACAAACTCACTGCGCCGTCTTTTGTATAGAATATGGCGTATTATGAGTCTGGATTGGAAAACGAGTCTTCGGCCAGGGTTCAAAGAGTTACGTGTGGTTAGTTTCAAAGATAGTTTGGCCTACAAAACACCAGGGGATGTTACTGGAGAATAATTACATTGTTAATGTAGTTACACGTTTTGGGTCCAAATACTCAATTCCCATTGGTTAGCTGGATGAAAACGTCATGACCAAATGTAATTCATTTTCCATTGAATACATTTGGTCGAACTTTGACCCGCATTTACGGGAGAGCACAGTTGACAGAATGTAATTCGGGCAGTGTTTGGGTGGGTTTTTAACTTTTAGCGCCCCTCGCAGTGATCAACTCCACTGCTGTTTCTTTGGTGACATTTCCCAACTGTGGCATAAAGCCCGTTATTAAAATACTCGTTTCCATTTCAAAAGTTGTGAAAATTAAAAATCAGAGTTGTGCGCTTTGTCATTTGTGTGAGGGTGGTTTTTCGTCTCGTTCGTTCGTACATGTTTTATTTCGTCTTCCTGCTTTGTTTGGTAAAAAGTTGTTTTAAACAGTTACGGAATGTAGTTATAAGAATTGAATGCAATTTTTATATTCTTTATTGGAGTATGAACGTGTGGGAATGGGTGCAAATGAACCAAGGAAGCCCCAGTCCGGAGAATTTATTTATTTATTGGTGTTTAAGGTCACATACTTCTGCACAATGGCTAATCATGACCACAACATGGAGATAAAGTCAAGGTCCGTCAATCATTTATACCCCATGTTGCCTATTTTAGAGGGCTCGCACCCGAAGCATTAGTGACTGGGTCCTATTTTACCAGTGAAACAGAGCTTGTTTACCACAGTGAACAAGCACTGCTTCACTTCCCGGGGTTCCGCGGGGGAGTCCGGAGAAAATTTTGATTTTTCGAATTGAACGAACGCGGCTTCCTTGCATCTGAACGATCAATGGGCGTCCGCACAGAAGACATTTCGATGGCATTTGTCTGTCATCTTCATCGATCATTCGACAAACTAAAAATGGCACTATGGGGGTGGGGGACACATTGGGAAGACCATAGTTCAGCCCAATCAGAGAAAATTTTGATTTTTAAAATTGAAGGAATGCTGTTTCCTTTCACCTGAGCGATCGAAGGCAGACTACACTACTGGTGTATCCATATGTCCTCTACGTGTACTGCCAACAATGGCAGTCTACACAGAGAACATTACGATATACCGGCAGTCTATGCGCTGAGATCCGATTTTGCCTTTTGGTCATTTTCACGACATTTCATGTACCAACAGGTGTTAGGCTGCATCAATTTTGGGGGCCCAAGGGGGGACCCAATAGGAGGCCCACCCATACGGCCAGTCTGCCTCTACAGAATATCTAACATTCCTCTCTTACTGATTTTGAATGATAACACAAAAGGCAGTTACACTTTTATGGCTACTGGCTAGAATCTTAACCCTTTACCCAACATATCGGCCAAAACCGGCCAGCGCTAGCCACAAAATTTGCCAATTAATATTCATTATTTTTTAATTTTTTGTCTCAAAAACAAAGGTTAAGACCCCTCTTTGGAACGAGCTCATTCCAATGAGGGGTCATAATTTTTTGAGACAAAAATGTGTGGGGGGGGGGGGGGGGGAGAGGGGCGCGGTGGTGTTGTGGTAACCAGTTCTCGTTAGATCACCGAATGTGGCTTTGGCTTCCTCCACCCGTAAAACTGTCACCGACACGATATGACCTTGGCTGTTAAAGTGTCGTTAAACCATAATAAGTAAATAAATAAATAAATGAGATTGAACAAAACTGAAAAAAAATAGTTATTCATAAATTCTGTTAGCAAATGTCGGCTTTTCATGTTAGGTAAAGGGTTAAACATTTCCGACAAAAGTTGTAAGAGTTAAAGCTTGCCGTCTTCATTCCCAAGTCCGTTGATCGTTATTAAGAACTTTAAACCTACATCAGGCGCGTAGCAAGGATATCAAAATTAGAGGGCAAGAGTAATATCGGGTGGGGGGGGGGGGGGGGGGGGGGCATACAAAATTTGACTTGAGCCCTGCAGCAGCAAGATGCAGGCGATCAAAAGAGAGGTGTCCCTCTCTCATTGGGAGGAAAAATTTTGAAATTCGAGACAAAAAAATACAATTTCCTTGACTCTGAGTCCATTTGTGTCCATAATTTATAAGTTGTGAGAGGCATCAATAATTAGGCCACAATGTGGACAAACAAGTTGTGAAAGGCTTCAATAATTAGGCCATAATGTGACCTAATTAGTGATGCCTTTCACAACTTATAAATTATGGATACATACAGACTCAGAATCAAGAAAGTTGATAGATATTAAAATTTCTTGCCTGATGTTCCCTAGATGGGTTATGGGGGGATGTAATTTTATTTTTTTTTTTTTTTTTGGGGGGGGGGGGGGGGTGCATGGGTTCCCCAGCAATGGCTACGCCACTGCCCTACGTCATTATACTGCGATAAAACAATGAAAAATGAGACAGGTCCAGAACATTTGTTTATTATTATTTTAAAGAATTACTTTTAAAATAATAATAATAACATTAAACGAATCAGGGCTTTGATTCACAGTATATACATATTAAATACACGCATACATGTAGGGCCTATAAGAAAAGATGTTCGTTTCCACTAATCTGACCGACCCTATTCTAAACCCCCTTGTCTAAACATTTTATTGAAATCGTAGAAAAGTTAGAAAAAAAACGATAGTGTTTTTCTAAATTGCAGCATGTATATTGATAGTCAAAAGTTAAAATTTTATTAAAAACAAACAAGCTATTTTATATAAATGCCTATCGAGCCATGGAACGTGGCAAATTGTATCCAAGCCTGAAAATAAGCAGACTGTAATCTGAAAAAAAGAGGTCCACAGAGGGTGAATTTGGTGATGATACCCTGCAGGTAGCATCACAAAATTTACCCTCTGTGAACCTCAATCTGAATCAAGGTCTCAAGCCAAAACAAAAAGATGTACCTGGAGGATAAATTGGATTGGCCCACTGTATGGGATAGAATCAGCAAATTCCAGCACCCTCTGGGGGCCCCATTTTGGAAATGACAGGTCGCTTTTATTCAGGCTTGGTTGTATCCAACTGTCATTTGTGGGTGCTGAAAGGCTAGCCTAGCATGCATTTTGGGCTAATGCAGTACCGTAATTCTAGCTAGAAACAAAACAATGTTGACTGACAATATGCTACTCGTGATGACTTTTTGAAAAAATGTCTTCACTGCGAAAAAATTAAAGTCATACAAAGCTTGAATGTTTCCATGACGTCATGATGGCTATGGATGAAATTTTCTGAATGATTCACAAAGACAATTCAGATGCGCTGACTGTTGAATGTTGGACAAGTGTTCAGATTTGTTCCAACCTCGGGAAGGACATGACGCTGAGAACTGAACAATTTTTAGCTTTGTATCCTGTTTTATCTTACAATCAACATGTATTTTGTCTGTATTAACTCCGCAACTGTTGTTTATCTGACCCCCTGATATAGATGTTTGTATCAGGAGGTCGGATACAAGCATGTTCCTTTCGCGTGAGTTCGTTATATATTCGTCTTCATTCTTGACTTATCCCGAATGTATTGTAAGATAAAATGATTATTACCATTATGTGGATGTACAGAATATGTATTCGAGTCTTGCTCAGTGTTCTAAGGGTAGATCATGACTCGTTTTCGACTCGTCGTGATCTGCCCTTAGAACCCGGAGCTCGACTCGGATACATATTTTGTACATCCACATAATGGTAATAATCTCTAGTTATGTTTCTTCATTGCATACAGAGGCATATTTTATTTTGATCAAGTGATAAATTGGTTGACGGGAACTGTATTCTGGAAGAATATAAAAAAAAATTCCTACCTACAGACCCTATTTTTTCCCATCCGTTAACGGAAACAAACACCATTTTTTGGCCCAATGCAAATTGTGGTTTCGTCAGATGGCCACGTTTTTTTTTTTGAGCTTTCAGAGAAAATGTTGGCGCACAGGCGGCTTATTATTTTTTTCTGCAGACGACAACAATTTCCCACAGGATGGGCTAAAGAAACGAGCCATTCCTGGACCCCTCCTCGGACATGGTTACATGATAACATCAGCGGATTGCCAATTATTGTACCGTCTTTTTATCAGATTTTTTCCAGTTCCTACAAATGAACAAATAATGGGTTCATCCATTTGCAAACACTAACGTATCTGTATTTGTACGGTGTACCGGATGGGGAGCCGTTTGTGGCTTTTCGAGAGGGCAGATTGAAAGCCCTCCACTGTCTGCGCATGCACTATACTGCTGCCTTAGTCAGGGAGGTTGGTTCTATACTCCGTGCCTTAGTGGTTCCAATCAACAGCGGTGCGGATAAAAAATGAATTCCGGTATTCTATGGTTTTAACAGTTCCGACTTTATAAGCTCTGGTATTCTTTGATGTGCGTCTATCAGCGATGTTTTGAGTGACACAATCAGTATATGATTTGCTTCTAATTTGCCTTCTGTTGTGCTTTTGGAGGAATTTATCTGGGGGATGGCTGGCACTGACCCCTCAATAATCTTGTAGAATTGGGTGAGCCTTTTGTGTCTGCGTCTAATCTGGAGGGCATCTAATTCCAGTTTGATAAGCATTTTTGTGGAGGTGCCCTCACCTCTTGAGTGATAGTCACCTGTGATGACCCTGGCAGCTTTTCTTTGCACCCCGTTCCAGTTTATCAATATCCTTTTGTAGGTAAGGGTCCCATACTGTTGATGCGTATTCAATCACTGACCTGACCATTGCAATGTATGCTGTTTTTGCAGTTCTCGGGGCAAAATTTTAAATTTCTTCTCAAGAAGCCAGTGGTTGAATTGGCTTTGCTTACAATTTTGGATATGTGGGAGTCCCATTTCAGGTCCTGTGATAGTATCACCCCCAGGTATAGTGACTGGGAAACTTGTTTTAGAATTTAATTATCTAGGGTGTAGAAATGGGGTGACTTTTCCTTAGTGGACATGAGGTAGCATTTTTTTTGCAATAAATTTTATGCCCCAGTTTGAAGCCCATTTTTCCAGGTGGATCAAGTCATTTTGGAGAATACTGTGATCAGCCTGTGATTTCATCGGGCGGTATAACAGGCAGTCATCAGCAAATAATCTTACCTGGGAATTTACTGAAAGCGGCAGGTCAATGATGTGGCAAAAGAACAGTATGGGGCCCAGGACTGTACTGTGGTACACCTGACTCAACTGGGACCGATGTGGAGCCTTCACCGTCAATAACTACCCGCATGTGTCGTTTCGTGAGAATTGTGGTGAGCCAATCATGGATGGAGCCTTAGATGCCATAATGCTGAGGTTTGTACAGAAGGCGTTTGTGTGGTACTGTATCAAAGGCTTTTGGGAAGTCGAGTATGATTATATCAGTTTGTGTGTTATGTTCGTGGTGTGTAAAAAAAAACCTGCATTGTTGTAAGTAGCTGGGTCTCACATGAGAACCCTGATCTAAAGCCATGGTTTAGGTTTGTAAGGGTGCCTGTCGATTCCAGGTGAGTTAATAGATGTTTACAAATAATATGTTCTAAAAGCTTACAAGTAACTGATGTTAAAGATACAGGTCTATAGTTTTCGGCTAGGTGGACGTCTCCCTTTTTGTAGACAGGTGATATGTTGGCATTTAACCAGTCCTCGGGGAGTGTTCCTGTGTCAACTGACTTTTGGAAGATGCTTGCTAGGCCTGGCGCTAGCTCTGCTAAGCACTCTTTTAGTATTTGGATTAGGATATTATCAAGCCCTGTGGCTTTGGATGTATTTAATGATCTTAGCAATTTTTCAACACCGGTTGTTGTTATTGTGATTTTATCAATTCTCCTCACCTCTGGTTCAACCATGGTTGGTAGCTGTGATTTATGGTCTTTAGTAAAGACAGATTTAAATTGGTCAAGTAGCACTTCAGCCTTGTCTGTTGGATCATTTACAAGCTTCCCCTGTCTTTTCAAAGGTGGGACGCCTATGCGGTCTTGTTTCTTTGACTTAATATACTTCCAAAAGGGTTTTGAATTTCGGTTTTCGAGGCCTTCATTTATACATTTGTTTATTATGTTATTTCTGCTAATTTATATTCCGTTTTACACTGTTTTGGAATACTTTGAAATCGTCCCACTGTCCAGAATTCTTGGCCATGTTATATAATCGGGCTTTCCTTTTGGACATTTTCTTGAGGTGCTTATTGAACCAAGGTAACGAGGTATTTGGTCTAATGATTTTGGATGGTATATTTCCAGACATTGAGGTACTAATGTGTTCTTTGAATGTATCCCACAATAGGTTAAAACCTTGTGTGTGTGCATTTGTAATGATTGTTTTACTAAGTTGTTTCATGTCATCTTTTAATTTATCCCAATTGGCATTTTTATAGATGAATATTTTTCGAGACTTTACTTTATTGTGTTGTGGGGCTTGGTCAAGATCTGTTACAACCATTGCATGGTCACTAATCCCAGGGATGCTAGAAGATGACTTAACCCTTTACCTAACGTGTGTCGTCTGCTTTTCATGTTTGGTAAAGGGTTAACCAGGGATGGGTTGTTTGTAAAAAACAGATCGACAATATTGTCTAATCTGGTTGGCTCATTGTGGACTTGAGTCAGGGCATGGTCGGTCATCAGGTCAAGTAGGGCGAGTTGGACTTCCCTATCTTGTGCCCCTGGCTTGACAATTTGAGCTTCCCAGTCAATGTCAGGGCAGTAGAAATCCCCTGCAGTTATGATGTTATGGCCTCTCAGCTTGGGCATTAATTTTTCTAAAGATGCTGCAAGATTTTTTATGTCAGCCATCTTTCTATGGGGCATGTAAAATGTTGCTACATACAGATCCCGTTTATTTGATAGTGTGATCTTGGACCATTCAATCTCACAGTCTGTAATTAGGTTTATCTCCTCGGTTGCTGGTATTGTCTGGTTTATGGCGGTAACCCCCCCCCCCCCCCCCCCCCCCCCACACACACACACACACCTCTGGTTTGTCTATCATTTCTGTATGATATAGTTGTCCGGAAAAACTTCACAAGATAATATGGCATCTTTGGATGGTACATTTCCAGGTGTTATCCCTGTAAGCCAGGATTCAGTACCGCAGATAATATCTGGTTTGATATAGTCTATGGTCGCTTTGAGCTCTGACTGATGTTCTTTTATGCTACGACAGTTTATGGTAAGTATCCTAAGGTTTTTTGGTGGTAGTGTTCGTTTTGTATTATTTTTTGTGATTGATTTTGTCCTTGATGACTGCGATTAGGACAGCCGGCTTGTTGGATGTTGTGGGCTACTAGCGAAGAGTGGGTTGAAATTTATGTCTGAGTAGACAGAGTCTATTGTGTCGTTAACATTTTCAAGAGGATTGAACATGTTAGTCGTATGAAACTGGTAGCTATTGAAGGTGAAGGTGTCCAGGTTCAGGGTGTTGCATTTGCAGCAGGGCCAGGATCCTGTTTATCGGCCCCCGGCAGAAAAAAGGCTTTTTTCAGCAAAAGGTCTTTGTTACACTTACCGACGATGTATATAGCCTTGTGCACCGGATCGTATGCCGATTCTTCGGCGGATCCAGAAAACAATGCAAAATTCATCCAGTCAACATCACTGGCAATCTTAATCCAAGATAGCTTTTGCAGTTGGAAGACCGACATGGCCATGTGAGCTGAGAACAGTAACAATAGCAGCAACTTCATTCTGGAGTATCTCTGAAAAAAATATAACATGCAGATTTACTGTGAGACTCTAGTTGGATTTGTGATTACAACTTGTGTCCAGGGCTTCCGATCTAAGAAGAAGAGGGTACTAGGTAGAGAGAAACACCAAAGTGTTAATTGTGGTATCATTACGCAAATACGGGGGTGATTCGTAGAGTAAATCAGAACTAAATACACCCAATGCCAGAGGTACTGGAAGCACTTCAGGGTGGGGGTATTTTAGATTTACTTCGAGAAAAAATCATTGAAAAGAATGATAATTAACTGTAATGGTATAGCCTGTGTTTGATCAGTGATCAAAACTACCGTCATCTTTGTGATTAGTTGTTTGTGATTATTAGAATATCTTGGTATTTGCAGACACATTTTACTAACTTGTTTGTGAAAACATGTCAGTTAGCTACTCAATACTTTATAAAGAATATTTTTTATATAAATATGCATATCGAGTTAGCTCTTTACTTCGATTTGTTTCAGCATCTGAATCTTATTTACAAACGTTTCATAATGGCATTACGCAGAACACACATTCCCTTTCCATGTGAAGTATGTGATGAAAATTGTGAAAGAATAAGAGATATTGCTTGTGATGGCTGTGGTAACGACAGTTTTACGGGTGGAGGAAGCCGGAGTACCCGAAGAGAACAACCGAGCAAAAGCAGAGAACAACCGAGCAAAAGCGAGCAACTGTCAGCTCCCCAACATACTAACTCCACACAAGCAGGGTTAGCATTAGTTGAAGACAAGTGCACCATCGGCGTGCAGTGCGCATTAGTACACAACGCCACCGTGCCCCACATGGACAATGGGGGTGAAGTGTCTTGCCCAAGGACACAACGCGATTGCCTGACAAAGTAAGACTAAAGGATATAACAATTGAACTCACGGAAATAAACTCTTGCTCAAGTAAGACAGTGAATGTGGGCCATGAAGAGATCAAAAATAAAAGTATTAATAATAACTGCTCAACAACTACTGAAACATGTGAAATAACCAACCCAAAAGAGCGTAATTATACACTTTATAAATATCTTTTCATGAATTCCCCTAACAGTTAATGAAAAAAGAAGTTTTCGTGCTGTCGGTATTCGTCTTGTTGGGATATTTCAGTCATTCATCTTGATGGGATGACACCCTTCATACATCTTACAAGTATAAATATCTAGATATAAAAATTTCTTGCCCGATGTTTCTTATATGGGTTAACATGGTGTATGTGTGTGTGTGTGGGGGGGGGGGGGGGGGGGGGGGGGGGGGTGTCTATTTATTTTTTTTTTTTGGGGGGGGGGGGGGGAGGGAGGGAATGTGGAAAAATAAACGTAAATACTACCAACAGTGCCTGCATTAATTTAATGTAATATATTACTAAGGTTACTGTAACAGAGTGCTTTTGGGGGGATTTGCAACCAATGGTGGCTACCTCTAGTTTAACAAAGAGCAACTCTCATAATTTTCATCGGATATCGCTGGTTGTCAAACTTGACATGGTTGCAATAGAGATATATACCGAAAGGAACTGAAATCTGTTCTTTATTGTTTATGCCATAAACAAGCATTACACTATATTTTTTTTAAACAAAGGGCAATAACTCCCGTAATTTTCATCTGATATCGCTGTTCATCGAACGCGACTTACTTTGTTGCAAAGAGACAAATTCCGAAAAGAATTGAAAGTTGTTAACTATTGTTTAAGTTAGGCTTTAAACAAGCATTACACGATATCGATATTTTTTTTATTAAACAAAGGGCCTTAACTCACATAATTTTTCTTCGGTTATCGCTGGTCATCGAACTTGACGTAGATGTTGTTGCTATAGAGGCATAAACCAAAAAGAATTGAAATCCGATAACTATTGTTCAAGTTATGTCATAAAAATGATTTACAGAATATTTTTTATTAAACAAGGGGCAATAACTCCCACAATTTTCATCAGATATCGCTGATCATCAAACTTGACATAGGCGTTGTTGCTATAGAGACATATACCAAAAAGAATTGACATCTGTTAACCATTGTTCAAGTTATGTCATAAAAAAGATTCACAGAATATTTTTTATTAAACAAACGGCAGTAACTCCCATAATGTTCAACTGATATCGCTGATCATCGAACTTGGTGTAGACATTGTTGCTATAGAGACATAAACCAACAAGAGCACCGCTGGGCATTGCATCATACGCCCGTGAACTGTTCAAATTGTACCATTTTAACACATTTGCAATTTTTTTAGAGTGCGAGAAATTTATACTGGCATATATATATATGTTACGGTCAGACTTTGAAATCAGTGATTTTGTGAAATGACTAAATTTTTCAGTCATTTGAGAAAAAGACTAACAAGTTTGAAGCCAATCGAAAAACAAATACTAAAGTTATCATCCGGAAACCAAATATTTGATGAAGAATTCTAAGTCCAACAGGGGCCATAATTCAGGCAAAAATTGTTCAGACCGACCCCATATTCGAACTTGACCTGTATTTTGTTGTGATTAAACCACATACCAAATTTGGAGCCGATCGGAAAACAAATACTAAAGTTATCATCCGGAAACCAAATATTTGACGAATTCTAAGTCCAACAGGGGCCATAATTCAGGCGAAAAATGTTCGGACCGACCCCATATTCGAACTTGACCTGTATTTTGTTGTGATTAAACCACATACCACATTTGGAGCCGATCGGAAAACAAATACTAAAGTTATCATCCGGAAACCAAATATTTGACGAATTCTAAGTCCAACTGGGGCCATAATTCAGGCGAAAAATGTTCGGACCGACCCCATATTCGAACTTGACCTGTATTTTGTTGTGATTAAACCACATACCACATTTGGAGCCGATCGGAAAACAAATACTAAACCAAACGGACGGACGGACGGACGGACGGACGGACGGACGGACAACACCATACTATAATACGTCCCGTTTTTCAAACGGGCGTATAAAAAGAATTGAAATTCATTAACTATTGTTCGTGTTATGCCATAAACAAGATTCACAGAATATCTTTATAACAAAGGGTCATAACTCCCATAATTTTCAAAAGATATCGGTGGCCATCGAACTTGACAGAGATATTGTTGCTATAGAGACATACACCAAAAAGAATTGAAATCTGTTAAATGTTGTTCAAGTTATGCCATAAACAAGGTTTGGACGGACGGACGGACAGATGGACGGATGGACAGTCGGATAAAAATTGAGCTCTATGCTATATCCCTCCATTGCGAGGGAATAATAAACCCAGGATTAAACGTAGTAATGGAACTTGGTCCAACCCAGCATTGTGAATATTAGGAAACAATGATTTCACCAGGAATTCAACCAGAGATTTCTACTTTCAGAATGGCCCATCGATAAAAAAAAATATTTGCCAGCGTTGAATCGGATTCAATACACATCGGTGTTCAACGTCGCAAGTAGGAGGTCACTTCAAGGACATTAAAGGAACATACAAGCAATTTTCAAGCAATCCCCCCACTTCCCATTTATCTTTCATGAAAATCGACTTTCGCTTAAGTGATCTCCCATGAAATTATTGGACGGGTGAAGAAGGTCTAGTTAACCCTTTACCCAACATAACGACCAAAACCGGCCAGTGATTTCATCTGATATCACTGCTCCTCGCGTTCGATGAGCAGTGATATCAGAAGAAAATTATGGGAGTTGCATAACTCCCATAATTTTCATCTGATATCACTGCTCATCGAACGCGACTTAGACTTTGTTGCTAAGAGACAAATTCCGAAAAGAATTGGTTTTAACAAGATTTTAGGCACCAACAGATGTTGGGCTGCATCAATTTTGAATTTTCCATTTCTAGATCCATTTAGTCTGTTGGGTGTTTTCACGAAATTTCAGACACAAACATCTGTTGACCTGCATTAATTTTGGGGACCCCCGGCAATTTTCCCGGTGGACGATCCTGCCAGTCCCCCTCTGCCAACAAAATATGTCTATCCCCGAGTTGGCCCAACAATGAGGAGAATGTGTGTGCTGCCTTTTAACACACTAAACTGCTGGATGACGTGTCCCACGTCACTTCCTGTTAGCGTATCCCAGTCCAAAGTGACAGTACCGTCCGTTGGCATGAAAATGTGACCAAACTTGTGGGAGCAGTTTCTAAAAATGTTTAGTGTTATTTGTATGATTTCTGCCGAAAGCGGCCATATCATTTTGAACTCCTCAAAACATTTTAAACCCTTAACAAGTTTTGCGTTTTTACTGAACATGTAAAGAATGATGAATTTTTTAAGCGATGTGAAACGACAAAAATACTGATAAATAGAAACTAAAAAACAGCTACCTTCTAATTTTTTTTATCTGCAAATCCTACTAAAATTTCATGAAAATGCGAGGCATTTTAATTGTTGACCATTCTACCCCTAGGATGTAACCTCAGCATTCTGCTGATAATTTCCGAGGACAGCAATACATTTTTAGAATGCTTTTTTTGCTGATATCGCAGTCCCACAATTTTGAACAAGAGGCCCCAGGGGGTCTGAGGGCGCTGACTTGACTTGGTAGCCTAAATATCAACCCAGGGAATTGATTTGAACAAGTTGCATCTGCCCCTCTAGGAAAAGCTGATACCAAATATCCAAGGATTCTGACCAGTGGATCCAAAAAAAGAGAAGATTCTTATATATTCCTCATATTGAATTAAGTAATAATTCGGGCTCCCGCAGGGAGACCAAATATGAACCCAGGGACTTGGCTTGAACAAACTTGAATCTCACCTCCGTAAGGATGCTAGTAGTATGTCGCGTATGTTTCACCCTAACAACACGAGCTGCGCATGCGCACTAACACCATGTATCACTTTGGTAATGCCGTCACAACATGACCGCTCACGTGGGTTGCCATGACAACACAACATGGCGACATTTGGGTCACGTGACATGACGTCACTTTGGAGGTCATCCACCGAGGTCATCCAACCTGGAGGTGAAACATACGAGACATACTACTGATGCTGTATACCAAATATAAAAAGATTCTGACAACTGGATCTGAAGAAAAATATTTTTAAAAATATTCTTCATACTGAACTAAGTTATAATTCGGGTTCCCGCAGGGAGCCTAAATATTAACCCAGGGACTTGGCTTGAACAAAATTGAATCTCACCCCCTAAGGACGCTGCATACCAAATATCAAAAGAATCTGTTTTGTGAATCGGAAGAAGATTTTTAAAGACTACTCCTCATATTGCACTAATCTGAACATTTGGGCTCCCATAGAGAGCCCAAATATGGACCTTGGGATTTGATTTCAACAAACACGTGAATGAATCTTCCAAAGATGTTATATGTGAAAAATGAAAACGTTTGGAGCAGTGGTACGGGGAAGAAGATTCTTTAATGTTTTTCCCATTACTCACAGTGTTAAAAAAATGCTGACTCAGCACTTTTTCAAAAGTCCTGGAAAAGTACCCTATCATAAAACTGATGGCATTTTTTTTACCATTCCTTTCTGCTGTTCCTAAGGAAGCTTCACACAAAATAAAAATTTTCAGTGTAGTTTTTGGATATATGGGCGTTTTAAATTTTTTCTATTTTTAGGTCCTGCGTGAGTGACAGGAAATTTTTTTTTGGAATAAATAAGGTACTTATGATCCAATAATCCCTCATATCAAATTTGGTTCAAATCGGCCTCTCAGTTCAAAAATAGAAATTTTGGTACAATTCGGGCTTCCACAGGGAGCCCAACTATGAACCCAGGGACTTGGCTATTACAAGCGTATATCTCACCCCCCTAAGGATACTGTACACCAAACATCAAAAGATTCTGACTGGTGGATGTAAAGAAGAAGATTTTCGAAGAATATTCTTCATATTGAACTAAGTTATAATTCGGGCTCCCACAGGGAGCCAAATATGAACCCAGAGACTTGGCTTGAACAAACTTGAATCTCACCCCCTAAGGTTGCTGAATGCCAGATATCAAAACATGCTGACTTCTGTATCTGAAGAAGAAGATTTTTAGAGAAAATTCCTCATTTATTCGGGCTCCCACAGAGAGCCCAAATATGAACCCCGGGACTTGTCTTGAACAAACTTGAATCCCCCCCCCCCCCCTCCAAGGATGCTGCATACCGCGCGTAAGCGTTCATTTACGGGGATGGATGGTTGCATATGCCTCCCCTTTTCTATCATAAGTTTGTGGTTACTTATACGCAAACGAGTAAATATGTTTCTCGCCTCAGGGGATGGTGTATAAATCAAATAAGGCTCCAGGTGATATTTGTTCTTAAACTCTCGATAAGTTCTCAGTTTTTTTCTCCATTTTTCCTGTTGTCGTCAAATACAGCATTATAAACATTATTTTAATGGGTCTCTTCCAGATTTTTCTCTTATTGTTATGTATTTGACAGGCTGAAACGAGATTTTCTGTTCAGGTTTATTTTCAGGATTATAATTGGCTTTAAGCTGCTGATATTTTACCAATATTGAGTTCGGCATTCTGTAATTCTCGGATTCAGTTCCAGCCTCTGACAGAAAGGAAGGGGTTTGGAGATCATATAATTTTGATACAAACTTTGAGCAGACGCAAAAAGAAAAGGTTATAATGAACCTGACCCAGAGTTGTGTCTTACCCGGTATTACTCTCGTGTTTCGAATAGAAGTGCGGTCTGCAATATAAGTGCGGGGTAGAAAAAATGGCCATAATTAATAAAAGTGCAGACTGGAATATAAGTGCAGGGTAGGAAATCCCATTGGAACATGCGACATGTACATTAGAAGTCAAAATAAGTTGTAAGATAATGGTCAGATGACCACTATAGGCAATGTCACAGTATGTGTCCTGCGTTTCCTATAATGGTAACACCTGGTTCTCACCGTTCTTGCATTATTTTTTTGGAAAGCCCACATAGAACCTGGTGCTACCAATGTAGGAAAAGTGGGACACATGTTTACAGTCAATATGGTGCCAAGTGGTGATCCTGCAACTTACTTTGAATTGTACGGTTTTTAGATTCCTTACCCTTGAAACCAAAATAACCATACCTGTACAGTTTATTATAGAGGTACCGGTAAGTAAATGCATGCGATAATTTATTTGCTGCAGTCAAAATGCACAATTTTTCCCTCGGATGTGTTCCACTCTGTCGAAAATTAAATAGAAGTGCAGACTGGAATAAGCATGGTGCAGGGTGGAAAATTTGAGGGAAAATAATAAACATGCGTGCATGTTTATTCCAAACACAAGAGTACTCAGTGCGTGCATTTGAAGATTATTCGTGGCACTATAGTTCTCCTAGGCCTGTCTTGGGCATGTGGCTGTCTGTAGAACGGGGAAGGTGGCTTTACTGCTCACACCATGGGTGGGTCACCCAAACGTTGCACGTGGAATTCTCAACATTTATTGATTTAACCTTCATTTTTTGTAATATATTTTTTCAATTTTCAATGCTGTAAATCCTCCTGGGTAGATAACATCGGAAATGATATTACGGCAACAGAGTATACACTTCCTGTTTGCAGTGTGGAGGAGCTCAGAACTACAGTTAGTGGAATAATTTTTGTTAACCCTTTACCTAACATGAAAAGCAGACGACACTTGCAAAAAAACTTCTTGAATAACTAATTTTTTTCATTTTTTGTCTCAAAAACATAGGTTATGACCCCTCGTTGGAACGAGCTCGACGAGCTCGTTCCAACGAGGGGTCATAACCTATGTTTTTGAGACAAAAAATGAAAATATTTAAAAAATTAATTGGCGATTTTTGAGAATAGCGCTGGCCGGTTTTGGCCGTTACGTTGGGTAAAGGGTTAATTAGTTAATTATTGTGTGAAATTATGAAATGCCACCAAGGCATTATTAATTCCGAATCATCACAGATTCACTTCAATCAGACTGAACGATATGTCGGCGAAACCTTTTATTCGACGATTTATTGGAACTTACCATTATCATGTACGCGAGTCCTTCGACACCCAAATTGTACCGACTGAAAGTTTATTAATTCGCCCCCCCCCCCCCCCCCCTCCCTTCGAAGTGGCATTCATATTTGTGCGCAACTGCGTTTTTGCGTTCGGGTTTCTACGCCCTTGCAAAACAACGTACATGATACAGATGAACAAACCAACTAAAAAAACGTATAATGATACCGAAGAACGAACCAACTAATGAAACTGAAGGTAAACGTATAATATTAATGGCGTTTAAAAAACCTTTACTTACAAATTTTCATTCGGGTTAAGAAATGATGAACATCACAGCGTGGTTGCCATTAACATCACAGAGCCGTTTCCACTTTTCACAACTGGGTGGTTCACTTTGACGGGCTGTGTTGGGGTTATTCTGCATCCTGGATCTGTTGAAGTAAGTTTTTTTTTTAAATCGAAGGGATATTTTTTAGGCTACGAGGGCCATTTCCTGGCGTCAGAAAAACGGGGCGTCTCCTAGGTGGGTAATTTTGAGTCGAGTTCCCAGTGGTGATGCACAAACGTTGTACACAGGCATTTTGTGAGCTCTATTATTCGAAGAGAGATAATATCTGCTACGTGACTGCGACGTGCGGACTGGGCATGGTTCGTCTGTAGTACGACGTCGGTACTTGTTTGATTTACACTGGATGTTCCGCAGCACTTCTTTTCAGTGGCATATTTACGTGTCGATTACGTCAGACCATGTGCATTTGCATACCACCCGTAAATATTGCTGTTGTAAGCATGTACAACATGAGAAGAAGGTTATTCTTAAAAATATTTGTCGAAAGAAAAGGATGGGAAAAAATCATGCAATTTTCCATACTCATTTCACTTTTGCGAACACGTAAGATGGATGGTAACTGAAAAAGGAAACTGGTTGTTTCTGTTAAACATTTCTTTCTAAACAGGACGATAATAATATTCGGTGTTCAGTGTGTTCAAGAAGAGTTGAAGAGTTTACTCTTTAGAATTTCATTATTGATGATGATATCAGTCATGCCATATACCTCGTATTCTGACCAAAGAATGTTTATGGAAGTTCATCTTCCAGTTTTGACAAACTACATATATGAAAACTGGTAATTAATAGTCACCACCTTTGTTATCGAAATCGCTCACTTGCTACAGGTCACCACTTTTGTTACAAAATCGCCCACTTTTGTTACAAAAACAGCTCACGACTTTTGTTTCAGAAATCATTAAGATCGCACATGTAACAAAAATCGGTGCTTCTTGTTGCACCGACTTTTGTTTCTCTATCCACTTTTGTTACAGCTCACCACATTTTTGACAGAAGATGTCAACTTTTGTTTTGCATTTATTCGTTTTGACCCACGCAAGTGCGTATGGTACTGGACACCACCCAATGTGTAGTGTCCAGTGACATCAATATTTTCAAAGCAATACACTACATGTATTTGTTTTTAGTCATTAAATGAGTACCCCCAGGAGAGAAGCACTCGGGGAGAGTACCCCCAGTAAAGTATACACCCTGAGAGTCGTCCCCACCCCGTGAGACTTTGCCCGGAGGCTTCTCCCGGAGAGTACCCCCGGGGATTTCCCACCAAGATTTTCCCACCGGTTAAGTAGCCCCATGATTTTTTCCACTCAGAGACTATCCCCCAGCCCCCCCCCCCCCCCACACACACACACATACACACAACGAGTTCTTAGCTATCTTTCTCTTGCATGGTTTCGGCGCTGTGTATTTGTGTGTGTGACAGGGTGTATTTATGTGTGTGGGGGGAAGGGGGGGGGGGTTCTTGCATTCGTGCGTGTTTGTGTGTGTCTGCACATGTCCTTCTTTGTGCTTCTGATAGATACTGGTGTAGAGTAAAAAATAGCTGCCAGTACCGGGTAAATATATCGCAGAAGGTTCAGATTGACACATCGCGCTCGTTCCCATGGCCTCCGTGTTTGTGTGATTTTATTGACAGATATTTTATTGACTGTGTGTCGCATCCGTGGGAGAGAATGCAATGCCACTAGGGGAGGGGGGTGGGTATTAAAATTGGGGAAACACGCCAGTTTTATAAAACACTGTATTATACTGTACACACTGCAGTATTGATGCTATGGGGAGGGAAAATAATGGCATTTGCTCTCACAGAGGAAAGGTTTCTCCCCCCCCCCCCCCCCCCCGTTACCCACCTACAATCCCAGCAATTCAATGGAATTTAACATACAAATCTGTCCTGACAAAAGAGGGCAGGAGAATTTCAACCGTCGACTCTGTCCGCAATTCTGCCCACAGCATTAAACTTCGCAAGATGGACAGTTTTAATGTCGTTCATTTAATTTGATCTGGTCTTGACTTGGCAATATCAGCAAAATGTCAATCCACTAGTGCAAATGTGTTGCATTCAGAAAACGAACAGATCAAGAAAAAGATTACTTTTGTGTCAAAATTACTGCCCCAGGCCCTATGTGGAGAAACATTCTCTTCATTACACCCCCCGATGTATAGCTTATATCGCAGTTTCCATGGAAAAAAAATATTACAGTTGGGTATGGATAGTGTTCCTGCATCGAAGTCAAAAGTAATGCGTGCCACTTCTATTCATGAAATGGGAAATAAGCAATATTCACCATTCCAATCCACGTAAAGCCTTTAGTAAGGCTGTTAGGATGTAAATATTTGTACAGTAATACTGAATAGCACCTCCAAACCCACCACCTCATGGAAGAGGTGGATGGGAAAAACAAACGTGACCCCATCCCCGACTTCACCCAGTCATAATCAAGGAAGCAAAAAGCATAAAAAAAAGAATTCAAGAGTCAAATACAATAAACAATGAAAATATTGTCACCATTCTATACGTACTTGGTGTCGTTCAGAGCTCTATCTCGTTCAGTTTAAAGCAGGAAACCAAAAACAAAGCATTCTATGCAACATTGAAGATTTCTTCGTATACCATTGACAAAAAAATGACGTCAAAATTGCGAAATCGTGTGTGCAGTTGCTGAATTTTTCAGCTAGTCGTGCCTTATACCGTAAGCACGTCTCGTCGAAGGCGCGACGTATAAACCACAGACGAACTTCGGACGTGCGGTACGTCGGTACGAGACGTGCAGCACGTCGGCTCGAGCTTTGAAACATTGGCCGAACCGAGTTGATTTATACGTCGAACTTTACATGATGAGCCATGACAGTTGATACCAAATATACGTTCATCTTATTGGTTCGACCCATGAAAAGTTCGACGTCTAGACTCAGTAAGCTGTTTTTCTCACCTCTGCATCTGAATGAAAATTGATAAAATCAGCTACAGCTATGACTTTTCACATAAAAAAAACACGCCACAGCGCCCGAACAGAACATCACAGCGTCGAATTGCACGTCACAGCGTCAGCGTGAGTCCGATTAGTAGGTGTGAAAATGTCACCTTTCATGTTCCATGTCCAGCGTCGTTTTATGTGAATATTTAAGCTGTTCTCCCAAAGACATGAATAAAACACACAACACAACACATATAACATGCTGAAGCTTGTTCCATAGAAATACAATACAATCTGGAAGGCTGAATTTACACGGTTTTAAAACTTTTTCAACGAATTCAAATTCACCAAAGTGAAAAACTTCTCCATGTGTGAATAGACTCGGTCAATTTATAGTTTTGCTGTGACGTTTGTTCCGCTGTTTGGTGCAAAATCTGAGGTTCAGTGTGGGGTTTAAACTTCGGCGCCTGAATCTTGATGTAGGATCATATTTTACATCTCGGCATTATTTCCGTGTTAGGAGGCGGGACAAAATCGTTATCTCGGGCAACACCCAGGGTTCATGGATATTTAATACCTGGATGTCTCCTTTTCAACCATTCGGCTTACGGTTGAAAACCGACATCCAGGTATTAAATCTTCATGTACCCTGGATGTTGCCCGAGATAACTTATAATGGCAAATGGCAAGTGTCAAGTTAAATGTAGTCGATCCACAAAGCAGGTAGTTGTTACGTTTATATTAACATCCTTTACATTAAAATTCAGTATTGTTTCCGCATCGTTGATCAAATTCCCAAGAGTTCTGTCTCGGATTGTTTTAACCCGTCAATCAACTAATGCCCGTTGTCCACCATGATCTTGAGAACGTGCATCGCATTTTGCTACGCTTATTTATTGATTGCATAGCTTTTCCTGCATTTTGCATAGCGAAATGCGATGTGATACCGCTTATTTTTACCCCTGAGATTATATAAAAGGTTTCTTATAACATGTGTTTCGATTTTGAGGGCGTTTCTGTCCTGCTTCACATATTTTATAGTTTTGGGCATTTCATGCAGGACTGTCATCTTTGCATGGTAAATACCGACTTGCACAGCTAAACTAGGATTCAGCTTTCTCCTTACTTGTACTAATGAGAGGAGTTCCCTCCCGAAACGGTACTACCCCAATGTTGTCTTGTTTTTTTTATTTGACATATTTCCAGAATGTTGGAATTTTTGTTCTCAAGGTCAGATGGTTTTATTTTCACAATTCCATTTCGCTTTGCGAAATATTTTTTTGCAGTCTTTCTGGCTGAATCTCTAGTTTTGACAGTTACCAGTTTTTTTATAGCAAAACAAACGATGCAAGTATTTGTTGATTTTTGTGCAGGAATTTAAAGTAGATATCAAACAATTCGAGACGGTTTACATTCTCAATGGTTTTCAGTCGACTTTTTTCATTAAGTTAGTGTCACCAAAACTACTCCTAAGTGAATAGTAAAGGGTAGGGCGTGGTAGTTGTATAGGGCGGCACTCTGGCAGGTAATGTGAATTTAACAAGGGATTTTTTTCTTTTCTATAGTAATTTCCCTATAATTTTCCCTATATCCAATAGGGTGTGTGTGTGTGTGGGGGGGGGGGGGGGGCACTATGGCGTCATATGGGAATTTATTATAGAAAGGCACTCTGGCGTAAAAAAGTTGGCACTCGGAGCAACGTCACACCAGATGCTGGCGTCAATTTGGCGTCAATTGAGAAAACCAGTTAAAAAATTTACGCCAGAAGCTTCCAAAACACTTTACGCAAGAAGTTGATAAAAATACGCCAGTGTGCCTCCGAGAACCAACTTTTATTTACGCCAGAGTGCCTTTCTATAGTAAATTCCCGTTACTCTCCACAGTGCTCCACCACCCCCCCCCCACCCCCCACCCATGGATGTAGGGAAATTACTATAGAAGAAAAAATCCCATGTTAAATTCTCATTACCCGCTAGAGATGCGGTGGCTCAGTAGGTAGAGATGCAGACTGCAAGTCGAGAGGTTCTCGGTTTGAATCCCACCTGCGGCAACCGCATTGGGTCCTTAGGCATGACACTTCACCTCAATTGCTCATGTGGGGGCACTGTGGCGTTGTGTACTTGTCTTTAACCAATGCTAACCCTGCTTGTGTGGAATTGGTATGTTGGGGAGCCTAACTGTTGCTCGGCGTTGCACGGTGGTTCTCTCCGGGGTACTCCGGCTTCCTTCACTCGTAAAACTGTTCGGCACGAAGTGACCCTGGCTGTCGAAAGTGTCGTTCCTCCCCAACAAATAAATAAAAAATGCCGATAGGATCACCGATTCAATGTAGAGTTTTGACAGCACAAAAGTGGGTTTGATCATTATCAACTTATCGTCCGGAAACCAGTTGTTTACAGTTTACTGTGTGAAGGTTCACTGTGACCTTGACCTTTGACCTAGCAATTCCAAAATAAATAGGGCACTTTCTTGCACCAATGCCAACCTACCTATGAAGTGTCATGAACGTGGATGGAACCATCGTCAAATTACCACCTGGAGACCAATTGTTTATGATTTATTATGTTCGAGGTCACTGTGACCTTGACCTTTGACCTAGAGAGTCCACAACAAATAGTGGTCTTCCTCTCACCTGGGCCAACCTACCTTTAAAGTTTCATGAATGTGGGCCGAACCATTATCAAGTTATCATCCAGAAACCAATTGTTTACGATTTACTATGTTAAAGATCACTGTGACCTTCACCTTTCACCTAGCGAGTACAAAATAAATAGGCTTCTTTCTCTCATTGATAACAACTTACCTATGAAGTGTCATGAAAGTGGGTCGAACCATTATAAAGTTATCACCCGGAAACCGATTATTTTGATTTACTATGTTCAGGGTCAACGTGACCGTGACCTTTGACCTAGTGAGTCCAAAATAAATAGCCTTCTTCCTCTCAGAAAGGCCAAGCCACATATGAAGTTTCATGAATGTGGGTTGAACCATAGTCAAGTTATCACCCGGAAACAATTGTTTGCGATTTACTATGTTCAAGGTCACTGTGACCTTGACCTTTGACCTAGCGAGTCCAAAGTGCATAGATTTCTTTGCCAACCTACCTATGAAGTTTCATGAACGAGGGTCGAACCACTATCAAGTTATCGTCCGGAAAACCAATTGCTCGCGGATTTACTATGTTGAAGGCCACTGTGACCTTGACCTTTCACGTAGCAAGTCCAAAATATATAAGATCCTTTCTCTCACTGATGCCAACCAACCTATGAAGTTTAATGAACGTGGGTTGAACCATTATCAAATTATCATTCGGAAACCAATTGTTTTGATTTACTATGTTCAGGGTCACTGTGACAGTGACCTTTGACCTAGTGAGGCCAAAATAAATAGGGTTCTTCCGCTCACGAAGACCAACCTACATATGACGTTTCATGAATGTGGATTCAACCATAGTCAAGGTATCATCCAGAAACCGATTATTTATGGCTTAGTGTGTTCACGGACACTGTGACCTTGACATTTGACCTAGTGAGTCCAAAATAAATATGTTTCTTGCTCTCACCGAGGCCAACCTACCTATGAAGTTTCATGAACGTGGGTCGAACCATTACGAAGTTATCGTACGGAAACCAATTGTTAATTCATCAAACTATAAGTCGAGTTTGACTTCGTCACAACTCGACTAATAAATAACTAAAGGGTATATCTAACTAATAATTATAATTATTATTTTAACCCTTTACCTAACATGAAAAGCAGACGATTCCTTCAAACAAAATTATTGAATAAATACTTTTTTATAATTTTTTTTTTTTGCGTCAAAAACAAAGCTATGACGCCTCATTGGAATGAGCTATACGATTTTTTTGTGAATAGCGCTAGCCGGAAAAGGATTCAAGAACTGAGGAACTTGGAGATCCTACAAAACGAAGGAGGTCGGTAGAGAATGCTGGGTGATCAGGGCGGAGAATGGGAGAGGAATACCCTCCTCGTTAGAGAACGCGACAAATCGAGCTGGAGGCCGAAGAATTATTATTTTTATGTTCTAAATGCAACCGATGAGAGAGACAATCCGCTTAAAGCTTAGAGCCCAGGAAGATCTGGAGTGTGGAGTTGACATAATTAGACTGTCAAGAAAAGTTAACCCACCACCACACGCACACAGCTATAATACCTGTGGGTATGCGAATATAGATATTGTGACGTTCCCCATTCCTCTGTCGGAGCGGGCATAGATCTTCATATCTGGGGTACGTTAAATTTTGCTGGCTATTAACCACTTTACTGCTGCTGCATATCTGACATATACTGTATCGCGTTAAGTCCGATTTTGACGCGACTGTTTAGGTCACTCTCTGTTGCGCTTCTCAGGAATTGAGAGGAATGTTCAGCCTGTGATGGAAGCATCATGGCTTGGGTCGCTGCCTGCTCTCGAGGCAAAACTCCACTTCACATCGTCGAGGGAAATATGAACGCACAAATGTATTACCCGACGGTCGCGGTTACCTTGGAAACCGATTTTATTATTTGGACGATAATGTCGGGCCTCACCTAGCGAGAATAGTGAGAATTCAAAGATATACAACAGAACGTGGCCTGAGTGGATTTTTCTGCAAAGAGCCCGGACTGCAACCCGATATAACATGCGTGGGAATTGCTCGGCAGGAGAGTGGTTAATAGACAGCCGCCACCTCATGACACCGACAATATTCGTCGTGCGCTTATAGAGAAATGGGACAACATCACATTGAGAGAAATTCGGAGATCATCGAAAGCATGCCACACCAGTTAAGATGTGTTACACACTAAAAACTAAAGTGTTAAAACTGACACTTTCAAGGTGTTAAAACCATTCTAACTCTTAGGGTTTGATTTTAACACTCAAAATGCAATGCTTTAAGCACTTAGACATTACAATCGTCAGACATCTGAAACTTGAATGGATGGCACTTCCCATGTGTCTAGCATTGGTGGTTCTTCCAAAATCGTCCATAATTTGATTTGCGCTTGGTGGGTACATAATTAAAAGGACACAACGCAGATGACGCGGATCAGGCTCGAGAGGTCGAGCCTGATCCGCGTAATCTGCGTTATTTCCTTTTAAGTGTCGCGACATTACACTTGTCAAGTGGTATTATTGTAACACCTGTCAAGTTCTGGGATATCTACACTTGAACAAAGTGCTAGTTCAGCACTTAGTAAGTGTTAAATACAGCACTTCAAGTGTAGTTTTTAACACTTTAGTTTTTAGCGTGTAGGGATGCTGAACAACGTGACGTTTTTGACGTTGTGATGACGTCCGCGGTACCTAATGTTCATTCAATAAAAAACAATGTTCTAGAAACCCTTGTTTCACTAACAAAGTACATTCCCCCACTATAAATAGCAGGTTTTCACTCTTAAGAATTTAACCATTTACTGTATACTCACTGTTATTATAGGACAATTTTTGGACAATTTATTATATGCTAGACTGCGAATTATCGGAAATTATCTGAAAGATATTTCTCGATATCCTCGACTTGATGGATAACGAAGAATATCTTTCAGTAACTTCCTAAATGACGTCACAGTTCGGCGCATGACGTCACCTTGAAGGAACTATCAGCTGACCTTTAAAAATGTTTTGAAACGTACATGCTTTCAGTGAACTGGGCTGAACATCGCACAGTAAAATGTCACGTAGCCTGACGTAGCATAATTATAATAAATAGCCAATCTACGCTATAGCGCTCGTGAAAAATGAAACTTTCAGGTCAACACCCATGAGATAATTCCAGATATTCTCTAAACGGCGTCGATATCCTCTATACATCCTATAGCTGATATTTAACCATTTAACTACAGAAGCCGTTTTTCTGACCGGATCACAGACTACGTCATAATGTCATAAAGGGGATGACTGCAAGGTAAATGTGTGGTGTAGGCCAATCAATATTTTCAATGTGCAGCCCTAAGGCTGCACGTTGAAAATATTAATGGGTCTACCCCCAAATAATAAATATGGGCTCTTCCAATTGCTACTGTGGAACCGACATGGAAGATACCATCAGGGTTCAGAGGGTTAAGAGTGCGACAACGGGTAGGCCTTAGGTTGAGTCTTACGTGTTACAGACACAAAACGCATATAAAATAGACAGTACGATGTTCATGTCTTGAACTAGATGTATTAATTAGATCATTAATACCAACTTGGCTATAACTATCTGATCCCAGAATGCATGGATACCTGTGATTCGAAGACAGTCGCAAGTTTTGCGGAGACAATTTGAGCTACCCTTGATGAAATTAGGAACACAATTTTATGCTCGCCTTGTTATTACCAAGATGAAACAGTGATGTCATCTAGACTGGGCAAGCGTGACATAGTGACATAACAAAAAACAAAGCCCATATGCAAGAAAATTAACGGATAGCAGGCAACCGACCCCCCCCCCCCCCTCCCCAACAACAACAACCAAAACACAAAAATTAGAACATTATATATCTATACATACATTAAGAATGGGTAGAGATGAGGGAATGAAAGACAGCCACGAAAGAAGTTGAGTGTGATACTAGAGAGACCAAATCCTACCGTTCTTCTTAGAGTGGCCCCTTTTCTTGTCCTAATGCGCCGAGCGATTTCGTGTTATAAACTTCGAACTCGTGATCTTTTATCTTGAAAAGGTCACAGCATGTGGCATTTTTCCACGGCATCGTTTTTCTTGTACTCTAACAGACAATACCTGTCTGAAAGACCTGGACCTTGGGTGTGTGACAATTTCAATCCAATTCTTCCTTCGCTGATGAATCACCTTGACCTAGTTTCAGAAAGTTTCTTGGAAGTTTTAAAGACGACAGCTGAAATACAAAAGGAACATGAATTCACAGAGTTTTTTTTTTATTTTATCTTTGCAATAGCGCCCACGGTCAATTTGGTCGCTACTGTATCTTCTACAAAACCATATCTCTGGTGTACAGAAGAGAAATGACAAACATGCTTTTCGGGGAAAAATACTGACTATTTTTATCCAAACGTGCCAGAGTCAGCGATTTTTTTTTCAAACAGAGAAAGGTTATAAGCTTTGTCTTTGTCACACATACCCGCACACAAATCACACCGGAGTACAATACATTCGGTCCACAGCCAGACGTCCATCTTCAGACATTTGGTGGTAAGAGTGACAAACATGCTTTTCCGAATGCAAGACCTTCGATCCATTTTCAGATATTTGGGGTGGGCGGATGGGCTGATGGGGGAGGAGGGGTGGGGGCGGGGGTAGGTGTGACCCATCTTTACCGACCACAACATGAAATCGCCCGACTTCTCCTTTTGGTATAGAATACATCTCGAAGCCGTGTTGAAAATATAGGGAAATAATCAACTCTGGCGTGCAATACTTCGTTAATGATCGGCAATTTCCATGAGTACTAAGTAATCGCAGAAACTATTCCGTAGTAGAAGCGAACGTTGTCGACAACGTTCGTTTTTACACACTACGGAAAAGTTTCTGTGAAACTATGTTCCAATCCTTATAAGTCTTCATTCCATATCCGGTGAAATGCTCTCTGTTAAGCCCATGATACACTTGAACAACTTGTTGAATTCAACAAGTTGTATGCAACTCGACATGATACACTTGTACAACATCGTTCAACTTCCATCAAACAAAATGTCAACTTGAATTCGTTTGCAAAAAATGATGGCTCAGGACAGTAACGTAAACAAGACTCTCACAGTTTGAAATATTATGGGAGTTTCTTAGTAAAGACATGCAAGTATGGATAGCATTGGATCCGGCTGATTCAGCCGGCTCCAAGGAGATTCATATTTACACAGTTTTACTGAGTAAAACGATTGAATATTTTCCCCGAATGTAAATTTGTATTGAAAAGCATAGTACTGCTGTGAAACCGAGAAAGGCCAAAGAGTAAAAAAATGTGAGCTGACAAAAGATTTCACAAACATGCTTTTTTTTACAGGGGAACAAAAATTTTAAAAAAAAGGTCTCGACACATCTGCGTAAAATGAAAGGCTTTTGGGTCGAAGCTACGAGGCAGTGGTGGAAGAACTAACAAAAAAAACTGCGGTGCCAACTCTCAATAAAAACAATCAAATTTATTTTCACGGTTTCCAAATTTAGATGAAAAATAACGACACCCAGGCGTCAATACCAGAATGTTTCCGTAATCCATGGAGAGATATGGTTCGGTCGGGACCGCGGAGACCATCGATAGCCTCACACTTTTAGCTTGACCTTGGCTTGACTCAGTCGTGAAAATTGTATGGAAGCTGGGACAAAGACAAAGTGTGTGCCCTTGACAATTTTGAGCGCTAACCAGCTCTCCCCAGGGCTGCGCCTATATTTTTTAAAGCAACCGTCCTTTTAGACTTGTCTTTATAGTCTTTTCGTGTGGTTGCATACAGGCAGGGATTCTGTTCGTGCAGCTGAATGAGGAACTCGATTTCATTTCATTGTTTGTCCACTCCCTGCCTGTATTTTCTGCCATTTTGAAAACGTGTGACACGTAAACAAAAATCACATGATCAACCATATGGCACGAAGACGTTTTTTTCATTGGTAATATACAACATGTTGAACGAAAGTTGGACGGTCTTCAATGTTCCTACAACAGATGAAATGTTGCATACAACTTGTTGAAAGACATGATACACCATCAAACATGTTGAATTCAACAATTCAACAAGTTGCACAAGTGTATCATAGGCGTTAGTCGGCTGTGAAAATGAGCCAACCGTTTCAGCCCCACTGTACACAAACATGTTTTGGGGTGAGATATTCCGCCAATGAATCGACACTCATCAACCAAATCAGCTACCGCCACCGGCAAAGCTATGGTGAAAGCTGTGGCAGATTGCCAAGACATTTACAACGTTGCCTAGTGGTGTCATGGCTAATTTCGCGAGTCTCGCATATAACCAAACTTTGCATCGACTGGTTTTCTGCGTATACAGAGATCTTTGAACAAGCCAAGATTCCTCTCTGCAATAATGTTGGGTGACATACAGACAGCAAGCACAGTGCTGGAAATTAACAAAATTGACGGGTGCAGTTTTAAGGTCCCGCGAAATCAGAGACGAGCGTGAATTGCACCCGTAAAATGTTAGTATATGAATTTTCGAGGTACTACTATCACCAAACACCAGAAACCTTAACCTTTTGAAACCGAGCGGCCGCTTTTCCAGCCAGAGACATGATACGTCATAACGTCATTAAATAGGATGGCAGTTCAGGTTCCGCTCCACAATTTTCCAGGCATTTCCAAATATGACATGCCATACACTCTCTTCAAATGCAAATATTCTGTAACTTAGTTCTCTAACCCATTACATGTATTACATTTCCCAAATCCACAAAAAACATATAACACTATCTGACTAAGTAGAAATAAACAATCTGAATGTGGATGGAATTATTTATTGTCAAAGCCAAGACTTCAACCTGAAAAATTGCCTGAAAAAATACCGAAACCAGTCATTTTCAGCCACCTAGCAGCCTCAAAAGCAGAATTTTCCCACCAACCCCACCTACCCACCCCTGGAGCAGAGCATCCCTTGTTTCTAAAATGCAAAAAATTTTTTATACGTTTCCGTCTCATTTTTTAGTTACCTGTCTGGTAACAAACCCGTGTAAAAATTACATTTTAAAAAATAGCCAATTTTTCGAAGCCACTGTTTCCCATAATTCATCTGGTAATTTACCCCTATGTATCAGACTCCAACTTTGGGACCAAAACTTCAAATTCTCTTGTCCAACAAAAACCCTAATGTAATCATATATCTGATACTAAAAATTTATCTCTATTTTACATGGCCCTAGTTTCAACATATGCCCTTTGTTTAGAATTTCACCTTGTGCAATAGTGCGAATCTGTGGAGCGGAACCTCAGTAAACGTGCAGCCCCGACGTCATAAATTAAATTAAATTATTATGACTTAATTTAACTGGCTACGGCCAGTATTTAAGTCCAATAAATATTGGCCGTAGCCAGTTAAATTAAGTCATAATAAAATAGCCCGTCTATAGGGCAAAACAGATTTTTTGGTTAAAAGTAGGTATCCCATATATCTCACCCCAGAGGAAGCTCAGTCGTGCTTGTTGTCCTGAAGAAATGGCAGGTAACAACACCCGGATACAGAGGTTGGGCCAGCCTGGTACACAACCTGAACCATCAGCAGCACCTGGCATAGAACCACTTGCCACAAAAACAAAAAATTATGTACTGAACCGAGATAAATCTCTGGCTAAGAAGCGACTGGCCTGTAAGAGACCGTTCATAAACATAATACCAAAAGATGCAGGTAGACAATTGAAAATTGAATGCAGTACAGGCTGCTACGAATTTATTAAACAAGAACTGATTAACAAGTTGTTTGACCCCACTTTTGCTGAGAAATACCAACTGTATGCTGAAGTCATAACAGTCATAGAGAAGACTGGTAACTCTCCAGAATTAATTTTAAAAGCCTTTAACAGACTTACTACAGGAAAACCAGGCAGACGCCTTAAGTTTACAATCAACCTATACCACACACAATCATCCATACTTCTAAATGGAAGAAGTACCCCGTTATTTCATGATGACATTTTACCAGGCATCATAAATACAATTTCTCAGAAACCTCATATGAACAAACTCGACAAACACATTGCAGCGCTTATTGATCGATGTGTAACAAAGAGCTTAGATCAGCCCGAAGCCAGCACGAGTATGATGGCTCTAGAAGAAGGGATAATCCTGGACGCCTCTGATCCCAAGTCAGATGACAGCGCCTTAGCGGTTTGCCCCCATTGTAAACTTTACGTCGGAGATGGTCTAGCTTGTGACATATGCAATCAATGGTATCATGAGGATTGCGAACAACTTGATTCTGCTTTGAGTGACTTTTATGAAGCGGGCGGTTCCCAATATAGCTGCCTCTCATGTCGTCACTTAACCATCAACAATCCTACAGACATAGATGATACATTAAAGTCTACAGATAACTCGATGCGATCGGGAGCTACATCTAATATTGGTATGAACCCTCCAGACATCCAAATGATACCCACTCAGGAGGATAAGGACCCTATGGACAGTGACCCTCATAACCATGTACACCATGACAGTACAGAGGAGGAACTAAATGGAGAAGTACCTGACTCCCCGCATCTAGAGCCTCTGCCAAACGATGTAGATCAAAATTTAACTAATAATAGACAGACTCCTATTGACACAATAGGACAAATATATAGCCAACCACCATCACCCATGTTATATACACAGGAACATGATCCTATTCTCACTCCTAGTAAGAAAACACAAGGTGAGCACAGCCATAAGACAAAGCGAGATAAGCCTAAGACAAAACAAAGGAAATCACAGTCCACTCATGGTACAGATGTAGGAGAGCAGCTGAACTTGGCTCAAATTGTGATAACGAAGCTCGAAACAAAGGTACGGGACCTAGAAAATTCAAATAGAATCCTCAAAATACATGCAAATACCTTCAACAGTACCACTGATGTAGAACCTCCAGCATACTTACAGAAGGGTGCCCTCCTTAACGACGTAGGAGGTAGAGCCCCAGTACAAAACATGTACTAGAATCAGAATACTGACATACAGGCCCTCCATCACCAAATGAATCGGATTGAACTGCAACAAAGAATGGCAGCCATCGAAACACTTATGCTTCAGGCTAGAGGCCCTACCAATATACAGGGAGCTTCACCCTTATTTGCACCAAACCATCAACATATTCATGCCGGCTGGCATCCGTTTTTAGGAACATATCCACCAACAATTCATCATCCAAGTGGCATATTTCAACCCAGATTCCAGCCTCCTATGCAGTCATGGAATCAACCCCAACCTACGATGCAAAATAATTCTCAACATAATACAAGCCGCAAGAATCAACCTTGCATGCAGAACATAACAAATCACCATAAATACGACACGCTTAATCAGAAGCCGTCTGAGAGAGAAACAAAAAATTTACCAGACGAGAAGGAAAAATCAACTCGATATAATCAAAAAAGAGCTCAATCACCCCCAGATCACGGCAATGGTAAATCAGACAAACAGCCGCGTAACAGATGGTCAAGGGGAATACATGGTACTTATGAGCCCCTCCACGCCTCCAGGGCAAATCAAATCGACAGCAGCGTGGAAGTCGTCATTCAACTCCAAAAAGTCACTTTTAATGACACTGAAACACATAAAATGTACCTCTCTCCAGCTCTAACCAATGTGTCAGTTGAGAATCATCCACAGCCTCAAGGGCAAGAGAGCGAAGGTTCCGAGGCTTCTTTTTTAGGATACGGCCGAGCCCAAACCGGACATTGGTGGACAAGACCACTACCTCACCGCAACAGGGGCCGGCAGACCCGACGCCATTACTCACAAAACAGCTCCTACCGAGGACGTTTAATGTAAAAAATGCGAAGACGAACACGCTTTATCTACAGGAACTTCTAGAGGAAGCTGACATTTTATGTATACAAGAGCATTGGCTCTTTCAATTCCAGCATAACTTCCTGACAGACCTCTCCAATACACACCTAGTCCATGCCAAGTCAGTAGATACATATAATCCCATTACGCCATTACAGGTACCCAGAGGCTATGGAGGGGTGGCAGTTTTATTTAACAGCAGACTTAATATCCAAATCAAGAAACACCCGGATGGAGGAAATAGAATCACTGTTTTAGAGATCTTGACAGAAATCCCTATATGTATCATTTGCGTGTATCTACCAGCACGAGGTAACTCTACAAAAGAGGACTTCGTATCTACACTGGACGAGATAGCAGAGATAATATCAAAATTCCAGCTGGAACATGCCATCATACTATGTGGGGACATGAATGCCTCACTGAATGCCAGACCAGGGGCCAATACTATAAAACTTTTACAATTGTATTTTCTAGAATTGTATTTTCTAGTTTTGACTTTAAATGGATCGAAATGAACCATTAGCATTTTTCAAATATATGGCAATTTGCCAGTTGGCAAATTGCCATATCTTTTAAAATGCTAATGATTCATTTTAGTCAGTTATAATTAATAAGTAGAAAATACAATTCTATAAAATACAATTGTAAAAGTTTTATAGTATTGGCTCCTGGTAATGACAGAGATAGTAAACTGATATCTTTCTTCAAAGAAAATAATCTCTCTGTTAAGCAATCTGGAAGATCAACCTTTTATCACGTTGACGAGAAACATGCTGCAGAAATTGATTACATTGCATATAATGATACTGCTAAAACAATAGTAACCCAGGTAAGAACTTTTGAGATGGGTGAGAAAAAACATTCAGACCATGTGCCAGTGGAAGTTATTTTAAATGTAAAGGTCCAGAGAAAAACAGAAAGAGGCCGCTATCCAAGTGAAACCGCGCTGGGATAAATGCTTAAAATACGAGTATTGTAAGGCGATTGAAGAAAATCTCGAATGTGTACAAGAAGAGGGGACAAACGAAGGACAACTACAACAATATATTGTCCAGCTGGCAAGGACTCTGAAGGATGCAACACGAAAAAGTATACCAGGATACAAAGACAAAATAGCATTCAGAAAACGGCACATGAAGACTCGTAATCCTGAGATAATAGAGGCGATTAAGGTCAACAAGTTGATGTGGTGGAAGTGGAAGAAGGCAGGAAAACTACGAGATGGAGGACCAGATTATGTTAATTCAAAAAAGGCTGAGCGGACACTACAAAAACTTCAACGCCAGGATGCATATAGAAGGACGAAGACAAGATTGGAAAAATTGATGATTTCATCAAATGACCCCAAGACTTTCTATAGCATCATCAAACAACAACGAGCTACCAAAACTTGTACAACCTCAGAACTAGTTATCGGCGATCGTGCCAGAGCATTTTGCTACCTTGGCAACTCCTACGAAAAACAGCACATTTTATGATGAGCACTTATTTAGTGCCGAGATGGATCTTCTATACATTGAAGATATATGCTTACGAAATAGAACACCACCTGATCCAATCACAATTACTGAACTGGAGGATGCCGTAAAGAAATTGTCAAACAATAAGGCCGCAGACTCACTAGGCATTACTGGAGAACATCTTAAATTTGCCTCACCGGTCCTTAAATTACCACTTACACATTTTATGAATATTATATTAAAAAGCGGGAAAGTTCCATCCATCATGAAAGAAGGAATTTTAACTCCAGTCTTCAAGAAAGGGGACCTAAGTAACCCTTCAAACTACAGAGGAATTACAGTCACAAATACCCTTCTAAAAGTCCTGGAACATATACTGCTTAAGCGACATGAGAAACTGATTAAGGACATTCAATCTAAACTACAAACCGGCTTTACCAAAGGAAAATCCTCTATAAATGCTGCTCTAGTTGTAACAGAATGCTTTAATGAAGCCAAGATTGAGAAGAGGAAACTTGTATTTACAACATTCGATGCACAGAAAGCCTTTGATGTAGTAGACCACACTATATTATTCCATAGACTCTATCTAGATGGTATACAGAATCTTGAATGGTTAGTTATCAAAGACATTTATACAGATGCCACGTCGAGAGTGAAATGGGCAGGGACAAAATCTGACACATTTAACATCACACAAGGGGTACGACAAGGAGGAATTCTGTCAACTTCCCATTACAAACATTACAACAACCCTCTGCTTTAACAACTTGAAGGAAAGTACGAAGGAGCTCGAATCGGCACAGTAAATATACCACACACAACATGTGCTGACGACCTGGCTCTACTGGCGCATCGACCCACTGAAATGCAGCAGATGATAAGTGAAGTTGAAGAGTTTTCAAAGGCATCCAGATATCTAGTAAATCCAACAAAGAGCAACGTCATCGAATACAATACTAATTCAAAAAAAGCAATACAAAATGTATGGAATGGATATAGCGCACCCGGTTAGTGTAGAACACTTAGGAATACCTAGAAACAAGAAGAACTTACCAGATATAGACAAAAAAATTCAGCTGTCAAGAAGAACAGTCTACTCACTGATGGGTGCAGGTTTGCACGGAAAAACTGGAATTACTCAAGCAATTAAATCGCAACTCTGAATGCTGTACGTTATCCCTAGAATAACCTACGGACTGGATGTCCTCTTATTAACTCAAACCAACAGAAAGAAACTTGAAAAACATCAACTTATTATTCTACGACAGATACAACATCTACCTGCCAGAACAGCAACGGTTGCAGTTACATCGCTCATGGGGGTACCAGATATTGCTACAATAATCAATAAAAACCGATTGAATCTATTCTATCGAATTGTATGTGACAACACATCTGTGGAATATGACATTGCAATGAGACAACTTGCTATGAGAAATATTAATGAAAAAAGCTGGTTTTCCCACACCCGACAACTCCTAGAGCAATATGAACTTCCAACTGCATATGACCTCCTTAAGCAACCTCCAAACAGAGCAACGTGGAAGAATTTGCTAAACACAGCTATCCAGAAGGTCACCAAAGCAAAGTGGTTTGAAGAGATTGAGACAAAAACATCTTTAAAGTATCTGAACCCCGGAGCCGTAGAACTGAATAAAACACATAACGTATATAGATACGTCCACAGGAACATTCATGATACTTCAAGAGCTGAAATAAAGGCCAGGCTACTCACCGGAACCTATATACTGCAAACTAATAGGGCAGCCTTTAACCAATATTCAGTGGATCCAACCTGTCAACTATGTAAAATCAAGGAAGAAGATAGACAACACTTTATCTCTGAATGCCAAGTGTTTGAAGATGAAAGAAGGCAGGTAAAAAGAAAGCTGAACAGGCTACAGGCACTACATAATCCCACCCAGCTTTTTGAAAATCCAGAGCTCTTCACCCAGCTTATACTAGATTGCTCACATCCGAAATTAACAGAATACCTAACCCTGGAAGAAGAGGATATACAAGCCTTGGAGCTACACAGTAGAGAATTCCTACATAAGTTACACCTGAAAAGAACACGCCTTCTTCTAAATGATACAAGCCAATTCTGAGCTTCCTCCATACCCCGGAAATGGAAATATAGGTCATAATTTACCACATAAATAAATATTTCAATATAATTAATTGGGCAGCCTAAATAGAGTGCATTCCCCTTTGAATACACCCTTTAGACTGAGGGTAAATATAAATATAAATAAAAGAAAATAGGGATTCATCAGTGAATATTCCTAAGGAAAAGTTATAGATCCTAGCTTAACTGGAATTATTCAGAACCAGCATACGGATCAGAACGCTTGAAGCAAGCGGTGCCTCGACAAGTCAGCGAGGGAACATCAACAGAAGATACAAGGTGGCAGTTCAGAAAATGTGTGGGGTAGACCAATCAGTATTTTCAACGTGCAGCCCCGAGGCTGCACGTTGAAAATATTGGTTGATCTACCCCAAATAATGAATATGGACTCTTGAACTGGCATGGCAGATACCACTAGTGTTCAAATGGCTCAGGAATGGCTAATTTATGACAGTAACTTGCCACTGACCACAGTGTGCTGCTTTCTCAAAACAATACACATTTATATGCCATCACAGTATATTAGTGCTCCACAATATTTTTCAACGAGTGCATTTTTTAGCTCCCGTCAAATAGAAATCACGGGCGCTGAAGGGGGCAGTTGCACTCGCTCCCGTCTCATTTCCGGGACAGGAAGCAAAGCTTCCCATGTGACTATACTTGGGATCATTTGTTCTAATATAACCTCGATCTCCGGGTCAATGACTAGCTGCGGACGCGGCGATTTTTTTCTCTTCACAAACCTGTTTACTTAAATGATCAGCCGTTATCATCACCAGCCAAGGCCATTAGATTACATGAATGTTGCAGTACGTCGTCACGAAGACAATGTGTCTCCGTTGCCATTCGGAATCCAGATTTGCTGATATATCTGTGACCAAAGGGTCCGCCTGTAAAGTGGAACCACGCGTTACTTCCACCGGGGAATCGCTCAATCAGGTGTCTATACAGGTGTTAGCACTTCCTGGTAAATAGCGATTACTGTCCCCTGGAACGCCGCCGTGGCAACGTCTCGGAGAGAGTGAATATTTATTTGTCAGAGGGCGCTCGTCAGCAAAGGGCCAAGGCTGGGATTGATCAGCTTTGCTGGGGACCTAGGATACTCTTTCACCGGAGGCGGGGGGCTTTCACTAGCTCACTCTTGTAGATCGCAATTGCTTATTCACGAGCCACAGAGTAGCGCCGCGCTTCAATCAATTGCTTTCAACGGTAATGAACTAACACAGGCTAATTTCTTGGTGGGGGCTGAGGTTTCATCAACTCTTGGATACTCAGGGCTTCTTCATTAATAAGATAAAGACTGTCAACAATTCAACAATTTGTATTTATAAATCTTCTATGCTCTTATTTACAAATAGCCAACACATCTTAAATAACTAATCCAAACACAATCGAAATGAGTTTTGTGACTAGTCACTGAATCCCACCGAAAACAAGTACTAAAATATTATCTAAAATTAAATTGTTTCCCAAATTTATATTCGTAGAGAAAGGCCGAAGCTGCGACAACTGATAAGAAATGACGAAATCTTTCACTCAACCGCCTATCGCGTAATTATCCCGATGCGCCTACCACATTATACTAAAATTCACCTTTTAGAATATTGTGTCATCTACAATTTCTGCTAATAGTGCTTCTTACCCGCACTAATAACAACTGACCATCTAATAGCACAGGTTCACTAATACACTTAAAACTGTTAAATAATAACTATGTAACTACGACGTGTTTTAATGTTTCACAACTAAATACTATAAAATAAATACTACATATACTCATCGGTTCTTCTTCGGCATCTCCCCTCAATGCAAATCATCAGATCGGGAATCCTGTCGTCCAAATGACGGCTTACCGGAATCACACAAATACATTAACGCTTTACTACACCGCGTGAACAAACGATTATTCCATCCTAGCGAGTCTGCTCTGAAGTTAACTCGAGGGGTCTTATATAGGCGCGCGCATCTGAAGTTAACTCGAGGGGTCTTATATAGGCGCGCGCATCACTTATCAAAAACTTGATTTGGGCAAAGGTGCTAATTTGGAAAAGACGGCTTTGATGACTTACAGTGACATGAACTGAATTTTCAATAAGTTCTAATTTAGAATGCATTGTTTATACAGTCCCTGCATGACAGGGACTGAACAAAATATATAATAATAATAACAACACTTTGGCCAGCCGCTGATTTGTCGCGGTTCTCGGACGAGAAGGCCATGGTTACCCCTGTACTCCCAACTGCCTCCCTATTCCCACGCTTCTCCTCCCCCCCCCCCAACACTCGGAGACGAACTGCTTGATGATATTCCTTGTCCCATTCTTCCCAATCTCTCCGATTAGCATATTAACCCTCTCCTTTGAGTCTCCCCCTAACCACATGTCCTTCATTCTCCCATCCCACTTCCCCATTATACTCCCAGTGAATCTCATTCTTTTAGGCTGATACTTTGGGCATTCTAGAAGAAAGTGTTCCAGGGTCTCCACCATGTCCAAGTTACACATCTGGCACTCCCTTTCACCGTCTTTCCCAATTTTTCCCCTCAGCTCTAGGGATCGCGACCTCAGCTTGAACAACAGTGACCCCCCAAAGGTGCCAACAAGGTACTCTTCAAAACCTGGCTTCTCTTTATCACGCAGGCCACCCAAAGACCTCTTTGATTTGACCCCCGCCAATTACGGTTACAATCCTCCATGACCCTTTCTCTGACGATTTTTTTACCCTGGTTTGCCCCAACGTCCAGGTCCGAGATCTCCAGTGAGTAGTTCTCTACTAGCTCCCTCACTTGGACCATCCACCCCGTTTTGATATTTGAGTTGAAAATTCTCAGGAACATTGCTTTACACCATCGGCTGTCGGGGAGATTTACCAAATAATTAAGATAACCGAGCTTCAACAGGTCTATCCTGTCCTTGATCCTCATCCACTCAAGCTCACCCCTGATTGCTTCTAGCGCTGCGGCATTACTCGACCCCGTTATCCATCGGTCTGCATCGTTCTGCAGGATTTCCAAGCTCTTAACAGCTGTCTGGTTTAGGGGTACCACTTCCGTACCGTATGTTATACTTGGCAGCCCCACCATTTCTCAAATGGTTTTCCCCACGAAAACCTTGTTGAAACTGTTTCTCCCTATAAGTTTCATTTGGTTAAGGATTCGCTTCCCCCTCAGAATCAATTTATTTGTGTGGTTCCGGTAGATGCCTCTTCCTGTAATGTTTATATTTACCCCCAAATACTCGTAATCACCTGTCTCTCCCACACTGAGAAGTTTGCTGCTCCCTTCCGGAATGCAGAACTCACCCACTCTCCACCTTCGAGTGGGGTCCACTTTGCGGCCCACAGGTAGAACAAAGAACGCTTTCCGAATACGAACTTAATCAAATTAATGAGCTTACCCAGTTTACTGCCACTGATTATTAAAAAAGTTTCTTTCTTTCATTCATTCTAAATAACTCGAATTGTTTACTTATTTTTAAAATTTAGAATAACCTTAAAATAACAACCCTGTGGTATATGCCTCCCTCTAAATTAAAAAGCCCCGCTTTTTCGACGAATATCTTATTTGGCAAACTTGGAAAAGGTAAAACATGATAAAATGAAATGAATGCATCAAAGATAAAATACAATTATTTTGAAAACTAATGGAGTGTCTATTTGTTTCTTCTTCTGTGATCTTCTCTTACTTGTAATTGAATATATTGAGATTGAAAGTGTCCGAGTGCGTTTGTGATACTATGTTGATAATTCGATACTGTCTGGTGCATATAAAATGAACTGAGTTGTTTCGCCGAAATCGTTAAACTTTGAATATGAATGTTGAGTGTCACGTAGTCCTTTTCCAAATGAATTCCAAATTTAGTTTCTGTGCTGATCCAAAGTTGTTGTCCGCGTGCCTCATGTCAGTTTGTTGTTAATTTATTGTCAGGTCTAGTTCTTTTTCTCATCTCGATGTCGCGTTGTTCCTGGGGTTTACTTCATATTTCTCTTCATCTTGCTGTTGTATATAATTTGGTTTCCTGTTGTGTGTCCTTTGTTTGTGATGTCTGTGTTCTCTGTATACTACCATTTTACCATCTCCATATGCAACCTGAAAATATAAACTAGACAAAAATTGAGTTTACGCGTTCTGAAAAAAAAACCTTTTATAATGTTGCCCTGAAAGACGAAACAAATTAGACGCAGCGCTCTTGTTAACCTGCAGGAAAAAGAGAACAAATATTTCATTAAACAAGGAGCAACTTGAAAAAAATAAACAAAGAGCTACTTTGAAAAACATCACAAATAACCAATCAGGAACTAATCAGCCAGTCTTTATATCCATGCGAAGAGCCTTGCCACAGTTCTCCGTTGCATATTTTGCGCAATTTGAATGAAAGTGGCAAGATTGAACCAGATCACACAATATTATTATTATTATTATTATTATTATTATTATTATTATCATCATCATTTTAAGGTAGGGGTCCGTCTTGCGGGTGGCCCCTCTAAAGTATAATCATAATTTTAATATCTATCCTTATTGAATTTTCATTTTGCCCTTTAAACACCTGTAACTTTAATACCCAATGAAACTTGTATTACTTTTTTAAGCCAGACAGTTACCCTTCAACTGGCAAATGCTTTTTTTCTGTTTTAACCTCTTTACGCGGCTTCGAGTGTGCCGTGGAACGCGTAAGCGGAATACGCGGAGTACACGAAAGAGCGCGAGTTTTACGGGGTAATAATAACGAGACAACATTAAATCAGGGGGAAAAAACAACGCTTCACCCAACAAAGTGGTGGCGTATCTGTCAAGCGGTACCCACCAAGAAACTCATAATAACCGTAAATTACATATTTATTAACTGACAAATTAAATATCGGGACTGTTATTATTTTTTGTTTTTGTTTTATTTTTTTTTTTTAAATAAGTTAACAAATACGGACAGTGTATGTTGGGTTGCTTTCGTGCGTGATATAGAATGGTCCTGTCCAATGTTGGCACAGCTTCCGGGAAAGCCCAACAGGCGTTTTGTTGTTATATAACCATACCTTGTCACCTGTCGAGAATCTCGGGGGGCTTTACCTTTTTGTCATGCTTTTATTTACACTTCTGCTGTGCGTCTTTAATATTTTGTCTTTTTATCTCTCTGGTGACTGCGAAGTTTTTTCTGTATGGCGTCTAGATGTTTATACGCTTCGGTTCCGATATTGTTAGTTGTAATAAGCTCCGTATCTATCGGAAACCGGCAATCTTGTCCGAATAGAACACGAAAAGGACTCATCTACGTTGACTCTGTGCACGGTGTTGCCCTATACGCGAACAGCATATTTGGTAAAAGATCCGGCCAATTTTCTTGTTTCGCATCGCAATACTTTCGTAGTGTTTTTGTTATTGTCGAGTTCATCCTTTCACATGCGGCATTTGTCTGTGGGTGGTAACTGCTTGTTTCCAGTTTCGTGATCTGAAAAAGTTTACAAAGTTCCTTGATAAGCTTTGACGAGAAATTTTGTCCTCTGTCTGACAAAAGTGTTTTGGGGGCCCCGCATCTACAAATAATTTCTGAATATAAAATTTCAGCTATTTCTGATGCTTCCATTGTTTTTAAGGGGAATGTCTTGGGCCATTGTGTGAAAGCATCAACCATTAACAAAATATATTTATATCCATTCGGAGACGTTTTGAGGGGTGCTAAATGTCAATATGGAGACAACTAAATGGTGCGTCGACGGGTAACGGTTTTAGAGGCGCTGGATGGTGGTGGGTCGCATCCTTGTTTTTCTGACACTGGAGACATGATTTTACATAATATTGAATGTTAGAAAATAAGTGTTGTCAAAATACTTGAAGCGAATGGACTGATAAGTTCTGTCAATACCGTGGTGTCCACCCAGCAGTGAGTCATGATATGATAATAGCACCTCATTCCTCAAACTGAGTGGCACCATGAGCTGTTTAATTAAACGGTCTATTCTATGGCCCTTACCTGTTGGGTAGTAGAGATGATACAGGATTCCATCTTCCAAAATGTAGTCATTTGCTTCCAAAATGACTCTTCTAGCGTCTCTATCGTCTTCGGGTAATATTCTTTCTTCTAAATATTCTATATAAACATTTTCGTCCGGATCCGATCTTTGTTTATTTTTAATGCCAGCATCGGAGACGGCTGCGACGCGCGTAATGGAATCTATTGGGCCACACTGTTGCATTACCTCTTCGGTTTGGGTTTGAGACGCCGCGTGTTCTTTAACGTTGTTTGTGGTCATAACGGTGGCCTGAGCATTATCGCTTATTGCCGGTTTTGTAACTTGTGGATATTCGCGTCTGATAGCGCATTCGCGTTCAAATGCTTTCTACCTGCTTTATGGACGATTTCAAAATTATCCCCTTGTAATTTTAGCGACCAGCGGCCTAATCTGCCGCTACATTGTTTAAGGTGACGTAAATGTGAATTAGCAACATGATCGGTGATTACGGTAAACTTACAAGAGCAAGTGATAACTGGTCGGCAGCTGTGTGAGTTACCCTGGTATTTGTCAGAAGTAATCTATCTTCCAAATACTTCATTTGTAGTTGAGTCTTCGCCATCATTGCATGTGCGCTGTCTATCTTAATGTTGGCAATATACACGTCATGGCGAACTTATGGGTGTTTGGATTAAATGCTTTGTAATTTAATGTGCTTCATATGTATTAGAAATTAAGTTTTCCACCAATTTAGAAATATTGTCTTGGTATCTGATATTTTGTCACTTTTGCACAACTACACAAGCACCATACAATGTAACTTTGCTGTGTAAGGGTACGGCGTTAAGATATATAGGCTTAGTATGTTCGCCAAACCGGATTTCAAATGAAAGAAATAAAAATATTGTTTTAAAAAAATGTAATGATACAATATTTCATGACAGTGGTTCACCTCCCATGAAATCAATCGTAATGTTTGTATTTCAGCCACCTTGGAGACGACCAACATAAGCTACTCAGCTTGAGGTTGAATCCACGAATATTTATGTTCTAACTATAGTTATCCGTATCTTTGTTAATTTTCTATGTTTGTAATAGGCATGTCAACCGGTACCTGTACCGGTGTCGCCGGTTCCCTCATGCTGTAGCCGGTACAGGTACAGAAGCTTTTGTAACGTCGTTATGGGAAAATTCCTAATTGAACGATGGTAAAGGGGCTAATAATCCTGTATGGCACATTTGAATGACATTCTTTCAACTTATTTGTGAATGAACATATCAAAACACTCTAAAGGTGCATGTTCTGTCTGCACCACAACCTCGATAGGGCCGGCCATTTTGACTTTCCAAAGGTGGCATGAATGACAATGAAAGCGCCCTCATCGGCTACTTCAAAGACATTATTCAGTGGCGACATCAAAGTAATCATAAAGCACGATCTTCGTGCTTTATGGTTACTTTGATGTCGCCGCAGAATAATTGGTACGATGACGTTTGTCTTGGCGATCTTGGGCACTGGATCGGTTTAAATGTGAATTTCTCCCATCTGATAGTGAAATGTCACCCAATTGTTGACTTGTCCCAGGTAGCGGTTTCGGTGGTACAGGCTCTGTCTCGTCCCGGTACCGGTTATGTTGGCACCGGTGGTACTTTCACCTGCCTGGTATGTAATATGCTTCTGTTTTATAATTACATGAGAATCGTTTTCCAAGTAAATACTGCTTAAACTGTCTCCTGAGAGTTTATTGATCGCGACAACAGGCATGTAGGTGTTGTGGTACATGATAACCATGTCCAGTGTTCGATAGAAATTAGGAAGGATAGGCCTGCAGCTCTGTAGAGAATTCAGTCTATCGATAGATTATTTTAAATGTAAACTATGCAATGCTCTAATATTTAGTAATCAAATCTTTGTTGATTTGTGAATATTGTTTTTATATATGACAAATTGACAATGCAGTTATTTAAATATTTATAAGAAGTATTTCGTCTTTCTTCATGTCAACCATCTGTCCATGGGTGCTCCAGTCCAAAAACAAGCATGTGATCTAATTTCACAGCGTTACAATAAAGGCGAAATTCGCAATGTGTAACGTTTGGGCACAGATTACTCAGTCACAATTCCCCGTGGTAAATCCTAAGGTGAACAAGTGCGACCAAATTCACTTCATAACAAACTGTATGTAGTTGTCGTGACGCAAGTTCTTCGTTAATAGCACACGGGGTACTGTTACTCTCATTTCATCATGCTGGGCCTCGACAGTCTGAATCGAGCGAGAACTGCTCACCCAGAGGCGGACTGGGTCAAAAAATGTTACCGGGAAATGCACCAAAAAGGACCTAGGACGTGGAGAAAATTTGGATGTTTCGAACTAAAAGAACGCTGTGTCCTACCAGCTGAGCGGTTGGTGGCAGTCCAGATCGAGGGCATTTCAATGGCATTTTTGTATCAACTTCGTCGCTTATTGGGCTAAAATGGTTGCAACAAAGGGGGCCCCGAATCCATATAGGACCGACCATAGTTCGGACCAATGGGAGAAAATTTTAATTTTTCCAACTGAACGAATGCTGCTTCCTAGCACCTGAGCGACCAATAACAGATTAGATAGTTCGTGTATCAAAATACCCTCCATGTGGACTGCCAATGGCATTTAACCCTTTACCTAACCTGAAAAGCAGACGACACTTGCAAAAATAATTCTTGAATAACTAATTTTTTTCATTTTTTGTCTCAAAAACATAGGTTATGACCCCTCGTTGGAACGAGCTCGACGAGCTCGTTCCAACGAGGGGTCATAACCTATGTTTTTGAGACAAAAAATGAAAAAATAATGAAAATTAATTGGCGATTTTTGAGAATAGCGCTGTCCGGTTTTGGCCGTTACGTTAGGTAAAGGGTTAAATATACCGGTAGTCTTTGCAATTAGATCCATTTCGCCTTTTGGTTATTTTCGCGAAATGTCATGTACGAAAGTGTTAGACTGCATCGATTTTTCTGGCCACAGGGGCCACATACGGTCAGTCCGTCCCTGTGCACACCTCCACTTGTATGACAGGCTGTAGATGTGTGCGACACAAGACCCAGTATCAAATTTAATCTTTGAAGAAAGCATATGATCACAAATAAGAAAGAATTGATACCTGAGACTCCAATCTGACGAAAAAGTCCCGACTGGAAATAAAATATTTGGCCCTTTCCTATACCCCAATGCGGTGCCCGTGGTGGAACGACAGCCGTTTGGGGAGATCTGTTGAGTGAAACATGAATATATGGAAAGGACATTGTTCGATTGTAGACTTCGTCCTTCTCTTATGACGCGAGGAGAACTAAAATTGTCTTTGACATTCAAAATTTTGTCCAACATGAAGGGTTCGGCCAATTCGTGGCTGTCCAATTTGAGGGAGGGGCTGATAACTTTATTTTTCGTTCAAGTTAGTAAGTAGGTGAAGTGACAAGAGTTTATCACAGTGAAGGTGATTTCGAACATGATTAAGCAAACTGCCGTGAGCATATCTGTTTTCTTATATAGAAAAACAAAGTAATCTAGGACAAAAGGATAGTCTCTGATTAGAATATATCTTTAGTGGGTGTTACAAGACTTGACAGAAATGTTGAGTTGGAATCTGTTTATATATTCCATTACATTTGTATCGGGGTAGAAGGAATGTGCAACAAGGGCGAAGGCTGTCGTCTCTTGCCAAAACAAACGGAAGCAGGGGGGGGGGGGGGGAGTACTTCATTTCGAGGGACATCATATCGCTCCTATATATATTAATGCACTTATATGTTCACTACTGAGGCTGACTGAGGTGGACATTTTTATTGCACCTCCTGAAATCTTTATTGAAGTGTGGATCTAATAATGTGTACTCTACACAACACATCAGGCCTTCCTGTGCTACAAGCACAGGTAGACCTCGTGTGTGACATAAGACATTATCACATGTTCCAACGCCCTCGTTCGTGAATGGACGAGTGCTCACGTAATTTTGTTTATGTTTACGGCTCCAATTGCATAATTATGTTACCGTTTGACGTTACCACGCGAAATATGTGAAATAAGGTTGCCCATTTCGCAATTATTTCATCAACGGAATGACTTGCAAACCGCTTCATTTTTCTTGATTTTCCCACACAGCAGACGACGTTCCGAATAAAGTGTTATTTGAATTTCAAATCAGTTTACGTCTTGAACAAAGATGGAGTGACCTTTGACCTTTATCTGATTTTATTGATTACTTGTCCAGTGAAGTCATGGGGTACTTGAGAGCTTCATTCACTGAACCTATTATCGTTAATAGTTGCATTGTTCATTCCGCCGTATGGGTTTTGAGCTTTGGGTGGGGTCTTATAGGAACATGTACGTTATTGTAATGAATTGAGGACGACATGATCTGAGGTTTGCGGCTCGGGCTGTTGAACATACGCTCCCGGTAGGCCTTTAAATTCTTCCCAACTAACGACGGTAAACGTTGTGCCCAAATAAGATAATTGCGCCCAAATTATGCGGAGTATGAAACATTTTCCAAAGTTTTGCTGTGTTTCGACAATATTTCGTTTGGCCAGTTTTCCCTGATACTTGCAAATAGCTTAGAGCTTACCTTGGAATCAAACAATGCAACAGATAAATCCCTTTTTTAAAAAAAAAATAACAAAAAACCCACAGAGTTCTCCATAGAAAAGCAATCGGCGTCGACAGTGTCGTATACGACACCGTCGACGGTGATTGCTTTTCTGTGGCGGATTCTTTATGATCGTGCACTTAAAGCTTGAGATCTATTATATTCATGTTTTGTGTAGGATTGGATAATACGGATTTGTCTTGCGTATTTCGCAATCTATTGAATGTACCTAGTTAACGGGTAGAGTAAGAATTATTTTTGGTTTATTGAAATTTGTTCGTGAACATGTCTTTGCCTCAGTACAATTTATGGGAGAGGCCTAAAGGCACTCTCCCATAAATTGGAACAGAGCAAATCCACACAATAATTTAACTTCAAAGACAATATAAAGCACAGATTGCCATATATGAGTGTACGGTCAGAAGTTGGGAGTACGAGCTCAAAAAGCTCACGAATGTTGGTATTCAGGTAAAAGGTTAACGGATTACCTGCTCTAGGAGGCAAGCCATACTTACACAGAACAAGAAGCCCTCAAGGGCATTTAAGAATAATATTCAAATATGGGCTTCTGTCAAGGTGATAGTCGATTTTTTGTATAGAAGTGCATATATCTCTGATATTTTTTCTCGTTCGGGCTAAAGTATAAGAATGTGCGTTTATATTACGGACCCCGAAAACCGATTTGTCATTTAAACAGACCAGCAATAATTCAAGCGCTGCCAATTAAGCATGAAATTTATGTCCATTTCGGCGTTTCTGTTTAACGAAATAATGGGATATGTGGTCAGAGATTAAACGTAATGGAAGCTTGTGCACTCCTGTAGTCATTATCTATGTAATTGTGGCCAGTTAATGGGTAATTTTTGGAAGAACAGTACATCGCATATGTTCTGGACACATGCCTATATTACGCATCTCGCCTGTCGCCGAATGCCAGGAGATACCAAAATTCGAGTCTTTCAAATGAACTTTAAAGCGAATATTAAATTAAGATAGATCTAAGCGACCAAGTTCAAGAGAAGCGATTAAACTGAGAATTAATGTTCCGGCTATCGAAATAAAAATCGGGGGATTTCTCGAAAGATTCATTCCAATCTGAAGGTGCGTAAGACTGTGGGTCGTTGGGAGTAGTTGGGAATGTCGTATGCTATAGGTTAGAGGAGGCGTCGCATCAGTGTGAAAGTATAGGCACGTTGTGATGTAGGGGAGTCACAGAGCTCATATTTAGAAGAGGAGCAGCCGCGGGCCAAGTAGGTGGCCATATATGAGAAACACGAAGTACGAGCTCAGGAAGCTATTCGCATTTAGGTAAATGTCATTGCATGTTGCAGAAGGCAAGCCATACGTAGGCAGAGTATGCTTGCCTGTGTGAACATTATTTTGAGATAAACGTAGGGGGAAGTTTAACCCAATTGGTGGCGACTGCTTGAGTGAAAAACTTCCAATAAAGTGGCAATAAGCTAGTGGCCGTGCGACGGCAGTGGTAGAGTGACACTCCGCCACTTGTTAGAGCAAAGGCTTCCGAATAAAGTGATAATACGTTAGTGGCGGTGCGAAGGCCGTGAAAAGGTGAAGTGAAGAGACGACCAAAGAACAAACATCAGCTAGAAGGAGCAAAAACTATCGACAACAGAGAAAGCAGGCCCGCAAGTGATTCAAAAACTATGTGGGTAGGGAGGACTGACGTTTTGTTTTTCTTATTCATTGAATTCCATGTAAGTCACAAATTACCATATTTATTTATATGTATATGTATTAAAATTGTTGTTTTCAGTGAACCCCTGTTGATTCGTGCTTTTTGATGAAAAGTCACAGACCCCTTCAGGATTAGAACCACCCCATGAAAAGTGAACCGGGCGGGTTCGTCACGGTGAGACATCCGTTCACGCACGGATTCAGGCGACACTCCTTGAGTTATGGCCGAATACGCGGCGTGAAATATTTCTTCCAGCAGCGACAAAGCCCGGTTTCCGACAGCTTCCAGTACTCTGCCCGTTAAAGACAACAATGATCACTGCTATAATTAGTTCAGAAAGGCAAACTGGTTCTTGCATAGTAAACAAGCACAACCCACTCCCTGCGGTTCACGTGTCGGATGCAGAGACGTGGTGACAGGGGTGTGGGTGTGTATGCAGGGGGTGCCCCCCCCCACCCTGCCAAACTTTCCTACAGTTGGACATTCAGAGGGCAAGTCATGAGTAGTCGGAAATACCATCTATCTGGATTTTAGAGCTTCTTTGGTGAGGGGTCCCTCCCTCTAGTTGGAAATTCACTACCCTACAGCTCCCCCCCCCCACCACCCCATCTCCGAATCGGAAACCTCTAGCCACATCCCTGGTCGGATGGGGTGCCAATGTCGTGTTTTACTCATGATAATTTACTCTCCTCGTTCTGGTGGATTGTTATCTCCTGTCGGGGAGTAACACGCATTATCAGTACATAAAGTTGCAATCGTGATCTGGAAAATCAATCGTGTCATAAAATCAGCTGTGTCTTTGCGATAATGGACCCTGTCAGCCGTTTGTGTCACGATTTTAGAACGTAAAGTCTGTATGACCATTTCAAGATTTAGACAACTATTCTATATTTAGTTCACAAGCTACAATTGAGCTGGAATGGTGTCATTGGCAGACAAAAGTTCCAAGCGATTTCCTGATAAGAATTAACCAGAACCCACAGAGCCGATCTTAATTTTCTCGCCAGGAAAGAAATGAAAAAAAAACCTCGCATCTGAGATATTTATCGACGCCTTGAGATCTGTATATTTCTCTGGACCCAGTGGAAGGCCAATTCTGGCATCAGAAATTAATTTGTCGATACCCCTAGCGTGTTATAACGAGATAATTTCAATGGTGCTCAACCCATGGCCGGCCGTGGTTCAGCCACAAGTGAGAAAATTGATTTTCCTGACGGACACGGCGCAAACTCCTCGAACCGAATCCAGGGACGCTGCTGGAGGTTTCCGATTGCGGGGTGGGGGTGGGGGTGGGGATGGGGGGGGTAAGGAATTCCCAACTGGGGAGGGACTCTGAGGGACCGGGAGGGGGGAATCCCCCTCCCGATCTCTCCCCGTAGTTGGAAATTCACTACCGGGAAAAATTTTGAAAATGAAGCCCTGAAAGGAGGCATAAAATTGATTCTAGTAACTGAAATGCCAACACATTTATGATAGAATCTTCAGGTTATTATTATTTGGTATTCTTCTGGGAATTGAATATGTTCTAAACAAATGCACAAGCTGAGAACTTTGAACAATTCACACTGTCCTAAAATTAAATCAGATCTTATGCAGGAATGATAAATTTTCGATGTTTCATGATTTTGCAAATGTGAATGATGGAATTAACTCAGGATAACGATTTTACATGAAGTGATTTTCTTGAAGTGCATTGCGAGGATTTTTTCATTACAATATGTAAACGTACTATAGAAATCTCGGACCGATTGACATTGTGTATACTAATGAAGCTCGATATTGCGTACACTGTAGTTGTAAATAGTAACAGTTGGAATTTTTGTCCATTTGAAACCGAGTTAGAATTTTAGGAAGTAAAGGAGACATCAGGTCATCAGCATCGCCAAAGAAGCTCTAAAATCCAGATAGGTGGAATTTCCAACTACTCATGACTTGCCCTCCGAATTTCCAACTATAGTAAATTTTGGCCAGGATTGGGCCCCCACCCCCACTGTTGCCACGTCCCTGATCTAATTTCAGGCATTTGTCGACACTCTGGGTAGTGCGTAATAACGAAAGCTCGACACTGCTGCATAACCTACGGGTCGACCATCAAAATGTGCCACGGAGAAATTCTACTTTTCCAGCTCAAAAAAGACCTGATCCTCGCGTCTGGGGTATCTATCGACGCCCTGGGTAATGTATAATTTTTGGTCCGAAAATACGCACACTCTTTACATCAGAGATATTTGTCGATGCCCAGAGCTGCGTGTAATAAGAGCATTTTAATGGTGTCGAATTCACGAGGATGTTGAACGTGGATTGGCTCCATGGAAAAAAAAATGATTTTCGGGACCACCCCCCCCCCCCCCCTCTCCCATCGCATCAGACTCATTTGCCAACGCACCGACTTGTGTCTTAAAATGAGAATATTTCAATGGGGCTCACCATCGATGATCCCCAGGGGACTCCCAAGACAGAAAGAGGATGGAACAATAGGAAACTTCCTATACACATGCCTGGCATTTTCAGGGGAGCGATTTATTCGCTCGCCAACTTCTCGCCTTAAAAAATTAGGGAGGGCGGAAACAAACACTCCAAGCCTTAGAAAATAATGATTACCATGAAAGTCCATTCCTAAAACCGACATCTTTTCAGTTCTGTGATATGTTAGTGGTCTCTGTAAGACGGCCACACTGCCCCACCAACACCTTCGGGCCTTGCCAAGGCCCGGAATCACAGAGACTAAATTGTTAGCAGCACCAAATAAAATGTACAATGCGCACGAGGCAGAATTCAATAATAGTAAAACTTCATTTTGTTACTTTTAGCTTTTGTAGGCTTGAGGAGAGCTATTTGCTCCCCTAGGCCATGCAAGGGGAGTGATTTTTAGCCTTTCTGCATTTTTAAAAATTCCAGGCCTGTATACACGGCTTGTGCACCCCTGAATGGCACGAAGAGTCCGATGAAACTTTTAGCGTTCTTCTAACTTGTGACTGCTGCAGAAGGTGAAAAGGCAGGTAGCCTAAGATGATCCCTACGAGGTTCTAGAAGATGGGAGTACCAGGTCACGAATCAGAGTAGAATAGATGAACAAGTATTTAGATTTGAAACGGTAAACCGATTAATCGATTAACCAATTATCAACGTCTTGATCGATCAAAAAAGTAATTGATCGATTAACTTTTGAACTACTTTATTTTCTGGGTTAACAAAGGAACAAACTTGCTCCAAAACAGACAAACATTGTCACGCAGACTCACATCAATTTTATGAGACAGAGTAAAGCATGCAAGTTACCTGATGACATACTTGGTCACATGCATGATCATTATACTGTATCAGTAGCTGGAACTGGGCATTAGTAGTAGGAGATGTGGTAAACGGGCCTGTTCGGATGGATCTCATGCTGGATCTCATGTGACGTCATAGTCACGTGACCTGGTGGCGCCATGTTTGGTTGTCATGGTAACCCGCGTGAGCGGCCATCTTGTGACGGCATCTCCATAGTGATACGTGGTGTGAGTGCGCATGCGCAGCGCGTGTTGTTAGGGTGACACGTGTTTCCGTCGTCCATTTTGTATCCTGGAGGTCGCCATCTTGGTTTCTATGGTAGCCCCAACAAAAACGAAAGGGATGGCTTCGCCACGGTGAGACATAGGTTCACGCACGGATTTAGGCGACACTCCTTGAGTTTTGGTTGAATACGCGATGTGAATCTATTTCTCCCAGCAGCGACAAAATCCTGTTTCCGACAGAACCTAGTGGGGGCGGAGAACCAGCCCCTCCTTCAGTACCGACGACCCCCCACCTGTTCTCTGGTTAGGTTGATTGACACAGGACATTTTCATCACGTTTTAGTACCCCTACAAGCTAGACGATTGACACCCACCCACTTGTATAGTAAGATGTCGTTTCAAAACTTAATAATCTCACCTTATTTATAAAATTATCTTCACCTTTTCCATTCAGTAGATACCAATCATATATGTCGTTCAAACTGTAAAACGTTTACCGATCCGACAAAATCGGTTATAATTCTCGCAAACTCGTGCTTCGGGAACCATTTTTCGATGTTTGAATAATTTAGAATTAAGAGAACTGTTATACCCTTGTGGGTGAATCCAGTATCCATTCCATAAATACACAGAACGACACGCCTGTGTGCAGTGAATGGGTTAATCGATATGACACTCGTGCCATATCGATTAACCCATTCACACGCGCGTGTCGTTCTGTGTCAATTACTCGTCTTCATGCAGTTATTAGAAAGACGCCCAGCAATTCATTTAACAACTCTCAACAAAAAGAACATATTTTATCGCCAACCAAATTTGCGTAATCATTCTCTTCTTCTTCTGGATATTCATCATCCCCTTCATATATCGACTATATTTCTTCTTCGCTATTTTCATACACATTTAACCCTTTACCCAACGTAACGGCCAAAATCGGACAGCGCTATTCTCAAAAATCGCCAATTAATTTTCATTATTTTTTTCATTTTTTGTCTCAAAAACATAGGTTATGACCCCTCGTTGGAACGAGCTCGTTCCAACGAAGGGTCATAACCTATGTTTTTGAGACAAAAAATGAAAACAATTAGTTATTCAAGAATTATTTTTGCAAGTGCCGTCTGCTTTTCAGATTAGGTAAAGGGTTAAATCTCGATATCCTTCAATTTTAGACATTTTATTTAGTTTTTTCGTAATCGGTTCTGTTTCGGTGATCAATCGTCTCTTCAACGATTTCCGTTTCGGTACAGGTGCGAGGAACGGATTTTCATTTTTCGCATGGTTTAATTTTGCTACAGATGGGGATTTCATTCAACAGGCGTGTAATAATAATACAAAAACCCTTGTTCACATTTTGGTGAGCTTTCTAAATATCTTTCTATCTTATCTTCACTCTTTTTCGATCTTTGTTATGTTCAGTTCATTTCGATCTCCTCTACCTTCGTTCACTTTGTTCTCTCCATTGTCATTGCTGGTTCTGTATCTTGATCGTTATCGGCTGTGATGCTTTGATGAAGAATTTCTGTAACGCTGTAAGATCTGATTGTATTGACGAATCTCCTCGTTGTCATTTGTGGTTCCGGATCCTATTATCTCAGTTTCTCTAACCAGGTCCATCGTAGCATGTTCGTCTGGGTCCCCGCGCACCGAGAGCTGTAGTTCTAGTAAGGTTTCCAGTCAACTGGGTTCAACCAATACGTACTTATTCTCTTCTTGTGCCTTCGGTGTTGGATTATGCTGAGAGGTTGGTTCCATCAGTCGTTTTGTCCCCGTTGCGGTCAATACTGCACGAGACATTTCTTCTGAAGGCATTTGTATCCACCGGCTTCTGGTTGATTCATGGTTACTCATCTGGTACGGTATTGACAGTTCCAATTGGTTTATCCTTTTGCGTTCTTCTATTTTGCGTGGGTATCGTAGTTCATGTGATGAATGGTACACCTGGTGTCGTTGAAGGTTGTCTTTTCTGTTAAACATTTTTGGACATCTTGTGCATTGTAGACTCCGGAGCTGTGGGTTGTCTTCTTACGTCTATAAAGATTACACTTCTTTGTGAAAATTTTCTGGCATTCTTCACAAGTGTGTTGTGATGCCATCGATTGTCTGACGCAAAATGATTACGTTGTCGAACGAAAATGGTTTCACGCGCCGAAGGCGCGCAGGGACGTTCTTGGGGAGCAAGCCCCTTTCGACCCTCTGTGACTGTATGTTATTGGCTGAGATTACGTTGTAAGGTTATTGTCCCTTTTATATCCTGCGAAATGGGTCAACCAGATATCATCAGATAGGTATCCGATAAAGGCATCAGTAGAATGTAATGTGGTTTTGAGGGAACATTGGCCGGACCCCAGAAGTGACGTCATGTCACGTGACGTAGTGGCGCCATGTTGTATTGTCATGGTAACCCGCGTGAGCGGCCATCTTGTGACGTCATCTCCATAGTGATACGTGGTGTGAGTGCGCATGCGCAGCGCGTGTTGTTAGGGTGATATGTGTTTCCGTCGTACAGTTTGTGTACTGGAGGCCGCCATCTTGGTTTCTATGGTAGCACGTGATTGCTATGTTACCTAAGGCCTACAACAGAACAGGGGTATGTTCAGAGGGTATGTTCCCTTGTAGAAGAGTAAATCTAATTACCAGAAACAACCCGATAATCTCTCCAAATCACCAAAATCCACCCAAAATCACCATAATTGACTTTCTTTTATACGGATTTTCTATTTTATCGGCTTAGCACGTAGTCCTATAGTACCAAGGGGTCCCCTGGGTGTGTTTAATTGAACTAGAGTATACCTAATTACCCAAATAGACCCAACCACCCTTACAAACCACCAAAATCTCCACCAAACCACCCAAGCGGACATATGAAGCCCATTTTGGGCATATAAAAATAACGCGTTATGCTATAGAACCAAGGGGTACAGAGGGTATGTTCTATTGAATAGGAGTACAGGGCCTGATTTTCCCAGAATCCCATATTTAATGCCTATTGCATATGTTTCTCTATCACTATCAGTCTATCCAGTCCAAACTATCTCTGGTTCTCTCGTCCAAGTCTTATAATTACCAGTGCTTGATTTCCCATAATGCAGTTGTCTCCCTTGTGTGTATCAAAAGCATTCCCAAACCCAGTAAGCAATCGAGCAGTTACTGATAAACCATTGCTCGAATGACTCGAATCCCATCGAGCAAATGAGCTTTAGAGTAATTTCTCGATCGAGTGACTCGGCATATTGCTCGAATGACTCGAATCCCATCGAGCAAATGAGCCAACGAGCAATTGCTCGTTCGAGTGACTCCTCAAACGACTCTTAGACTCATTTCAGAAAAAAAGGATTCCATAGCCATAGGCGTTTTCAAAAAAGGGATTCCACAAATGGGATTCCAAAAAAGGGACTCCATAAGTGGGATTCCGTCTAATGTCGAGTGACTCGCAACTATTGCTCGAACGACTCGAATCCCATCGAGCAAATGAGCCAACGAGCAATTGCTCGATCGAGTGACTCCTCGAACGACTCTTAGACTCATTTCAGAAAAAAGGATTCCATAGCGACAGGCGTTTTCGAAAAAGGGATTCCACAAATGGGATTCCAAAAAAGGGATTCCACAAATGGGATTCCGTTTCCATCTTGTACCCAAAGCTCCAAGGCCACTACAGGTCTGTGGTCTATCTGTCCTATCATTAGCTTCTACAACAGTCTTGTTCTATTGTGGCCTTGTACCAGTACTGTTGACTAAATTACCATCCATTGATATTGACTTGCATCACTACTTCCTAGCTATACCTTCGCTCAAGCCTTCAAAATGTTCCATCAGATTTCCCCTATATACACATAAAACATTCCGTAATTGAGATTCCTAGCCGATTCCGTAAAATATGGATTCCGTGTTTTAACATCAACACTCGAGGGTATTCCCCTTCCCTGTTAGAAGAATTCCATCAAATGGGTTGTAGTTCATTCAGTTAAAATTTATTAAGTTTAAAATTTATTCAGTTAAACTTTGTTCAGTTCAAAAAGGTGTTAATACCTTCATTAGGGTTATAGTTAAAAACTTTTGTTCAGTTCAAAGGGGTTTTAATTACATAAAGTTCATTCAAACAGTTCAAAGAGGTTAATACCTTCATTAGGGTTAGAGTTCGAAATTCGTTCCGTTTAAAGGGGTTAATTATATATACATTCATTCGGTTATATTTTAATTAGGTTATAGTTCTAAACTTTGTTCTGTTCACTTCGATCTTGGTTCTGTTGGATCTCTGTTCACTTTGTTCTGTTTCCATCCATCTTGATTGTATTTGATCAGATTTGTTCAGTCTGTCCAACTAGTTCGATCAATCCGACTAGTTTGACCTTCTTTCACTTTGTTATGTTCAATTCGATCTTGGTTGTGTTGGATCTGTACCTTCGTTGTTTTGTAGTGGTTGGTTTTCTGTGTTCGGGGTCTTGTTGTAGTTGTTGAATTGGGGGTTATCAGTCCTTTTCCATACCCTCGAGTGTTGATGTTAAAACACGGAATCCATATTTTACGGAATCGGCTAGGAATCTCAATTACGGAGTGTTTTATATGTATATAGGGGAAATCTGAAAGAACATTTTGAAGGCTTGAGCGAAGGTATAGCTAGGAAGTATTGATGCAAGTCAATATTAATAGATGGTAATTTAGTCAACAGTACTGGTACAAGGCCGCAATAGAACAAGACTGTTGTAGAAGCTAATGATAGGACAGATAGACCATAGACCTGTAGTGACCTTGGAGCTTTGGAGACAAGATGGAAACGGAATCCCATTTGTGGAATCCCTTTTTTGGAATCTCATTTGTGGAATCCCTTTTTCGAAAACGCATGTGGCTATGGAATCCCTTTTTTCTGAAATGAGTCTAAGAGTCGTTCGAGGAGTCACTCGATCGAGCAATTGCTCGTTGGCTCATTTGCTCTATGAGATTCGAGTCGTTCGAGCAATAGTTGCGAGTCACTCGATATAAGACGGAATCTCGCTTATGGAATCCCTTTTTTTGGAATCCCATTTGTGGAATCCCTGTTTTGAAAACGCCTGTGACTATGGGATCCCTTTTTTTCTGAAATGAGTCTAAGAGTCGTTCGAGGAGTCACTCGATCGAGCAATTGCTCGTTGGCTCATTTGCTCGATGGGATTAGAGTCGTTCGAGCAATATGCCGAGTCACTCGATCGAGCAATTATTCTAAAGCTCATTTGCTCGATGGGATTCGAGTCATTCGAGCAATGGTTTATCAGTAACTGCTCGATTGCTTATTGGGTTTGGGAATGCTTTTGATATACACAAGGGAGATAACTGCATTATGGGAAATCAAGCACAGGTAATTATAAGACTTGGACGAGAGAACCAGACTGGATAGTCTGGATAGACTGTTTGTTAGTGATAGAGAAACATACGAAATAGGCATTAAAAATGGGATTCTGGGAAAATCAGGCCCTGTACTCCTATTCAATAGAACATACCTCCTGTACCCCTTGGTACTATAGCATAACGTGTTATTTTTGTATGCCCAAAATGGGCTTCACATGTCCTTTTGGGTGGTTTGGTGGAGATTTTGTTGGTTTGTAAGGGCGGACGGATCTATTTGGGTAATTAGGTATACTCTAATTCAATCAAACACACCCCAGGGGACCCCTTGGTACTATAGCACTACGTGCTAAGCCGATAAAATAGAAAATCCGTATCAAATAAAGTCAATTATGGTGATTTTGGGTGGATTTTGGTGATTTTGAGGGATTGTCGGGTTGTTTCTGGTAATTAGATTTACTCTTCTACAAAGGAACATACCCTTTGAACATACCCCTGTCCTGTTGTAGGCCTTAGGTAACATGGCAATCACGTGCTACCATAGAAACCAAGATGGCGGCCTCCAGTACACAAACTGGACGACGGAAACACGTATCACCCTAACAACACGCGCTGCGCATGCGCACTCACACCACGTATCACTATGGATATGACGTCACAAGATGGCCGCTCAAGCGGGTTACCATGACAACACAACATGGCGCCACTACGTCACGTGACATGACGTCACTTCCGGGGTCCGGCACCGGGGTCCGGCCAATGTTCCCTCAAAACCACTTTACATACTACTGGCATCCTCAAATGATACATTATCGCGTTATAAGCTTCCCCAAATACCCATGTGTGCCTATGTGTTGCATGGGTTGTGTGCATATTATGCACTAGCACAAAAGCACATAGCAGATCCAAGTTGTGACTTTGTACAGCATGTGTTGTGTGCACATTGTGCAATGGCTCACAAGCCAAGCACACATTGGCATACCAAGCATGTGCCCAAGTGCTGCATGTGATGTGCACTCATCGTGACACAATGAGTACTAGCACACGGACACATTCCATCAATGTTCTGTCGCATGTCCCATGGAATCCATTTCCGACTAAACTCTTGGAATACCTTTCCGTCGTATGTGCTGCACCTGCTGTGCGCACATTGTGCGTTAGCACATAAGCACATGTCGGTACATCCAGCATATGCCCGTGAGCTGCATGCGATGTGTACACAATGTGTACTAGCACACAAGCACATTCCTCCAAACATCAGTCCTGTGCTCCGTGGAACCACTTTCCGACTATAAATCTAGAATCCTTTCTTCATCGTATGTGACTATGTGCTGCATGTCTGCACTAGCACACAAGCACATGTTATAAGTTACAGGGCGTTTAGTTGGCAGATACAGTGTCATATACGGCGAAGAGAAAACAATATTAGGTGAGGCGAACCTAATATTGTTTTCTCTTCGCCGTATATGACACTGTATCTGCCACCTAGACGCCCTGTAACGTATTTATTATGCACGGCATGCTAAAATGTCATTGGGGAAGTTAACTCAACGAATAGTTAAAAGGTGCGCACTTCTCGAAAAATGTAAACAAAGCAGACGACGTTTACATACGCAACAAGGGGAGTAATTCTAATAAATCACTCGTGACTTGTTCTATAACCGCCAATGTTTTGGGCTGGTTTGGCATTTTATTATAACAGTTTCACTCGATCGAATGCTATTTTATATGGTGGGTCTTCTGTACGACTGCGCTGCAGCATGTACGTATGTTTAAATTAAAAGCTGAGGCGTGTGGATATAATGATAAAACAAAATGGCTGACGGGCACCTAATATTAAATTAATACTGGGTGCTTTTCGGCCATCCTGAACCTAATACTGCGGAGTTTATGTCTCTTAGTAACTTCATTTGAATGGATAAACAAATTTACTTGCATAATAATGACACATCCAGTATGTGCGGCATGAGATCAGTGCACAGTGTTACACATTATTTACCAGCACATAAACACATCTCGGTACGATCAACATACCATTTCTTATATGTAAGGTACCCTAGCTTGCACTCGGTCTAGGCACTGTATAGACTTATATAGGCTTAGATGAATGGGGCAAACTGATTGATTGAGCCTAATAAAGGTTTGACCAAGAGCAGATGTCGCGACAGAATCGGCGGTAGCTTCTAGGTTTGTAGTAGTGCTATCACAGGACAGAATAATGGTAGTCAGTGGTAATGGTACGCGGTAGTAATGGCACAAGACTGCGTTGGATCACACCACACAAATACAAAGTGATATAAAACCTGAATGAAAATAAATTAGCTATGGAATTTCAATATAAAGTGCTTGCGAATTTAGGTTACGTTTGAAGACATCAAGAACAACATTCTACCAGGATATCATTCTGGTTTTTATTCACCTTTAACCCTTTACCTAACATGAAAAGCAGACGACACTTGCAAACAAAAATTCTTGAATAACTACTTTTTCTCATTTTTTTTATCTCAAAAACCTAGGTTATGACCCCTCATTGGAATGATCTCGACGAGCTCGTTCCAATGAGGGGTCATAACCTATGTTTTTGAGACAAAAAAAATGAAAAAAATAATGAATTTTTTTTTAGAATAGCTCTGGCCGGTTTTGGCCGTTACGTTGGGTAAAGGGTTAAAAATAAATACCTTAATAGAAGTATAGGCCTCACGTGGCAAGCAGAACTTAATCTCCTGGTGAACGGACAATGACAATAAATTGAACAGTAAGATGTTTTGTTTACAAGTGTAACTTTCAGCATCTATGGTTATATCACGACAACAACTCAAGAATACAGTGAAGATTATAGACAATCATTTCACCTATCCTACCCAATTTAGAATATTCGCACCCAATAGCACCATTCAAAAGCCTTCGACGGAAAGGTATTCGGCTTCATAACACCCAGAGGCTCAGATAGTTGGAGAGGAGTGATCACCAAGGGCATAGCCAGGCCACATGGGAAGTTTATGCAGTTATTTATTAGATGCGAAAGCACCGGCGCAGTCAATACGTGCGTGGGGCAAAAGTTGCATTTCACGGATCGGGACCTTGATCAGTATTATTGGTTTAATAGAGACTCGATTTATTCGGAAGTGGGACCGGATTATTAGTTTAAGCAAGATTTTCCCCCAAATAATAACATAGGACCTAATCAAACCTTGAAGTGAAGGTCATAATGTGGTAAAATTTGGTGGATTCGACAGTATAGGCGTAAGCAAAATGCTTATAAGTGGTCGGTAATGTGTAGGCTATATTGTTAAGCGTGAGCTGCGGTTTAAATTCCAAATAAAGGCATAACTAATTTTATGACATGGATATTTCGTCGCCTGAGTGCTAGAATGTCATATGTCCCATGGCATGGGACATTCTAGCACTCAGGCGACGATTTATCGGCTTCAGCTGACAGATAGGCACTTTACTATTAGGCCCCGGCCTAATCGATTACCAACATACGTACCGGTACGTAGGCAAGTGCATGAGCAGACGACACCTCTGAAACTAAATTTTTCATTTTTTTACATAACTTATGATGCAAAATTGCATCCAGCTCAACAAATACGATGATTTTTGAAGGTTGAAAATGAGAAACATTTTGATAAAAGTGAAAGGCGAATTTTGTAAATACGTCAATTAAAATCTTCTACTACAAATTGCAATAGTATTAGCATAATTTCATACACCCAATGGTTATGCATTTTCGAGAAACTTTTGTCAATTTTAGACGATACCTAAAAGTCTGGTATCAGTGCTTAGTTTGTAATTGTAATGTATTTGAATCGGGCTAAACTAGATGAGCTAAGTATTGAGTTAGCTCCAGGACCTGTCATACATCCGCACCCATGTCGTGCTGACTGCAGATAAAGTTTGGCGATTTCTGGTTGTTTTCGTGGTCATTCACTATGACGTACGATTAGGGTCAAAATTCTTTATTCAAGAATGATACTTAATTAATATAGTATGATGCTAAAATAATTAAGTATCATACTAAATTAATTAAGTGTCATACAGAATTATTTAAGGGTCATACTATATTATTTAAGTATCATACTTAATTATTTTAATTATCATACTGAATTAGAAATTATGACCCTCTCGTATACGAATAGCATGATGCAGGTTCAACATGTACGATGCTGGGTCATACATCGATATTTAAGTATCACACTTAATTAAGCGAGTATGAAGCAGGTTCGGCTGGTATCATGCAGGGTCATACATCGCTTATTTAAGTATCATACTTAATTATTTTACTATCATACTAAATTAAAAATTATGACCCCCTCGTACGAAAATAGCATGATGCAGGTTCAACTTGCACAATGCTGGGTCATACATCGTTTATTTAAATATCATACAAAATTCACAATGTTTGGCCCAGGTCATACATCACTTATTTAAGTATCATACTAAATTCACAATGTATGACCCAGGGTCATACATAGTATGATGCAGGTTCAACTTGCGCGATGCTGGGTCATACATCGCGTATTTAAGTATCATACTAAATTCACAATGTATGACCTAGGGTCATACATCGCTTATTTAAGTATCATGCTAAATTCACAATGTATGACCCAAGGTCATACATAGTATGATGCAGGTCCAACTTGCACGATGCTGGGTCATACATCGCGTATTTAGGCCTAAGTATCATACTAAACTCACAATGCATGACCCAGGGTCATACCTCGTTTATTTAAGTATCATACTAAATTCACAATGTATGACCCAGGGTCATACATAGTATGATGCAGGCTCAACTTGCACGATGCTGGGTCACACATCGTTTATTTAAGTATCATACTAAATTCACAATGTATGAACCAGGGTCATACATAGTATGATGCAAGTTCAACTCGCGCGATGCTGGGTCATACATCGTTTTTCTAAGTATCATACTAAATTCACAATGTATGACCCAGGGTCATACTGTCTGGTGCTGAAGCGTGATAAAATCCCAAGAAAAAACGCGCCACCTTGACCAATCGTGAGCGTTGTTATATCCTGGAAACTGCACTGCGCCAAATCGAACGTAGAAACAACAGAACAAGAGGAAACAAGAAAGTGCAAAGTACAAGCGCGTACAAAAAGAACCATGAAGATTTTGTTCGTGTTTCCAGGCAGGCCCGTAACTACCGAACAATATGTGGGGGGGGGGGGGGGGGGGTGGTATCATTATTCTGCCCTACTGTCAGCGCATATTGCCCTGCATATATATCACAACACCGCCCCATACTAGGGCGTATGTGTGGAGATGGGCAGTAGTTGCGTGGGCCGCGGACCGTGGTAGCCGGTTAGAGGCTGGGCACCACAGAGCAGGTTTTCGGCTTGCCCTATTAGCTGCCCTGTGAACAGAAGATCTGAATATTTTTGGGAGAGTAAAACCCCCACCAGGGGTTACGTCCTTATTTTCAGCATGAAATACCGTTTCCGCCAGTCCATACTCTGCGTTTACTTATTATCCATTTATCTCCAGGGTATTTCAAAAGGGTGTTGATTCGAGGGTTTGCCCACTCTGAATTCCACCTCCACCCTCCCCCCCCTCCCCCATTAGGTAGTTGCGGCGGGGGTTGAGGTGGTTGTCCGGGTCCATAAGATGCACCGGTTGGACCTTGGCTCGGCCCGGGGTGGAAAAAAAATTGAAAATTGTATAGAGCCAAATCCTCGACTCCGAGATGCGATGCCCGAGGACTACTTAAATTTTGATTAGAGATGGAATCATGGCCTTAATTCCAGTCAGGTACGAAACTTCCGTGAGTCAGTGGCAGTGTACCTTGCGAATATGCAATTTACATTTAGTACTGAGTGACTCTATATATATGCGTAACCATCTGAACTCGAAACTCCGCTTTTTCCGGACCAAAATCGTGATAAGACCTGCAGTCATAATGTAGATAGTTGCTTAGTGAATTTGTGTGGTATACTACGGGTTCAACTTGCACAATCCTAGATCATACATCGCTTATTTAAGTGTCATGTTACATGCAAAATGTATGGCACAGGGTCGTACATGGTATGTTGAAAGGTTCAACTTGCACGATGCCATATCATACATCGCGTATTTAGTTTAGTTCAGTTTAAACAATATTTATTTCAAACTTTCTTCACTATGTACAATTTCTAACAGTAATCTATGGTGTGGATTCGGCAGTAAGCTAACAGCTTATAAGTGACCGTCTCCACTCACACAACTGAACAGTTACAAATAACAATGAGAAGACGATGAGAAAGATCTAATCGGTCAAACCTTGGTAGCTTGTGAACCATCTTCTAGTATGAAAGGAGAACAAATGGAAAGAAAAAAAAATATGAGAGATTGAATTAATAACAATGGAATACCACGCAACAACTGTCCTGACAAGGAATTATTTACCAGAATGTTGCCCCGCCCAACAGAATAGAGCTGAAGAGCAAGGTCACTCTGGGCACCTGATATGTCATGGTTTTGTAAAGTTCCATCTCCATACATGCTCCCTAGTATGGGGGCGGTGTTGTGATATATATGCAGGGCAATATGCGCTTATGCACTGATAGTAAGGCAGAATTATGATACCCCCCCCCCCCCCCCCCCCCCCCCCCAGTATTTTTCGGTAGTTATAGGCCTGCCTGGAAACACAAACAAAATCTTCATGGTTCTTTTTGTACGCGCTTGTTTTCTCTTGTTGTGTTGTTCCTACTTTCGATTTTGCGCCAAGTATAGCTTCCAGGATATAACGACGCTCATGATTGGTCAAGCCGGCGCGCTGCTTCTTGGAATTTTATAACGATTCAGCATCATAGTGTATGACCCCTGGGTCATGGGTCATACATTGTGAATTTAGTATGATACTTAAATAAGCGATGTCTGACCCAGCATCGTGCAAGTTGAACCTGCATCATACTGTGTATGAACCTGGGTCATACATTGTGAATTTAGTATGATACTTATTTTAAATTAGGGGTGCCGGAACGGCCCAAACATTGGCCCGACCATAACACCCAGATCCCTGTTTTTCGAATTGTTGCCATCGATTATGTGGGGGAGATAAAAAATGACAGTGCATGCAGTTCGTTTTTCGAGGAACATAATATGACAAAATTCTCTGCCAAATTGGCAAGTAATTTTGTCATATTATGTTCCTCGAAAGACGAACTTTAATGTGGGGGCCTCCACATGCGTCCACACACAGTCTGCCTATTCGTAATTCCGGCCCTTCCCCCAGAAAATGTTTGAAAAATGATATCTCTCAGACCCATTTTGGGGCTACTTCTTTAGTATTCCAACCGCTTCCGAAGCGGTTGGAATACTAAAGAAATAGCCCCAAAATCTCCTCATCTTACGTTAACTGGTTATTAACAGCTGCCATTGTATGCGCAATATTAAAGAAACAGGACGATCTATGCGCGCACTATTTTCGGTTATCCGCCTGAACAGAATTAAAAAATCATAGCCTAGTTATTTGATATGAATGACGTTCGGCTGAAGGTCGATCACCAACATTATCGCCCCTGAAAATAAACGATATATGACCCAGCATCCGGCGTGCAAGTCGAACCTGCATCATACTATGTATGACCGACCCTGGGTCATACATTGTGAATTTAGTGCGATACTCAAATAAACGATGTATGACCAAGCATCGTGCAAGTTGAACCTGCATCATACTATGTATGACCTTGGGTCATACATTGTGAATTTAGTACGATACTTAAATAAACGATGTATGACCAAGTATCGTGCAAGTTGAACCTGCATCATATTATGTATGACCCTGGGTCATACATTGTGAATTTAGTATGATACTTAAATAAGCGATGTATGACCCTGCATCGTGCATGTTGAACCTGCATCATACTATGTATGACCCTGGGTCATACATTGTGAATTTAATATGATACTTAAATAAACGATGTATGACCCAGCATCGTGCAAGTTGAACCTGCATCATGCTATTTTCGTACGAGGGGGGACATAATTTTTAATTTAGTATGATAGTAAAATAATTAAGTATGATACTTAAATAAGCGATGTATGACCCTGCATCATACCAGCCGAACCTGCATCATACTCGCTTAATTAAGTATGATACTTAAATATCGATGTATGACCCAGCATCGTACAGGTTGAACCTGCATCAAGCTATTCGCGTATGAGAGGATCATAATTTCTAATTTAGTATGATAGTAAAATAATTAAGTATGATACTTAAATAATATAGTATGACCCTTAAATAATTCTGTATGATACTTAATTAATTTAGTATGATACTTAATTATTTTAGCATCATACTATATTGATTTAGTATTATACTTAAATAAAGAATTTTGACCCTAATCGTACGTCATAGACTTGTGCAATCACAACATCATGTATGGTCGATGTAGTTACCTCCCTTGTTGTACCTGGCCCCTCCCCCCACCTCTTTCTTTAGTTTTTCAAACAGAACTTGAATGCTGCAGTTTTTAGACCCCTCCCCACTCCCCCCCCCCCCCACACACAAACACCTTCTTTGTGTATGGGAAACGTGACCTGTGGATCCCGACTCTTTTACTGACAGGCTGCAACCGTCGTGTCAGCACAAATCGGTCCAAATACTTGATTTAAGTTGACACGGTGACGCTTCCCCGTGCCTCCCATGCCTTTGCACTTTCCCTGTATAAGAATCAGAGAAAGCGGAAACGGGCTTGTTTACTTTGGCAGACAAGTTCTGATTCTCCATGGGGACCCCGGGAAGTGAAGCATGCAGTGTTTGTTTACTGTGGTAAACAAGCTCTGTTTCACTGGTCAAAAAGGACCCAGTCATCATATTTATTTATTTATTTATTTATTTATTTATTTATTTATTTATTTATTTATTTATTTATTGGTGTTTAAGGTCACATACTTATGCACAATGGTTAATCGTGACCGTGATCCAGTCATCAATGCTGTGGTGGAATTCTTCTAAAATTATCAACTTTGTAATAAACGATTGACTAAATTTTACTTTATCTCCATGTTGCGGTTACTTTTAGCCATCGTGCAAAAATATGTGACCGTAAACACCGATAAATAATAAGTTCTGATTGCTGGTGTAATAGGGCCCGGTAACCAACACTAGGGGTGAACGTCCTCAAGAGTGGGCTACGCAAATATAAACTGTTTGCCCTTTATACTTGTGCTGAGACCTGCAGTGACTTTACATTCCAAGAAATCAAACTGGAGTATGCTTATTTTCAGGCCTGACCACACAGTTTGTAGAAATAGCAGATACTGAAGGAATGCAGTTATTATTATTTTATCACAACGCTCGCCGCATACGCATCTCTCCTAATGTGTAAGGGCATTTACTGGTAAAACGAGAAAGTGAATGTGTTGATGCTGAAAGTTACCGCAAACACCAATTAACCCTTTACCCAACGTAACGGCCAAAACCGGCCAGCGCTATTCTCAAAAATCGCCAATTAATTTTCAAAATATTTTCATTTTTTGTCTCAAAAACATAGGTTATGACCCCTCGTTGGAACGAGCTCGTCGAGCTCGTTCCAACGAGGGGTCATAACCTATGTTTTTGAGACAAAAAATGAAAAAATTTAGTTATTCAAGAATTTTTTTTGCAAGTGTCGTCTGCTTTTCACGTTAGGAAAAGGGTTAATAAATAAATTTCAGCAGTATGCTCTCTAAACTGAGCGTTCCCTGTATCTAGCGGATAAGCAGGTAGAGGTGCCGGCTACAAGAGGTCCTCGGTTCGAATCTCACCTGCGGCAAACGCGTTGTGTCCTTGGGCGAGACACTTTACCTCCGTTGCCTGCGTGGAAGCACGGTGGTGTTATGAACAAAGGCGTACTGCACGTCGATGGTGCACTTGTCTTCAATCAATGCTAGCCCTCCCTGCGTGGAGATAGTGTTTGGGAGCTGACAGTTGCTCGCCGTTGCTCGGTGGTTCTCTCCGGATACTCCGGCTTCCCTTACCCGTAAAACTACCGTGGTCATGATTAGCCATTGTTCAGAAACATGTGACCTTAAACACCAATAAATAAATAAATAATAAATAAACAATAAGTATTTGATCAAACGCTGGTAGAGTTGTCTCCCTTCTCAGGCTCGTTCCAGCCCTAAACACCGCTTAGCGTTAAATCTGATGAGAAAGTTTTTTTGGTATTTTGGTTTAAATTTTTTTTCTGCCACTGCTTGTAACATGTTCTTTGTGGCGAGACATAATCGAAGGGGTTGGTCGGGGGATGGTTGTAAGTGGAGGAGGGAGGCACCTTTTGTTGATCAAAATAATTATTTTCTTCTTCATACATAGATGGATTAAAAAATAAATTTTCGAGCCAATCAAATTGGAAGTTAAACTCATAAAAACACCAGAGAACATCAGTTGTTATCTTACCAAAAAATGAGATGAAGGGGGCGTGCCTTTTTGGTCCAGTTGTCAGATTCCACAGAGCTCATTCCAATTCGTGAAAATATTTCCAAGAGAAAAAAAAAATGTGCGTTTTCATTTTTCAACTTTACCGTCGGGTTTTGTCCTCTGCGCATTACGACTATTAACCCTTTACCTGTCGTAACGACCAAAACCGGCCAGCGCTATTCTCAAAAATCGCCAATTAATTTTAATTATTTTTTTCATTTTTTGTCTCAAAAACATAGGTTATGACCCCTCGATGGAACGAGCTCGTCGAGCTCGTTCCAACGAGGGGTCATAACCTATGTTTTTGAGACAAAAAATGAAAAAAATTAGTTATTCAAGAATTATTTTTGCAAGTGTCGTCTGCTTTTCAGGTTAGGTAAAGAGTTAACATGCTGAGTATTATCTTGAATTTGTCTTCAAATTAAGTCATGGCTCGAAGGGAGCACGGGTGGCACTGTGCATGGCGCATTGCACGTCCATGGTGCACTTGTCTTCAACCAATGCTAACCCTGCTTGGGTGCAGTTGGTGGGCCCTATATTTGTAAGTCTGACAGTTGCTCGCAGTTGCGCGGTGGTTCTCTCCGGGTACTCCGACTTCCCCCACTTGTAAAACTGTCCGGAACGAAGTGACCCTGGCTGTCGAGGCTGTCGTTAATCCCAATAAATAACTAACTAACTAAATAATAAATAAATAAATAAATAAATAAATAAATAAATAAATAAGTCATGGCTGACTTGTCCTGACGAAAAATTCGATACATTTTGGCATCAAGAGATCATTGATAAGAGTGTGTCCCCTATTTGTAGGGGAAGGCTATATTTTGTCAGCAAGAGTAGGTCTGAGGAGCCTTACTCAGTGGCGTACGTATGGGAAGGGGGTGAGGGTCCTCCCCTAAAACTTTAGCCCTCCCCACCCACCTCCGAAAAAATTGGCTCAATGCAACTTCCTCACAGCATAGAACATAGAACCCTAAAATGGTATCAAATATAGAGGCTACACACGCTACAAGTGCCTCAGATTCGCCCCCAGAGCACTAAATTTTGTAACGGGGGTGTGGGGGCAGGGGCGTAGTCCTCACGTCGACCATCTATCCGTTGTCCCCTTTTCCGGCTTCCGGGAAGTATGAAGAGAGGCAACGACCGAAGGTCCTAGTTAGAACTTGGGGAGCCCCAAACAACTGCCTTTCAAATATCATCTTTACCAACCCCCCACCCGTCACCCCCCCCCCCCCCCCCCACCCCCAGAAAAAGTGGCCAGGTCACCCCATTATAGAATCCTAGCTACGTGCCGGCCTCTACTAAAATGCTATTATGGGATATTTTTGTACATAAGAGGAAAGGATTATTTTTGTGCAACACGGAGGTAATTGTTTGTGCTGACTTGGCTCATTTCTTGAAAATATTAGGCCCACACTTGATTAAGTTTTGATGGAATCGACAACACATTGCCAAATATGGTATTGCCGAGTGGTCAGTGACGTAAGAATTAAAATGCAGACGACCAGTTTCGCGCGCACAATCATACAATTTGCGCTTTTGCAACGGACGCCGAATGGAAAGGAACGTCGATTGGTTGGAGCGAAGAAAATATTGCTTCAGTTCAGAAGATTCGAAGGAAATGTCGGAAAAGTAAACGGTTGATTTTATGTTGAATATTTTCAGCAATAATGATGCAAATAAGGATTAAAGGATAAATGCGTTCTATTCTAACAGGGGACAACTGGTAAGTCAAAAGCAAATTTTACTTTTAGTAGTCAATTTTGATGTTGCCCTAAGCAGGAGTTTGACCCTGAATGTGGATGATAGGCCTATACGTAATTTATTCAACAGAAAGAATAATCAATGGAAATATTGCTCTTAAAAAGTTGTTAACACAAACACACACAAAAAATACGTCTGCTTGTAAGCGCCAGGCATTTAAACGATGACCCCCACCCCCACCCCCCCCAAACACCCCCCCCCCCAAAAAAAAAAAAAATAAAATAAAATACATTCACATGCAGTGGGAACACCAAACAAAGTAATTTGAATTATCTAGTAATATATTTTAATTTTTCCTGGTGTACTGACAATGTTTTGCCTGTAGAGATTGCAGTTTCACTCGCCCCTGCTACTGATGAAAAACGTAGCAATCTCCAGCTCAGATGTTCAGCGGCCCTCTTTCTGGCCGACAGCGCCCATCATTTGTACAGAATTCCAATGTTGCTCCAGCCGCTGCTATTTATTTGTTGAAAATAGGTTATTTTGAAAAAGTCGTCGACTCCTAATCTGTCTACTTTTCTAACATCTCTCTTTCCGTCAAAAATATCTTCGTTCTCACCACAAACTCAAACTTTCCCCCGGCATGTCGGTACAATGCAGTTCTCTCAAAAGTCACCATATTTTATTTATTTTATTATCGGTGGAAAAGAATTAACAGTTTTTTAAATGTAAAATCAGCATCAGAACAAAAAACCACATTGCTTTCAATGCTTTGTTTGTACCAAGAATCTGTGCCATTGTGTCATCAGGAAGGAAAACCAAGTGAAAAAAATTCTGCTGCAATTATCCAACAACCTATTTTTACCGACAAGGGTGACACCGAGGGGGGGGGGGGGGGGGGGTCAAAAGGGCCCACAAACACTCACATGGCACATGCGGAACTGCCAACTTTATTGTAGACTTGTCAGGCAATACCCTAACCCCACTAAAGATGAGCACAAACCCCCTAATGACCGGTACTGTGCATCAAGAAAATATTTTAGGATCCCCCCTCTGCACAGAAATTCTAGAGCGGTGGGGGGGGGGGGGGGGGGGGGGGGTCATTTTTCTAGATAAAAACAGGGCAATATTCATATTATTTTCCCTGAACTTGTGGCTCAACAATGTGCTGAGAATGTATTTATCACTAATACACAGTGGAGTGTTCAATTCTTATTCAGTCACAAGTCACATATAATGTAAACATAGATTAAAAGCATCAAAAAAGTTTCAGTCAGCTGATCTCTGGGTTGAATCCACTTTGTCATGAACGTGAATGTCTGTTAACTGAAATTTGCCTGTCATGTTTGTTTGTTTTTTTTTGGTTTTTTTGTGGGAAGAATTTGGAAATGATTGCTTGTGTGGAAAATCCACTCCATGGGTGTTTCAATAATAAGTGCCCCTCCCCATAAAATGTAAATATACCCTTGAACCATTTCCAAATATTTTCTTCATTCTGAATTTATTTATTCATTTATTTGGGGTTTAATTATACTTTCAACAGCCAGGGTTACCTCTTGTCAGATAGTTCTATGGGTGGAGGAAGCTGGAGTACCCAGAGAGAACCACCAAGCAGTAGCAAGCATTTGTCAGACCATCCAACGAACTAACTCCACACATGCAGGCTTAGCATTGGTTGAAGACAAATGCACCACCGTTGTGCAGTATGCCTTGGCACATGGTGCCACTGTGCCCTCCCCCCCCCCCCACCCCATGGGCAATTAGGATTAAGTGCCTTGCCCAAGGACACAATGCAGTTTCTCGTGGCAGGGATTAAACCATGGATCTTTTAGTTTGAAGTCCAATGCTGTAACCACTGAGTCATGCTCCCTTTCATTCTGAACCTGCACTGGATTACAATTATAAAGTACACAGGTACCAAGGTATACAATACGACATGATGAAGGGGCAGAAGCTGGGGGGAGGGGGTGGGGAGAGGGGAGAGAAAAATTCCACAAAACTTGTGTTAAGAACAAGCTTGAAGGGCAGGGCAGGGCTGCAGCTAGAATGCCCAACACTTGGGGTGGGGAGGTGAAAGTTTCTGACACACCACAAACTACATGTAAGAAATACAAGGATGGTTTGTTATGGAAAATGTGTTTTCTATTCAAGTGCATTTTAAGGTCCCAGCCCACATCCCTACCCTGGAAATTCTGTAGAAATTGTGCACAAGTACTTCTATCTGAAGTTTTCGTAAGCATTTGTTTTTCTTAATTTGGCGGTGAACTAAGGTCATTTCGTGTGTTGTTGATCAACAATACCTGCAACAAAACTTTTTTACATTTTTCACTGTTTAAATTCCAAGCTTTGACATCATTCCTTGGGAAGCTTCCCAAGAAATAATGTGAAGGCTTGGAATTATCAACAGTGAAAAATGGGATTAAAATTTACGTGTGGCATTCCTACACTGTATTTCAGCTTATAATTTTCTGATGGGTGCATTTAAGGGGGGGAGTCACCCCCGGCCCCCAACCAGTTTCCGATACGTTAACTGGTTAAGTGTTACATTATTTTCTAAGGTGATTTGAAGCATGGGTATTTTTCTCAAAGTTGCCATCCAACCAGCTAAGGAAGCCTTAATTTAGGATGATTTTGTTCATAAACAATTATTTTGTCACAATTTATTGGAGAGTGCCTCTTGGCTTTCTCCAATAAATTGTAACAAAATAACTTTATATAAACATTTATTTTCTACTTGTAAGAAAACCTCAAGCCTATGCAAGTACTGTAAAGCTCCCAAAGTGGTTTCATCCCTTTTCAATAGAGCCATGATAGTAGCTTCTGGCACTCGACCAGTTAAATGGCTGTCTGAAGGATAATGTACCCTCTCCTGCAGAACCGTTTCAAAAGATTGCCTTCACAGATGTATTCTAGGCATTCATTTTGAAAGTATTACCTACTTAAATGTTGTGATCCATTACATGAATGAGGCATCATCTTTGTGTGTCTCTGTTTACAAATGATATGCTGTTATTTTACATTTCTGAAAAAGGTTGAACCCTTCTCTTACTAAGACATTGTAATTCACTGGTTCTCAGCGAAAAAAGTCCACATATGGACTCTTTTTAAAAGAAACTCTGAAGCCCATGTTTGCGCGCAAATGAACAGATGTATAATTCATCCAATTTATGTTGAATTGACTAAACATAAGTTTGGTAATGAATAGTTTGGGATTTTTTTTTACACTTTATTAGAGAATGCCAACAAGCATTTTATGAAAATGAAATTTTGATGACAATAACTAGGATTTTGTGATACCTGAAAAAATATTTAACTTTCAAATGATCTGCTTATTTAAAAATTGAACCAGTTAATCTTACTATAAAGCTATATTCAGATGATAGATCGTAACCCGTTATACAGTGCAGGCTGCAGGATCCCACCTGCGGCAACCACATTTTGTCCTTGGGCAAGACACTTCACCCCCATTGCCCATGTGGGGGCATGGTGGCTTTGTGTACTATGGCATACTGCAAGTCAACGGTATACTTGTCTTCAGCGAATGCTAACTCTGTTTGTGTGGAGTTGTATATTGGGAGCTGACAGTTGCTTGCTGTTGCTAAGTGGTTCTCTCTGGGTACTCCAGCTTCCTCCACCCGTAAAACTGTTGTGGTCATGATTAGTCATTGTGCAGAGATATGTGACCTTGAACACCAATAAATAAATAAATAACCCTTTATCCATTGCAAATAATATCAAAATTTATTATTTTAAATATTATTTTTTCAAATTTTTCAAAATATTTCAACAAAACCATATGTGACCCCTCATTGAAACAAGCTTGATGAGCTTGTTCCAATGAGGGGAAACAGGATATAGTTTGTCAGAGGATGATGTTTTTTCAGCTGCTGAATTTGCATATTATGCAGGTGTATTTGTCCAATTCGTTAGGTAAAGGGTTAAAAGACATTGTCGTGTTTTCATTGCAGACAGATATGTGATCACACAAAAACTATTTTACCAAAGTTATGATTCTCAGTTCCTGTTAACTGGTAGATTGCAAAATAACAATTTGAAGGTGATTTGTAAATGCCATGCTACCAACATGTGAAGCTTCAGATTAGGAAGAGTCTGTTAAAAAATAACTGTTTTGTTACAATTTACTGGAGAGTGCCTGCTGGCTTTCTCTAATAAATTGCAACAAAAGTCTCATTCAGGCATTTTTTCTACTGCTCAAAAAGCAACAACATTATCAGGCTGTGAATTTTGAAATAAGGTTGAGGCCTACCAGAAGGCCTTGTAGACAAAATTAATGGGGCCTACTTCAGCAGTATCAGAGCCTATTTTTATTAACTTCCTGATTAAATGTTATTCTCATGGGGACTAGTGATAGGCAGCTGTAAAATAATTTATGGGGCTGATCACAAGGGCTATCAGCCCTAGCCAAAACTAAATGCAAGGCCTGTATACTGAATAAAATATAAGCCATTGAAGTGGATTTCCACAATTTTCAATTGAGCCTTAATTGTGTCTTCCAGCAGTCAACAGGTGAACAGATGGAGTTCAAAAATCCTTCAGTTGGGCTCGATTGAGATGTATGCAGGGCACGAAATACTTTTTTAAAAGTGTATAGCAGAATGCTATACTAAATTGGTTTTTGTATAGCATAAATTGAAAAATGAATAACGTTTTTGTTTCTATTAACCTTTTACCTAAAGAATCGCCCGCATCCGACCGCATAATATGCAAATTGAGCAGCTGAAAAAATTTAATTTTTCAAAATATTTGACCATATCATGTGACCCCCTCATTGGAACGAGCTCATTCAGTTCGTTCCAGTGAGGGGGCACATGATATGGTTTTGTTGAAATTTTTTGAAAAATTTAAAAAAATTATATTCAAAATAATAAATGTTGATATCGTCTTTGTTGGGTAAAGGGTTAAATTGATACTGTTCGCTATGATGTTTTTCTGAATTAAGCCTTAAAGTACTCACTATTTATCAATTTGATTAAAATTAACATTGAAAATGATCTAATGGGGCATACCACGTCGGCTGTCGATAGGTGGTGTGCGTGCGTGTTCTATCTGTTATACTATACTTTTGATTTGACCAGTGGAAGTTATTTTTGTTCAGGAAAACATTCGCACGCTTGTTATCGCAAAAGCTGAAATATTTTTCGATGAATATGTCGAATCATGGGAATTACACCGTTAAAAGTCTAAAAATTTAACTTGACAACAGAAGGGCCATTATAACCGGCTGGAAGACAGATTTGATAACCAGGCAAGTGTGTTGTTTTTGTGTAGTGTAACCTAATTTTGCCCAGTCTTTGAGATATCACATATAGTTCTCAGTCGTCATCCGATTAATTATAAATATTCTTGTTACACACCACAAGTGCCTGTATTTAAAACAGAAATGCTAGTTAACTGAAAATTTGTTGAAAACATTATGTTTGAAATACAAACTTAGCCCTTAGATTTCATTTGCTGTGTTGAGGGTATATTTGACACAAATTGTTATTGGTAATTAGACGGTTCTTCAGTTCCACAGTACTTGGTCATTTTATGTGGAAAGGGGTCACGTTATACACCAAAAGTGTCCATAATAAAAGAAGAATGCATTTTAAGTGTAGAAATGTTGAATCTGTTACTTTTGATGAATAAATTTAGCTGCAAGCTTTTCCTCAGTGTGTTTAAAACTGGAGACATTTTGTTAGTTTTACATGTATGTATTTACTATGAATGTACAAAGCAAATCACAATCAATCAGTATAAGATGAACACTGTTTTATGTACAGTGTGGCCATTGAGCATTGATTAAATTTCACAATGGTTTTTTTTTTATTCATACAGGCACTGGAATTCATCATAGAACATGGAACTCAAATACAAAATTTCCATTAATGAAGCACCGGTATAACAATTTATACACCCCCTCCCCAGGATGAATTAATTTAACTTCCCACACCCTGATACCCCCCCCCCCCCTCCACACACACACACACACACAGTGACACACACACCTAATTTTTTTTTTTTTTTGCCTTTCCATGTAATGAGACTTTTTAAAAAATTTTGAACTCACAAATATTTTTATGCTGGAATCAATATTTTTGAAATACGTGTATTTTTTAAAAATATCTATCTTATGACTGTCATGTAAAACAGTTTTGAAGACAACATTTAGGAAGGGGAGGTGACAAGATACATGTAACATGACAAGTGTATCTTCCCCACCTGGGACTTCCAAGGACAAGAAATATTTTTTTCTCAAACCAATGTTTCTGAATGGTTTTCCTCAATCTAATCCAAGACTTATGTCGGATATATCTGGGAAAAAGATCTGTGTTCAGGGCTCGATTTAATCTGAAAATTTTGAATAGCAATTTACTATTCACCCTGGAAAATTGATTAGCAGTTGATCCAAAAGCACTTGAAACTAATAAATCTTGAATAGCAAAATTCAGAAATTGGAGAGCAAAGTGCTATGCTAATCCAGTTAAATCGAGCCCTGTCTGTGTTACACCCAACTTCAAGTACTGATACTCTTGGCAATGATGGTTGACTTAATTGAGAACACAGGTTGCAGCATACCTATAGGCACTTGCCTAAACTTTACTTCCCAAACTGTAACTTGTATACTATAAAAGTAAGTGGCACAAGATTATGCCATGTCTGTCAGTTCATTTGTATTTATTTTCGTTGGTTGGGTAATTTGGCAAAAACACCCAGAAGAGGGGAGGAGATGGAGTGGAGGGTCACACATCCTACATTGTAGTGTGGGGAGGGGTGCAACATATTGTTTAAAAGTAGTTTAAAAGTAATTACATGCAGTACCATTGTTAGTACATTACAGTCATTTACAGATATATGCAACTAATTCAATCATCATTTTCAGCTTAAGGCCAAGAGTATCAGGACTTGAAAGTGGGTGTATCACAAACCAAAGTAGGTGTTAGCTTAGAACCCAGTCCCCAATCATGTTAAGATTTCGATGAACTGTGTATATCTGTTAATCAAATGTCTAAGCTTAATTCTAAATAAATTTCAACATAAAATAAATTATCAATAAGGCTTGAAATAAGTGGTGGGACAAGGACAATGACCGATACCAAACTAACTTTGACCTACACTCTTTGAAATCCATGGGACATTTTGACCGATGCAATTTTCTTCTCAATTTTAGAATCTGTGTTTAAAAAACACTGGTAATTCGGTATAAACTTAAATTCCATTGTGAATTAACAAGTCATTTCCTCATTTAGTAGTCACCATATTTCAATTTACAATGTGAAGAAATATGTTGAAAATGACCTGCACCAAATTAAAATGACCTGTACCAACTAATTCGGGCAGAACATTTTGACCTTCACCGGAAAAAAAAAATTTTGAGCTTTGATTATTAGTTTTTTTAGTTAAATAATTGATTTACTTTTAGAAATAATTTTAAATATTCATCCATACATATCTGTCATTTTAAATACTTTCATTGGTTGAGTTATGGGGCAAACACAGGTGAGGTGAAGGGGCTGGGAGTTAATAGTATTAGTAAAAAGAAGGGAAATGTTAATTAATCACATACACATTCCTACTCTGGTAAATGGTGAAAGAGAGTGAAGGATGTACATGCAACAGAGAGAAAGAAGTGTTATCCCCAGTGGCCCTACCGACTCCAATTTGTTCGGCACTCTCTCAATAATTCTTGATTGAATAAATAAATGAATGAATGGATGGATGAATGAATGGTTCACTCAACAAATAAGACAAGTTACATCAGTAATAAATACAAAGTGATATTGCTGTTGTGTCTATATCATTTTTAATAGGATAGAACATTATTAAATGAAATGTTAATATCAACAGTATAGTGGTAAGAAAACAATTGTTGAAGGGAGATGGTAGAAGTGTAAACTTATATGTAAAAAATCCCCCGGGGATTATATTAAATTGCTTTACAGTACACTTATTTATCCCGGTTTTATCTTTTAATATCACTTAAGATGAGAAGTAGTATCGCATCAATTTATGTCAGATATATAGACAAAACTACATGTATGTTTCAATGAGTTGTTTTGTATTCAATGAGTCAGATGTGCGTAGGAAGAAAACGTCGAGACCGAAGGTCGAGACGTTTTCTTTCTATGCACATCTGACGAATTGAATACAAAACGACTCATTGAAACATACATGTGGTTTTGTATTTATTACATGACTCAAGCACCTACTGACCTAATTTTCTTTTCTATCAACGGTGGTAAACACCATGCACTTTATGCAGTCGCATTGCATAAAAAAAGTCCCGGTTGGAACAGGTTGGTGTGCAATACGGAATTCCGTATTGCACAGCTGTATTGCACGCCGTATTGCATAAGAGAGACTGCATGGGCATGTAATAAAGGGAAAAGTATGCTGGAAAAAATAATGTTTTACGATAAATGTACATATATGTTTTCTTACTATTCTAATATATAAATGCGAATGTTTGTCTCTATCCATCTATCTCTCTATCTTTGTTCCGGGTGAACTTCATCGCGATCTCAAATTTTGTACATGAGGGTAATTCGTCCTTGCGAGTAGCATGGGGTGGGTGCCGTGTCTGTGTGGGGTGACCTTGACCTTGAAATTGATGACCTTGACCTTTTATTTCGAAAATGGCTGTGCTGATCAGGCTAAAATTTCATATGTGCGGGTATATTGACCCATCGATCATTTTAACTATATCGGGGTGACCTTGACCTTGACCTTTTATTTCGAAAACGGCTGGACCGATCAGGCTAAAATTTCATATGTGCAGGTATATTGACCCAGCAATCATTTTGATTTTATCGCAGTGCCTGTGCGGGGTGACCTTGAAATTGGTGACCTTGCCCTTCTACGTCGAAAACGGCTGAGCCGATCATATCTGAGGGTATATTGATATAATCATCTTCTCCCGTGCAACACCGGGTACACCCACTACTGGGCCACTAGTTATCTCCCCCCCCCCCACAAACAAAGTTTGGGGGTATATAGGAATCACCCTGTCTGTCCATCTGTCCGTCCATCCATCCGTCCATCTGTCCATCCTTATAATTGCAACTCCTCCTAAACTGTGTGAAGAATTTTCATGAAACTTTACACAATGCAAGAACTCCATATGAAGATGTGCATGAAGCAATATAATTCCGTTCTGACATTTCCAAGGAGAAATAATCTAACTTTTACATTTCAGGTGCGGGGGTATCACTTTGTGAGCTTGCTCACACTACCTCTAGTTTCTTATAAGAATGTGTTTTTTTATATTGGTATATGTATTGAATAAATTTTATTGTCTAGTTTTATTGAAAACATGACATTGTCTTTCCTAACTGTATTTGTTTAACAGTTGCACTTTGCATAATTTTTTGAACACAAATATTGTTCAATTTGTTGCAATGTTTTAGTTCGTGTTGTAGTGAATTCCATTATCCATAACTTAACTCCTGCAATACTAGTCCAGAGTGATTTTTATTTGTACTGTTTTATCAAGTCTGCTACAAGCCTAGAGGTCCTCGGTTCGAATCCCACATGCAGCAATTGCAGTGTGTCCCTAAGCAAGACACTTCCACCCCCACTGTCAACATGGGGGCATGGGGGCATGGTGGCATTGAGTACTGAGGCGTACTGCATGCTGATGGTGCAATTGTCTTTAACCAAAGCTAGCCCTGCTTGTGTGTAGTTAGTAATATTGGGGAGCCTGACAATTGCTTGTGGTTCTCTCCGGGTACTCAGGGTTTCTCAACCCGTAAAACTGTCTGACACAAGGGGTCCCTGACTGTCTAAAGTGTCAATAAACCCCAATATATAAATATTTTATAAGTTTTCTGTTATTTATCATGGGACAAAATGATCATCCCACTTAGGATAATCTGCTTTGGATGAATAATCCTGGGGCATACTGGTTTTGGGACAACTTATCCCAGAAGAATTAGTTGGACAAGTAAAATAATATAAATCAGTCACTTACTCACAAAACTTGTTTTTGTAATAAATTATTGGGGGACAGTCCTTGGCTGAAATTCACCAATATATTGTTAAAAAAACAAACTGCATGAACAAATAAAACTGCGACAAAACGTCAAAAGAGCTAACTCAGAAACTGAATGTAACAGTTGTTACTGTTAGAAATATTGGTGATCCAAAAACACCTCTTGTCACATACAAAATATGTCCAAAAATGAGTTATTAGACAAATAATTTTATACTACAAAGTTAATTATGAGAAAGTATCCATACTCAAAAGGCAGGTGTCATGGAGGAATGCACAAGTGAATCGCTTAATTCCATATGTGTGTTTCAGTAACTTGAGTAAGGGCATATTGGACTCATGTTGTTACCGGGAATTTGCCTTTGTTCACGCAACATAATTTTGTAGTACCTGTGAAAATGATTCATGTTTTACACCAAAGGCGTCTGTAATAAAAACAGAGTGGAGGTGAAGTCGAGAATATCCAAAGGTAAAGAGTGGTCTTTGCGGATGAGTTCCCCTTTTTCAGTTTTTACATTTCCGGCCGGCATCCAGCGTTTTGACGATTGCTTCAACTTGAGACATTTCTTTTCAAAGCTTTTATTCATCATTCGTGTAAATTGTGTTTTTTTTAAACATGTGAACATCTATAGCATTCCCACATAATGGGACACAACAATTATGTGGCATTATTGAGGGAACAGTCGCTTTATCAATATTTTGAATACTGAGCTTTCTGCTATTGTGTGTGTGTTGTTAAGTGTAAACAAAAATCAATCTTCATTTCTAACCAGTACTACTCTCATGCCATCTATTGGTAGTTTGTAATCGCAGTGCTTCCCATTGTGTTGTTCTCTTGTTGATGAAAACTGCCAGTGCTATCAATTAATGTAGCTAAAGACCTTATAAACTTCCAATCCGGGGGATAACTGAAGCAAATGTTGCCACATGATATTACACCAAGTTCAGAGTGATGTACTATTAACAGACAATAACAGTAACGGCAATTTTAAACCTATCATCACTGATTCATTGGGTTATTCTCCTACCAATTCAATGAATGGGAAAGGGTCATTGATTGGTCAGTTGATTGAGCTATTTCCAGTCTTGGCCAATTGAAAAATGCAGGAGGGTAATTCAAAATGCGATGCTATACCACTTATTTTGTGCCATGGATGTATGTGTTTCTTCTACGGTGATAAGCCTTCATACTCTTTTTTTGCTGTGCTTCATATTCTTTTAACCCTCAGCAAACTGATGCCAAAATATAAAAAATTTCCAGCAGCAATTGCATTCAAGCCAGAAAATAAGCAGACTGTCATCTGTAAAATGAGGTCCCCAGAGGGTGAATTTAGTAATGTGCAGGGTAGCATCACTAAATTCACCCTCTGAGAACCTCAATCTGAATCAGAGTCTCAAAACTAAACAGAAAGACTTGGAGGTACCCAGAGGATAAATTGGCCCACTATATTGTATAGCATCATCAAATTCACCCTCTGGAGATCTCATTCTGCAAATATCAGACTGCTTATTTTCAGGCCTGGTTGCATTATGGGAAAAAGTTGCAAGTTGTCTTGATATTTCTACATCAGTGTGCAGTATCTTAGGAGGTCAAGCATCAGATTTTTTTTCAACCGTTTACCCAGAGTAACAACCAAATATGACCAGTGCTATTCACAAACACTGTCATTCAAATTTTTTTTTTCCTCTCAATTTTTGCCTCAAGAACATCGCTTCTTTGAGAGGACATAAGCAATGTTGCTGATGCTAAAATGAAAAGTAAAGTTTTTTTAAAAAAATTTGCAAGTGTCACTTCAATGCCATGTTCAAAATTTAGATAAAGTGTTAATATTGATTTGATCTGTTACAGTTGGTTGGAGAGCATCTGCAGGCTTGTGCGTATGCTTTCATTCAGAGTATATGGCTTACCATTACAGGTGAGGAACTGAACACGGTAGATGGTTTTAGTGGTATTTCTTCCACCATGCACTGTATTTCAGTGGGAGCGCGGTGGCTCAGAGGTGCAGGCTGCAAGCCGAGAGGTCCTCAGTTCGAATCCCACCTGCGGCAACCGCGTTGTGTCCTTGGGCAAGACACTTCATCTCCATTGTCCGCGTGGGGTCACGATGACGCCGTGTACTAAGGCGTACTGCACGTCGATGGTACGCATGTCTTCAACCAATCTGACCCTGCCTGTGCTGCAGCGCGGAGTTATGATGTTGGGGAGCTGGCAGCTGCTCGTCGTTGTTCGGTGGTTCTCGCCGGGTTCTCTGGCTTCCTCCACCCGTGAAACTGTCACGGTCATGATTAGCCATTGTGCATAAATATGTGACCTTAAACATCAATAAATAAATAATAATACTGTATTTAAGTGTCGACTGGTTAAGTTCTGAATTATTTTTCACAGTTGAGTATTTTTTCTCAATGAGATCATTCTACTGCCATGAAAAGACTCAGTTTATCAAGATTTTGTTCATGAATAATTAGCTTAACCTGACAAAGTCAAGATAAGCTGTTGCCATCACGCATGCAGTAGTCTGTTCGTCTGTGAGTCTGTTCACATTTTCCTTTAGCACAGGCTACACCCTGTAGTTCTTGTCTGATCATCACAAAATTTCATATGCAGGTTTGAGGTCATGTTTAGATGAGAATGACAGAACGTCCCCTTTTGGTCGCGATCGGTCAACCGTGATGGCTGCCCAAGCCCAAAGCCAGACTTTAACACAGTCTACAGGTCGTATTTATGAAGGGATTTTATTGTAAATTGATAGGATGACTCTGTATAATGTCCAGATGAAAAGATCCTCTATTGGTCTGTCAACTGTGATGGCTGCCAAAACCCCAAAACTTTTAGCACGGTCTACAGGTCGTATTTAATATGGAGGGATTTCATTGTAACTTGGTAGGATGACTCTGTATGATGTCTAGATGAGAACTTCCCCATTTTGGTTGCGATCTTTCAGCCGTGCCGGCTGCATGACTCATGACCCAAAAGACAGAAAACCTGTAGCTCAGTCTACAGGTCGTATTTATGGAGGGATTTCATTGTAACTTAGGATGACTCCAGATAATGTCCAGATGAGAATGTGTCCTTTTGGTCGCGATCGTTCAGCTGCAATTGCTGCCAAAGCCCAAAACACGAAAACCTTTAACACAGAATACAGGTCGTATTTATGAAGGGATTTCATTGTATCTTTGTAGGATGACTTGGTATAATGTGTAGATGAAAACTTTCCCTTTTGGCCACTATCAGTCAGCTGTGACAGCTACAGGGGCCTGAAGCCCAAAAACCTTTAGCACAGTCTACAGGTCGTATTTATGAAGGGATTTCATTGTAACTTGGTAGGATGACTCCAGATAATGTCTAAATAAGAACGTCTCCTTTTGGTCGCGATCGTTTAACAGCGATTGTTGCCTGAGCCCAAAACACGAAAACCTTTAGCACAGAATACAGGTTGTATTTATGAAGGGATTTCATTGTAACATTGTAGGATGACTCAGTATAATGTCCAGATGAGGACGTCCCATTTTGGTTGTGAAGTGTCAACAGGCCCGAAGCAAAAAAAACTTGAGCACAGACTACAGGCTGTATTTATGAAGGGATTTCATTGTAACTTGATAGGATGACTCGTTTTGGAATAATTTCACTGTAACTTGGTAACTTTGGTTGACATTCATTAACTGTGAGGGCCACATTAACCCACCCCTCAATTCTTTAGTACAGTCTACACCTCAAATTTTCTTTCTTGAAAACATAGCATACAGGGAATAGAAATTAATATATTCTCAGTATCAAAATGCTTGTTGTATTTCATAATCCTTACATTGAACATTTTCCTTTTCATCAAACACAACACACACCCGAGTTAAGCTACAGTGTCATTGACACTTTCATTTTTCTGTTACAATTTATTGATGAGTGTCATCAAGCACTCTCCAATAAATTGTAGTAAAACAATTTTATTCCAACATTTTTCTGCCACTGAACAAATGTCATACTAATGCATATAATGTAAAGCCACTGAAGTGCTCTTTAGTACATCTATCACAGTGGTTTCTAGCATTTTGAGATCCCACCATGGAAATTCTGTTGAAATTGGGCTCAAGTTTTATCTGGAGCTATCCTGAGCATCTGTTTGTTAAATTTAGACATTGTGCTTATAAAGCTCTAGATAACAAGAAAATTTGTTATATTTCAAGGAATGGTGTCAATGTTTTGAATTATCAATAGTGGAACATGGAATGAAAATTACTGGTGGTATTCCTGTAGTTTATGTCAACTGGTAATTTTCCAACAGCTGGGTAAGTCAATAACAGTCAAAAGCTTTTGTACTCTGAGTTGTTGTGCTTTTAACCCTCAGACCACTGATGTCAAAATGTAAAACTTTCAAGCAGTATTTTGTCCCCCATAATGCAACTTGGAATTTAAACAATTCATTCTTGTTTGAAAGAGCACATTGATTGAATGATTTTAATTCCTAGTTGGATTATGGGGGAAATGTGTAGGTTGAAATTCTCACCTCTGCATAACTGCTTTGAAACATTGTCCCTACAGATGTATCCTTGCCATTCATTGTAGAGTTGAGCAATATACTGAAGAACCAAACCCATACCGACATAATGGGGATACCAAAAAACCAAACCAAACCAATCGTTGAATACCAAAACGTCTGATTTTCAAATTTTCCTGCATTCACTATTTATAAGGCCCCGCTGAGGTTTGATAACAGCTGAAAGGTTCATTTTTTTGAAAGAAGTGCCAGATTTTTTTTCTCAGTTTTGTTAACTCTCAATGGTCTGGGCAATTGTCCCGAATTCCCACTAGGCTGCAATCTGTACATGTCCAGTTGCTTATCAGTGATTTCTAGTCAAGTCTTGGCTGCCTGTTAAGCAGGCTTGTCATTTTGAAAATTGCAGGAGGGCCATTATGGTTCGCCTCAAATCACCCCAGGAGGACCATTTTGGGTTCACCTAAAATGATCCCTGGAGGGCAGTTTATGGTTTGCGGGGCCCATTTTGTTTCAGCCTGCTGGGTAGGCAACTAATATCCTTTTAAGGTACATGGTTTGTGTAATTATGATGTACGTCATCACTAATGCATAAATGTAGGTAGGGCTGCATGGTATTCGGATTTGAGTACCGGTGATGGTATTGAAAACAATATCTTTTTTATTGATGATATCCCTTGCATTTAATATGTGTTTTCCCTATTTTCGCGCATTATATATATTTTTATTTCAAGAAAGCGCAAATTTCAATCATAATACTGGACCCAAAAATTGTATACCGTTACTCATGGTATACCGGTATTCATTTTTGATGGACATTTTTAACCGGTGACAATTTCAATACCGACTCCAACCGGTATACTGTAATACCATGCAGCCCTAGATGTAGGCTTGAATATTTGGTTGCAAGATACAGGTTACCCATGACACTCACTAACAGTAGTGTTATAGTTATCTTGCATCCAAATAACCAAGCCATGTGGGGTGAATCAATCAGATTTGGGGGTGGGTAGATGAATCATCCCGGCTTTGATTTTGGGATGAAACACCCCAGGCGAATCATCAGAGGTCGAACTGACTTGGGAAAGATATGTCCCGTAATCGCGCATGACACAACATCACAGTCTGATGTACAATGTAATGACTACTTACAACTTTGGAATTGGCAGACCCCTTGCTCATTTGGAAAGTTACTTATTTCTCTGGGTGATTGCATTGACGACACACTACAAACTATACAAATCACGCTTTGTTACCTCCTTGAATCTGCAAAAATTGCCATTTGGGACGGCTGATTTTGAAGTGCCTTCGACTGAATTAATGGGTCGCAGAAATCGGAGTTAGGTGGACGTTTACCTTCCGCGGAATGTTGAACTTCAGAGGGTGACTGCAGCCCTGGGTGATCGCCAACCTCAAAATGACAAGCCTGGTTAAGGCAGCCAAGGTCTGACAAAATGAGAATATTATTATCTCTGATGGGGGTGGGTGTGAGATGAGGAAATCTCACCTGAGGGCAAAATAATTGGGTTAGACACAAGGCTTGCTGAGTGTCTGGACCAAATATCTTATTCCGAAGCTGAAAAAATATAAAAACACTATTAAGTTGAATGCTTGCTAACATTTGGTTTCTCATGGAAGAATACACTTGGGACAACATTTTAAGTGCAATTTTTTACGGTGAGTAACTGTCAGACTTCCCCAGTATTCTAACTCAACACAAGCAGAATTAGTATTTGAAGACAAGTGCACCATTGACCTGCAGTATGCCTTAGGACACAGTGCCATTGTGCCCCCACTAAGAGCAATATAAAAGGGTCTGTTTGTGGCTGAATGGGACTTGAAGGTTTATTGGTTGAGTGAAGGAGTTATGTAAAAAGATGTCATGTTACCAGCAGGCGAAGCCTCAGTTTAGTAATGAGAAATTGTTTTAAAAAATAACTCTTTTTTACAAGTTATTGAAGATTGCCTTTTGGCATTTACAACTATTTCCTGTAAACATTCTTTTCTGCTTCTCAAAAAACAATAAGTCACAATGCTACTGAAGTGGCCTTCAGCACTTTTCAATAAACCATGAAAGTGGATTCTAGCACTGGACAGTTGGGTTCTTTTGAGAAGTGTTTCTTCCTCAGTCAAAAGCCTTCATACTCTGTTTCATATTCTTTTAACCCTCTGCACACCTATAAATGATTGGCTAAACTTGACTTCATACTGGTCATGATATAGCCATGGATGCATAAAATGACCTTAAACACCAATAAATAAGTAACACTGATGCCAGAATATAAATATTTAAAGCTGGGTATTGTTTCCATATTACCACTAGAATTTAACTAATTCATTCTTATTTATCAGGATCATGAGATAAAAATAAAATTGTTTATAGTTGCATTATGGGAAGAATTTGCAGCTGAAAATTTCGATATTTCAACATCAGTGTGTTCAAGGGCAACAACTTTTTTTGCTAACTCTTCAGAGTCTTCACCCAATATAACTATCAAAAACAGCCAGTGCGATTCACAAATATCACCTTTCAAATTCTTTTTGATTTTTGCATCCAAAACATAGCTTATACCCCTACATTGAAATTTTTGCCTTTAAAACAATTAACATAGAACTAATCCCTCACTAGAATGAGCTCATTCTAATGAAAGGTCATACACTATGTTTCTGAGGTGAAAAAGGATAATTTTGAGTTTTTCTAAAAGGAATTTGTAAATGTCACATTACTGTGTTACTTAAAGCATTAGCAAACAAATTGGTCTGTTACAATCTGTTGGAAAGCACCTGCAGGCTCATGCTTGTGTGTCTTTTTCAGACTACATGGCTTAACTGGTATAGAGTGCTAAATTATTTTTCAAAGGTAATTTGTGAGATGAGTATTTTTTTTTTAACGATACCATGCCACCATCATGGGATGCCTTATGGTTAAGCAAAATTTTGTTCATAAATGATTGTTTTAGTAGAATTCATTGGAACTTGCCAGCAGATTCTCCAATAAATTATAGCAAAACAATTTTATGTAGACATTTTCTTACTACTGCTTCGCATAAAAAAAACCGGGTTAATTCACACAGTGTAAAGCAACTACTATTGAATTCACACAGTGTAAAGCAATTACTCTTGTGATCCAAATAAAAGTACAGGTGGGAATAATAGTACAGGGTGGAACAACATTTATCAAAAATAAATAAAAGTACAGACCCAAATAATAGTACAGGATGGAAATCCACTGAGAGGGTGGGGGTGTAATGCTAGTTAATTTTTATCTAAAAGCCAACTTATTTTCCAGTATTGCAGTTAGTTTTTTTAAACAAAACTAATAGGCATTTAGGCATCATGATTACTGGAATGAATACACTGTGTTGAACAAAAGACTATCATCAAGCTTGTGAAGATTTACTAATTTGAAGATCTCCTCCCTGTTGGAAGGGCAATTTTAATAAACATGCAGGCCCAAATGAAGTGCATACAGGGTAGAAAAATTCCCCCAAATTAATAAACATACATGTATGTTTATTAGGAACACAAGAGTAACGTGACTATCAGCACTTTTCAAAAGAAAAGATCCATGATGGTTTAATTGAGGCCCTATTTGGGGCAGAAATAAGGCCCTATTCCCATTGTGATACATGCTATAAAATTCAAATTTCTGTCACAAAGCAACATTATCCCCAACTCATACAGCACAATCAGGTTACGTAGCCATTGTTAGTGATGAGGAAATTAATCGGTATACAATCCGACATCTGAAAAGCAGCAATTGGTTGACAAAAATCGGTTGTTGGGGCGTGGGATTGGCCCTCACTGATGGTCCCACATAAAAAAAAAATTGTCGAGATTTCCTCAATTCGTCATCCAGATTTAAGACGTTTTTATTGAAATGACTCTTGAGTGATTCGTTGTTCTGTTTGATCTTGTCGGATTTCTTGAGCACTGGTGGAAATGGAGATACAACCCTGTTCGCTCAAGTGATGAGTGTCGGCTTGATATCAAAGAAATCTGAAAAAAAAAGAAATTGAAGGAACTTGCTTGCGACATTGTGTACATTACCTTTGATCCATTTGTAATGTTCGGGTTTATGTATGTTTTGTTTCAATTTATTCTGCCGTGATTCTGGTTTATCAAATATTGTGTATGCAAGATGGCAGTGCTCATTTGTAAAACAAATGTGCATTTCATCAATAATTAAATTGTTAATTGTATCCCTCAACACTGGTAACAAACACCACAAAAACCATTGTCGGGATTAGGGGTTTACAACTTTACATGGTGCATTACCTGGTGATTACAATCAATTAAACATAAAACACTGACCATCTGACATCGGCATCGACAATTGGCCGATTTCATATCCAAAACATCGGCATTCGGATCTCATTTATCTTATTGGCTTTTCTCTAGCCATTGTGCTCTTCTGATACACAGTAATACCCATTGTAACCTGTATTCTCTTTGGGAAAAAGGTTCCAGGTGGATTTATGTTTAGATAACCAATTGAATAATTTTCCTAGGACCAAGAAAAAGGCTCCTTTCCCGTCCTACTTGAAGCAAAACCCTAGGGTAGCTTCTAGCACTCAACCAGTTAATATTGGGGGGAAAACTGAATTCCATGGGTGTTTCAGTGGTTTTATGCATGGCCTTGCATATTCAATGTTATGTGATATTATGCAGACACTGGGAAATGTTCTAGATACACCATCTGTGGAATTTGGATCATGTGTAATAACATCATGTAAGAGCACATCTTATTGGACGTTATGCATCTGAGTGACATTATATCGTGAATGAAAAGCTTAGACACAAATCAGTGTTGGCAAGAAATAATATCAGTTTTGTTCACTCAGTTCAAGTTTAAAAGTAGTGTAAATACAGAACACAACTCAAGTAGAGTAAGGGGGATAAAAATCAATAACCCTTGACCAGTGGTCGGGAGTTTTTCCTTGTATTTCATACGTGGAATTGACCCTTGGGAAATACAAGAAAAACTCCACGTCCAGTCATTGATACCAGTCCCCAGTACGCCGTCCTTGATGTTTCTGTCTTATTCCACTCTCCACACACTATACATTCAATGTTCAGGTTGTGACAGACAAGGACACAGTCTAGAGAGCAAACCTAATGTGTGCACTCACCCATGGGAACCCTAGGGAGTGGGTCAGTGCTTGTGTTCCATGGAAAACAAGTTCTGCTGAGGAGGTCTTAATTTGCTGGCTCCTATTTTTTTCCTAAGCAGGGATACATGTTGATTGTTATAACATTTATTGAGGAAGGTTAAGGCAGATTACTGTTGTAGTCTAGTTCTGATAAGTACAATAAATTATAAGAAGAGAGTTCTGATAAGTACAATAAATTATAAGAAGAGACTTCTTTGAAAAACGTTTCATTAACTGGTTGAGTGCTAGAAGCCACTATCAGGGCTTACAAAAAAACAAGTGTACCAGAGAAAAAGCAAAATTTTCATCACTTTTGGACATATTCAGCCAAACTCAAATGATGTTTTGTTTATATACATTTGTTTTATTACAAATTATTGGAGAGTGTCTGTCTGCACTCTCCACTAATTTGTAATAAAATACATTTTTATGATTAAATTCAGACCACTAAAAAAAATCTAGCCCTTAACCAGTGAAAAGCAATAAAAATAAATACATAGATTATCGTCAGAATTTTTTGTAAGAATGGGGCAGAGAGGAGGGGACGATTTTCTGGGAATAAATTGGTGAGCAATACCCTCCCTGTGTGCATATATGTATTCATAAACTGGCTAAATTATTCTCGGTGGTAAATATTTGTTCACATGTCTTTGCCTTGTTTCAATTTATGGGAGAGTGCCAATATGTGCTCTCCCATAAATTGTAATAAGGCACATCTATACAGATTAAATAACTACATAGATAATATGAAGCACGTGGATGGAATGTGAAACCGTTAAGTTGTGTTACCTGCACTCCAGAATAAAGTGCAAATATGGGCTCCCAACACTCCACCAAACTAACTACAGTTGTTGATGCATTAACCCTTTACCTAACATGAAAAGCAGACGACACTTGCAAAAAAAATTCTTGAACAACTAATTTTTTTCATTTTTTGTCTCAAAAACATAGGTTATGACCCCTCATTGGAACGAGCTCGACGAGCTCGTTCCAATGAGGGGTCATAACCTATGTTTTTGAGACAAAAAATGAAAAAATAATGAAAATTAACTGACGATTTTTGAGAATAGCGTTGGCCGGTTTTGGCCGGTTTTGGCCGTTACGTTGGGTAAAGGGTTAATACACAGTAGTTATAGTGATAGTATTATACTGTTCTCTTTTTAAAATGAACTATTATAGTTACACTCTCTATGAGTTGCGAGCATACTGAGAAAATAATTAAAATGCAGATCTAGAATTATTAAAAGTATGGGATCCAGCAAACCGAGACATACCCCTTCTGTTTTACTGGAAAATAGGAGCTGGTAACCAACACCTGGAAGTTCTGTAAAGTGAGTAGTGAGCTCATTTCAATGAGGGTTTATAACCCATGTTTTTGAAAACAAAAATGACAATTTTTACTTCAGCCTAAAAAAGTTGAAAATCTGTTTCTTGGGCTCTCCCTCTTGTCCTTTTGGCTACTGCATGCTGTCTTTTTATAACCATTGTAAACTTAAAAAAAATAAAAATTAAATTGTTTATGCCTGATTTTTACTCAAGTTAATAAAATTGATAAATTTGTCCCTTGAGTGCAACAAGGGTTTGCAATGTTTTAGCATTGCAAAGCCTTATTTCATTCAAGAGACAAATTGCTCCACCACCGATGCGACTCTGTAAATTATGAGGCCTAAAACATAAGACAAGCCAAGAACATGAACTTTAATGGTGAAGAAATAATTACAGAAATAAAAAATAAAATAAAAAAACCTGCCCGTGCACATGCAATTTTACAAAAAATGGCATGAGTCTTGAGAAACAGAATATCTACTTTGTGGGGCCTTATTCAAGTAATTCTTTTGCAAGTGTTACCTTGCATTCTTGTTAGGCGAGACTTGCTCTGAACCAAATGAAGCCGACATTTGAACTACCAACACATTTCGGTATCGTGTGCAGAGATTAGATATTTATTGAAAACTTAAATTTTCAACTTTTTAAAACTTAATAGGGTGACACGTTCGATCACAACTCCCATCTCAGTGCAACAGACCTAGCTGCCATTTAATCATGACTTGATTCAGAACATACACATTTTTAATTTCACTAACTGTAATTTTTCATACTCTTACTGTCATTTTGGTCTTTCAGAGAATGGGCTGATTAAAGTCTACATTTACCCAGAGAGAACGGAGACTTTAATTCAAGAAAACAGGATCATAGGCAGGTTTTATATCAGTTATCTTAATAACAACAATAGTTTTTATATTTTATGTGTTGAATGTGTAATTAGGTATGGCTTATTATCCCCCATGATGTAGAGGGAGGGGAATATAGGAATGGGTTCTATCCATCTACCTGTCAGTCTGTCCATCCTGTCTCATTTTTTGTAATCACATTTTAAGGAAAACTGTTTAAGATCTTTTTCATAATCTATTATATAAGCTTCCCCTCCAGGGATGGTACTGGTCCTACTAGTTTAATACGTAGCTTTTTGGTGATATCATGAAGAGGATTATGAACCAGCTTTTTGGTGATATCATGAAGAGGATTATGAACCAGCTTTTTGGTGATATCCTGAAGAGGATTATGAACCAGCTTTGTCCCAAGTCAGATTCAACTTTGTGCAAATCAAGTCCTTTGGGTTGTATTTGGGTTTTTTTATGAGAGCCCAAAGATTAAATTAGTCCAATATGAGAAAAATTCTATTCTGTAAAAATCTACTTTTTCATGTCCAACAGTTGAATCATTTTATATTTGTTATTCTACCTCCAGGGGTTGGTGTTCAAATCAAGTTGCCTCACCCCTCAGTAGGGCCACCCCCAAAGAGTGTGCTTAAATCTTAAAAAATCTTCTTCTCATGAACCATCAGTAGCAGAGACTTGATATTTGGTGTGCAGCTTCCTTTTGAGGTGTAGACTCAGGTTTGTTCAAGAGAAGTTCGAGGAGCTATATTTGCCTTTGTTATGGAAGGGGCAAGAATTTTTGCCCCACCCAAAATTTCTATTTTCCAAACCGAGAGGAAGATTTGAACCAAATGTGATATGAGGGCTTATTTGGTCATAAGTACTTAATTAATGCCCCAATTTTTTTTCCCCGTTGCCCCATGGGAACCGCAGGAGCTGAAAATAGAAAAAATTAAAATGCCCATATCTCCAAAACTACACGGCACTGAGAATTCTTATTTGGTGTGAAGCTTCCTTAGGACCAACAGAATGGAGTGGTCAAAACAAATTGCTATCGGTTTTATCGTGGGGTACTTTTTGGGGACTTTTGAAAAAGTGCTGTGTCAGCATTTTTTAACACTGTGGGTAATGGGAAAAGCATTTAAGACTACTTTTACTTTTCTCCCAAACCACTGCTCCAAAAGCTTTCAAATTTCACATATAACATCTTTGGAAGATTGTTTCACATGTTTATTGAAATCAAATCCCTGGGTCTATATTTGGGCTCTAACTTAGTTCAAAATGAGGAATTTTCTTTAAAAATCTTCTTCAGATCCAGTAGTCAAAAGTTTTTGATATTTGTTATGCAGCATCCTTAGGTTGGTGAGATTCAAGTTGGTTCAAGCTATGTCCCTAGGTCCATATTTGGGCTCACTGTGGGAGCTCGAATTGTAACTTAGTTAAAAATGAGGAATTTTCTTAAAAAATCTTCTTCCGATCCAGCAGTCGGAATGTTTTGATATTTGTTATGCAGCATCCTTAGGTTGGTGAGATTCAAGTTGGTTCAAGCTATGTCCCTAGGTCCATATTTGAGCTCGCTGTGGGAGCTTGAATTGTAACTTAGTTCAAAATGAAAAATTTTCTTAAAAAATCTTTAGATCCAGCAGTCGGAATGTTTTCATATTTGGTGTGCAGCATTCTGGGGGGAGGGGGGGGGGGGGGGAGGTGAGATTCAAGTTTGTTAAAGCCAAGTCCCTGGGTTCATATTTGGGCTCCCTGTGGGAGCCCGAATTATAACTTAGTTCAATATGAGAAATATTCTACAAAAATCTTTTTTTTTTTTCAGATCCACTCAGGTCAGAATCCTTGGATATTTGGTGTATAAGCTTTTCTTTGGAGGGGCAGATGCAACTTGTTGAAATCAATTCCCTGGGTTGATATTTAGTCTACCTTGTCAGGTGAGTGCCCTCAGGCCCCCTGGGACCTTATTTATTTATTTATTTATTTATTTATTTATTTATTTATTTATTTATTTATTTCCAGAAATCATGTGGGGAGGAATTCCTGTTCACTTAAAAAAGTTTTCTCTATATTATGATGTTAACCCTTTAACTTACATGAAAAGAAGATACCACTTTTGATTAACTAATTTCTTTTCATTTTTTGCAACAAAAACATAGCTATGACCCCCCTCCTCCCTCCCACTGGAGTGAGCTGAATGAGCTCATTCCAATGAAGGGTCATAAGCTTTTTTTTTGGAGACATAAAATGCAAAAATAATGAACATTGAATGGCAATTGTGCTGAATGGTGCTAGCCGGGTTTGGCCGTTACGTTAACCCTTTACCTTACATGAAAAGAAGATACCACTTTTGATTAACTAATTTCTTTTCATTTTTTGCATTAAAAACATAGCTATGACCCCCCTCCCCCCTCCCTCACTGGAGTGAGCTGAATGAGCTCATTCCAATGAAGGGTCATAAGCTTTCTTTTTGAGACAAAAAATGCAAAAATAATGAACATTGAATGGCAGTTGTGCTGAATGGTGCTAGCCGGTTTTGGCCATTATGTTGAGTGAATGATTAATAGAAGTTTTCTCCATATTATGATGTTAACGCTTTACCATGTATGAAAAGAAGATACCACTTTTGAGTAACAAATTTCTTTTTATACCCCCGCTTCGAAGAAGTGGGGGCTATATAGGAATCGCCCTGTACGTCCGTACGTCCGTCCGTCCGTCCGTACGTCTTTCCGGACATGAAATTCTTGTGTGCGCAACTCCTCCTACATTTATCAATCAATTTGGACAAAACTTTTCAGACATCATCACTGCTAAGTGAACATGCGCATATTCCAAGATTTTTGATCTGCGACAATTTTAACCAGGTTATCTCCCTTTGACTTAGATTTATTATGTCTTTCCGTTCGAACAAATTCTTGTGTGCGCAACTCCTCCTACATTAATGAACCGATTTTGATGAAACCTTACAAACATCATCTCTACTAAGTGAACATGTGCATATTCCAAACTTTTTGATCTGCGACAATTTTAACCAGGTTATCTCTCTTGAACTTTGATTTAATATGGGTTTCTGCATGAAATTCTTGTGTGCGCAACTCCTCCTACATTTATCAATCAATTTGGACGAAAGTTTACAGACATCATCACTACTAAGTGAACATGCGCATATTTCAAAATTTTTGAGCTGTGGCAATTTTAACTAGGTTATCTCCCTTTAACTTAGATTTATTATGGATTTCTACATGAAATTCTTGTGCGTGCAACTCCTCCTACATTTATCAGTCAATTTGGACAAAACTTTTCAGACATCATCACTACTAAGTGAACATGCGCATATTCCAAGATTTTTGATCTGCGACAATTTTAACCAGGTTATCTCCCTTTGACTTAGATTTATTATGTCTTTCCGTTCGAACAAATTCTTGTGTGCGCAACTCCTCCTACATTAATGAACCGATTTTGATGAAACCTTTCAAACATCATCTCTACTAAGTGAACATGTGCATATTCCAAACTTTTTGATCTGCGACAATTTTAACCAGGTTATCTCTCTTGAACTTTGATTTAATATGGGTTTCTGCATGAAATTCTTGTGTGCGCAACTCCTCCTACATTTATCAATCAATTTGGACGAAAGTTTACAGACATCATCACTACTAAGTGAACATGCGCATATTTCAAAATTTTTGAGCTGTGGCAATTTTAACTAGGTTATCTCCCTTTAACTTAGATTTATTATGGATTTCTACATGAAATTCTTGTGCGTGCAACTCCTCCTACATTTATCAGTCAATTTGGACAAAACTTTTCAGACATCATCACTACTAAGTGAACATGCGCATATTCCAAGATTTTTGATCTGCGACAATTTTAACCAGGTTATCTCCCTTTGACTTAGATTTATTATGTCTTTCCGTTCGAACAAATTCTTGTGTGCGCAACTCCTCCTACATTAATGAACCGATTTTGATGAAACCTTTCAAACATCATCTCTACTAAGTGAACATGTGCATATTCCAAACTTTTTGATCTGCGACAATTTTAACCAGGTTATCTCTCTTGAACTTTGATTTAATATGGGTTTCTGCATGAAATTCTTGTGTGCGCAACTCCTCCTACATTTATCAATCAATTTGGACGAAAGTTTACAGACATCATCACTACTAAGTGAACATGCGAATATTCCAAAATTTTTTAGCTGTGGCTATTTTAACTAGGTTATCTCCCTTTAACTTAGATTTATTATGGGTTTCTACATGAAATTCTTGTGCGTGCAACTCCTCCTACATTTATCAATCAATTTTGACGAAACCTTTCAAACATTATCACAACTAAGTGAACATACGCATATTCCCAAATTTTTGATCTGCGACAATTTTAACCAGGTTATCTCCCTTTAACTTTGATTTATTATGGGTTTTCAAATGGGATTCTTGTGTGTGCAACTCCTCCTACATTAATGAACCGATTTTGAATACATGTTGCACATTGTAAATGTGTTTTTCCAAATGTAAATCATATATGTGTGGGCTCTTTAAGTATTCAGTGCTGTTCTGTGGAAGGCCACATGCAAATACAAATTTCAACAACAAAAAATGATCTTTATGTATACATTTCCTTATGGCCTTCGCCTACATGATCAGAAGTGCATTCCTCTAAAAACCCAAAGCGGGGGTATTAATCACCTTCAGTGATAGTTCTAGTTATTTTTTGCGTCAAAACTATAGTTATGAACTCCTCACTGGAATGAGCTCAACAAGCTCATTCCAATGAGGGGGTCATAAGCTATATTTTTGCAAAAAATAATGAACATTGAATGGCAATTTTGGTTAATGGTGCTAGCTGGTTTTGGTCGTTACAATGAGTGAATCATTTAAAATGTTAAAAAACAATTTCTTCATTCACAGAGTATTTTGGAACATAAATTTGGGGAAGTGGGAGGGGGGGGATTACAGTGGAAAAAGGAACAAAGTTGCAAATGTGAATGAATGGCTTCTGTGCACAGCTACCAATATAGTAGTCTGATACTAGTGTAGTCAGGGTCCCCATGTTATAGCACAAAATTACATTAACAATTGTTCCTCTACCACCCATACTGAACCCCTCTGCTGAAGAGAAAGTTAATAGGATACACTCTCAGTTTCCTATGATTTGCTTTAGTACTGCAGCACTCGGGGCCCACTGAGTTTTTTTTCTGTTTGCCAACCCTGTCCTGGCTCTTCTCACTATATTTTTTCATTATATGTCAGTCAGTACTTCTATGTACATGTAGACTTTCAGAATATGTGATTGCAGATCTGTCTGCCTGTCCTTCACACAAAGTGTTGGTTTGCTTTTCATCTGCCCAGTTCTACATTTTCATTAAATGGCAACTGACTTTTGACCCCTGCTCCCCCCCCCCCCCCCCCCCCCCCCCCCATGGACACACACACGCACATACACAAATATATCAAACATTAAAGAGCACTACATTCTTGAAGCATATATCTAAGTCATCCTCACTGGATACTATACATATGTGTATTTTCCCTAATTTCACTCTTTTTATCAGAATTGGTGCCTGTGGGGATTAAATCCAAGGTTGTAAATGTGCCCTTGTGGGAACATTTACTTGCGGAACACGCTCATCACTACAGAATCAATATCTGATGGTTTTATGCATTTTAACAGTGCTATGAGATACCATAGTAGCAGTGTTCAGCTGGTCATACTGTTGGAAAAAATCAGTGTTTAATGTTTTGTCAGTGCCATACCAATGGCTCAAGGTGCCGTAACTGAGAAAGTAAGGATTTTTTCACAAGAATGGCAAACTATTCATCAAACACAATGTGAAATATCTTCAGAAGTTCAGAAGCCAGAATGTGATTTAAAAACTATCACAAATGGGAAATTTAATATCGCAAGAGGTTTGTTTTGTGTCAACATCAATTAATTTATGAATTTTATCATAGTTTTTGATAAAAAGGGGCATACTGGGGGGACACCTTCAGGGCTATATTTTGCCACATCGATATGTGGAAGAAAATTTGACATCAGTTGTTAGGATAAAATGGTACTGTCTGTTGATGTTGGTGAATTATATAGCTGCAACCCCAATTTTTGAATCAAAATTGACATTCCTATTGTTTCATAGGGTTGGAACACCACTCTTTGTCTTGCTGTATGGTTAAATGAGACCGATTTTTCCCCAAAGTATTGCATGATGATGCAGATTTTAGTTTTATTTTGGGATTAGGTTAGTGTTCAAAAATAGCTACATGAATTCTTACCTCTCAGTTTACTCATTAGGTAATAGGGTAGAAAAATCTATTGGAGGCAACAGCAGTTTTTAAGCCATTTGACACAGCTTGAACACTTTTCTTTAAAAGAACAAATTTACCATGTTTTTAACTCAGTAGAAACCAAAAGTTGAATTCTCATGCAGAAATGACTCTTGTCTCATGAAAGAGGTAAAATGTATCTTTGATAGGATTGGGGTTGGTTAAGGAAATACATAATTTGGCTTCCAAAACTGGTTTAATTATTATTTTGAGAGATTATTTCACATTTAAAAATTCATTGGGGGAGCACACACCTTACAATATTTTTTGATTGTTTTGAAAAGTATGTTTTTATCATCGTCAGCAATAAGAGCAATATATTGTAAGCAAATTCACATCTTGAGCAAGTGTAGCCTCCAGGGGCAGACTGCAGCCTCTAGCAAATGCCAAATAACAACCGATTTTACTCGACATGTATTAACACATGCAATTAAACCATGGTTCCGTATCATAGTACAAGGGGCGGAGGGGGTTCCAATCTTTCAACCCCCTTCCAAATCACCATTCAAACCCACAGCCAGAAAACCCATATTACACTTCTATTTACAGGTATTTAGATGTTTGTCCGTATTATGCTGTTAACCATTTACTTAAAATGAAAAGCTGATGGCACTTGGCCTCATTCCAATGAGGGGTCATAAGCTATGTTTTTAACACTAAAAATGAGAAAATAATGAACATGGAATGGCAATATTTGTGAATAGCGCCAGCAGCTTTTGGTTGTTTAATTTGGTAAATGGTTAAAAAATGTTAGAAAATAATTTCTTCATTGAAGGAGTATTTTGGAACACAAATTTGGGGGTGGGGTACAGTGGAAAAAATAACATAATAAAGTTGCAAATGTGAATGAATGGCATTTGTGCACAGCTACCAATAAAGTAGTGTAGTACATGTACTTATAAAGTAGTCTAGTACTAAATTTCCTCTCTTTCCTTTGATGGATGACCCCCCGGTTTTGGGGTCAGAAAGGTCTGTGAAGGCTTATACTTGACAAAGATATTTGAATCCCAAAATATAAAGTGATGCGATCAAATTTTGTTTAGCTAGAGCATTGTTGTCCCATGTTACAGCACAAAACTACAGTAACAACTGTGAAATATTGTTCTCTCCTTAAATCAAGTCCCCAAACTGAAACCTCGGACATACTGAAGCCTCAGTCGATGAGAAACAATTGGAAAGACTGTACAGTATGTTTTTGGAAATGAAAGTCAATCGCATACACAGTTTCCTATGATTTGCTTTGGTACTGCAGCACTCCGTGTCCATTGAGGTTTTGTTTTCTGTTTGACAATCTTGTCCTGGCTCTTCTCACAAAATTCTCCGTTGTTTGTCAGTCTTTATTACTGTGTTGGCTTTCAATTTGTGTGACTGCATGTCTTTCTGTCTGTCTGTCCATCAGACACTGTTTCTTTGCTTTTCATTTATCTGGTTCTACCTTTTCAATAACTGGCAGCTGACTATTTTCCACAACCCCCCCCCCCCCCCCCCCCCCCCCTCCCTTCCACAAATCCAGACACAAATATTTTAAACATTGAAAAACACCATATTCTTGAAGCAAATATCTGATTCATTCTCCTTGGAGACAAATTTTCCACTCTTTTTATCAGAATGGGTGTTTGTGGGGATTAAATCCAAGGTTGTGAAAGTGCTCTAATGGATACTTGCAGCTCAAGCACAGAATCAATATTGGATGGTTTTGGGCATTTTAACAGTGTTATGAGATACCACAGGGGCAGTACTGCTCATACTGTTGGGAAAAAAAGCAGTGCTTTATGTCAGTACCATACCAATGACACTAGTTGTCTTAACTGAGAAAACTGGCTTTTTTCTTTTTTTTACAAAAATTGCAAATGATTCACCAAACACATGATATGAAATGTCTTTAGAAACCTGAATGTGATTTAAAAACTATCACAAGTGGGATATTTAATGTCACAATGTTTGTTTTGTGACAACATTAATTAATTAATGAATTATATTGTAGCTTTTGATGAAAAGGGGTATACTGTGGGAGGGGGGCACATTCAATGAGGGCTATTTTTCAGATTTTTTCCACATGAGTATAAATTTACCATTGTGATACATTTGTCACAAGATGTTTGCTTTGTGTCAGCATCAATTAATTTATGAATTATATCATAGTTTTTTTTATGAAAAGGGGTATACCGAGGGGGGGCACATTCGTTGAGGGCGATTTTTTTACCACCTCACTTAGTGGAAGAAAATTTGACATCAGTAGTTAGGAAAAAATAGCAGTGTCTATTGATATTGGTGAATAATACAGCTGCAGCCCCAATTTTGGAAACAAAATTGATGTTCACGTTTGTTTCGTGGGGTGAGGAGTTGTGGGAACACTCTTTCTCTAATTTATTGGATGGAATACCAGTTTTGAAGGACATGTTAACTTGCAAAAAAGCATCAATAATTAGGCCACATCAAATCTCTTTTTTCAGTTTATTTCACCTTCACCTTGTGTGAGGACAGTAACAATCTATGCAAATCATGGAAACACAACGGTGGGTAACTATGAACTAAAAAGCATGAGTGTACCCTTTTTTTCAGCTCACCGAAGGGAGCTAAACTTATCACTTGCCGTCCGTCGTCGTTGTCCATCTGGCGTCATGAACATTTTTCAAATGACTTCTCCTCTGAAACCGCTAGGTCGATTTGCTCGAAACTTGGTATGGATGTTCATTACCATATGTCAATTCAAGTTTGTTCAAATGAAATGGACATGCCCACTTGGGGCTCCATAGGGGCATAACTCCGATAGCACTCTATGTATATTAGAGAAATTACTAAAAAATCTTCTTCGCCCGCACAAGTGGGCAGAATCTTTTGATATTTGGTGCCCAGCATTATGGGGTGGATCTGATTCAAGTCTGTTCAAATTCGGCCCCCTGGATTCATATTTGGCCTCACTATAGAAGCCCAAATTTGAACTTGGAGCACTTCAGGCAAATTTCTTAAAAAATCTTCTGTTCCAGATCCAGCAGGCAGAATCTTTTGATATTTGGTATGTAACATTGTGGGGTGGATCTGATTCAAGTTTGTTCAAGCCAAGTCCCTGGGTTCATATATGGGCTCACTGTGGGAGCCCGAATGATAACTTAGTTCAAAATGAGGAATTTTCTTTAAAAATCTTCTTCAGATCCAGCAGATGAATGCTTTTGATATTTGGTATGCAGCATCCTTAGGGGGTGAGATTTCTTTAAAACTCTTCTTCAGATTCAGCATGACCCCAAATACTTCTTTGAATCACTTTGGCCATTGAGCGATTAAGGCTCCTTGGGGCCTCTTGTCTAATTAACTAATTTGAACAAAATGACTACGTCAACTCAATAATTCTGCTGTCATATATCCAACCGAGCCCATTTTCGAATTTGGTTGAGACAGTTGCCCTGGAAACCCATACAATAAAAAAAGAATCAAATCGATTAACATTTGTTCAAGTTATGATGCTATCAAGCACAAAATTCACAAAGAAATGTGCCTAAGTGCTAGTGCACAATGTGTCACATTGTGCATTTTCACATAAACACATATTGACACATCCAATATGTGCCTTTGTGCTCCCTTTAATGTGTACAATAGAACATAAACATGTTTAGGGAAGTCAGAATAAATAGAACAAAGAAGTCATAAAAAGGGATTCTGGAGGGAATCCGAACCAGAAAAACTACTCTAGTTCATTCGAACTTACCCCTGGGGGCCTTCTCAGTACCAGGGGGGCCTCCCTGTACTATAGCACTATGTGCTATTAAAATCTACAGAATGGCGATCCTAAAAAGGATTCTGGGGGAAATTCATAGAGAATAAAGTCGTTTTTGGTGATTTGGAAGGTTTGTCGGCTGTTTGTTGTAATTCAACACAAAGGGAAATTACTCCTTTACAAAGGAACCCTCCGAATATACCCCTAACCTATAAGAAGCCTTTGGGTAACATAGCAACCACAGGCTACCATAGAAACCAAAATGGCGTCCTCCAGTATACAAAATGGACGACGGAAACATGTATCACCCTAACAACATGTACTGCGCATGCGCACTAACACCACGTATCACTATGGGTTACCATGATAACACAACATGGTACCACAAGATCATGTGACATGACGTCACTTCCGGGGTCATGCAAACTATACCTCAAAACCACATTACATACTACCGAGTTGATACGTGTTTCTGTCGTCCATTTTGTATATCGGAGCTGGCATATTCGTTTCTATGGTAGCACCTGGTTGCTATGTAACTCAAAACCTTCTAATAGGAAAGGGTGTATGTTGAGGGTGTGTTCGATTGAATAGGAGTAAATTTAATTAAAACAAACTATCTGACAGTCCCTCTAAATAATCCAAAACTACTGAGATGGACTTGGCAAATCACCCTCTAGGGCTTATAATAGTAGGATGTAGTGCTATATGATGGGAGATCTCCTGTGGATAAGTTCAAAGTGAACTAGAATACATCAAATTACCACAAACATCCAGACAATCCATCTAAACCCTCAAAAACAACTTTATTTGGCACGGATTCCTCTATTTTGGGCTTAAAAGAGTAGCTTTAAGGTGCGTTTCCTGGTATGAGTAATTTTATTGGTTCGAATACTTTCTAGAATTACCCAAATAAATCCAACAATTATTTTACTAATGCAGATTTTCCGTGTTGTCCCCCAGAATTCTTTTATTGCCCAGCAATAGATGCATTCCTTTGCATAAGAGTAACTTTATTGTTTCAGATTTGTACAATAGTCTTGGTATTGTACCTATCCTGAACTATTCTGTGGTTTATCCTTCTATTGCCTGTTTTGCCTTTTACTGGTCCCATTTCTGCCTATCCCAACAGTCTATTTTGTCTTAGCTGTCTATTTTTACATTCCCTGTGTATAACAAAGTTCTGTATGATCCTCAAACCCAAAATACAATCAAGCAAGGATAGGTATTATTCGAACAGCTCAATTCTTAACGAGCAAATAAGCTTTCGAGCAGTTACTGAAAAAGTCATTGCTCGATGGACTCAAATCCCATCCAGCAAATGAGTATCGAAAGAGCAATTCCCTTTACGACTTTTATGCTCATCGGGGTATAGGAGGATACCTATGACATGATGATGTAGTACTGTAGGAAACATTTTTGAAGCTGTCTTGTGGAGGATACCCACCTGATGATAATTTAGCTCCAAGCATCTGTCCAGTTCCCTGCATCTTGACCTCTCCATGATCTTCACATCTCGAACACCACTATTGTTGACTTTTCAAATATTGTCATCATCTGTCCTATGATTAGCTTTTACAGTAGTACCAAATCCTGCAGTCTTCTTCCACCCTTGCAGCCTTGTACCATTACTAGAACTAGTACAGGCTTGCTAACTATCTCAGATTGCTCGAACGACCAGAATCCCATCAAACAAATGAGCCATAGAATAATTGCCTGAACGAGTGACTCCATGTATGACTCTTTCGCTCATCTAGGCATTGCAGGATACTTATGACATGATGATTCAGCACTGAAGGATGTCTTTTGGTGGATACAGTTTGGAGGTTACCTGCCTGAAGATAATTATTGTTCCTAATACTCGATCAGCTTCTGGTTTCTATGGCGCTAAAACCATCATCTGTCCTATGATTAGCTTCTACTGTAGTTACCCTTCTTGAACCCTTACAGCCTTATACCACTACTAACACTACTGTGGGCTTGCTACCTCAAGTTGCTCAAACGACTATAATCCCATCGAGAAAATAAGCCATCGAGTAATTGCTTGAACATGTAACTACACATAATCTCTAGGTATTGGAGGATATTTATGATGGGATGATTCCGCATTGGAGAATATTTTGGAGAATACCTACCTGAAGATAATTATGGTTTCCCAGTACCTGATCAGCTTAGGGTTTCTATTGCTCTAAAACCACTACTGTTGTATTACCCATAGTCATCATCATCTGTCCTTCGATTAGCTTAAACACCATTCACTGTATACTATAGTCTTCTACCACCCTTGCAGCCTTGAACCACTACTACTGATTTGTAGCACTATTACAGGCATGCAATCGACTCTGCCCTCAGTCAAGCCTTCAACAGATGAGGAAACACATATCACCTTAACATGCGCACTAGGCCCGAGCGTTACTATGAGGATGATATCACAAGATGGCCGCTCACGAGGGCTACCACGACAATCAAACATAACGTAACTGGGTCACGTGGCTATGACGGTACATGAGATCTGTCCAATGTGGGTTGATCGGGTACATGATCTACTACTCATGTTGACCTGTTATTCAAGATCTTGATTTTTTTTTAAAACTTAAGATATTTACAATGAATTGAAAATGGACCATACAATTACTAATAAAAATTACTTCATGGTCCTATTGTCGTTTCTCCTTTGGTTTCACCTGAAGAAGAGGCAACCTCTAATATTAAGGATTTTATCATGTGCATGTTTGATCATTAATACAGACAGACGTGTGCATAATAATTCTCGGAAATGATTCCAGTAGCCACCTTGGTAAAACTTACTGTTAGCCCAACTCAGTATGCATAGTTTCAGTATAGTGTGCACATGTGTTAATGATATTTTGTGGGTCAATAGAAACTGATTTTTTAAAAATAATATGTGCCATGTACTTTGATTATTCAAATCTATATAAATATCTGGCGATAAGAAAATATCATTTATATCTCCATTCCATATATGAGCAAGCTTGTCACTTCCTTTCTACTACTAAGTGTTGTGATCTCCGTGTTTGCCCATTGATTACCATGTGTGTGTTTCTGTGGTAGAAATTTGACCACAAGAGCCCCCTAACTCGCTTGAAGAGCCAGGTTAGTGAAACTAATTGTTATGACAGATGTGGGGTTCCCGTGTTAGGATCTGAGCCATCGTATAGCAGAATCTCCTATTTTTGTCATATTCTGCTAATTTTCAATGCCATCATCCTTATGTGGGCGAGCTGGTCAGTTCCTTGCTAGAAGCTGCATTTTGTAGAGTAGTAGTTTATGGGGGCTTCTTGTGATCTGCCTTTTGGTGAGAACTGTCGATATCATAACACTTGGTGTTTAACAGGCCCACACTGAAGATGATTTGTAGGAGCTGTTGGCCCCTGTTGAATATTCACATGCTATTTAGCCTGTCTTTGTTCCTTGATCAGGTTATCACGGGCTAAGCTTTGGTAGCCAAGTTTTTGATGCACAGACGTCTTTCCTGCAGGTGTGTCTTGGATATAATAGGTACATCTGTGGTAGCCAGATTGTTAATATATTGCCACAATGGCCTGACTGTTTATATAGATTTCTCAGTATAGTGATATAGCAAATTCTAAGAAATTTGTTTCATCAGGATATTGCAATGCCTGAGTGGGAGAGCTTGCAAGGTCATCGCCAACGGTTGGTGTTTTTTTTATTGGCCATCTAGTGGATCAGGTCAACCTTCATCTTGGGAACTAACAACGTGATATAATAACCTTAGTTATTGAAATTGGAGTACAATCCCGCTCATAATATAGCCTTGGTTTTTTAAAGCATTGTTAAACCCTAATAAACTGATTCGCCATTGAATTAGGATATTTTGTCAGTTTAAAAAAAAATGAAGGTTTGTTTTACTATAGCTGGTCTCAAGTTTGATCCTTCCGCAATCTTTCTAAATTTCTTGATCGCCATATTTGTTGGCACATGAACATATGAACATACATGTGTGGTTCTGTGTTTATTGCATGTTGCTGTACAAGTTTTGGTAATTTGTTATTCATCACATAACCGTTGCTATTTCTGAGATATATACCATCTCTTTCCTGTAAAATCTTGCTTGGGGCCTGCAATATTTACTGAAATTAACAATATTGGGTGTGCACCATTACGTGTCACGTATTTTCATATTAGCCAAGTTCTTGCTCCTATGCACAATATCCTGATGAATAGAGATGAATCTTTAGAAACAATAATGAGGCTGTGTTGCAGCAATTCAGATAAAAATAGCCTAATCTTGGCATGGTCTTGCCACAGAAGAGTATGGCATCCATAAGGCTATAATAAAAAATATTCTAGATTTTTATCAGATTTTTTAGCTCAACTTGACAAAGTCAAGCTGGGCTATTGCCAACACTTCTCGTCCGTCGGATTACGTACGTCCACAATTTCATTTGGCACACCTCACAGGTTGCATTTATGATCAGATCGCTTTGAAACTTGATAAATTTGTTTGGGGTGACCTCTAGACGGGAGCTATCGATTTTTTTCAATTTTCGTCAAAAAATGTTGCTGCGGCCAACGTTCTTAGAACTTAGTTTAGTCAGACCTCAATATTTCCCTTTGGCACACCCTACAGGGCACATTTATGATCGGATTGCTTTGAAACCTGGCATGCTTGTTTGGGAAGACCTCTAAATGGGAGCTCTCGATTTTCTTCTATTTTGGTCAAAAATGTCGCCGTGGCCAACGTTCTTAGAACTTAGTTTAGTCAGACCTCAATATTTCTCCTTGGCACACCCTACAGGGCACATTTATGATTGGATTGCTTTGAAACCTGGCATGCTTGTTTGGGGTGACCTCTAGATGGGAGCTATTGATTTTATTCAATTTCAGTGCATCAAAAGATGTTGCCGCTGGCAACGATCTTTGAACTTAGTTTAGTCAGGCATCAACATATTCCTTTGGTATGCCCTACATGGCACATTTATGATCAGATCGTTTTGAAACTTTGTATGCTTGTTTGGGATTACCTCTAGATGGGAGCTATCAATTTTCTACGATTTCTGTCAAAAAATGTTGCCACTGGCAATGACCTTCGATAAACTTAGTAAAAACTTATTGCAGTTAAGCATCAATATTTCCCTTTGACTCACCCTGCAGGGTACATTTATGATCGGATCTCTTGCAAACTTGGTGTGCTTGTGTGGAGTGACATCTATATGGGAGCTGTCGATTTTCTTTCATTTCTGTCAAAAAATGTTGCCTCTGACCTTTGAACTTAGTTTAGTCAGACCTCAATATTTCCCTTTAACACACCCTTCAAGGCACATTTATGATCGAATCACTTTGAAACTTGGTATGTGTGTTTGGGGTGACCTCTAGATGTGAGCTATTGCTTTTTTCATTTCCATAAAAAATTATTGTCTTTATCACCAGCCTTTGAACTTACTGCATTTGTGCATCAGCTTATCCCTTTTGCACCCTCTGCAGGGTATATTTATAAAAAAAACAACAACAACAACAAAAACCATTGCCACAAGCAATGCCCTTCTACTTAGTGCATTTGTACATTAACATCTTCCTTTGGCATGATTCACGGGGCACATTCATTATCAGGTTGTTTTGAAACTTTGTATGCTTATGCAGTGTGACAAAGATAGGAGCTATTGATTTTCTTTTCATTTACATCAAAAACTGTTGCTGTTAGCAACAATCTTTGAATTTATTGCATTTGTGCATCAACATTCTTTGACATGGCCTACAGGCCACATTTACCAAAGGATTGTTTTTGAACTTGGTGTGCTTATTAGGCAAGACCTTTAGATAAGAGCTATTGATTAGCAATCATTTCTGTGAAAAAAGTTGCCATTTACAAAAACCTCTGAACATACTGCATTTGTGTATCAACATTCTTCCTTTAGCCAGTCTTACAGTTTACATTTAAAAATGCATGGATTACTCTGACGTTGTGCACACGCAATCCTCTTATGTTGAAATTTCATCAAATAACATTGGTACCAATGATCTTCAATTTTGCCATTTCATTTGTAAGTTCAAGTTTGTCAAGCTGAGCTACAGTGTCATTGACACTTTCATTTCAAAATTGGTGTTAGGGTGGCAAATTTTTTTTTTTTTTTATTTCTACAGAATACAAAAATTTAGGCTAGATTGTAGTATGACATACAAGACCTTTCAGGCTCACAGGGTGCTAGAAATTATGAATTTTGTTTGATTTTCTTATTATACCCCCCGCAAACAAAGTTTGGGGGGTATATAGGAATCACCCTGTCCGTCCATCCGTCCGCCTGTCCGCCTGTTCACCTTATAAGCGCAACTCCTCCTAAACTGTTTGAAGAATTTTCATGAAACTTTACACAATGGAAGAACTCCATATGAAGATGTGCATGAAGCAATATAATTCCGTTCTGACATTTCCAAGGGGAGATAATCTAACTTATACATTTCAGGCGTGGGGTGTATCACTTTGTGGGCTTGATCACAGTACCTCTAGTTTATAATTGTGGAACTTTACCATGAGTGTGATTCTTTATCACATAATGGCATTGTGTACCTCCTATTTTATTTTTTGATCCGCTGTATTTTTCCAGAGTTATGGCCCTTTTCCACTTAGAATTCTGTCTGAAACGCCAGGCGACACACGTCTTCCATGGAAGACTCACGTCTATTTTTTTTTTATTATTGTAGCCTAAGCTAACGTGAGTGTACTAGATCATTCAACTTGGCAAACATGTCATGTGACCCGATGACAATTTGTAACGACCCATTTTTCGTTCTTGTGTTTTTCATTTTAGGTAACCTCCATGTGACCCAAATGGCTGTTCGCCTCATATCAACAGGCCTGTCATAGATGCTGAATGTAACTCTAAATCCTTATGTAAACAAGTTTCTCAGGTGAACGATTAAGACCCCTTGGAGCCTCTTGTTTACATTTGCGGTTGTAGAGTGGAATGTGACAGCAAGGTTGAATCCATGGAAATTGGAAAAGGGGTTTTTGGGGGGACAGTGGAGCCTATGACCATGTTTCTCACTGAAGAGAATTTTACAACGTAAAATGTAATGAGCTGATATCTAGTATGAAGTTTCTTGAAATTGTTTAGCAAATAAAATGTGGAGTTTATTTACAATCATATTTCAGAAGGATTTTCTGCTTGTTGGAACATAAATGGCTATCATGATAATAACAGAGTCCTTGGTACATGTATGTTTTGTGAGGCAGTGTTCTCATCACAGTTGATCAGGTAAATGATACTAAAACTTTTTTAAAAAACTCACAAGGTGGAAGATCATGAAGATTTTGTTACCATTAATTCCTGTAACAGAAAACTTGTCAAGTCCAAGCAAAGTATTTCATAATTCCAGGGACCCCAAAAATTAATGACAAGTTCTCATGCATCACTGATCTTTTGGAGTCCCATGAACTGAGGTAGTTAACAGAAGTGAACATTTGTCAGACTCCCCAACATACTAACTCCACACAAGCAGGGTTAACATTGATTGAAGACAACATCAACATGCAGTACCCCTTTGCACATAGCACCACCTTGCTCCCACATGGACAATTAGGATGAAGTGCCTTGTCCAAGGACACAATGCATTTACTCCTGACGGGGATCAAATGTGGACCTTTTGGTTAAAGTCAAATGCCATGACCACTGAGGAACTGCACCCCAGAAGGGGACATTGCTATTGCCCTAAAAAGTTCACAGTTTAGCAATTAACTGAATTTACTGAGAATGACAAGTTGTGAACAGTTTCATTTGGCATCCAGACCGGGCCAAGAAATGAAAGCATATTTCATAATGAGAATTTTTTGTTTGATAAAGGCAATAGAAATTTCCCAACATGCATGCCTTCTCTTTCTGAGTTTTACTTCAACCATTAGGTCCTCATATAGCCACAAATTGAGACCATTTCATCACTCAACATTACTCCCTAACATATTAAGTAGGACTGTGATCTATTACTATTAAATTTACTGATCAAGAGGTCTGAGTATGCTACCATTAATGTAAAGATGACCACACTTCAACTTGGCTAATCGAAAATCGGCTTCAATGGGATATCTGAAATATCTAAAACAAATTTTTCAAAAAACTTGTAAAAAAACATTTTTTAGCTCAACTTGGCAATGTCAAGTATGAGCTATTGGGAAGGGTTGTGATCCATCATCCGTCCGTACGTATGTCCGTACATATGTACATCTGTCCATCCACAATTCCTTTAGTACACCCTTCAGGCCACAGCTCTCTCCCAATCAGTTCCAAATTTCATCTGTGGCTTTGGAGCTAAGTCTTGATCGGAGCTATCAATTTTTTTCAAATTTTGTTTAACAGCATGGCCGCCAATGACCATCTTGGATTTGGATATAAATTATCCAATTCCTTTAGCACACCCTACAGATCGCAGCTCTCCCCTGATCTGTCACAAATTTCATATGTAGCTTTGGGTCAACGTCTAGATGGGAGTTATTGATTCTTTTCGAATTTCATTAAAAAAATGGCTGCCAGTGGCCATCTCAGGTTTAGCATATAAATTGTCAACAATTCCATTAGCACACCCTACAGGCCACATATCTCCCCCAATCTTTTTCAGATTTCATATGTAGCTTTGGTTTGATGTCTAGATATGAGCTGTTGGATTTTTAAAAATTTTGTTGAAAAAATGGCCGACAGTGGCCATCTTGGATTTGAATATAAATTGTCCAACAATTCCTTTAGCACACCCTACAGGTCGCAGCTCTCACTTAATCAGTCTCAGATTTCATATGTAGCTTTGGGGCAGTGTGGGAGCTATCAAATTTTTAGCTCAACTTTGACGAAGTCCAATTTGAGCTATTGTCATGGTCCGTCGTCCGTCTGTCCGTCTGTCCGTATGTCAACAATTGGCTATGGCTCGGGCTAGAGGTCGTATTTATGAACCGATCTTTTCGAAACTTCTTGTGTACCTTTGTTATGACCCTGGGACGGGAACGAGTGTTTTTAGGTGTGGTCCAAAATTCAAGATGGCTGCCAGCGGCCATTTTGTACCGATGATGCAAAAATCAGTTTTTTGTACAGAACTTCTGTATGAAAGTTCTGATTTGAATAAAGTTTTGTATAAATGTTTAGTACCATGGGATACATCACATATAATACAGGTTTTTTTCTCGTGCGTAAATTATACAAATTAGACTGACTTTGATTTATTTAGTGTTACTTTCAGAGCTGTAAGTGCCAAGCTGCTATGGATCGGGATAGAGGCCGTATTTATGAACCAATCTTTACGAAACTTCTTGGGTACCTTTGTTATGACCCTGGGACGGGAACAAATGTTTTTGGGTGTGGTCCGAAATTCAAGATGGCTGCCAGTGGCCATTTTGTACCGATGATGCAAAAATCAGTTTTTTGTACAGAACTTCTGTATGAAAGTTCTGATTTGAATAAAGTTTTGTATAAATGTACAATGGGATACATCACATATAATACGGGTTTTTTTCTCGTGCGTAAATTATGCAAATTAGACTAACTTTGATTTATTTAGTGTTACTTTCAGAGCTGTAAGTGCCAAGCTGCTATGGCTCGGGCTAGAGGCCGTATGTATGAACCAATCTTTACGAAACTTCTTGGGTACCTTTGTTATGACCGTGGAACGAGAACGAGTGTTTTTGGGTGCAGTCCCAAATTCCAGATGGCTGCCAGCAGCCATTTTGTACCGACGATGCCGAAATCTGTTTTTTGTACAGAACTTCCATATGAAAGCTCTGATTTGAATAATTTTTTGTATGAATGTTTAGTACCATGGGATACATTACATATATTACAGGTTTTTTTCTTGTGCGTAAATTATGCAAATTAGGCTCACTTTGATTTATTTAGTGTTACTTTCAGCACTGTGAGTGCAAATCACGATACGGCTTGGGCTAGAGGCCGTATTTATGAACCGATCTTCACGAAACTTCTTGGGTACCTTTGTTATCACTGTGGGACGAGAAGGAGTGTTTTGGGGTCCAGTCTGAAATTCAAGATGGCCGCTAGCAGCCATTTTGTTCAAAATTAAGTGCAAACAGATTTTTGCGCAGAACTTCCAAATGAAAGATCTGATTTGAATAAATTTTTGTATGAATGTTTAGTACCATGGGATACATTACATATAATACAGAGTTTTTCTCGTGAATAAATTGTGCAAATTAGGGGTCCGAGTGGGACTTAGAAAATTTTGGACCAAAATCCGGAAATTAGTTTTTTGTGTTTTGATGCATTTTGGTCAATTTTAAGAGGAAGAAGAAAAAATTTTAGTCTGAAAATATTTTGTTTGGGACTGAAAATTTCCACACAAAAATAATAATCTACAATGATTGGTCTTAATCTGTATTCCATTACAGTCACCTTGTAATTCTTTTATTATTGTTGACTGGGCCAAAACAAATACTAATTCCTGTCATATTCATTATTCAGTTGTCTTGGTCACAGCAAGTACTAATTCCTGTCATATCCAAGTTGAGCTACAGAGTCATTGACTCTTTCATTCTGAATTTCATTAAAAAATATGGCTGCCAGCAGCCATCTTGGATTGGCATTTGAATTGTCAACAATTCCATTAACACACCTTGCAGGCCGCAAATCTTACCCAATCTTTTTCAAATTTCATACGTAGTTTTTGTGTGATGTCTAGATGGGAGCTATCAAATTTTTCTGAATTTTGTTGAAAAACATAGCTGGCAGTGGCCATCTTTGATTTGGCATATAAATTGTCAACAATTCCATTAGCAGACCCTACAGGTCACACCTCTCACCCAATCTTTTTTATATGTAACTTTGGTATGATGTCCAGATGGGAGTTATCAAATTTGTCTGCATTTCATTGAAAGAGATATCCTCCACTGGCCATCTTGGATTTGACATATAAATTGTCAACAATTCCATTAGTACATCCAACAAGCCCCATCCCTCACCTGATTTTTAGCTCAACTTTGGCTAAGCCAAATTTGAGCTTATGCCATGGCCAGTCGTCCGTCTGTCCGTCTCTCCATCAACAATTCATTACGGCTCGGGCTAGAGGCCATATTTATGAACTGATCTTTACGAAACTTCTTGGGTACCTTTGTTATGAACGAGGGACGAGAATGAGTGTTTTGGGGTCCGGTCCGAAATTCAAGATGGCTGCCAGCTGCCATTTTGTACCGACAATGCAGAAATCTGCTTTTTGCACAGAACTTCCATATGAAAGCGCTGATTTGAATAATTTTTTGTATGAATGTTTAGTACCATGGGATACATCACATATAATACAGGTTTTTTTCTCGTACGTAAATTATGCAAATTAGACTAACTTTGATGTATTTAGTGTTACTTTCAGCACTGTCAGTGCAAATGCCAATACGGCTCGGGCTAGAGGCCACATTTATGAACTGATCTTTACGAAACTTTTTGGGTACCTTTGGTATCACCGTGGGATGAGAACGAGTGTTTTTGGGTGCGGTCCAAAATTCAAGATGGCCACTGGCAGCCATTTTGTTCAAAATTGGGGGCAGTCAGATTTTTGCACAGAACTTCCACATGAAATCTCTGATTTGAATAATTTTTTTGTGTGAATGTTTAGTACCATGGGATACATCACATATAATATGGGTTTTTTTCTCATGCAGAAATTATGCAAATTAGATGAACTTTGATTTTTTCAGTGCTACTTACACAGAGTAGGTACACATGTTAATACAGCTTGGGCTAGAGGCTGTATTTATCAACCGATCTTCACGAAACTTCTTGGGTACCTCTGCTATCACCTTGGGATGAGAACGAGTGTTTCTGAGTGCGGTCTGAAATTCAAGATGGCTGCCAGTGGCCATTTTGTACCGAAATTAGGTCTAATCATTTTTTTGTACACAACTTCTATACGGCTCAGGCTAGAGGCCGTATTTATGAACTGATCTTTACGAAACATCTTGGGTACCTTTGTTATCACCATGGGATGAGAATGGGTGTTTTTGGGTGTGGTCCAAAATTCAACATGGCCACCAGCAGCCATTTTGTACCCAAATTAGTGCAATCAGTCTTTTGAACAGAACTTCTGTATGAAAGTTCTGATTTGAATAAATTTTTGTATGAATGTGTAGTAAAATGGAATACATCACATACAGTACAGGTTTTTTTCTCGTGCAGAAATTATGCAAATTAGATTTACTTTGATTTATTCAGTGCTACTTATACACTGTAAGCGCACATGTCAATACGGCTCGGGCTAGAGGCTGTATTTATCAACTGATCTTCATGAAACTTCTTGGGTACCTTTGTTATCACCTTGGGATGAGAACAAGTGTTTCTGAGTCGATCCAAAATTCAAGATGGCTGCCAGTGGCCATTTTGTACCAAAATTAGGTCCAATTAGTTTTTTGTCACAACTTATATGCAGCTCGTATTTATGAACTGATCTTCACAAAACTTCTTGGGTACCTTTGTTTTCAACTTGGGACAGGAATGAGTGTGTTTTGGGGTGCCTTTGTTATCACTGTGCTATGAGAACAAATATTTTGGGGTTCAGTCAGACCCACTCTGGGACTCAAAGATTTCTTTTCTAGTTTAGAATCTGACTGTCACCCACCTTTACAATACTTTACCTATACATTTGTTACAGGCTACGGTCAGTATTTATGTACAGGCCGTTACAATACTTTATATGTACCTTTGTTATCAGGTCATTACCTAAATGTTTGTCATTGCTGTGTCAGATACTATACATGTACATGTCTTGGCAAGTTGAGCTACAGCGTCATTGACACTTTCATTTTTAGATTTCATTTGTAGCTTTGGTGTGATGTCTTTTCTGTAAAAACTTGAGTGAGTGACATGGCATTACTGGATCTTTCTATTCAGTTCAGTCTCTTCTTGGACTAGTTGAGCTGCAGTGTCATTAACACTTTCATTTTTTTTATTTGATTTTGGTACGCTTTTAATCTATTAGTGTCTTTTTCTTTTCGAGTTTTTCAGCTAATGATTTCCTGATCATTTTTGCACAGTTATTCAACTTCTCGCGAATGTAATGGCAGATATCTGATGGAGTTTTTGCTGGAAACTGTCCAATCACCACGTCTCAAATGAGAACCAAAAGCAATTCTCAGTAAACTCATTCCCTATCAGTGATGACTGTAGACATCATGCTTTGTGTTCCATTATGTATAAATTAAGCCATAGAATTTATGAAAGTAAAGAGGTGATCGAGTAATTTTAAATTTCAAATCGTCTACCTAAAGGCAGTAGGTTTGAAGTTACTTACCCTCTTTTGCTTACTAGGTCTGTGCAGTATTTAACTTTTATGTTCGGTATTGGTAATTTTCAGGCAAATTTCGGAAATGATGTAAACTGTCTGTTGTATTTGAAATATTTCTTTTACTTTAGTTTTCTCGATCAAGAAAGTATTGTGAAAGCTACAAACACACTAGTCAAAATAATGGTTGACAGTGACTATGTGCATTGACAGCATGTTTTCCGAATTGCACATGTAACAGTGCCATTTACTGGAATAGTTGCAAATGGACCAACAATGGAACTAACCACATGGCACATGCAAATAGGAATGGGTCGATATGCCCAGGCAAAGATACGATATGTATCTTGATGCAATGGTTGCAGTATGATTGCATATTGCGATACACATTCAAAACTAATTTGGGAGGCCATTCAACATTTTTAAGAATAGTACCTACTTGCAGGTGCATGCTTCCTGTGCAATTTGCACAAACATTTGCTGATAAATCCACAATCCAAACATGGGTCTGAAGCTAGTCTTTTAAAATTTCTGATTTGGACTCCCGAATAAGGAGTTCAAATCAGAAATTTTAAAAGACAGGCTATCAAGCAAAAATATTTCAGATTTGGACTCCCAATAAGTAGTCCAAATCTGAAATTTTAAAAGACAGGATATCAGGCCTGTGTTTAGATTATTAATTTCAAGAACTATTGTCTGCAACAGTGTTACTTGAGTGTCTCAACCAGTTGATGTACTTGACATGGTGAATCGCAATACACCGGTTATAACTTAACCGGTGTATCTTCCCATCCCCACATGCAAAGTCTTTTTTCTTGTCCATGTTACTTCACTGAGGTTTTAGCTGCCCTCTCAACTGAAAGTTTGCTAAACCAGTTGTAACCGGACTTTTGGAAGGCGAAGTCGAGTTCACATGATAGCGGACTGGTGGAGTTCATATTACAGGAAAAGTAAATTACCACTGAACCACTGTGGACAGGTTTTTCCCACCCAACAATTATTTTCAAGTTGAAGGGATTAGCAGATTCGTTGGCAGTATTAGAAAGATTGCTGTCAGTTGTTCATTAACTTTTACTCAGAAATGTAAGTATACGATGATGTGAAATGCCCCCTCACGCCCCCACCCCCATTCCCCCCCCCCCAAAAAAAAAGAAGAAAAACCGTGCCAACCCAGTGCCCCTTGTCTCCCTGCCTTACAAGCTTACAACTTCCATTACCCCAACTCGCCATTTCTGATTTTTTCTCAAGTTCTACTAAAGATTATAAACTATTAAACTGAGGTGGGAGGGAGGCAGTCCACATTTCCAATTGAATCTGCTGGATTGTTAACTTCAAGTTAATGCATTTCAATTCTGCCCACTATCCTGATAATCCATGTACTGTTTCTGATTTTGCGCCAGACAACTGGACGACCTCGATCTGCATTTTTCGACATCTTGTTTGAAATTTGTGAAAAAGTTTGCCCCTGTGGTGTGTTCTTTCAAACGTTATTGCTGAATTAATAGTCAAAACACACTGTCAATGTTTTCTGTTATTTGAATATGCTTTCCTTATCCATTAAAAGCAATAAGTGCATGTGACCATGAGATCATCAGAATGTCGACTCGCCCTTTCTGGTGAGCGGATGTATAAACCATAAGATTGCCTTTTAATAGATTTCTGTTCGATGGTTAAGTAGCCTATTGTTGAAAGCCTACACTAGAACTACGCGACTGGTGCAAATAGCTACTTTTTAATATTTTAATAAATTTTTACAGATTACTTCTCAATCCACACCAATTCATTTTTACTGACCCCTAATGGTGATGGGGGTGGGGGACACCTCATTAGATCTTTTATTTTACCCCCACACTTTTGTTGAATCTGATGAGTTCTTAAATCAATATTTAACCCTTAAGCCACCATATAGTCCCAAACCGCCACTTTTATATTGCATTGAAGCAGGTTCTCCCTTGTGTAATCTTTTTTATTACTCTTGTGTGTAGACTGAATTTTCCCTGGCAGTGGTTCTACATCACTGCTGGCTGCCTGTATAGGCAGCCAGCAGTGATGTAGAACCACTGCCAAGTCATCAATAACTATGTTAGCAGAAAAAGGCCATAAATACTTTAAAATTAATCTGAGGACTTAAGGGTTAATTGTTATTTTAACCCCTGCCTCACATAAAGGGAAGAGCAATATGGTCTACATGTACTGAAATTTTTTTTATATCTTTTGCCTCGAAAACGTAGCATATGCACAATCATTGGAACTTGCTCATTTCAGTAAGGAGTCACAGCCAATATTTTTCAGGGAAGAAGTGGAAAAATAATTAAATTGGAATAGTGAGAGAAGGTAATTTAAAATACTTTCCAGGCTTTTGGAGAGGGTACGTACCCCCTAACACACGTACCATTTCATACTCCTATGAATAAAAATGCTCATCAATCACTTCAGACACAAACAAGGAAATATTGGAAAGAGTATGGAATTTTTCAAAACATTTTCCAAGCCTGGAAAAGGTATGGAAAATGATGTTTTCGTGTAAATGGTATGGAAAAGTATGGAAATTTAATTAAATACATTCAGAATCACTTTTCTGTTCATGAAATTCAAATTTCTTACTAAATTTCTTTTTATTTTAGTTTTTATTTCATTTTGACTCGTAAAATTTAGGCCTTTGTAACCCAACACGGAAATAACCGATCTGACACCAGCATTAATGACCATTAATTGATCTGTATATTTCCGTGATTAAAATGGCTGCACCCAGTGGTAATGTGTTAGTGTTATGAACGTCAAGAAAAACAAAACACAAACTTGAAAGTTTGATCTGCTAAGGTGGGGCATTGCGTAATACCGTCAACAAATTAAAGTGAAAGAAAATGGGGAAATGTTTGTTTTCAGAAACGTGGTTGGAAAATCCCAAATACACACACTGGATTAGCAGGAACATGAAATTCAAAACAAAGTCAGAGGCAAAATTGCTTGTCTGTGACAAGTGTTTTGACATCTCAAATACAGGGGAAGTGGCACTAATAAGACATGAAGCCTCCAGAAAACATACTATTTTGAATAAAAAACCCCAGTACAGCAAACAATTGTTGATTGACCTGTTACTGAAGAATTTTAATAGTTTTGGTTCATCAGTTGTGATGATTGGTGGTAAAAAATTCAAGAGAACTGGCACTGGCAGTGAGCTAAAACTCCATTGTGTTTTGTAAGATATATTTTTGATTTATCTGGTCACCCTAGAGACAAAAAAAAATAGATGGCTGCGAAGGGTATGGAAAAAATAGAGGATGGTCTGGAAAAAGTATGGAATTTTTTTTTCTTGGTAGGTGTTGGAACCCTGCAGCATACATTTTTTCATAACTAAAAGGAGGATGGAGTTGAGACTAAGAACTTGGTATGTTTCATCTTCTGTTTCGTGGGCCGGGGATTTAGCCACAGTCCCTTAGGATATTCATGGATATCCACTTCATTCAAATCTCTGTATGGGGAATTATACTTTTCTTTTCCGAGTACTTCTTCTTCATTGTTCCCCTTTTTGTTGTCCTCCATGTGTTCTATTTTGAATTACGATCATAGTATTATTTAACTCACTTCAATGATCTGGGACAGTTTTAAAAGTCTAAGGCCATTTCTATGGAATGTCAATGAGATCTGGAGTGGTAGCTTGTTGAAACCAGAAATCTGGTCAAACTCCAAAACTGGAATCCGCAAAAAAACTGAATACAAAACTATAAGAAAAAACACTCTCAAACCTCCAGTATAAAAAGATATTATACATCTACAATACACGTAGGCCAGTCGTTTATTTGCATTCCTGTTCCACCTACAATTGATTAGCAACCATGTTGAGAGTTTTTTTTAGCTTGAATTATTATATACAGGGCTTGCATTTTGACCAGGCTGATTGGCCCCAGCCAAGTAATCGGCCACAAAAATAATCTGACTAAGCCGATCAATCGGCCCCATCATCAATCTATTGTTTTCCCAATCTCAGTGAATTAAGTGATGAGCAATTTCGTAAAACAAAACAACTTCTGGCAATGGGACTAATTGATCGGGTGATTCTGGGTTTATTTGTTTACTTCCACCGGGATGTACTAAAAGACGATTGCAGATGAGCGTAGAAAATGCGAGGGGTGGGTTAGGCAAAAATAAGTGCAGAAACGGGTTGATACTGACCTTACAAACCGTGTATGGTGTAATGACTTTAACTCCCTTTTTAGCTCACCTGACTTTCAGTCAGGAGAGCTATAGTGATCACTCACAGTCCGTCGTCCGTGAACATGGTGTTTTCGCCTTCTCCTCCCAAACCACTGAACCAATTTAATTGATATTTGAGATAATAGTATGTTATGACATTGCAATTTGATTTTGTTCAAATCAAGTTGCCTTGCCCATTCATAGGGCCACACCCAAAAAGTATGCTGAAATCTTAAAAAATCTTCTTCTCATGAACCAGCAGTAGCAGAGACTTGATATTTGGTGTGCAGCTTCCTTTTGAGGTGTTGACTGAGATTTGTTCAAGAGAAGTTTGTGGGGGTAGATTTGGCATCGTAATGGGAGGGGCAAGAATATTTGCCCCTCCCAAAATTTCTGTTTTCCAAACCGAGAGGAAGATTTGGACCAAATTTGATATGAGGGCTTATTGGGTCATAAGTACTTAATTTATGCCCCAATTTTTTTTCCCGTCGTCCCCTGGGAACCACAGGAGCTAAAAATAGAAAAAAATTAAAATGCCCATATCTCCAAAACTACATGCCACTGTGAATTCTTATTTGTTGTGAAGCTTCCTTAGAACCAACAGAATGGAATGGTAAAAAAAAATTGCTATCGGTTTTATCATGGGGTACTTTTTGGGGACTTTGAAAAAGTGATGAGTCAGCATTTTTAACACCCTTGGGTAATGGGAAAAACATGTAAGACTACTTTTCTCCCAAACCACTGCTCCAAAAGCTTTCAAATTTCAAATATAACATCTTTGGAAGATTGTTTCACATGTTTATTGAAATCAATTCCCTGGGTCCATATTTGGGCACTCTATGGGAGCCCAAATGTTTAAATTAGTGCAATATGAGGAATATTCTTTAAAAATCTTCTTCTTCAGATCTACCAATAAGAATCTTTTGATATTTGGTATACAGCATCCTTGGGGGGGAGGGGGGGGGGAGGGGGGAGAGATTCAATTTTGTTCAAGCCAAGTTCCTGGGTTCATATTTAGGCTGAAAATTTGGGGCCCCGTTCCGGTCTTAGAAAATTTGGGACCAAAATCCGGAATTTTTTTTGTTTGTTTTTTATGCGTTTCGGTCAATTTTAACCCTTTACCCAACGCAGCCGATATCAAAATTTACTATTTTAAATATAATTTTTTTTCAAATTTTTTAACAAATTTCAACAAAACCATACCATGTGACCCCTTGTTGGAACGAGCTCGACAAGCTCGTTCCAACAAAGGGTCACATGATATGGTTTTGTTGAATTTTTTTGAAAAATAATATTTTTTCAACTGCTGAATTTGCATATTACGCGGGGGGATGCAGCCGATTAGTTGGGTAAAGGGTTAAGAAGTTTGGAAACCACATCAGCTCAAATAAATTAACCTTCAGAATATAACCAAAGTTACCGTATTTACTCTATGTATTGGGACACTCTATGATTTGGCACACACATTTTTTCCAGAAAACTATATTTTTTTTATGCTCCAAAGTTTGGGACATTCAGGAGATTTGTTTCCAGTTGGCCCGTCGCTAGTAACAGACGACACTCATAAAAAAAATTCTTGAATAACTAAAAATTTTCATTTTTTGCTTCCAAAACATAGCTTCTGATCCCTCATTGGAACGAGCGCAATACGCTCGTTCTAATGAGGGATCATAAGCTATGTTTTGGAAGCAAAAAATGAAAATATAAAAAAAAATTGGACGGCGATTTTCATATATAGTGATGGAAAACGAATCACACACAACTTTATTCAGCATCAAATCAAGACCAGGCTGTTTTCTTTCCCTATTTACTAAGAATTGAGACACCTGTGAAAATAATTATTTTTAGCTGTCCCAATACATAGAGTAAATAGGGTAACTAATTTTGCAATTCGGACTCCCACGTTGTGTCCTTGGGCAAGGCTCTTTCACCCCGATTGTCCACATGAGGGCACGATGATGCCGTGTACTAAGGCGTACTGCACGTCGATGGTACGCATGTCTTCAACCAATCTAACCTTGCCTGTGCTGCAGTGCAGAGTTACGATGTTGGGGTGCTGGCAGCAGCTTGTCGATGCTTGATGATTCTCTCCGGTTACTCCGGCTTCCTCCACCCGTAAAATTGTCACGGTCATGATTAGACATTGTGCATAAGTATGACCTTAAACACCAATAAACAAACTAATTTTGCAATGAGTTTTTCATGACAGAAAAAGTTACGCCGATAGATTTGTCAATACATCAGAAGTGACTGACTAGAGAATCTTGCCACAATCTGGAGTGGGGGTGTGGGAGGACTGATTAATGGGTTTCAATTGAGGAAGCAAGCATGCATCAAAAGGCTTGTTTTATTACACATGCACATCACATATCACCAACAAACATGAAATTAGCGGTGTACTGGTTGACTTTTATGTGCCTGGGAAGGCATTCATGGGGTTAAAAATTGGAAACAAAAAAGAATATTTTGCTGACTGTCCCACCCTGATTTTTTCCAACATGTTCCTTGAACAAATTAATTATTTTTCCTCAGCCTGAAATAAACAAATTTATACACCACCCAACCTTTTCATTCAAACGTAAGCTATGCAAATGATTGTACTGATCAGTTTTGTTTGGTATATGTTTAATGCCTCATCTATGAATACCCAACGTCCACAAAGAGATTTTTGCATATTTTGTGTTCTCATGGAATCATCGCGTGGAATATGTAATTGCGTTAATATGTAAAACAAACCCTTTGGAACTGTGTAATCATGTATTTGTTTGATTCTCATTTCGGAAAGAGATTTCTGGTCAGTAAAAAAAGCATACGAAAGCTAGTTTCATGGGCAAAATTTTGAGTTCGGAATATTATATTTGTGGGTGTTCCCGGACACGAGTGCAATAGTGCCCACTTTCATGAGGAGGACTGGGACTGAATCGAATCGAGAAAAAGGATATCTGCGAATTAGACGAGTCAAGTCGATTTTGCATTCCGACTCGTGATTCGACTCTGAATTGGAGTAATCGCAGGGCCCTACCAGAATCATATCGTGTTCAATTTTTGGGTGGAGGAAGCTAGAGTCCCTAAAGAGAACCACTAAGTAATGGTGAGCAACTTTTGGGCTCTGAACTTACTCATTTGAGCTGGGTCTGAGCATTGGCTGAAGGCAAGTGTACTATTGTCGTTCACTCATCGTAGTACAGAATATTGATGTCTTCCCCCATAGGCAATCAAGGATGAGGTATCTTGACCCAGGACACAATGCCAAAAATACACTGGTCAGTATCAAACTATCAATATTTGGACGTCATGTTGGTGATCACCCGATTATATTATATGCCCATGAACCACCGATTACTGATTATGGAGAGTCATAAACGGCCGATTCAGATACCGATTCCGATTATTGAGAACCCATGGTTAGGGCTGCCACGACTACTCGATTGAGTCGACTTACCGTCAGAAGGTGCTATAGTCTACTATTATTAGCTCACCTGACTGAAAGTCAGGGTGAGCTTTTCTTATCACTCTTCGTCCGTCGTCTGTCGTCCATCGTGAAGGTGGTGTTTGAGCCTCTTTCTCCCAAACCACTGGCCACATTTTAATTAAATTTCATGTAAGTAGTGGTTATATAGGGGCATTTTGATTTTTATCCAAAATAGGTTTCGGCCCATATTGAGCAGAGGTGTGGGGAAAAAATGGCCAAATTTTTTGAAAATCTTCTTATGAACCACCAGTAGCAGAGACTTGATATGTGGTATACAGAGTCCTTTTGAGGTTTAGAATCAAGTTTGTTCAAGAGAAGTTTGTCGGGCATTATTTGCCTTCGTTATGGGAGGGACCAAAATTTTGGCCACGCCTAAAATTTCTATTTTCAGAACCATGAGGTCAATTTGAACCAAGTTTGATATGAGATGATAATGGGTCATAAGTAGTTGATTGATGCAAAAAAAAATGTTCTCATTGCCCCGTGGGAACCTCGGGAGCTAAAAATAGGAAAAACCTTAAAACTGCCATATCTCCAAAACTGCACGGCACAGAGAATTCTTATTTTGTATAAAGCTTACTTTTATCCAGTAGAATAGAATGGTTAAAAAAAATTCTTATCGGTTTGATCTCAAGGTACTTTTTTCAGGACTTTGAAAAAGTGCTGAGTCAGCACTTTTTAACACAGTAAGCAATGGGAAAAAGATTAAAAAATCTTCTTCTCCAGATCCAGCACGCAGAATCTTTTGATATTTGGTATGCAACATTGTGGGGTGGATCTGATTCAAGTTTGTTCAAATCGGCTCCCTAGATTCATATTTGGGCTCACTATATTCAAACTTAGTGCATTTCAGGCAAATTTCTTTGAAAATCATCTTCTCAAGATCCAGCAGGCAGAATCTTTTGATATTGGGTATACACCATGCTTAGCAGGGTAAACCTAATTTACAGGGCAAGCACACTCATCGTCCAAATGCTCCATGTGTGGGGGTAGGATGGGGGCGGGTGGGGTGGTATGGGTGGGTTAGTATCTCCGCAGGTCGCCGGCTCTATGATCTATGATGCCCTGAGTCTTTCACCTTCCCCCCTTTTCACATTGGGGCATTCCTAAAGCTGATTGACTAGGAATGTTTCCCATTACCAAAAATGTACTCTGTTTGGACTGGGTTCTGAGAGGTGTTGCGAGGAAATTACTGCACTGTAAATTTCTTGCGGGATTTCTCAGATTTTAGTTCTATGATGTCTGTTGACGTTTTTACATGCAGAGTTTACTAATCGATATCTCTTCCTTGCTACTTAATACGGGAATTATATTCACACAATGTTGGCATCCTGAGTGGGGGGAGAAGGGGGGGGGGGTGGGTGATGCTGAGGGTAAAAAGTTACCACCGTGTAAATTGCTGAAGAGTCCTTTCTGACTCCTGTTCTCTGCATCAACCTATGTTGTATTTTATTGTATATAGTCTAGTTATTATTTCTCTTTTTTATTTTGCCTTTAGAGTATAACTTTGTTTCTCAGACATCAGTTCGTTGAACAGCTTTGTTATCATTCGTTTCTAATTTGCGTTATAAGTTCAGTTTTGTTTTTCTTTTTCACCCTGTTTTCTCAGATCTATAAGATCACTAATTACTGTGACAGTTTTGTTGTGTTTCACCTGGTGTCATAATCGAAATGAACCAACCGTGTGACCAGCTACCATAAACTAACGCTCACATTCGCCCATACTGAATTCCAGCCCCCTAATTAGTATCAGCTATTATACAGAATTGTATTGCGTCAAACCAAAAATTAACGATAAAAGATATCCCAAGTACTCAAGTCATAAACCGACATTAGTGCAGAGTATCTTTATTATTAATAGGGGCGGTGGTGATGGTGGTGATGGTAATGACAACAATTACTATTATTATTGTTGTTATTGTGATTATTGCTGTTGTTATCATCATTTCTGTTATTATTGTTGTCATTATTATTATTATTATTATTATACCCCCGCTTCGAAGAAGTGGGGGCTATATAGGAATCGCCCTGTACGTCCGTACGTCCGTACGTCCGTCCGTCCGTCCGTCTGTCCGTCCGTCCGTCCGTCCGTCCGTACGTCCGTCCGTACGTCTTTCCGGACATGAAATTCTTGTGTGCGCAACTCCTCCTACATTTATCAATCAATTTGGACAAAACTTTTCAGACATCATCACTACTAAGTGAACATGCGCATATTCCAAGATTTTTGATCTGCGACAATTTTAACCAGGTTTTCTCCCTTTGACTTAGATTTATTGTGTCTTTCCATCCGAACAAATTCTTGTGTGCGCAACTCCTCCTACATTAATGAACCGATTTTGATGAAACCTTTCAAACATCATCTCTACTAAGTGAACATGTGCATATTCCAAACTTTTTAATCTGCGACAATTTTAACCAGGTTATCTCTCTTGAACTTTGATTTAATATGGGTTTCTACATGAAATTCTTGTGTGCGCAACTCCTCCTACATTTATCAATCAATTTGGACAAAACTTTTCAGACATCATCACTACTAATTGAACATGCGCATATTCCAAGATTTTTGATCTGTGACAATTTTAACCAGGTTATCTCCCTTTGACTTAGATTTATTATGTTTTTCCGTTCGAACAAATTCTTGTGTGCGCAACTCCTCCTACATTAATGAACCGATTTTGATGAAACCTTTCAAACATCATCTCTACTAAGTGAACATGTGCATATTCCAAACTTTTTGATCTGCGACAATTTTAACCAGGTTATCTCTCTTGAACTTTGATTTAATATGGGTTTCGGCATGAAATTCTTGTGTGCACAACTCCTCCTACATTTATCAATCAATTTGGACGAAAGTTTACAGACATCATCACTACTAAGTGAACATGCGCATATTCCAAAATTTTTGAGCTGTAGCAATTTTAACTAGGTTATCTCCCTTTAACTTAGATTTATTATGGGTTTCTACATGAAATTCTTGTGCGTGCAACTCCTCCTACATTTATCAATCAATTTGGACAAAACTTTTCAGACATCATCACTACTAAGTGAACATGCGCATATTCCAAGATTTTTGATCTGCGACAATTTTAACCAGGTTTTCTCCCTTTGACTTAGATTTATTGTGTCTTTCCATCCGAACAAATTCTTGTGTGCGCAACTCCTCCTACATTAATGAACCGATTTTGATGAAACCTTTCAAACATCATCTCTACTAAGTGAACATATGCATATTCCAAACTTTTTAATCTGCGACAATTTTAACCAGGTTATCTCTCTTGAACTTTGATTTAATATGGGTTTCTACATGAAATTCTTGTGTGCGCAACTCCTCCTACATTTATCAATCAATTTGGACAAAACTTTTCAGACATCATCACTACTAATTGAACATGCGCATATTCCAAGATTTTTGATCTGTGACAATTTTAACCAGGTTATCTCCCTTTGACTTAGATTTATTATGTTTTTCCGTTCAAACAAATTCTTGTGTGCGCAACTCCTCCTACATTAATGAACCGATTTTGATGAACCCTTTCAAACATCATCTCTACTAAGTGAACATGTGCATATTCCAAACTTTTTGATCTGCGACAATTTTAACCAGGTTATCTCTCTTGAACTTTGATTTAATATGGGTTTTGGCATGAAATTCTTGTGTGCGCAACTCCTCCTACATTTATCAATCAATTTGGACGAAAGTTTACAGACATCATCACTACTAAGTGAACATGCGCATATTCCAAAATTTTTGAGCTGTGGCAATTTTAACTAGGTTATCTCCCTTTAACTTAGATTTATTATGGGTTTCTACATGAAATTCTTGTGCGTGCAACTCCTCCTACATTTATCAATCAATTTGGACAAAACTTTTCAGACATCATCACTACTAAGTGAACATGCGCATATTCCAAGATTTTTGATCTGCGACAATTTTAACCAGGTTATCTCCCTTTGACTTAGATTTATTATGTATTTCCGTTCGAACAAATTCTTGTGTGCGCAACTCCTCCTACATTAATGAACCGATTTTGATGAAACCTTTCAAACATCATCTCTACTAAGTGAACATGTGCATATTCCAAACTTTTTGATCTGCGACAATTTTAACCAGGTTATCTCTCTTGAACTTTGATTTAATATGGGTTTCTGCATGAAATTCTTGTGTGCGCAACTCCTCCTACATTTATCAATCAATTTGGACAAAAGTTTACAGACATCATCACTACTAAGTAAACATGCGCATATTCCAAAATTTTTGAGCTGTGGCAATTTTAACTAGGTTATCTCCCTTTAACCTAGATTTATTATGGGTTTCTACATGAAATTCTTGTGCGTGCAACTCCTCCTACATTTATCAATCAATTTTGACGAAACCTTTCAAACATTATCACAACTAAGTGAACATACGCATATTCCCAAATTTTTGATCTGCGACAATTTTAACCAGGTTATCTCCCTTTAACTTGGATTTATTATGGGTTTTCAAATGGGATTCTTGTGTGTGCAACTCCTCCTACATTAATGAACCGATTTTGCATACATGTTGCACATTGTAAATGTGTTTTTCCAAATGTAAACCATATATGTGTGGGCTCTTTAAGTATTCAGTGCTGTTCTGTGGAAGGCCACATGCAAATACAAATTTCAACAACAAAAAATGATCTTTATGTATACATTTCCTTATGGCCTTCGCCTACATGATCAGAAGTGCATTCCTCTAAAAACCCAAAGCGGGGGTATTAATCACCTTCAGTGATAGTTCTAGTTATTATTATTATTATTATTATTATTATTGCTATTATTGCTTCTACTACTACTACTACTACCGCTAGTGTTAAATGACCTGTCTCACGTAACATAAGTTTAAAAAAACCCAGTTTTTACGAAATCCACAAATTTTCCAAATGAGTATAACTTTGGCTTGAGATGCCAATAAACTCAAGTTTTTCCCTTGTGTTTAGCTCTTTTTGTTTTCTACCGTTAATCCATTTTACCTTCTTTTCAAATCGGCGAATCCTGCTTCTAGACTTCATCATGTTGACAGGGAAAATTGGCTGTCGTGGGGTGGAAGGTGTGTGTGGATGGTGGTTGTTTCCGGATGTATTCATTGTGAAAATCAATGGCGATTGATATTGATCACTACCGCCAGTCCATAGGCACCTTTCACAACAAGATTGCCTTGCAGATTGGACATCCCCCTCGTTGCAAATTAAAACTAAACCTCTATAAATATGTGTATACTGCTTCAGAACTCGGTCTTATGGTAATACTGGGTTTAGTCATTTTGCTTGCAAAATGTGGAGATGTTGAAATGAATCCTGGGCCAATGAGTGAATCCAACAACGTGGGTGCCATTTCACTAATTAATTATAATATCCGTAGCATACGTAACAAGCTCTCAGATCTTCAGGATAATATAGACGACTTCGATATTATTTGTTTTACCGAAACGCATCTTGAGGAAAATTTCGATAGTAGCAATATACTTCTCCCTGGCTATCCTCAACCAGTTCGCCATAACAGAGATCAGTACGGTGGTGGCATTGCGGTGTATATTTCGGATAAAATATACTACCGTGAACTGAGTTCTCTTATGTTTGATGATGATATACTGTGGCTGGAGATTGGCCATAGGACAAAATTTCTGCTCTGCGTTACCTGTAGATCAGAAAGAGAATGTTATCCACTGTATTGGACTCAGCTTGAAGAATCGGTCGAAACTGCATTAAGTATAAACCCCTCTGTTGTCCTTACGGGAGACTTCAACAGTGATTTACTTCAAAGTCGGGGAAAACTTCATTCCATTATTATGAGATTCAATTTTAAAAACTCAATAGAAGACCCAACTCGTATTACTAATAATAGTGTCTCGGTACTGGACCCCATTATCATTAGTGATACCCTTAGAGTAACACACTCAGGGACAGCTGATCTCAGCTGCTCTGACCACTTGGCTGCATATGCTTAAATCGCACCCGTTGAGTCACACTCTCAAAATTTTGTTAGACACGTGAAAAATTACAAAAAAGCCGATTTCCGTAAGATGAACCAACTGATTTCCGAAACGGACTGGGAAACACTTATCTGCAAACCACTAGATATAAATGAATCCGTCAACAACTTTGAAACGACTCTCAATGTTATTATTGAGGAGTGTGTACCAACCGTTGTAGCGACCATTAGAATCAATGATAAACCATGGTTCGACAGTCGGTTGCGAAGTCAAATTCGCAAAGGAGAACGAGCCAGAAAAATAGCCATAAAACGAAACTCCCCTCAGCTATGGGCCAAATATAAAAATATAAGAAATAGTGTTAACAATATGAAAAGATTTGCGAAGGAAAAATTCTTAACGACTGTTGATGAGACCCTGAACGAGAAAACCGATCCAAAGCAATTCTGGCATGTTGTTAGACTGTTTCAGAATAATTTTAGTGATGATTCCAATATTCCCCCTCTTCAGAAAGACTGTAATGGTGAAATAATTGTTGCAGAAAGCGATCTAGATAAAGCAAGTATGCTTAATGAAGTATTTCTACAAACAGTAAGTTAGAAACAAAAAATCAGAGTTTCCCATCATTCAAACGAAAGTGCACGAAATCAATGTCTTCTATATTTTTTACCCAAGAAGATATTATAAAAATTATTAAGTCTCTACCAACAAACAAAGCGAATGGCCACGATGGAATAAGTCATAGAGTACTTAAGGAAACGAAATCCACAATTTGCAGACCGCTTTTTCTGGTATTTGACAAATCCTTGCAGATATGCACATTTCCAAGTAAATGGAAAAAGGCTGATGTAATTCCGATTTTCAAAAAAGGCGATAAGTTCGATTGTAAAAATTATCATCTAATATCTCTTCTGTGTTGCATTGGGAAGATAATGGAACGAGTGGTTTTTAAATCTGTGCATGAGTATTTTATATCAAACAACCTTTTCTACAAACTCCAGTCAGGATTTCTCCCCCAAAACAGTACCGTTTTCCAACTTATAGAAATCTATCACAACCTATGTTTAGCAGTAGATAACAGGATGCTAACCTGTGGGATATTTTGTGATATCTCCAAAGCTTTTGATAGGGTCTGGCATGATGGGATTATTTTCAAATTAAAAATGTATGGCATATCCGGCCAACTTCTCAAATGGTTTAAAAGTTGCAACGTGTCAGAATAAATGACAGTTACTCAAAGTATTGCTTGATTGACGCTGGGGTTCCCCAGGGATCAGTCTTGGGTCCCTTTCTCTTTCTGGTCTATATAAATGATATTGCAGAGACAATAGAGTCAATTGTGCGCCTATTTGCGGATGACACGCGCCTCATGGAAAGTGGGAATAAACCGGAAAGAAAAAACAAGTAAGGTCAATACTGAACTCCTAAAATTAAATAGATGGGCAATTGATTGGCTTGTGACCTTCAATGCTAAGAAAACTAAATTAGTTGTATTTTCTCTTCTACGAAATACTGACAACCCGAAAATTGTTTTCAATGATGAAATATTAGAAATCAATGAACACCACAAACATCTAGGAATAGACCTGCAGTCCAACCTCTCTTGGGATGTACACATTGACAATATTTGTAAGAGAGCGTGCTCTAGACTTTCTCAGCTGAGAAAGCTAAAATATGTGCCGAGTAGAAAAAGCTTAGGAAGAATGTATACATCATTCATTTTACCGATCTTAGAATACGCATCCCCTGTTTGGTCAGGAGCGCCCTAGTACTTGCTTAAGAGACTCGAGGATATACACTGCGATGCTGCTCGAATTGTTACAGGCTTAACACGATCTGTATCGCATGGCCGACTTCTGATAGAAATTGGCTGGAAAACACTAGAAGAACATCTGTATGTAAGTAACATGAGTACATTCCGCAAAATAGTAAACAAAAATGCACCAGACTCCCTAGTTGAACTTCTTCCAAGGTACGTTTCAGAAATGTCATACCGACTCCTCGAATTTTGTTTCCCCCCCAAGCTCGTACAGAGCTTTACAAAAATTCATTCTTCCCATCCTGTACCAACATCTGGAACTCATTAAGTGACCAAATCAAAAATCTTCCCCTTAATGAATTAAAAAAAGCAATCTCCCAACAGACCCCCAAGCCACCGACCTACTTTGATATAGGAAAAAGAAACTATAACGTTTTAATGAGCCGGCTTAGAGCTGGTTGTAGCGGTCTGAATAGCGACTTGTTCAACAATTACGTTAGTAGCTCACCACAATGTAGATGTGGAAATCAAAAAGAAGATGTTGAACATTTTTTTAAACACTGTCTACTCTATGTGGCGCCCCGACACGATCTGATCTCGTCACTGGGACTCACTGACAGTAATGAGATGTCGGTTGATTCACTTCTGTATGGAGACTACCGACGATCCGATAGTGATAATATTGTTATGTGCACTGCTGTACAAAGGTTTATAAAGAATACCAATAGGTTTGATGAAAGCTAAGTACATTGAAAATATGTAAATACTTCTTGTATTCATGCATATAAAGAATCCCATCTCCCCCTTAAGCTATAGTCATGCCGCCGATTTGGAGCCTTCCTGTACGGGGTGCACTCCATCAGTCCTTCGATTTTGAAAAACCCAGGTGCGCATTTAGTTGCTCGCTGCTTTTGGGATTCAGGCGCGCACTTTTTGTGGGGCGCGCAACATCAGGCTTGTACACATTTTTTCGAGACTCACTTGCCCAGGGCAACTGAGTTGTAAAATTCCACTTCCCCCCAGTAATTATGTACTTTCAGGTCATAAATGAAATATAAATCAAATTTTGTTTGGGATTATTCAACATTATTTTGAAAGTCAGTTCGTTTTAGAATGAAAAACTGTTCAATTCCTGTCAAATCTGTCAATATTTTACTTAACTTCCACTTCGGAAAACCCCCACTTGTGTCAGTGACTGACAACACAAAAATAGTATTGACGTGACGCAGTTCGCGAATAGAAACAATGAAATGCTTCAGTCAATAAAAGTGCAGGGATCCCTTGCTAAATTTAGGTTATTGAGCAACACTGCAGTAACGTACCGTTCTATTGGTTTAAAACCGAAGTGGGACCTGCGCAGATCACGTTTATTTCCCAGTCTCATATCACCAACTTGTCCGTGTAAATCGAGAAAGACTTTAAAATTTCCCAATTCTGTCAGCTCTTTAAATAAATATAAAGCATCAAACCTTTCACCCATAACAATCAAGCTGTTTTTCACCAATGTATAATACATTTCAATAATTGGAGAATACATTTTTCTTGATGTATCGGGCCCCCCAAAAAGCGTGTCTTGTAAGTCAACTTGCCAATTTCCAAATGTCACTCTGATTGACATACTGGACACACCTACGACGCTTTCGTTCATTCTCTGCATAACAGATTTTGCAACAGTCAACTCAACTAAAACTGACAAGAGGGCATTGACAGTGATTGGTCACGCCTCTGAAACACTTCATTCAAAAGTCGACAAGCGAACTTAACTTGTATCATGACCAGATGACTGAATTTGACGAGCAGATAATACGTACATGCATTGTACTCACGTGTTAGTACAGTTACATGCACATCTAACTTGATCTTCAAAAAAACGTGAAACTTCAAAGAGTTAGTGATGCTTTGAGGTCGGGTCAGTGTGATAATTTTGGAATGAAATTAACGCACCCACTTGAGCAGGATTTTCGAGGCGCGCTTTTGATCGCTCGCTGGTTTGGAAATCTGCGTGCGCCATGGTGCGCAAGCGCCATAGCGCGCCTCAAAATCGAAGGACTGCTCCATAATAGAATTCACTCGGTACTGGGCCTACTGGCTGGCTCATGGACGACGGTGTGCTCAGTCCCTGAGTGTCACTCTGTGATTAGTCATAAACTTGGCCATGTCCAAATCCTGAACCATCCGATTCTGAAAGTAGAACATGCGCACGCGGTTTGTCAATGAAGCAGTTTAATGCGGCGAGGGTGATGCCTCACTGTACAGATGTGTGATGATGTTGAGCAGGAAATCGCCGAGTTCTCCCCCTTTTTTTATCTTTGTTGTTATAAGTTCAACCTCACTAAATCTTCTGTTCTTCACTCAAACTCGACAACGCATCTTCATTTCTTACTTCTATATAATGTGATTGATAGAATATGTATGTATTTGTTCTTCAAATTTTGTTGCCTTCTTCTGTATGTTTGTATATCTGTTCGAGGAGCGGAGGGTTATGAAAGTGGAAAGCACTTGTCCGCCAATCCTCGTTTGCATGTTTAATGGCAAATAAAATATGTTTAAACCATGCTTAGGGGGGTGAGATTCAAGTTGTTCAAGCCAAGTCCCTGGGTTCATATTTGGGCTCACTGTGGTAGCCCGAATTATAAATTAGTTCAAAATGAGGAATTTTCTTTAAAAATCTTTAAATCCAGCAGTTGGAATGTTTTGATATTTGATATGCAACATCCTTAGGGGGGTGAGATTCAAGTTTGTTCAAGCCATGTCCCTAGGTCCATATTTGGACTCACTGTGGGAGCTTGAATTGTAACTTAGTTCAAAATGAGGAATTTTCTTTAAAAATCTTCTTCTTCAGATCCAGCAGTCGGAATGTTTTGATATTTGGTGTGCAGCATCCTTAAGGGGGTGAGATTCAAGTTTATTAAAGCCAAATCCCTGGGTTCATATGTGGGCTCCCTGTGGGAGCCCGAATTATAACTTAGTTCAATATGAGGAATATTCTTTAAAAATCTTCTTTTTTTTTTAGATCCACTGGTCAGAATATTTGGATATATGGTATAAGCTTTTCTTAGGAGGAGCAGATTCAACTTGTTGAAATCAATTCTCTGGATGGATATTTAGGCTACCATGTCAGGTGAGCGCCCTCAGGCCCCTTGGGGCCTCTTGTTTATTACCACATTCCATTACGATTACTGTTTGATTGCCTGGCACAAAAGGTTTATACAAATGGTGGGAAAAGCCATACGAATATCATCGGCAGACTTTAAAAAAAATTATTTGTGTACGATTGTGTTGTCAACACAACCATGTGCGTCCATTATAATAAAAGAGAATAAACATAACCTCTGATTGATTGGGCATTTATTCTGAAATGTTTACACAAGAGTTTGTAATTTCTGCATCTTACATGGATTCCCTCCTCCCCTCCCTCCAAACTGTCTTTGAAAATAACCCGTCACAAAACAAAGCAATTACCATTGATTTGGAAAAATATACACTGGACACGTACTGGTTCACGCGTTAATTATTTATGAGTGATTTATATTATGGGCATTTTTAGGGAACAATTGACAAGTGAGAGTGCATGTTGTCAAGTTGGTTGATATTCAGAAAAGTGAATTCGTGAAAATAAAAACAACACCGTCTTTGCTTCGGAATGGATTTTATTTTAATAAAATAAAATCCACTCACCTCATTTTGACATATCAAGACAGGCAACAATCCATTTCTTGAACATTAGATGAAAAAGGAAATCTGCATCATCCTCTGGGTAATGACAACACATTTCTACTCATCTAATTTTGCTTCAAATTCACCTGCGCACCACCGACTTTTAAAGTCTTCGAAACTGAGGGAGTAGGCTTGAACACAGATAGTGGACCTTGTTTTGAACATGCAGAGAGGCGTAGTGTGGGGTGGGGGGGGGGGGGGGTTAAATCCCAGATATATGCCAAGATCAAGACATGGATCAGCATGAAATTAATATTGCTTGGTTAATAGCCCATAGCATATTAATAAAAGACAATTAGGTTGGAATTATTAATCTTTATTCATAACAAATCATCAAATAACACAATATACATGAAATATCAATATAACATGCACATGCAAGCACAAAAAATAAATCAACCCCAGTGAAGAAAAATCAGCCTGGTCGACCACTTTACCGGGCCTATCGATGAGCCTGGTCACGATTCTAAAATGCAAGCCCTGTATATATATCGTTTTCGTCTGTGTAATAAGATAATTTCGGTGTTGCTAAACTACTTCCGACTTGTAGTGTATGTAGTGACAAAAATATAGTTAAAAATACTAAACGTTATTATTAAATAAATATTAAATAATATTTTAAATTAAGGGAACCCTAAATCTTTTACTCAAAAGACACAATTGATTTTTAATTTCTGTGCATATAACTTAGGAGAGTTAATAAACTACTGGTGGAAAATGCTGATTATATAGGTAAAGGTGTATAAAAACCAACACTGTTGGCCAATTCTGGTGTTTGTCGTCTGAAATAATATTCTTACATTTTTCTTCACAAACCTAAATTTGGAAAGCAAAAGTGCAAAATGCTGATTTGAGTGGGCTCTAGACAGGTCTGTAATTCAACTTGGTAATGATAAATGGTATTTCATAATTTCTTGCCCGATGAAACCCATGATTGGGATTTGTTTTTTTTGTTTGTTTTGTTTTGGTGGGGTTTTTTGGGAAGAGGGGTGGGGGGGGAGCAGACGTAAACTAATTTTCCTTACCTATATATACCTATCTTTAGTTTTACTTTAACTGCTCCCACACCTACGCAAAAGAAAAAAAAACATCCATGTGCTTGTGACTGACAAGTTAGTGGGGATTAAAACAATGCAGAATACTTTACCAGGGTACTAGGGACTCCATAAACTCAACATGACTGAGGGGTTAAACATTTTAATTTTGACGAGGGGGTAGTAAATCATACTAAATGGCTTCTTCCCAGAGGATGCCACTGATAGTGGTCTGCTTCCCCCAGTTATACTACTACTGCTCTCAATTTAACTGGTAGAGTGCTGAGTTATTTTTAGTCATCAAAATTTATTCACATATCTTTGCCTTGTTACACTTTATGGGAGAGTGCCAGTAGGCACTCTCCCATAAATTGTAACAAGGCAAGTCCTAACAGACTAAATAATTTCACTTCAAAGGTGATATGTAGAACATCCACTGAATATGAAGCATTTAAATTGTGGTACTGACACTTCAGATTAAAGCCCAAATATGGGCTTCCAGCACTCTACCAGTTAATTCAGTGTTGGCACCAGGATTTCAATTTGGAGGGGGTGGGGGACTAAGTAGGATATGGGAGTCTCCTGAAGACAATGGGCCTGAGCTGAGGATATGGGGGCACTCCCTCCATTGGTGGGGGGATAAGTAGGATATGGGAGTCTCCTGAAGACAATGGGCCTGAGCTGAGGGTATGGGGGCACCCCTCCATTGGTGTGGGGGGGGGGATCTCCCCCCAGGAAAAATTCATATTTGGATGCCCCAGAAGCGATGTCTGAGCATTTCTAGTATTCTACAAAACCTGATGTGGTCTTCAAAGGCCCCCAGATTGTGTCTAAAATTGGCTCACATCATTATTATCTCCTGAAGACAAGGAGTCTGAGCTGGGGGTATGGGGGGCACCCCCCACTATTGGTGGGGGAGGGATCTCCCCCAGGAAAAATTTGTATTTGGACCCCCTGGAAGTGATGTGACCATGTCTGAGCATTTCTAGTATTCTACAACACCAGACGTGGTCTTCAAAGGCCCCCAGATTGTGTCTAAAATTGGCTCACATCATTATTTGTAGGTGCTTCCATGAAAACCAGAGTCAGCAGGTAGCAATTTGAAGGTTTATTTGGGGGTTACTGATTTAATTAGTTAAAACAGGCTGCCTTTTAGCTCTGTTTAATTTAAAAAAAATACTCACCAGATATTTTCTGCTCCAACTTCCACACTTTGCACAGACTATTTTGTAAGATTGTGCAACTTCACAGTTCCACGATATTGTCGCAATTTCCAAACTCGGTTCTTCTTTGAAATTGAAGTGGGTTCGAACTTCCATTAGGCCTACATGTATTGTTGCTCCTTGACTTCAATAATGCTGTTGATCGCCCTCATAATCAAAATAATAAAAAGGTTTATAACCATGCCAAAGAACACTTGTGTGCTGTTTAATTGTCATCATGTTCAGATTTTTTCATGTAAGACTGGGAGCACTGGCGAAGTGAGACCGGTTCTCGTTAGATCACCGAAGTTAAGCGACGTCGAGCTTGGTTAATCCTTGGATGAGTGACCATTCGGCAATTAATTTGGGTGCATCCCGTAGTAGTGGCTGGTGTGCGATCAGTAAAGTTTGAGTGTGTGATTCTGCGATGTTGCATCACAATCCATCTGTGTACGTTGGGAATGTTCACCAGTACTACACAATCCCCACCATACCTTGGTGTAAAATAGGGACCTGTTGAGGTGCCCCAGTCTGGAACACCGGCAGTATGCTCCGTTGAGTTGAGCTGAGAATGTCATAGAATGGACAAAGGGTGTGAACACCTGTGATACAGGGTAACAGTGTAAGTTAGAGAGCACTATGGTGGATTCTAGATGTTAACATTGCATTATAACATTGCATTATAAGACTGGTAAGACAAATTTTGGAAACAGCTTACATAGGTTTCGGCTTGCTGCTGAATCCAGATTTCACAAGCTCTTGTTAAATCATGTTATTTCATATCTTGTGCACTTGTATTTATCTATGAAATAAAATAATGTTTAAACTAAATTTTTAGACAAATTAAAACGAATATTCACAGTGGATGCGAAAACTTTGAAATCAATCATCTGACAAAATTAGCATGTGAACCCTGATGCTACAAAATGTCACACGTGTTCAGGACTGATATTTTTTGTTCTGTGTGTTGGACAATATTGGGTCATCGACGACATACAATATTTTCAGCAACTTTTTCAAAACATGCTTTGGACAAGTTCAACTTACCAATTTGAAAGTGAAAGGTTATAAGCTACATCATTTTGAGGCTCTATCCATCCATGTTTATATTAATATAAGTGACATGTATGGTGTCTTTTGACTTAAATAGGCCTAAAGTTAGCAACTGTGCAATGAATATAAATATATTTACACACTTGTAAAGTATATAAAAACATACAGATACATGTAGGCAAAATTTTATACATTTGGTTTGTATTTACTATGTGAATGGGCGATGGTGGAGTATCAGTGAGTCATACATATGTGGCATTTCACTTTTTAACTGCCATGGTAAATCTTACAAAACCATGGTAACAATTTGGAAGTCTCAAGTACCATGGTAAAGTTGAAATGTACCTTGGTTTACCATGATGCTCCATGGTTTACCATGCTAAATAAAAAAAAATTTTACTATTGTATACCATGGTTTACCAAGGTGTACCATGGTGTACTATGGTATTATCGTGGCTTCTTATCCAAAATACCATGCTTAATCCAAGATGTACCATGGTATACCATGGTTTATCATGGTATACCATGGTTTTATCAGGGTATACCATGGTCCTTTTTTCTAACGGTTGGGTCATTTGGAGCCTATTTCCATTAAATTTCATGGTAAAATATTATTTTCTTGGGGCCTACTGTACTCAAAAAAACCTTTAGGGCTGATTTTGTGGTCTTTCAGCCTCAACTCTGACAAAATGCAAGTGCCTGATAAAACTCATGGCATGATATGACCATGCCATTGAAAGTGTCATTAATCCCTAACAAACAAACACACAAAAGCCTGCATTTCATATTACAAGGTTCCATCTAGAAGTTTTATAGAGAGACTGTTTGCCAGTCATAGTGAAGGAAAACATTTTGCAGTGGGTAGTTTGGGCTGCTGAAATATATACAGAGTTGAATACCATCTTACTTGCTGAGAGTGTATGGTAGTTTTCTTAAAATTCTTAAAAATCTTCAAAATTCTACCCATGTGAAATAGTGTTTTATAAAATTTTGCTAACACTTTGTTCTTCGAAAGCATAAAAGTGTCAACTGCGATGCTTAAGCCACCTTACAGTTGACAGCTTCTTTCTTTCAAAGGAAAAGCAGTCTGTTTCCAATTAATCGGAGGCCATAAATCGGTCTAAAATATTTGATAGATTTGGCCCTGTGACAAATATATGTTTGAAATTTATTGGAGAGATCATCACCTGTAAATATGTAATAAATGATAAGAAAAAAAGAAAATTTTCATGACCATAAACTTCTGTTCAGTTAAATAAAGGAGGCTGGGTGCACTAACCTGATAATGGATAAAATGGACAAACTGGAGATTCCTCTAATTCAGGTACAATGGGATGGTCCATGGACCCACTGTGCTGACTATGGTTTAACTCAGAGTTTGAAATTTGACAATTTGACAATGTAATTTCCTGGCTTCTGATATTGAAATATACAAAACATGAGTGAAAGTGTATCATTTTCACCCATCCATAAGCAAATTGAAACTGAGATTAACCCTCTGAACACTGATGTCAAAATATCAAAATTTTAAGAAGTTGCAAATTTTTCTCATAATACAGCAAGAAATATAACCAGTTCACGTTTGTTTGGCAGATCTCATGGAGTTCTGTCAAACAAGATTGAATTGGTTGAATTTCTATTTGCATTTTGAGAAACCCTTGTAGCTTGAAATAACAGTAATATGACATCAGAATGTAGAGCCTGGGTTAATTACATTTTTCACTAACTGTATTCCAACTTAAAACTTCTCAAATGAGATTTCCTCTGAATGTTATAAACACAAACCTTCTGCTGGGAGGAGTCATCGACAGGCTATTCCATATTTTATGGTTATGTCCCTTTGCCAAAATGGTAATTGCTATTATTTTCATGACATGCACTGCTCTTCTGAATAGACTGCTCCACAAAATTGATTCTGTAACTCTTAAGTTTTGAAAAACAAGGATTCCTTGAAAAGAAATTAGATATAGATCAATGAACTTAATGCAGGTGGCATCCAGGATGTTCACTCGCATCACCAGTTGAGAACTATTATGATCCCCGATGAGTCTGGAGGTGGGCTGGGGAAATCTCACCTGAGGGGCAAGATATTTGAACCAGACCCGAGGCTTGCCGAGGGTCTGGTTCAAATATCTTGCCCCAAGGGTGAGATCTCCCCATCCCCACCTTCAGACTCATCAGGATGATTTTTCTCCCCCACCATGCAGCGATTACGTTAACCAGAGCTAATCGGGAGTCACATGCTGATTCAATCAACTCATTTTGTATTCGTTGTTTTGAGAAACTGATGACAACATCGGAAAGAGCATGCACAAGTTATGTATATACCAAAGGTTTTTACCACAAAATCGATAAGGAATGGTGGCAGCTTGAGGGTTGAAGAGTTTTAGAGCATTGAACTTTGATCACACTGCATTCCAATGACGTCAGTATGAATTAGTTGGTAGCAAGAAACTGATACGATATACATAACGTCATAATAACATAAATGTATAACGTCACGTGGGTGGGGTGGGATACATCTGTCTCTCCCTGCTATCTCACCCGGGACATACGTATGTTACACATGCAGTGGGGGAAGAAAATGGGGATCAGTATTTGACAGAGATTCACATTTACTGAAAATTAAAATAGCATAATGGCCAATTCAATCTAACTATTGACAAACACGTACTAGGGGCATGTACCGCAATAGGATAAATTATAGGCTGCATGTGTAACAAACACACCCTTACCATAACTCTAATCCCAACCTAGAACAATATAAACCTAAAATGTATGCATTTATCAGTCGTGACTTTAACAAAATTGTTTGATTGTTTATTGGGTTTAATGGCACTTTGAGCACCCAGGGTCATATCTTCTTGGACCGTTTTATGGGTGGATAATGCCAGAGAGAACCACTGAGTTGTGGTGGTCTATAACAATGAAATGTGTATTTCTGCATTTTATACATCCTCAAATTTGTGTTTGAGCATTATGGAAAACAGCAATGACAGCACCAGATTTTTGTTCAGAGTAGGGTGCGGTAAGAGTGGAACATTTTAGTTCTCCATTGTGGGGGTAGGGGGTTGTTTGGTGTGTGTATGTGTTGGAAAGGAGTGATGCCTATTTTCTTGAAGGGGGGTGGGATATGAATTAATTTTTGTCCTGCAAAATATTTTCTTGAAATTGTTATAAAATCAAGTTACCGGTATGACTGTTGGAAAGCAAAGCAACCATGTTTTGATTATTTGATGAATTAATGAATAAAGTTTGCCTTCCATAACTCATTGACAAGAAGACTACTCCTATTTATAGTGGTACATTCTGTCAACAGGAGCCAGGAACACACTTCCATTAGTGATTTTTGCACTGGTCAGGAAAATTTTCTTGCAGCAAGCAAAGACTTGAATCACAAATGTGTTTTTTTGGCATCCAGTTCATGGCTCAAAATTCATGTGAGAATCAGAATCAATTCTACTTTCTGATTCCCACCAGGGAAACAATGAAAATCAGCTTTGATTCTCAAAGAATGTTCATTTGATTCTGGTCATAAATTTGAAAAGTGTCATTAACTCCTTGCATGCTACTGGCAGATATTCCTGCCCAGCTCAGGATTTATCTTGTCTCTGAAATATGTATAATTTGGGCATATTTAATCCAGTTTCCACCCTGTAAATTGAATGCATTTTTTAACCAATGATTTTTTGGGTTAAACTTACATGAATTTTTCATCAGATCTAGTCATGGCTACTTAAGAGCAGCCATGACTAGATCTGATGAAAAATATCAAACAAAATACTCTGCGAGTTAAGAGTTACAGGCCCGGAGAATTCTAATTTTTGTTGCTCCCTCATAATGTGGTAACACTTTAACTTAACAGTGATGTCTAATGAAGTCTTGGACGCCTATACAGGCAGCAAAGACTTCACTAAAAACCACTGCCAGGCACTGTAACTGCCATCTTTCCACCATCAGCAAGACCACCAAAAATGCCTTTCTGTTGGAACATGTGTTTTACATGTACATGTAAGACAAGAAACTAACCAATATTTGAACTGAGCCCACAAGGGTTAAGCAGCTGTAGTAAATACACAAATGTGAGGTTTGTTTTTACCATGGAATATGTGGTTTCACTCACAAGGGTTTTACAGAGTTCAAATTCTAAATTATTTAAGAACTTAAAATTAATTTTTGCAGCAAGAGTTGAAACTGATTCATACAAATTTTAAGGCCTGGGATTTTGCACTGAATCATTTTAAAACTTGTATATTTTATTCATTGTATCACAAGCTTATAGCAATGGTTAAGAATTTGTGCATGTTAGTTATTTTTTAATAATTTATTGGAGAGCGTGTCACTGTAATAAGTTGTAAGAAAAATCATTTTTATTTTCAGAAATTTTTAAAGAAAACAAAAACAAACAACCAACTCATTCTGAAAAATTGTACTATAGTTATGGATAGAGGAAAGCCTTACAACAGACCTGATAACCTGAACAAGAAACACAATCTGTATTGGTCTTGTGAGAAGAATTATCTTTATTTTAAATCTTTGAATCCTGCTGGCAGATATTCCTGCCCAGCACAGGGTTTCTCTTGTCACTGACATAAGTATAATTTGGGCATATTTAAACATATTTTCCCCTGTAAATTGCATGGATGTTTTCACCAATGATTTCTTGTTATATTTAGATTAATGTTTCATCAACAGTAGGCATGGCTGCTTTACAGCAGCCATAACCAGATTTGATGAAAAAATATCTTGAAAATACTCAGCGGGTTAAGAGTTAAGCCAGAGCTTTCTTTCAGTATTCTTTTGTTCTAGATCTGTGGGTTTTCAATCATACAAATATATTGGCATATGTATTGCATTGTAAATGGTGAGAAACTCGGATATTTGTACTGTTTCCGATATTTGGATGGTACTAATATCTGCACTATAGACCATTGTTTGCAAATCGGGATAAATTTTAAGGTCTGCATGGACCACATTGAATTGAATGTATTGAAGCCAAAGAGGTCTGTAAAGCAGAAGAATTGAGTGATTATCAAAATAAATTTTCAATAAGTTTTATTTTTATTCAATTAACAGATATTTATTATGTAACCTATATGCAAATTCAGGTCAATTTTATCCTAAAAGCATAATAAATGGTTTAGTGTTTTAAATGTATATACCTTTAACAGGGTTTTCCATCATGTAATATCCAGTTAAGGGGGGCCCTCTGTATTTGATTTGCAACATATGTCTTCAGCAGTGGCTAACCAAGTTTCAAATTGAATTCTACTCAATTGACACCATCCAGTAAATTGAAAGAAAACACTTTATCATGAACAGAAACTTTTGTCATGTGAACATTTTTAGCTCAACTTTGGCGAAGCCAAATTTGAGCTTATGCCATGGCCTGTCGTCCGTCTGTCCGTCTGTCCATCAACAATTCAATACGGCTCGGGCTAGAGGCCGTGTTTATAAACCGATCTTTACGAAACTTCTTGGGTACCTTTGTTATGACCATGGGACGAGAACGAGTGGTTTTGGGTTCGGTCCGAAATTCAAGATGGCAGCCAGCCACCATTTTGTACCGATGATGCAGAAATCTGTTTTTTGCACAGAACTTCCATATGAAAGCACTGATTTGAATAATTTTTTGTATGAATGTTTAGTACCATGGGATACATCACATATAATACGGTTTTTTTTCTCGTACGTAAATTATGCAAATTAGACTATCTTTGATGTATTTAGTGTTACTTTCAGCACTGTCAGTGCAAATGCCAATACGGCTCGGGCTAGAGGCCGCATTTATGAACCGATCTTTACGAAACCTCTTGGGTACCTTTGGTATCACCGTGGGACAAGAACGCGTGTTTTTGGGTGTGGTCCAAAATTCAAGATGGCCGCTAGCAGCCATTTTGTTCAAAATTAGAGGCAATCAGATTTTTGCGCTGAACTTCCATATGAAAGCGCTGATTTGAATAATTTTTTGTGTGAATGTTTAGTACCATGGGATACATCACATATAATACAGGTTTTTTTCTCATGCAGAAATTATGCAAATTAGATGAACTTTGATTTTTTCAGTACTACTTACACACAGTAAGTACACATGTCAATACGGCTCGGGCTAGAGGCTGTATTTATCAACCGATCTTCACGGAACGTCTTGGGTACCTTTGTTATCACTTTGGGACGAGAACGAGTGTTTCTGGGTGCGGCCCAAAATTCAAGATGGCTGCCAGTGGCCATTTTGTACCGAAATTAGGTCTAATCAGTTTTTTGTACACAACTTCTGTGCGGCTCAGGCTAGAGGCCGTATTTATGAACCGATCTTTACGAAACTTCTTGAGTACCTTTGTTATCACCATGGGATGAGAACGAGTGTTTTGGGATATTGTCCGAAATTCAAGATGGCCACCAGCAGCCATTTTGTACCAAAATTAGTGCAATCAGTCTTTTGTACAGAACTTCTGTATGAAAGTTCTGATTTGAATAAATTTTTGTATGAATGTTTAGTAACATGGAATACATCACATATAGTACGGGTTTTTATCTCGTGCTGAAATTATGCAAATTAGATGAACTTTGATTTATTCAGTGCTACTTATACACTGTTAGTGCACATGTCAATACGGCTCGGGCTAGAGGCTGTATTTATCAGCCGATCTTTACGAAACTTCTTGGGTACCTTTGTTATCACCTTGGGATGAGAACGAGTGTTTCTGAGTGTGGTCCAAATTCAAGATGGCTGCCAGTGGCCATTTTGTACCGAAATTAGGTCCAATTAGTTTTTTGTCACAACTTCTATACAGCTCGTATTTATGATCTTCACGAAACTTCTTGGGTACCTTTGTTTTCACCTTGGTACAGGAATGAGTGTGTTTTGGGGTGCCTTTGTTATCACAGTGCTATGAGAACAAATATTTTGGGGTTCAGTCAGACCCACTCTGGGACACAAAGATTTCTTTTCTAGTTTAGCATCTGACTGTCACCCACCTTTACAATACTTTACCTATACATTTGTTACAGGCTACGGTCAGTATTTATGTACAGGCCGTTACAATACTTTATATGTACCTTTGTTATCAGGTCATTACCTAGATGTTTGTCATTGCTGTGTCACATAATATACATGTACATGTCTTGACAAGTTGAGCTACAGTGTCATTGACACTTTCATTTACTTTAAAAATTATATTAAACCCAGTCTTAAGGCTTTGCCTGTCTGCCTGTCTGTTTTGTCAACAACAGGTCGAAAAATACAACGGTTGCATGCAGCAGGTCAGTTGATTAATTTCTATTTGTCTATGTTATAATTATTCCCAAAACAACAAAATTATGCATCAACTCTTGTGTGAAAAAAAAATTGTACAAGTTAAACTCAGTTACTTCAAAAACACATTTGTCAGTTTGTCATTTGACAGGTATGTTTACAGTATGCTAGATTCAGAAGGAAAAATTTGGGAGTGAAGTGAACCCATGGAATGAACACTGTTTGATGCCCAGGGATTCTAAACCTTGGTAAATCTGGGGTGTCTTGGTTATGATCGAGCATTGTCAAACAAGATAAATGGAATAAATACTCTGTTTTTCCCCAAAATGTAGGCAAAATACAAAATTCTGGTTAACTGAATATTCTTAACTTAATAGTTTTACTTGAAAAGGTGTAAGTGCTATTAGTTTGTTTGAAAAAAGTAATTAATGGATGGTCCATGGACCCACTGTGCTGACTGTGGTTTAACCCTTTACCCTACGAATCGGCCACATCCACCTACACAATATGCAAATTCAGAAGCTGAAAAAATACTATTTTTCAACATATTTCAACCAAACCATATCATGTGACCCCTCTTTGGAACGAGCTCGTTCCAATGAGGGGTCACATGACATGGTTTTGTTGAAATGTTTTGAAAAATTTTAAAAACTTATATTTAAAATAATAAATTTTGATATCGTCTGCGTTGGGTAAAGGGTTAACCCAGAGTTTGAAATTTGACAGTGTAATTTCCTGGCCTCTGGGGTTGAAATGTACAAAACATGACGGAAAGTGTATCATTTTCACTCATCCATAAGCAGATTGAAACTGAGATTAACCCTCTGAATACTGATGGCAAAATATCAAAATTTTAAGAAGTTGAAAATGTTTCTCATAATGCAACAAGGAATATAACCAGTTCACGTTTGTTTGGCAGATCTCATGGAGTTCTGTCAAACCAGATTGAATTGGTTGGTTTTCTATTTGCATTTTGAGAAACCCTTGCAGCTTGAAATAACAGTAATTTGACATCAGAATGTAGAGCCCGAGTTAATGACATTTTTCACTAACTGTATTCCAACTTAAAACTTCTCAAATGAGATTTCCTCTGAATGTTATAAATGCAAAACTTCTGCTGGGAGGAGTCATCGACAGGCTATTCTATATTTTGTGGGTTATGTCCCTTTGCCAAAATGGTGATTGCTGTTATTTTCATGACATGCACTGCACTTCTGAATAGACTGCTCCACAAAATTGATTCTGTAACTCTTAAATTTTGAAAAACAAGGATTCCTTGTTTAGAAGTTAGATCAATGAACTTAATGCAGGTGGCATCCAGGATGTGCACCCTCATCACCAGTTGACAATGGAGATCAGAATTTGACAGAGATTCACATTTACTGAAAAATAAAATAGCATAATGGCCAATTCGATCTAACCATTGATAAATACATACCAGGGGCACGTACACCAATGGGTTAAATTATAGGCTGCATGCATGTGTAACAAACACATCCTTACCATAACTCTAATCAACAATCTAGAACAATATAAACCTAAAATGTATACATTTATTAGTCATGACTTTAACAAAATTGTTTGATTGGTTATTGGGGTTTAATGACACTTTGAGCACCCAGGGTCATATCTTCTCAGACCGTTTTATGGGTGGATATGCCAGAGAGAACCACTGAGTTGTGGTGGTCTGTAACAATGAAATGTATATTTCTGCATTTTGTACATCCTCAAATTTGTGTTTGAGCATTATGGAAAACAGCAATGGCAGCACCAGATTTTTGTTCAGAGAGTGGGATGGGGTAGGAGTGGAACATTTTAGTTCTCCATTGTGGGGATAGGGGGTTGTTTGGTGTGTGTATGTGTCAGAAAGGAGTGATGCCTATTTTCTTGGGGGCGGGGGGTGGGGGGAGGAGGATATGAATTAATTTTTGTCCTGCAAAATATTTTCTTGAAATTGTTATAAAATTAACTTATGACTGTTGGAAAGCAAAGCAACCATGTTTTGATTATTTGATGAATTAATGAATAAAGTTTGCCTTCCATAACTCATTGACAAGAAGACTACTCCTATTTATGGCGGTACATTCTGTCAACAGGAGCCAGGAACACACTTCCATTAGTGATTTTTGTACTGGTCAGGAAAATTCACTTACAGCAAGCAAATACTTAAACCCCAAATGTGTTTTTTTGGCATCCAGTTCATGGCTCAAAATTCATGTGAGAATCAGAATCAATTCTACTATATGATTCCCACCAAGGAAACAATGAAAATTAGTTTTGATTCTCAAAGAATGTTCATTTGATTCTGGTCATAAATTTGGAAAGTGTCATTAACTCCTTACATGCTACTGGCAGATATTCCTGCCCAGGACAGGATTTATCTTGTCTCTGAAATATGTATAATTTGGGCATATTTAATCCAGTTTCCACCCTGTAAATTGAATGCATTTTTTAACCAATGATTTTTTTGGGTTAAACTTACATAAATTTTTCATCAGATCTAGTCCTGGCTGCTTAAGAACAGCCATGACTAGATTTGATGAAAAATATCTAAAAATATACTCTGCAGGTTAAGAATTATAGGCCCGGAGAATTCCAATTTTTGTTGCTCCCTCATAATGTGGTAACACTTTAACTTAGCAGTGATGTCTAAGGAAGTCTTGGTCGCCTATACAGGCAGCCAAGACTTTACTAGAAACCACTGCCAGGCACTGTAACTGCCATCATTCCATCAGCAAGACCACCAAAATGCCTTTCACATGGAACATGTGTTTTACATGTACATGTAAGAGAAGAAACAAACCAATGTTTGAACTAGGTCTTTAAGGGTTAAGCATCCGTAGTAAATACACAAATGTGAAGTTTGTTTTTACCATGGAATATGTACTGGTTGCACTCCCAAGGGTTTTACAGAGTTCAAATTCTACATTATTTAAGAACTTAAAATTAATTTTTGCAGCAGGAGTTCATTAGAATTGAAACTGATTTATACAAATTTTAAGGTCTGGGATTTTGCACTGAATCATTTTAAAACTTGTATATTTTATTCATTGTATCACAAACTTATAGCAATGGTTAAGAATTTGTGCATGTTAGTTATTTTTTTAATAATTTATTATTGGAGAGCGTGTCACTGTAATAAGTTGTAAGTAAAATCATTTTTATTTTCAGAAATTTTTAAAGAAAACAAAAACAAGCAACCAACTCAGTGTGAAAAATAGTACTATAGTTATGGAAAGAGGAAAGCCTTACAACAGACCTGATAACCTGAACAAGAAACACAATCTGTATTGGTCTTGTGAGAAGAATTATCTTTATTTTAAATCTTTGAATCCTGCTGGCAGATATTCCTGCCCAGCACAGGGTTTCTCTTGTCACTGACATAAGTGTAATTTGGGCATATTTAAACATATTTTCCCCTGTAAATTGCATGGATGTTTTCACCAGTGATTTCTTGTTATATTTAGATTAATTTTTCATCAACAGTAGGCATGGCTGCTTTACAGCTGCCATGACTAGATTTGATGAAAAAATATCTTGAAAATACTCAGCGGGTTAAGAGTTAAGCCACAGCTTTCTTTCAGTATTCTTTTGTTCTAGATCTGTGGGTTTTCAATCATACAAATATATTGGCATATGTATTGCATTGTAAATGGTGAGAAACTCGGATATTTGTACTGTTTCCGATATTTGGATGGTACTAATATCTGCACTATAGACCATTGTTTGCAAATCGGGATAAATGTTAAGGTCTGCATGGACCACATTGAATTGAATGTATTGAAGCCAAAGAGGTCTGTAAAGCAGAAGAATTGAGTGATTATCAAAATAAATTTTCAATAAGTTTTATTTTTATTCAATTAACAGATATTTATTATGTAACCTATATGCAAATTCAGGTCAATTTTATCCTAAAAGCATAATAAATGGTTTAGTGTTTTAAATGTATATACTTTAACAGGGTTTTCCATCATGTAATATCCAGTTAAGGGGGGCCCTCTGTATTTGATTTGCAGCATATGTCTTCAGCAATGGCTAACCAAGTTTCAAATTGAATTCTACTCAATTGACACCATCCAGTAAATTGAAAGAAAACACTTTATCATGAACAGAAACTTTTGTCATGTGAACATTTTTAGCTCAACTTTGGCGAAGCCAAATTTGAGCTTATGCCATGGCCTGTCGTCCGTCTGTCCGTCTGTCCGTCTGTCCATCAACAATTCAATACGGCTCGGGCTAGAGGCCGTGTTTATAAACCGATCTTTACGAAACTTCTTGGGTACCTTTGTTATGACCATGGGACGAGAACGAGTGGTTTTGGGTTCGGTCCGAAATTCAAGATGGCAGCCAGCCACCATTTTGTACCGACGATGCAGAAATCTGTTTTTTGCACAGAACTTCCATATGAAAGCACTGATTTGAATAATTTTTTGTATGAATGTTTAGTACCATGGGATACATCACATATAATACGGGTTTTTTTCTCGTACGTAAATTATGCAAATTAGACTATCTTTGATGTATTTAGTGTTACTTTCAGCACTGTCAGTGCAAATGCCAATACGGCTCGGGCTAGAGGCCGCATTTATGAACCGATCTTTACGAAACGTCTTTGGTACCTTTGGTATCACCGTGGGACAAGAACGTGTGTTTTTGGGTGTGGTCCAAAATTCAAGATGGCCGCTAGCAGCCATTTTGTTCAAAATTAGAGGCAATCAGATTTTTGCGCAGAACTTCCATATGAAAGCGCTGATTTGAATAATTTTTTGTGTGAATGTTTAGTACCATGGGATACATCACATATAATACAGGTTTTTTTCTCATGCAGAAATTATGCAAATTAGATGAACTTTGATTTTTTCAGTACTACTTACACACAGTAAGTACACATGTCAATACGGCTCGGGCTAGAGGCTGTATTTATCAACCGATCTTCACGGAACGTCTTGGGTACCTTTGTTATCACTTTGGGACGAGAACGAGTGTTTCTGGGTGCGGCCCAAAATTCAAGATGGCTGCCAGTGGCCATTTTGTACCGAAATTAGGTCTAATCAGTTTTTTGTACACAACTTCTGTGCGGCTCAGGCTAGAGGCCGTATTTATGAACCGATCTTTACGAAACTTCTCGAGTACCTTTGTTATCACCATGGGATGAGAACGAGTGTTTTTGGGTATTGTCCGAAATTCAAGATGGCCACCAGCAGCCATTTTGTACCAAAATTAGTGCAATCAGTCTTTTGTACAGAACTTCTGTATGAAAGTTCTGATTTGAATAAATTTTTGTATGAATGTTTAGTAACATGGAATACATCACATATAGTACGGGTTTTTATCTCGTGCTGAAATTATGCAAAGTAGATGAACTTTGATTTATTCAGTGCTACTTATACACTGTAAGTGCACATGTCAATACGGCTCGGGCTAGAGGCTGTATTTATCAGCCGATCTTTACGAAACTTCTTGGGTACCTTTGTTATCACCTTGGGATGAGAACGAGTGTTTCTGAGTGTGGTCCAAATTCAAGATGGCTGCCAGTGGCCATTTTGTACCAAAATTAGGTCCAATCAGTTTTTTGTCACAACTTCTATACAGCTCGTATTTATGATCTTCATGAAACTTCTTGGGTACCTTTGTTTTCACCTTGGTACAGGAATGAGTGTGTTTTGGGGTGCCTTTGTTATCACAGTGCTATGAGAACAAATATTTTGGGGTTCAGTCAGACCCACTCTGGGACACAAAGATTTCTTTTCTAGTTTAGCATCTGACTGTCACCCACCTTTACAATACTTTACCTATTCATTTGTTACAGGCTACGGTCAGTATTTATGTACAGGCCGTTACAATACTTTATATGTACCTTTGTTATCAGGTCATTACCTAGATGTTTGTCATTGCTGTGTCACATACTATACATGTACATGTCTTGACAAGTTGAGCTACAGTGTCATTGACACTTTCATTTACTTTAAAAATTATATTAAACCCAGTCTTAAGGCTTTGCCTGTCTGCCTGTCTGTTTTGTCAACAACAGGTCGAAAAATACAACGGTTGCATGCAGCAGGTCAGTTGATTAATTTCTATTTGTCTATGTTATAATTATTCCCAAAACAACAAAATTATGCATCAACTCTTGTGTGAAAAAAAAATTGTACAAGTTAAACTCAGTTACTTCAAAAACACATTTGTCAGTTTGTCATTTGACAGGTATGTTTACAGTATGCTAGATTCAGAAGGAAAAATTTGGGAGTGAAGTGAACCCATGGAATGAACACTGTTTGATGCCCAGGGATTCTAAGCCTTGGTAAATCTGGGGTGTCTTGGTTATGATCGAGCATTGTCAAACAAGATAAATGGAATAAATACTCTGTTTTTCCCCAAAATGTAGGCAAAAAATAAAATTCTGGTTAACTGAATATTCTTAACTTAATAGTTTTACTTGGAAAGGTGTAAGTGCTATTAGTTTGTTTGAAAAAAGTAATTAATGGATGGTCCATGGACCCACTGTGCTGACTGTGGTTTAACCCTTTACCCTACGAATCGGCCACATCCACCTACACAATATGCAAATTCAGAAGCTGAAAAAATACTATTTTTCAACATATTTCAACCAAACCATATCATGTGACCCCTCTTTGGAACGAGCTCGTTCCAATGAGGGGTCACATGACATGGTTTTGTTGAAATGTTTTGAAAATTTTTAAAAACTTATATTTAAAATAATAAATTTTGATATCGTCTGCGTTGGGTAAAGGGTTAACCCAGAGTTTGAAATTTGACAGTGTAATTTCCTGGCTTCTGGGGTTGAAATGTACAAAACATGACGGAAAGTGTATCATTTTCACTCATCCATAAGCAGATTGAAACTGAGATTAACCCTCTGAATACTGATGGCAAAATATCAAAATTTTAAGAAGTTGAAAATGTTTCTCATAATGCAACAAGGAATATAACCAGTTCACGTTTGTTTGGCAGATCTCATGGAGTTCTGTCAAACCAGATTGAATTGGTTGGTTTTCTATTTGCATTTTGAGAAACCCTTGCAGCTTGAAATAACAGTAATTTGACATCAGAATGTAGAGCCCGAGTTAATGACATTTTTCACTAACTGTATTCCAACTTAAAACTTCTCAAATGAGATTTCCTCTGAATGTTATAAATGCAAAACTTCTGCTGGGAGGAGTCATCGACAGGCTATTCTATATTTTGTGGGTTATGTCCCTTTGCCAAAATGGTGATTGCTGTTATTTTCATGACATGCACTGCACTTCTGAATAGTCTGCTCCACAAAATTGATTCTGTAACTCTTAAATTTTGAAAAACAAGGATTCCTTGTTTAGAAGTTAGATCAATGAACTTAATGCAGGTGGCATCCAGGATGTGCACCCTCATCACCAGTTGACAATGGAGATCAGAATTTGACAGAGATTCACATTTACTGAAAAATAAAATAGCATAATGGCCAATTCGATCTAACCATTGATAAATACATACCAGGGGCACGTACACCAATGGGTTAAATTATAGGCTGCATGCATGTGTAACAAACACATCCTTACCATAACTCTAATCAACAATCTAGAACAATATAAACCTAAAATGTATACATTTATTAGTCATGACTTCAACAAAATTGTTTGATTGGTTATTGGGGTTTAATGACACTTTGAGCACCCAGGGTCATATCTTCTCAGACCGTTTTATGGGTGGATATGCCAGAGAGAACCACTGAGTTGTGGTGGTCTGTAACAATGAAATGTATATTTCTGCATTTTGTACATCCTCAAATTTGTGTTTGAGCATTATGGAAAACAGCAATGGCAGCACCAGATTTTTGTTCAGAGAGTGGGATGGGGTAGGAGTGGAACATTTTAGTTCTCCATTGTGGGGATAGGGGGTTGTTTGGTGTGTGTATGTGTCAGAAAGGAGTGATGCCTATTTTCTTGGGGGCGGGGAGTGGGGGGAGGAGGATATGAATTAATTTTTGTCCTGCAAAATATTTTCTTGAAATTGTTATAAAATTAACTTATGACTGTTGGAAAGCAAAGCAACCATGTTTTGATTATTTGATGAATTAATGAATAAAGTTTGCCTTCCATAACTCATTGACAAGAAGACTACTCCTATTTATGGCGGTACATTCTGTCGACAGGAGCCAGGAACACACTTCCATTAGTGATTTTTGTACTGGTCAGGAAAATTCACTTACAGCAAGCAAATACTTAAACCCCAAATGTGTTTTTTTGGCATCCAGTTCATGGCTCAAAATTCATGTGAGAATCAGAATCAATTCTACTATATGATTCCCACCAAGGAAACAATGAAAATTAGTTTTGATTCTCAAAGAATGTTCATTTGATTCTGGTCATAAATTTGGAAAGTGTCATTAACTCCTTGCATGCTACTGGCAGATATTCCTGCCCAGGACAGGATTCATCTTGTCTCTAAAATATGTATAATTTGGGCATATTTAATCGAGTTTCCACCCTGTAAATTGAATGCATTTTTTAACCAATGATTTTTTGGGGTTAAACTTACATAAATTTTTCATCTGATCTAGTCCTGGCTGCTTAAGAACAGCCATGACTAGATTTGATGAAAAATATCTAAAAATATACTCTGCAGGTTAAGAATTATGGGCCCGGAGAATTCCAATTTTTGTTGCTCCCTCATAATGTGGTAACACTTTAACTTAGCAATGATGTCTAAGGAAGTCTTGGTCGCCTATACAGGCAGCCAAGACTTTACTAGAAACCACTGCCAGGCACTGTAACTGCCATCATTCCATCAGCAAGACCACCAAAATGCCTTTCACATGGAACATGTGTTTTACATGTACATGTAAGAGAAGAAACAAACCAATGTTTGAACTAGGTCTTTAAGGGTTAAGCATCCGTAGTAAATACACAAATGTGAAGTTTGTTTTTACCATGGAATATGTACTGGTTGCACTCCCAAGGGTTTTACAGAGTTCAAATTCTACATTATTTAAGAACTTGAAATTAATTTTTGCAGCAGGAGTTCATTAGAATTGAAACTGATTTATACAAATTTTAAGGCCTGGCATTTTGCACTGAATCATTTTAAAACTTGTATATTTTATTCATTGTATCACAAACTTATAGCAATGGTTAAGAATTTGTGCATGTTAGTTATTTTTTTAATAATTTATTATTGGAGAGCGTGTCACTGTAATAAGTTGTAAGTAAAATCATTTTTATTTTCAGAAATTTTTAAAGAAAACAAAAACAAGCAACCAACTCAGTGTGAAAAATAGTACTATAGTTATGGAAAGAGGAAAGCCTTACAACAGACCTGATAACCTGAACAAGAAACACAATCTGTATTGGTCTTGTGAGAAGAATTATCTTTATTTTAAATCTTTGAATCCTGCTGGCAGATATTCCTGCCCAGCACAGGGTTTCTCTTGTCACTGACATAAGTGTAATTTGGGCATATTTAAACATATTTTCCCCTGTAAATTGCATGGATGTTTTCACCAGTGATTTCTTGTTATATTTAGATTAATTTTTCATCAACAGTAGGCATGGCTGCTTTACAGCTGCCATGACTAGATTTGATGAAAAAATATCTTGAAAATACTCAGCGGGTTAAGAGTTAAGCCACAGCTTTCTTTCAGTATTCTTTTGTTCTAGATCTGTGGGTTTTCAATCATACAAATATATTGGCATATGTATTGCATTGTAAATGGTGAGAAACTCGGATATTTGTACTGTTTCCGTATTTGGATGGTACTAATATCTGCACTATAGACCATTGTTTGCAAATCGGGATAAATTTTAAGGTCTGCATGGACCACATTGAATTGAATGTATTGAAGCCAAAGAGGTCTGTAAAGCAGAAGAATTGAGTGATTATCAAAATAAATTTTCAATAAGTTTTATTTTTATTCAATTAACAGATATTTATTATGTAACCTATATGCAAATTCAGGTCAATTTTATCCTAAAAGCATAATAAATGGTTTAGTGTTTTAAATGTATATACCTTTAACAGGGTTTTCCATCATGTAATATCCAGTTAAGGGGGGCCCTCTGTATTTGATTTGCAGCATATGTCTTCAGCAATGGCTAACCAAGTTTCAAATTGAATTCTACTCAATTGACACCATCCAGTAAATTGAAAGAAAACACTTTATCATGAACAGAAACTTTTGTCATGTGAACATTTTTAGCTCAACTTTGGCGAAGCCAAATTTGAGCTTATGCCATGGCCTGTCGTCCGTCTGTCCGTCTGTCCGTCTGTCCATCAACAATTCAATACGGCTCGGGCTAGAGGCCGTGTTTATAAACCGATCTTTACGAAACTTCTTGGGTACCTTTGTTATGACCATGGGACGAGAACGAGTGGTTTTGGGTTCGGTCCGAAATTCAAGATGGCAGCCAGCCACCATTTTGTACCGACGATGCAGAAATCTGTTTTTTGCACAGAACTTCCATATGAAAGCACTGATTTGAATAATTTTTTGTATGAATGTTTAGTACCATGGGATACATCACATATAATACGGGTTTTTTTCTCGTACGTAAATTATGCAAATTAGACTAACTTTGATGTATTTAGTGTTACTTTCAGCACTGTCAGTGCAAATGCCAATACGGCTCGGGCTAGAGGCCGCATTTATGAACCGATCTTTACGAAACCTCTTTGGTACCTTTGGTATCACCGTGGGACAAGAGCGTGTGTTTTTGGGTGTGGTCCAAAATTCAAGATGGCCGCTAGCAGCCATTTTGTTCAAAATTAGAGGCAATCAGATTTTTGCGCAGAACTTCCATATGAAAGCGCTGATTTGAATAATTTTTTGTGTGAATGTTTAGTACCATGGGATACATCACATATAATACAGGTTTTTTTCTCATGCAGAAATTATGCAAATTAGATGAACTTTGATTTTTTCAGTACTACTTACACACAGTAAGTACACATGTCAATACGGCTCGGGCTAGAGGCTGTATTTATCAACCGATCTTCACGGAACGTCTTGGGTACCTTTGTTATCACTTTGGGACGAGAACGAGTGTTTCTGGGTGCGGCCCAAAATTCAAGATGGCTGCCAGTGGCCATTTTGTACCGAAATTAGGTCTAATCAGTTTTTTGTACACAACTTCTGTGCGGCTCAGGCTAGAGGCCGTATTTATGAACCGATCTTTACGAAACTTCTTGAGTACCTTTGTTATCACCATGGGATGAGAACGAGTGTTTTTGGGTATTGTCCGAAATTCAAGATGGCCACCAGCAGCCATTTTGTACCAAAATTAGTGCAATCAGTCTTTTGTACAGAACTTCTGTATGAAAGTTCTGATTTGAATAAATTTTTGTATGAATGTTTAGTAACATGGAATACATCACATATAGTACGGGTTTTTATCTCGTGCTGAAATTATGCAAATTAGATGAACTTTGATTTATTCAGTGCTACTTATACACTGTAAGTGCACATGTCAATACGGCTCGGGCTAGAGGCTGTATTTATCAGCCGATCTTTACGAAACTTCTTGGGTACCTTTGTTATCACCTTGGGATGAGAACGAGTGTTTCTGAGTGTGGTCCAAATTCAAGATGGCTGCCAGTGGCCATTTTGTACCAAAATTAGGTCCAATCAGTTTTTTGTCACAACTTCTATACAGCTCGTATTTATGATCTTCATGAAACTTCTTGGGTACCTTTGTTTTCACCTTGGTACAGGAATGAGTGTGTTTTGGGGTGCCTTTGTTATCACAGTGCTATGAGAACAAATATTTTGGGGTTCAGTCAGACCCACTCTGGGACACAAAGATTTCTTTTCTAGTTTAGCATCTGACTGTCACCCACCTTTACAATACTTTACCTATTCATTTGTTACAGGCTACGGTCAGTATTTATGTACAGGCCGTTACAATACTTTATATGTACCTTTGTTATCAGGTCATTACCTAGATGTTTGTCATTGCTGTGTCACATACTATACATGTACATGTCTTGACAAGTTGAGCTACAGTGTCATTGACACTTTCATTTACTTTAAAAATTATATTAAACCCAGTCTTAAGGCTTTGCCTGTCTGCCTGTCTGTTTTGTCAACAACAGGTCGAAAAATACAACGGTTGCATGCAGCAGGTCAGTTGATTAATTTCTATTTGTCTATGTTATAATTATTCCCAAAACAACAAAATTATGCATCAACTCTTGTGTGAAAAAAAAATTGTACAAGTTAAACTCAGTTACTTCAAAAACACATTTGTCAGTTTGTCATTTGACAGGTATGTTTACAGTATGCTAGATTCAGAAGGAAAAATTTGGGAGTGAAGTGAACCCATGGAATGAACACTGTTTGATGCCCAGGGATTCTAAGCCTTGGTAAATCTGGGGTGTCTTGGTTATGATCGAGCATTGTCAAACAAGATAAATGGAATAAATACTCTGTTTTTCCCCAAAATGTAGGCAAAAAATAAAATTCTGGTTAACTGAATATTCTTAACTTAATAGTTTTACTTGGAAAGGTGTAAGTGCTATTAGTTTGTTTGAAAAAAGTAATTAATGGATGGTCCATGGACCCACTGTGCTGACTGTGGTTTAACCCTTTACCCTACGAATCGGCCACATCCACCTACACAATATGCAAATTCAGAAGCTGAAAAAATACTATTTTTCAACATATTTCAACCAAACCATATCATGTGACCCCTCTTTGGAACGAGCTCGTTCCAATGAGGGGTCACATGACATGGTTTTGTTGAAATGTTTTGAAAATTTTTAAAAACTTATATTTAAAATAATAAATTTTGATATCGTCTGCGTTGGGTAAAGGGTTAACCCAGAGTTTGAAATTTGACAGTGTAATTTCCTGGCTTCTGGGGTTGAAATGTACAAAACATGACGGAAAGTGTATCATTTTCACTCATCCATAAGCAGATTGAAACTGAGATTAACCCTCTGAATACTGATGGCAAAATATCAAAATTTTAAGAAGTTGAAAATGTTTCTCATAATGCAACAAGGAATATAACCAGTTCACGTTTGTTTGGCAGATCTCATGGAGTTCTGTCAAACCAGATTGAATTGGTTGGTTTTCTATTTGCATTTTGAGAAACCCTTGCAGCTTGAAATAACAGTAATTTGACATCAGAATGTAGAGCCCGAGTTAATGACATTTTTCACTAACTGTATTCCAACTTAAAACTTCTCAAATGAGATTTCCTCTGAATGTTATAAATGCAAAACTTCTGCTGGGAGGAGTCATCGACAGGCTATTCTATATTTTGTGGGTTATGTCCCTTTGCCAAAATGGTGATTGCTGTTATTTTCATGACATGCACTGCACTTCTGAATAGTCTGCTCCACAAAATTGATTCTGTAACTCTTAAATTTTGAAAAACAAGGATTCCTTGTTTAGAAGTTAGATCAATGAACTTAATGCAGGTGGCATCCAGGATGTGCACCCTCATCACCAGTTGACAATGGAGATCAGAATTTGACAGAGATTCACATTTACTGAAAAATAAAATAGCATAATGGCCAATTCGATCTAACCATTGATAAATACATACCAGGGGCACGTACACCAATGGGTTAAATTATAGGCTGCATGCATGTGTAACAAACACATCCTTACCATAACTCTAATCAACAATCTAGAACAATATAAACCTAAAATGTATACATTTATTAGTCATGACTTCAACAAAATTGTTTGATTGGTTATTGGGGTTTAATGACACTTTGAGCACCCAGGGTCATATCTTCTCAGACCGTTTTATGGGTGGATATGCCAGAGAGAACCACTGAGTTGTGGTGGTCTGTAACAATGAAATGTATATTTCTGCATTTTGTACATCCTCAAATTTGTGTTTGAGCATTATGGAAAACAGCAATGGCAGCACCAGATTTTTGTTCAGAGAGTGGGATGGGGTAGGAGTGGAACATTTTAGTTCTCCATTGTGGGGATAGGGGGTTGTTTGGTGTGTGTATGTGTCAGAAAGGAGTGATGCCTATTTTCTTGGGGGCGGGGGGTGGGGGGAGGAGGATATGAATTAATTTTTGTCCTGCAAAATATTTTCTTGAAATTGTTATAAAATTAACTTATGACTGTTGGAAAGCAAAGCAACCATGTTTTGATTATTTGATGAATTAATGAATAAAGTTTGCCTTCCATAACTCATTGACAAGAAGACTACTCCTATTTATGGCGGTACATTCTGTCGACAGGAGCCAGGAACACACTTCCATTAGTGATTTTTGTACTGGTCAGGAAAATTCACTTACAGCAAGCAAATACTTAAACCCCAAATGTGTTTTTTTGGCATCCAGTTCATGGCTCAAAATTCATGTGAGAATCAGAATCAATTCTACTATATGATTCCCACCAAGGAAACAATGAAAATTAGTTTTGATTCTCAAAGAATGTTCATTTGATTCTGGTCATAAATTTGGAAAGTGTCATTAACTCCTTGCATGCTACTGGCAGATATTCCTGCCCAGGACAGGATTCATCTTGTCTCTAAAATATGTATAATTTGGGCATATTTAATCGAGTTTCCACCCTGTAAATTGAATGCATTTTTTAACCAATGATTTTTTGGGGTTAAACTTACATAAATTTTTCATCTGATCTAGTCCTGGCTGCTTAAGAACAGCCATGACTAGATTTGATGAAAAATATCTAAAAATATACTCTGCAGGTTAAGAATTATGGGCCCGGAGAATTCCAATTTTTGTTGCTCCCTCATAATGTGGTAACACTTTAACTTAGCAATGATGTCTAAGGAAGTCTTGGTCGCCTATACAGGCAGCCAAGACTTTACTAGAAACCACTGCCAGGCACTGTAACTGCCATCATTCCATCAGCAAGACCACCAAAATGCCTTTCACATGGAACATGTGTTTTACATGTACATGTAAGAGAAGAAACAAACCAATGTTTGAACTAGGTCTTTAAGGGTTAAGCATCCGTAGTAAATACACAAATGTGAAGTTTGTTTTTACCATGGAATATGTACTGGTTGCACTCCCAAGGGTTTTACAGAGTTCAAATTCTACATTATTTAAGAACTTGAAATTAATTTTTGCAGCAGGAGTTCATTAGAATTGAAACTGATTTATACAAATTTTAAGGCCTGGCATTTTGCACTGAATCATTTTAAAACTTGTATATTTTATTCATTGTATCACAAACTTATAGCAATGGTTAAGAATTTGTGCATGTTAGTTATTTTTTTAATAATTTATTATTGGAGAGCGTGTCACTGTAATAAGTTGTAAGTAAAATCATTTTTATTTTCAGAAATTTTTAAAGAAAACAAAAACAAGCAACCAACTCAGTGTGAAAAATAGTACTATAGTTATGGAAAGAGGAAAGCCTTACAACAGACCTGATAACCTGAACAAGAAACACAATCTGTATTGGTCTTGTGAGAAGAATTATCTTTATTTTAAATCTTTGAATCCTGCTGGCAGATATTCCTGCCCAGCACAGGGTTTCTCTTGTCACTGACATAAGTGTAATTTGGGCATATTTAAACATATTTTCCCCTGTAAATTGCATGGATGTTTTCACCAGTGATTTCTTGTTATATTTAGATTAATTTTTCATCAACAGTAGGCATGGCTGCTTTACAGCTGCCATGACTAGATTTGATGAAAAAATATCTTGAAAATACTCAGCGGGTTAAGAGTTAAGCCACAGCTTTCTTTCAGTATTCTTTTGTTCTAGATCTGTGGGTTTTCAATCATACAAATATATTGGCATATGTATTGCATTGTAAATGGTGAGAAACTCGGATATTTGTACTGTTTCCGTATTTGGATGGTACTAATATCTGCACTATAGACCATTGTTTGCAAATCGGGATAAATTTTAAGGTCTGCATGGACCACATTGAATTGAATGTATTGAAGCCAAAGAGGTCTGTAAAGCAGAAGAATTGAGTGATTATCAAAATAAATTTTCAATAAGTTTTATTTTTATTCAATTAACAGATATTTATTATGTAACCTATATGCAAATTCAGGTCAATTTTATCCTAAAAGCATAATAAATGGTTTAGTGTTTTAAATGTATATACCTTTAACAGGGTTTTCCATCATGTAATATCCAGTTAAGGGGGGCCCTCTGTATTTGATTTGCAGCATATGTCTTCAGCAATGGCTAACCAAGTTTCAAATTGAATTCTACTCAATTGACACCATCCAGTAAATTGAAAGAAAACACTTTATCATGAACAGAAACTTTTGTCATGTGAACATTTTTAGCTCAACTTTGGCGAAGCCAAATTTGAGCTTATGCCATGGCCTGTCGTCCGTCTGTCCGTCTGTCCATCAACAATTCAATACGGCTCGGGCTAGAGGCCGTGTTTATAAACCGATCTTTACGAAACTTCTTGGGTACCTTTGTTATGACCATGGGACGAGAACGAGTGGTTTTGGGTTCGGTCCGAAATTCAAGATGGCAGCCAGCCACCATTTTGTACCGACGATGCAGAAATCTGTTTTTTGCACAGAACTTCCATATGAAAGCACTGATTTGAATAATTTTTTGTATGAATGTTTAGTACCATGGGATACATCACATATAATACGGGTTTTTTTCTCGTACGTAAATTATGCAAATTAGACTAACTTTGATGTATTTAGTGTTACTTTCAGCACTGTCAGTGCAAATGCCAATACGGCTCGGGCTAGAGGCCGCATTTATGAACCGATCTTTACGAAACCTCTTTGGTACCTTTGGTATCACCGTGGGACAAGAGCGTGTGTTTTTGGGTGTGGTCCAAAATTCAAGATGGCCGCTAGCAGCCATTTTGTTCAAAATTAGAGGCAATCAGATTTTTGCGCAGAACTTCCATATGAAAGCGCTGATTTGAATAATTTTTTGTGTGAATGTTTAGTACCATGGGATACATCACATATAATACAGGTTTTTTTCTCATGCAGAAATTATGCAAATTAGATGAACTTTGATTTTTTCAGTACTACTTACACACAGTAAGTACACATGTCAATACGGCTCGGGCTAGAGGCTGTATTTATCAACCGATCTTCACGGAACGTCTTGGGTACCTTTGTTATCACTTTGGGACGAGAACGAGTGTTTCTGGGTGCGGCCCAAAATTCAAGATGGCTGCCAGTGGCCATTTTGTACCGAAATTAGGTCTAATCAGTTTTTTGTACACAACTTCTGTGCGGCTCAGGCTAGAGGCCGTATTTATGAACCGATCTTTACGAAACTTCTTGAGTACCTTTGTTATCACCATGGGATGAGAACGAGTGTTTTTGGGTATTGTCCGAAATTCAAGATGGCCACCAGCAGCCATTTTGTACCAAAATTAGTGCAATCAGTCTTTTGTACAGAACTTCTGTATGAAAGTTCTGATTTGAATAAATTTTTGTATGAATGTTTAGTAACATGGAATACATCACATATAGTACGGGTTTTTATCTCGTGCTGAAATTATGCAAATTAGATGAACTTTGATTTATTCAGTGCTACTTATACACTGTAAGTGCACATGTCAATACGGCTCGGGCTAGAGGCTGTATTTATCAGCCGATCTTTACGAAACTTCTTGGGTACCTTTGTTATCACCTTGGGATGAGAACGAGTGTTTCTGAGTGTGGTCCAAATTCAAGATGGCTGCCAGTGGCCATTTTGTACCAAAATTAGGTCCAATCAGTTTTTTGTCACAACTTCTATACAGCTCGTATTTATGATCTTCACGAAACTTCTTGGGTACCTTTGTTTTCACCTTGGTACAGGAATGAGTGTGTTTTGGGGTGCCTTTGTTATCACAGTGCTATGAGAACAAATATTTTGGGGTTCAGTCAGACCCACTCTGGGACACAAAGATTTCTTTTCTAGTTTAGCATCTGACTGTCACCCACCTTTACAATACTTTACCTATACATTTGTTACAGGCTACGGTCAGTATTTATGTACAGGCCGTTACAATACTTTATATGTACCTTTGTTATCAGGTCATTACCTAGATGTTTGTCATTGCTGTGTCACATACTATACATGTACATGTCTTGACAAGTTGAGCTACAGTGTCATTGACACTTTCATTTACTTTAAAAATTATATTAAACCCAGTCTTAAGGCTTTGCCTGTCTGCCTGTCTGTTTTGTCAACAACAGGTCGAAAAATACAACGGTTGCATGCAGCAGGTCAGTTGATTAATTTCTATTTGTCTATGTTATAATTATTCCCAAAACAACAAAATTATGCATCAACTCTTGTGTGAAAAAAAAATTGTACAAGTTAAACTCAGTTACTTCAAAAACACATTTGTCAGTTTGTCATTTGACAGGTATGTTTACAGTATGCTAGATTCAGAAGGAAAAATTTGGGAGTGAAGTGAACCCATGGAATGAACACTGTTTGATGCCCAGGGATTCTAAGCCTTGGTAAATCTGGGGTGTCTTGGTTATGATCGAGCATTGTCAAACAAGATAAATGGAATAAATACTCTGTTTTTCCCCAAAATGTAGGCAAAAAATAAAATTCTGGTTAACTGAATATTCTTAACTTAATAGTTTTACTTGGAAAGGTGTAAGTGCTATTAGTTTGTTTGAAAAAAGTAATTAATGGATGGTCCATGGACCCAATGTGCTGACTGTGGTTTAACCCTTTACCCTACGAATCGGCCACATCCACCTACACAATATGCAAATTCAGAAGCTGAAAAAATACTATTTTTCAACATATTTCAACCAAACCATATCATGTGACCCCTCTTTGGAACGAGCTCGTTCCAATGAGGGGTCACATGACATGGTTTTGTTGAAATGTTTTGAAAATTTTTAAAAACTTATATTTAAAATAATAAATTTTGATATCGTCTGCGTTGGGTAAAGGGTTAACCCAGAGTTTGAAATTTGACAGTGTAATTTCCTGGCTTCTGGGGTTGAAATGTACAAAACATGACGGAAAGTGTATCATTTTCACTCATCCATAAGCAGATTGAAACTGAGATTAACCCTCTGAATACTGATGGCAAAATATCAAAATTTTAAGAAGTTGAAAATGTTTCTCATAATGCAACAAGGAATATAACCAGTTCACGTTTGTTTGGCAGATCTCATGGAGTTCTGTCAAACCAGATTGAATTGGTTGGTTTTCTATTTGCATTTTGAGAAACCCTTGCAGCTTGAAATAACAGTAATTTGACATCAGAATGTAGAGCCCGAGTTAATGACATTTTTCACTAACTGTATTCCAACTTAAAACTTCTCAAATGAGATTTCCTCTGAATGTTATAAATGCAAAACTTCTGCTGGGAGGAGTCATCGACAGGCTATTCTATATTTTGTGGGTTATGTCCCTTTGCCAAAATGGTGATTGCTGTTATTTTCATGACATGCACTGCACTTCTGAATAGTCTGCTCCACAAAATTGATTCTGTAACTCTTAAATTTTGAAAAACAAGGATTCCTTGTTTAGAAGTTAGATCAATGAACTTAATGCAGGTGGCATCCAGGATGTGCACCCTCATCACCAGTTGACAATGGAGATCAGAATTTGACAGAGATTCACATTTACTGAAAAATAAAATAGCATAATGGCCAATTCGATCTAACCATTGATAAATACATACCAGGGGCACGTACACCAATGGGTTAAATTATAGGCTGCATGCATGTGTAACAAACACATCCTTACCATAACTCTAATCAACAATCTAGAACAATATAAACCTAAAATGTATACATTTATTAGTCATGACTTTAACAAAATTGTTTGATTGGTTATTGGGGTTTAATGACACTTTGAGCACCCAGGGTCATATCTTCTCAGACCGTTTTATGGGTGGATATGCCAGAGAGAACCACTGAGTTGTGGTGGTCTGTAACAATGAAATGTATATTTCTGCATTTTGTACATCCTCAAATTTGTGTTTGAGCATTATGGAAAACAGCAATGGCAGCACCAGATTTTTGTTCAGAGAGTGGGATGGGGTAGGAGTGGAACATTTTAGTTCTCCATTGTGGGGATAGGGGGTTGTTTGGTGTGTGTATCTGTCAGAAAGGAGTGATGCCTATTTTCTTGGGGGCGGGGGGTGGGGGGAGGAGGATATGAATTAATTTTTGTCCTGCAAAATATTTTCTTGAAATTGTTATAAAATTAACTTATGACTGTTGGAAAGCAAAGCAACCATGTTTTGATTATTTGATGAATTAATGAATAAAGTTTGCCTTCCATAACTCATTGACAAGAAGACTACTCCTATTTATGGCGGTACATTCTGTCGACAGGAGCCAGGAACACACTTCCATTAGTGATTTTTGTACTGGTCAGGAAAATTCACTTACAGCAAGCAAATACTTAAACCCCAAATGTGTTTTTTTGGCATCCAGTTCATGGCTCAAAATTCATGTGAGAATCAGAATCAATTCTACTATATGATTCCCACCAAGGAAACAATGAAAATTAGCTTTGATTCTCAAAGAATGTTCATTTGATTCTGGTCATAAATTTGGAAAGTGTCATTAACTCCTTGCATGCTACTGGCAGATATTCCTGCCCAGGACAGGATTTATCTTGTCTCTGAAATATGTATAATTTGGGCATATTTAATCCAGTTTCCACCCTGTAAATTGAATGCATTTTTTAACCAATGATTTTTTGGGGTTAAACTTACATAAATTTTTCATCAGATCTAGTCCTGGCTGCTTAAGAACAGCCATGACTAGATTTGATGAAAAATATCTAAAAATATACTCTGCAGGTTAAGAATTATAGGCCCGGAGAATTCCAATTTTTGTTGCTCCCTCATAATGTGGTAACACTTTAACTTAGCAGTGATGTCTAAGGAAGTCTTGGTCGCCTATACAGGCAGCCAAGACTTTACTAGAAACCACTGCCAGGCACTGTAACTGCCATCATTCCATCAGCAAGACCACCAAAATGCCTTTCACATGGAACATGTGTTTTACATGTACATGTAAGAGAAGAAACAAACCAATGTTTGAACTAGGTCTTTAAGGGTTAAGCATCCGTAGTAAATACACAAATGTGAAGTTTGTTTTTACCATGGAATATGTACTGGTTGCACTCCCAAGGGTTTTACAGAGTTCAAATTCTACATTATTTAAGAACTTAAAATTAATTTTTGCAGCAGGAGTTCATTAGAATTGAAACTGATTTATACAAATTTTAAGGCCTGGGATTTTGCACTGAATCATTTTAAAACTTGTATATTTTATTCATTGTATCACAAACTTATAGCAATGGTTAAGAATTTGTGCATGTTAGTTATTTTTTTAATAATTTATTATTGGAGAGCGTGTCACTAATAAGTTGTAAGTAAAATCATTTTTATTTTCAGAAATTTTTAAAGAAAACAAAAACAAGCAACCAACTCAGTGTGAAAAATAGTACTATAGTTATGGAAAGAGGAAAGCCTTACAACAGACCTGATAACCTGAACAAGAAACACAATCTGTATTGGTCTTGTGAGAAGAATTATCTTTACTTTAAATCTTTGAATTCTGCTGGCAGATATTCCTGCCCACCACAAGGTTTCTCTTGTCACTGACATAAGTATAATTTGGCCATATTTAAACATATTTTCCCCTGTAAATTGCATGGATGTTTTCACCAGTGATTTCTTGTTATATTTAGATTAATTTTTCATCAACAGTAGGCATGGCTGCTTTACAGCTGCCATGACTAGATTTGATGAAAAAATATCTTGAAAATACTCAGCGGGTTAAGAGTTAAGCCACAGCTTTCTTTCAGTATTCTTTTGTTCTAGATCTGTGGGTTTTCAATCATACAAATATATTGGCATATGTATTGCATTGTAAATGGTGAGAAACTCGGATATTTGTACTGTTTCCGATATTTGGATGGTACTAATATCTGCACTATAGACCATTGTTTGCAAATCGGGATAAATGTTAAGGTCTGCATGGACCACATTGAATTGAATGTATTGAAGCCAAAGAGGTCTGTAAAGCAGAAGAATTGAGTGATTATCAAAATAAATTTTCAATAAGTTTTATTTTTATTCAATTAACAGATATTTATTATGTAACCTATATGCAAATTCAGATCAATTTTATCCTAAAAGCATAATAAATGGTTTAGTGTTTTAAATGTATATACCTTTAACAGGGTTTTCCATCATGTAATATACAGTTAAGTGAGTCCCTCTGTATTTGCTTTGCAGCATATGTCTTCAGCAATGGCTAACCAAGTTTCAAATTGAATTCTACTCAATTGACACCATCCAGTAAATTGAAAGAAAACACTTTATCATATGACTATGACATTTTTACCCTAAATATCACTACTGTTTGACGATGTTTTCCAAACTGTTGTATCACACTGGGTGAGATTTTTCCAGATCAAAAGTCCATATCACACTCTTACGGAAATCAAAAATCCATATCACACTCCCATGGAAATATCCGAGAGGAAGAATCTGGGTATCTAATTTATAACGGCCAGTGAATCGAAGTGAGCAAATTATGTTACTATTTGTGTGTCATATGATAAACATATCATCATAACAGTGTGTTGATCCATGTCGTCACATCATGTCTCGTTGAGGTGGCCAGATTTTCGGATCTCACGAGCTGCCTGCGGCAGCTCGTGTGATCCGAAAATCTGGCCACCTGAACTCGACGTGATACGACGACACGGATCAGCACACTGTTATGATAATATCTATTTATCATGAACAGAAACTTTTGTCATGTGAACATTTTTTACTTTAAAAATTATATTAAACCCAGTCTTGAGGCTTTGCCTGTCTGCCTGTCAGTTTTGTCAACAACAGGTTGAAAAATACAACGGTTGCATGCAGCAGGTCATTTGATTAATTTCTATTTGTCTATGTTATATAATTATTCCCAAAACAACAAAATTATGAATCAACTCTTGTGTGAAAAAAAATTGTACAAGCTAAACTCAGTTACTTCAAAAACACATTTGTCACTTTGTCATTTGACAGGTATGTTTACAGTATGCTAGATTCAGAAGGAAAAATTTGGGAGTGAAGTGAACCCATGGAATGAACACTGTTTGATGCCCAGGGATTCTAAACCTTGGTAAATCTGGGGTGTCTTGGTTACGATCGAGCATTGTCAAACAAGATATAATGGAATAAATACTCTGTTTTTCCCCAAAATGTTGGCAAAATACAAAATTCTGGTTAACTGAATATTCTTAACTTAATAGTTTTACTTGGAAAGGTGTAAGTACTATTAGTTTGTTTGTTTGATAAAAGTAATTAATGGATGGTCCATGGACCCATTGTGCTGACTATGGTTTAACCCTTTACCCAACGAATCGGCCACATCCACCCACACAATATGCAAATTCAGAAGCTGAAAAAATACTATTTTTCAACATATTTCAACCAAACCATATCATGTGACCCCTCTTTGGAACGAGCTCGTCGAGCTCATTCCAATGAGGGGTCACATGACATGGTTTTGTTGAAATGTTTTGAAAAATTTTAAAAACTTGTATTTAAAATAATAAATTTTGATATCGTCTGCGTTGGGTAAAGGGCTAACCCAGATTTTGAAATTTGACAATTTGACAACGTAATTTCCTGGCTTCTGGTGTTGAAATGTACAAAACATGACGGAAAGTGTATCATTTTCACTCATCCATAAGCAGATTGAAACTGAGATTAACCCTCTGAATACTGATGGCAAAATATCAAAATTTTAAAAAGTTGAAAATGTTTCTCATAATGCAACAAGGAATATAACCAGTTCACGTTTGTTTGGCAGATCTCATGGAGTTCTGTCAAACCAGATTGAATTGGTTGATTTTCTATTTGCATTTTGAGAAACCCTTGCAGCTTGAAATAACAGTAATTTGACATCAAAACTTAGAGCCTAGGTTAATGTCATTTTTCACTGTATTCCAACTTAAAACTTCTCAAATGAGATTTCCTCTGAATGTTATAAATGCAAAACTTTTGCTGGGAGGAGTCATCGACAGGCTATTCTATATTTTGTGGGTCATGTCCCTTTGCCAAAATGGTGATTGCTGTTATTTTCATGACATGTACTGCACTTCTGAATAGACTGCTCCACAAAATTGATTCTGTAACTCTTAAATTTTGAAAAACAAGGATTCCTTGTTTAGAAGTTAGATCAATGAACTTAATGCAGGTGGCATCCAGGATGTGCACCCTCATCACCAGCTGACAATGGAGATCAGAATTTGACAGAGATTCACATTTACTGAAAAATAAAATAGCATAATGGCCAATTCGATCTAACCATTGACCTAACCTACCAGGGGCACGTACACCAGTCGGTTAAATTATAGGCTACATGTATAACAAACACATCCTTACCATAACTCTAATCAATAACCTAGAACAATATAAACCTAAAATGTATACATTTATTAGTCATGACTTTAACAAAATTGTTTGATTGTTTATTGGGGTTTAATGACACTTTGAGCACGCAGGGTCATATCTTCTCGGAGCGTTTTATGGGTGGATATGCCAGAGAGAACCACTGAGTTGTGGTGGTCTATAACAATGAAATGTATATTTCTGCATTTTATACATCCTCAAATTTGTGTTTGAGCATTATGGAAAACAGCAATGGCAGCGCCAGATTTTTGTTCAGAGAGTGGGATGGGGTAGGAGTGGAACATTTTAGTTCTCCATTGTGGGGATAGGGGGTTGTTTTGTGTGTCGGAAAGGAGTGATGCCTATTTTCTTGGGGGCGGGGGGTGGGGGGGGAGGAGGATATGAATTAATTTTTGTCCTGCAAAATATTTTCTTGAAATTGTTATAAAATTAAGTTATGACTGTTGGAAAGCAAAGCAGCCATGTTTTGATTATTTGATGAATTAATGAGTAAAGTTTGCCTTCCATAACTCATTGACAAGAAGACTACTCCTATTTATAGTGGTACATTCTGTCAACAGGAGCCAGGAACACACTTCCATTAGTGATTTTTGTACTGGTCAGGAAAATTCACTTGCAGCAAGCAAAGACTTAAATCCCAAATGTGTTTTTTTGGCATCCAGTTCATGGCTCAAAATTCATGTGAGAATCAGAATCAATTCTACTATATGATTCCCACCAGGGAAACAATGGAAATCAGTTTTGATTCTCAAAGAATGTTCATTTGATTCTGGTCATAAATTTGGAAAGTGTCATTAACTCCTTGCATGCTACTGGCAGATATTCCTGCCCAGGACAGGATTTATCTTGTCTCTGAAATATGTATAATTTGGGCATATTTAATCCAGTTTCCACCCTGTAAATTGAATGCATTTTTTAACCAATGATTTTTGGGGTTAAACTTACATAAATTTTTCATCAGATCTAGTCCTGGCTGCTTAAGAACAGCCATGACTAGATTTGATGAAAAATATCTAAATATATACTCTCCAGGTTAAGAGTCAAAATTTTCTGGGTACAGACGGCCAACAGTTAACAGTTCTGTAGTCAGCACAACGGAATAAATGTAGTGTTAGAAAATAAGTCTGTTGTGTATAAATATACAGTCATAATTTTTCGGCATTCTAAGTGGCTTTAACCTATTTTTAAACTGTGTTAAATAGTTGAGGTCAAGGATGGACTTCTGCACACAGCTGAATATGGTGGCGGTTCCCTGGACGAGGGTTGTGATTCCCCCGGCTTTTGCCCCGACTCTGACCCAATCCACGGACGCAACAGCTCGGAGTATTCTCTGTCTGCTTGGTGTCTGTGGTTCGGTGCCGGATCTCATTCCTCTAGGTCGACTGCATGTCATAACTCTCCAACACTTTCTGCTCAGTCGTTGGAGGCCGATTGTCGATCCTGTAGATCTGGTGCTTCAATTACTAGCATCTCTTCATCGTCACCTTCTTCTCTAGACAGATGTTCAGTGGATTATCAGGTATTTCTGTTGGACTTGCCCATATCCGATCGTGTTCTGTCGGCAGATGCCAGCGATCTCTGATGGGGCATGACATTGTTTTCTCAAGGTCGTTCCCTTCATGGTGTATGGGGCCAGAATCAAGCAGCTCTTCACATCAACCAGAAGGAGCTTCTTGCTCTTCTTCAGAGTTTCCGGCAGTGGATCCCCCCACCTTTCAAATCATCGGGTCTTTCTGTTGTTCGACAATTGTCTCTTTCATTTGGAACCAGGGCAGCATGCACTCGGTTGTCATGTACGAACTGGTTCAGGATCTTCTACTGCTAGCTCAGGATGTCAATGCCGGAGTGGTGGTTCGACACATTCCCGGACGTCTGAATGTCCTAGCCGACTCCCTGTCCCAACGTGACAGGGTCATTTCCACTCAGTGGATGCTTTACAGGGCAGTGTTCCAGTCGCATTGCGATCTCTGGGGTCATCCCCACATCGATCTTTTTTGTGACCTGTTGGAACCATCAAGTGGATACTTTCGTGTCCCTGTGTCTAGATCCTCTGGCTTTTGCCGTCGACACTCTGTCCATTGATTGGAACAGTGTTGTAGGCAATGCCTTCCCGCCACTACCAATTCTGCCCCAGGTCCTTGCCAAGATACGAACCTGCAATTGTCGAATCATTCTGATCGCTCCCCTGTCGCCTCAGCGGGTGTGGATCAATCAGCGCCACTTTCTGTTGGAGGTGGTTCTGACACGTATTCCTCTACGTCGTGACCTTCTTTGTCAAGGTCACCCGAGGAGGTTGCATGTCGACCCAACTTCATAGTGCCTTCATGCTTATCTTCGTTGGGTCCTGTCTCTCTCCGCAGAGGTTTTTTGTGACGAGCAGTGAAGTACATTTCTTCTTCAAGGCGGAACTCCACTAATTTAACCTATGTGGCTAGATGGAAGGTCTTCTGTCGATGGTGTGCTGATCACTTTGTTGATTATGCTGATCCTTTGGTATCACAGATTGGAGAGTTTCTGGTATATCTGTTTGATTCTCAGAGTCTCCAACCTGTTACCGTCAAAGGTATGTGGGAAAGCATCATATCGGCACTAATCCATACCTCTCCAAGCTTAGTCGGCATTTTTCTTTAGAAAGGGCTAGGGTTTTGCAGCTTACCCCAAGATGGAGTCTTTCTTGGGTGCTGCTTTGCTTGGTGGCAGGGAGGGGAATGTGCTGTTCAAACCTTTATCCCAGGTGGATATGTGTTTTCTCACATACATGACGGCTTTTCTGATGGCATTTGCCTCAGCCAGAAGGGTTGGTGAGCTTCACACCAGCTCAGTTGATGCAGCCTTTTTCAGGAGCTCTGCTAACAATGTTACTTTTACCACTGATTGCTCCTTTCTGGTCAAGAATCAGATGCCAGAAATTACTCCACCTCCTATCTGTATCAGTGCTGATGGTAATTGCTCTGTCAGGTTTGTGCAAAATCATATTTATCTCAACCAGACACAGTTCATTAGGAAAGCCAGGAAACAATTTTTTTCTGTCGCTTATGCCTGGTCGACAGAAGATCTATCCTCAATCCATTTCTCGGTGGATTTGTCTTGCTATTTACGCATGCTACACCCGTCTTGCGACTAGTGACTGATAATTGTATTACCAATCTTATTTTTGGCAACGAGGTATGTGCCTTGTCATTCTCCAATGTCTGACTTGTTTTGATCTACATTAATTTAAGTCGTCAGAAGTTAATTACAAAATGTATTTATCAATAGATTTTTTGAAAAACTGATTGGTGAGGACCCATAGACAACTAACTGTAACAGAAGAAATCAAGATTAAGAAAACATAATGCCTCTGTATGAAATGCACATACAATTGTTTACAGAGTTATGTCCCTTTTCATAAAACTTATCAATTGCATTCAGGTTTGGATTTGAATCACCAGTTCAGACTAAACATGCACTAATACCCCCCTCCCCTCCCTGCCCGCAAGCAAGGCAGCACCCAAGAAAGATTCCATCTTGGGGTAAGCTGCAAAATCCTAGGCGTTTTCAAAGAAAAGTGCCGAATAAGCTTGGACAGGTACAGAATAGTGCTGATACGATGCTTTCCCACATACGAAAAGGTCTCCAAAAGCATGGACCTGTACCCTTTGACGATAACAGGTTGGAGACCCCAAGAATCAAACATATATACCAGAAACTCTCCAATCTGTGTTATCGAAGGATCAGCATAATCAACAGAGTGATCAGCACACTATCGACAGAAGACTTCCACTTAGCCATATAGGCTAATCAGTGGAGTGCCACCTTGAAGAAGAAATGCACTCCACTGCTCGTCTCGAAAAACCTCTTTGAGGAAACTGGGCCCGACAAATATATACGTGAAGGCACAATGAAGTCGGGTTGAAATGAAACCTCCTTAGGTGACCTTGACAAAGAAGGTCGCGATGTAGTGGGAGACATGTCAGAACCGCGGCCAACAGAGAGCAGAGCTGATTGATCCACACACACTGAGGCAACAGGGGCGTGATCCGAATGAGTCAACAACTGCAGGTTCATATCTTGGCTAGAACCTGAGCCAGAATCGGACCTGGCGGGAAGGTGTAGCTGACAAGCCCATTCCAATTGAGTGACAGAGCATTCACGGCGAAAGCCAGAGGATCTGGACACAGGGACACGAAAGTGTCCACCTGATCATTCCAATGGGTCGCAGAAAGATCTGTGTGGGGATGACCCCAGAGATCGCAAAGCGACTGGAACTCTGCCCTGTGAAACATCCACTCAGTGGAAATGACCCTGCTTCGTCGGGACAGGGAGTCGGCTAGGACATTCAGATGATGAACCACCACACCTTCATTGACATCCTGAGCTAGCACTAGAAGATCCCGAGCCAATTTTTAAATGAGAACCGAGTGCGTGTCGCCCTTGTTCCGAATGTAAGAGATCATTGTCGAACTTTCGAACAACAGAAGGACCTGATGATTTGAAATGTGGGGAATCCACTGCCGGAAACTAAGAAGAAGAGCCAGAAGCTCCTTCTGGTTGATGTGAAGAGCTGCTTGATCCTGGTCCCATACACCATGAAGGGAAAGACCTAGAGGATCCAACTTCGCACCCCATCCGAGATAGCTGGCATCTGCCGCCAGAACACGATCGGATGTGGGCAAGTCCAGTGGAACTCCCTGCATAATCCACTGGACAGTTGTCCAGGCCTGAAGGTGACGATGAAGAGATGCTGGTAACTGAAGACCCAGATGCAGAGGATCGACATTCGGTTTCCAATGACAGAGCAGAAAGTGTTGGAGAGGTATGACATGCAGCCGACCTAGAGGAATTAGATCCATTACCAAACCGCAGCGACTGAGCAGCCAGAGAATACTCCGAGCTGTCGCGGTCGTGGACTGGGTCAGATTCAGGGTGAAAGCCGGGGGACTCACCCGGGGAACTGCCACCATATTCAGCTGTGTGCAGAAGTCCATCCCCAGGTGACAAAACAACTGAGAAGGGACCAGGTCCGACCTCTCCTCGACTCTGAACCCCAGCGACATGAGCAGGCTCAACAGTGTGTTGACATCTAACTCCAGAAGAGAGCACTGAAGTGCCTCTGGAGGATATCGTCCAGATACGGCGAAGTAGTCACCTTGGACTGTGTACAATGGAAGGCTATCACATGTGACATCAGTCAGGTGAAGGCCCAAGGAGCCAGGATGTGGCTGAAAGGCATGATCTTGAACTGGTAAACTCGCCCCAGAAAAGCGAACCTGAGATACTTTCGAGATGTCCGATGAATCGGAACGTGAAAGTAAGTAACTCGAAGGTCGATGCTGGAAGCGAAATCTCCCTGGGAAATGGAACTGACCTGAAAATATCCATGCTGAACTTGGGAGCAATGATAGACTGGTTCAGGATACTCAGATAAGCGGTCGGAGTCGGCCATCCTTCTTCGTCACCAAGAACAGGCGGGAATTAAATTCCACTGAATGAATTTTCTTGATGACCTCGATCTTCCCTTTGACAGGAGATTGTCTATCTCCGTGATCAAAAGTTCCCGATGTGAATCGTTTGAACGAACTTGGGTTGGAAGAGGCACTCTCGACAGAGTGGGGTGTCTCCGAAAAGATATCCGCAGACCGGACCGAACAACATCTAACACCCAAGGATCGGATGTGATCGTGGCCCAACGGTCTGCAAACTCTGATATCCTTCCTCCAACCTGGGATGAATCGAGGTGAAAGTCTTCATAGACTTGGAACTCAGCTTCGAGTCGCATGCTGCAAAAGCTTTGACCACCTGTACTGACTGGTATGGTCAAAGGCTCCCTGAAGTATTCTGAACCAGTCTATCATTGCTCCCAGGTTCAGCATGGAGACTTTCAGGTTGGTTGCATTTCCCAGGGAGATTTCGCTTCCAGCAGTGACCTGCGAGTCGCTTACTTTGACGATCCGATTTTGGGGACATCTCGAAAGTATCGCAAGTTCACTTTTCTGGGGAGAGTTTACCAGTTCAAGGTCATGCTCTCAGGTGCAGCCTACCTCCTTGGGACTTCTCCCGACTGATGTTGCATGTGATAGCCTTCCATTGCATACAGTCCAAGGTGACTACTTCGGCATATCTGGACAATATCCTCCAGAGGCACTTCAATGCTGCTCTTTTGGAGTCAGAGGTCAACACACCGTTGAGCCTGCTCACGTCGCAGGGTTTCCGAGTCAACGACGAGAAGTCGAACCTGGTCCCTTTTCAGTCATTTTGTCATCTGGGGATGGATTTCTGCACTCAGATGAATATGGTGGCGGTTCCCTGGGACAGAGCTATGATTCCCTTGGCTTTTGTCCTGATTCTGACCCAGTCCACGTCCACAACAGCTCGGAGTATTTTCCGGCTGCTCAGTCTCTGCAGTTCGGTGATGGATCTCATTCATCTAGGTCGGCTGCATGTCATACCTCTACAACACTTTCTGCTCAGTCACTGGAGGCCGAATGTCGATCCTCTGCATCTGGGTCTTCATTTACCAGCATTTCTTTATCGTCACCTTCTTGCCAGGACAAATGTTCAGTGGAATATGCAGGGAGATCCATTGGACTTGCCCATATCCGATTGTGTTCTGATGGCAGATGCCAGCGATCTCGTATGGGGTGCGACGTTGGATCCTCTAGGGCTTTCCCTTCATGGTGTACGCGACCAGGATCAAGCTGCTCTTCACATCAACCAGAAGGAGCTTCTGGCTCTTCTGAGTTTAGGCAGTGGATCCCCCACATTTCGAATAGTCAGGTCCTTCTGTTGTTCGACAATTCGACAGTGGTCTCTTACATTCAGAACCAGGGCGGCAAGTACTTGGTTCTCATGTATGAATTTGCTTGGGATCTTCTACCAGGGACCAGCCGTGAGGGCGACTAGGGCGATTATGTCGCCCTTCTAAGCCCAAAGTCGCCTAGAAAAATAGTCGGGGCGATTACAAGTCGCCCTCTAAAAATTGGCCAAAATGAGGAAAGTCTGAACTGAGTGATCAGAGGTTTACACAAAAACGATTATTTTCAAGAATCGAATGTGCTTGAGTGTGATAAATGAGCATTTCCTTTGTCAAATAAGCGACCATTTATTTGAAATCACACAGATTTTTTGTGTCTATTTTGTTCCGTTTCAGTGGGAGCTTCAAGTGTCGAAACGAAAATAGGTGACTTACGCGACTCAACAAATAACCCAGTTTGAAAGTAGGTTACATCGCTTAGGATGCCGAAAACGTATACACAACGGCCGTATTTTCTAACACTGTATTTGTATTTCGTTTTGCTGACGACTGTTAACTGTTGGGTCGTCTATTCCCAGAAAAACACGAATGGAATTGAAACATATGAAAAAAAGCTTTAGTGTTGACAAGAAAAGCTTGCAGGGCACAAGTGTGCATGTGAAGGATCTTGAAAAAGGGGTCCTCCTAAACACAGGAATGACACAAAATGACACGGAATGACACCGGAATGCCATAAAAATGATGAGGAATGACATTTATTTTACAAAATACCCGACCCCAGAATGTATTTTGTTTATTAACAAACAAAGTACCTTCCAAGCAACCTTTTTACATCTAGTCCTGTTCACACTTTCAGACTTAGGAAATTATTAGCTTAGTAGACTTGGGTGAAAGTCAACCACAGGAGGTTGCTGTGGGGATTGGCACGAAGAAGAGGGGAGGGGTCATGAAGGAGAGGGTAGCAGTGGGGATTTTCAGTCAATAATTACTTTGTGATTTTTTAACCTGGCATAGATGCATCATAGACAACTGGACCTGAATTAATTAGACGTTTATGGAGGACCACAAGCTGAAAATATGAAGGGGCGGCAGGGGGCTATGAAGTCTCCCTATTTGACTCTGCAGTCTCCCCATTTTTTCTGGAGGGAGACATGAAGTCTCCCTAAAATTCCCCCCTAGGCTGGTCCCTGTCTTCTACTGCTAACTCAGGATGTCAATGCCGGTGTGTTTGCTCGTCACATTCCCGGTCATCGGAATGTCCTTGCCGACTCCCTGAACCGATAGGGCAGGGTCATTTCCACTCAGTGGGTGCTTCACACGGCCGTGTTTCAGTCTCTTTGCGATCTCTGGGGTCATCCCCACATCGATCTTTTTACGACCCACTGGAATGATCAGGTGGACACTTTCGTGTTTCGTGAGAATACTCCGAGCTGTCGCGGTCGTGGACTGGGTCAGATTCAGGGTAAAAGCCGGGGGAATCACTGCCCTCGCCCGGGGAACCGCCACCATATTAAGCTGAGTGGAGAAGTCCATCCCCAGATGACAAAACAACTGAGAAGGGACCAGGTCCAACCTCTCCTTGACTCTGAACCCCAGTGATATGAGCAGGCTCAACAGTGTGTTGACATCTAACTCCAGAAGAGAGCATTGAAGTGCCTCTGGAGGATATCGTCCAGATACGGCGAAGTAGTCACCTTGGACTGTGTACAATGGAAGGCTATCACATGTGACATCAGTCAGGTGAAGGCCCAAGGAGCCAGGATGTGGCTGAAAGGCATGATCTTGAACGGGTAAACTCGCCCCAGAAAAGCGAACCTGAGATACTTTCGAGATGTCCGATGAATCGGAACATGAAAGTAAGCAACTCGAAGGTCGATGCTGGAATCGAAATCTCCTTGGGAAATGGAACTGACCTGAAAATATCCATGCTGAACTTGGGAGCAATGATAGACTGGTTCAGGATACTCAGATAAGCGGTCAAAGTCGGCCATCCTTCTTCGTCACCAAGAACAGGCGGGAATTAAATTCCACTGAATGAATTTTCTTGATGACCTCGATCTTCCCTTTGACAGGAGATTGTCTATCTCCATGATCAAAAGTTCCCGATGTGAATCGTTTGAACGAACTTGGGTTGGAAGAGGCACTCTCGACAGAGTGGGGTGCCTCCGAAAAGATATCCGCAGACCGGACCGAACAACATCTAACACCCAAGGATCGGATGTGATTGTGGCCCAACGGTCTGCAAACTCTGATATCCTTCCTCCAACCTGGGATGAATCGAGGTGAAAGTCTTCATAGACTTGGAACTCAGCTTCGAGTCGCATGCTGCAAAAGCTTTGACCACCTGTACTGACTGGTACAGTCGAAGGCACCCTGAAGTATTCTGAACCAGTCTATCATTGCTCCCTGGTTGAGCATGGAGACTTTCAGGTTGTTTGCATTTCCCAGGGAGATTTCGTTTCCAGCAGTGACCTGCGAGTCGCTTACTTTGACGATCCGATTTTGGGGACATCTCGAAAGTATCGCAAGTTCACTTTTCTGGGGAGAGTTTACCAGTTCAAGGTCATGCTCTCAGGTGCAGCCTACCTCCTTGGGACTTCTCCCGACTGATGTTGCATGTGATAGCCTTCCATTGCATACAGTCCAAGGTGACTACTTCGGCATATCTGGACAATATCCTCCAGAGGCACTTCAATGCTGCTCTTTTGGAGTCAGAGGTCAACACACCGTTGAGCCTGCTCACGTCGCAGGGTTTCCGAGTCAACGACGAGAAGTCGAACCTGGTCCCTTTTCAGTCATTTTGTCATCTGGGGATGGATTTCTGCACTCAGATGAATATGGTGGCGGTTCCCTGGGACAGAGCTATGATTCTCTTGGCTTTTGTCCTGATTCTGACCCAGTCCACGTCCACAACAGCTCGGAGTATTTTCCGGCTGCTCAGTCTCTGCAGTTCGGTGATGGATCTCATTCATCTAGGTCGGCTGCATGTCATACCTCTACAACACTTTCTGCTCAGTCACTGGAGGCCGAATGTCGATCCTCTGCATCTGGGTCTTCATTTACCAGCATCTCTTTATCGTCACCTTCTTGCCAGGACAAATGTTCAGTTGAATATGCAGGGAGATCCATTGGACTTGCCCATATCCGATTGTGTTCTGATGGCAGATGCCAGCGATCTCGTATGGGGTGCGACGTTGGATCCTCTAGGGCTTTCCCTTCATGGTGTACGCGACCAGGATCAAGCTGCTCTTCACATCAACCAGAAGGAGCTTCTGGCTCTTCTGAGTTTCGGCAGTGGATCCCCCACATTTCGAATCGTCAGGTCCTTCTGTTGTTCGACAATTCGACAGTGGTCTCTTACATTCAGAACCAGGGCGGCAAGTACTTGGTTCTCATGTATGAATTTGCTCGGGATCTTCTACCAGGGACCAGCCGTGAGGGCAACTGGGCGATTATGTCGCCCTTCTAAGCCCAAAGTCGCCTAGAAAAATAGTCGGGGCGATTACAAGTCGCCCTCTAAAAATTGGCCAAAATGAGGAAAGTCTGAACTGAGTGATCAGAGGTTTACACAAAAACGATTATTTTCAAGAATCGAATGTGCTTGAGTGTGATAAATGAGCATTTCCTTCGTCAAATAAGCGACCATTTATTTGAAATCACACAGATTTTTTGTTTCTATTTTGTTCCGTTTCAGTGGGAGCTTCAAGTGTCGAAACGAAAATAGGTGACTTACGCGACTCAACAAATAACCCAGTTTGAAAGTAGGTTACATCGCTTAGGATGCCGAAAACGTATACACAACAGCCGTATTTTCTAACACTGTATTTGTATTTCGTTTTGCTGACGACTGTTAACTGTTGGGTCGTCTATTCCCAGAAAAACACGAATGGAATTGAAACATATGAAAAAAAGCTTTAGTGTTGACAAGAAAAGCTTGCAGGGCACAAGTGTGCATGTGAAGGATCTTGAAAAAGGGGTCCTCCTAAACACAGGAATGACACAAAATGACACGGAATGACACCGGAATGCCATAAAAATGATGAGGAATGACATTTATTTTACAAAATACCCGACCCCAGAATGTATTTTGTTTATTAACAAACAAAGTACCTTCCAAGCAACCTTTTTACATCTAGTCCTGTTCACACTTTCAGACTTAGGAAATTATTAGCTTAGTAGACTTTGGTGAAAGTCAACCACAGGAGGGTGCTGTGGGGATTGGCACGAAGAAGAGGGTAGGGGTCATGAAGGAGAGGGTAGCAGTGGGGATTTTCAGTCAATAATTACTTTGTGATTTTTTAACCTGGCATAGATGCATCATAGACAACTGGACCTGAATTAATTAGACGTTTATGGAGGACCACAAGCTGAAAATATGAAGGGGCGGCAGGGGGCTATGAAGTCTCCCTATTTGACTCTGCAGTCTCCCCATTTTTTCTGGAGGGAGACATGAAGTCTCCCTAAAATTCCCCCCTAGGCTGGTCCCTGTCTTCTACTGCTAACTCAGGATGTCAATGCCGGTGTGTTGGCTCGTCACATTCCCGGTCATCGGAATGTCCTAGCCGACTCCCTGAACTGATAGGGCAGGGTCATTTCCACTCAGTGGGTGCTTCACACGGCCGTGTTCCAGTCTCTTTGCGATCTCTGGGGTCATCCCCACATCGATCTTTTTACGACCCACTGGAATGATCAGGTGGACACTTTCGTGTTTCGTGAGAATACTCCGAGCTGTCACGGGACTGGGTCAGATTCAGGGTAAAAGCCGGGGGAATCACTGCCCTCGCCCGGGGAACCGCCACCATATTAAGCTGTGTGGAGAAGTCCATCCCCAGATGACAAAACAACTGAGAAGGGACCAGGTCCAACCTCTCCTTGACTCTGAACCCCAGTGACATGAGCAGGCTCAACAGTGTGTTGACATCTAACTCCAGAAGAGAGCATTGAAGTGCCTCTGGAGGATATCGTCCAGATACGGCGAAGTAGTCACCTTGGACTGTGTACAATGGAAGGCTATCACATGTGACATCAGTCAGGTGAAGGCCCAAGGAGCCAGGATGTGGCTGAAAGGCATGATCTTGAACTGGTAAACTCGCCCCAGAAAAGCGAACCTGAGATACTTTCGAGATGTCCGATGAATCGGAACATGAAAGTAAGCAACTCGAAGGTCGATGCTGGAAGCGAAATCTCCTTGGGAAATGGAACTGACCTGAAAATATCCATGCTGAACTTGGGTGCAATGATAGACTGGTTCAGGATACTCAGATAAGCGGTCGAAGTCGGCCATCCTTCTTCGTCACCAAGAACAGGCGGGAATTAAATTCCACTGAATGAATTTTCTTGATGACCTCGATCTTCCCTTTGACAGGAGATTGTCTATCTGCATGATCAAAAGTTCCCGATGTGAATCGTTTGAAGGAACTTGGGTTGGAAGAGGCACTCTTGACAGAGTGGGGTGCCTCCGAAAAGATATCCGCAGACCGGACCGAACAACATCTAACACCCAAGGATCGGATGTGATTGTGGCCCAACGGTCTGCAAACTCTGATATCCTTCCTCCAACCTGGGATGAATCGAGGTGAAAGTCTTCATAGACTTGGAACTCAGCTTCGAGTCGCATGCTGCAAAAGCTTTGACCACCTGTACTGACTGGTACGGTCGAAGGCACCCTGAAGTATTCTGAACCAGTCTATCATTGCTCCCAGGTTCAGCATGGAGACTTTCAGGTTGGTTGCATTTCCCAGGGAGATTTCGCTTCCAGCAGTGACCTGCGAGTCGCTTACTTTGACGATCCGATTTTGGGGACATCTCGAAAGTATCTCAAGTTCACTTTTCTGGGGAGAGTTTACCAGTTCAAGGTCATGCTTTCAGGTGCAACCTGCCTCCTTGGGACTTCACCCGACTGATGTTGCATGTGATAGCCTTCCATTGCACACAGTCCAAGGTGACTACTTCGGCATATCTGGACAATATCCTCCAGAGGCACTTCAATGCTGCTCTTTTGGAGTCAGAGGTCAACACACCGTTGAGCCTGCTCACGTCGCAGGGTTTCCGAGTCAACGACGAGAAGTCGAACCTGGTCCCTTTTCAGTCATTTTGTCATCTGGGGATGGATTTCTGCACTCAGATGAATATGGTGGCGGTTCCCTGGGACAGAGCTATGATTCCCTTGGCTTTTGTCCTGATTCTGACCCAGTCCACGTCCACAACAGCTCGGAGTATTTTCCGGCTGATCAGTCTCTGCAGTTCGGTGATGGATCTCATTCATCTAGGTCGGCTGCATGTCATACCTCTACAACACTTTCTGCTCAGTCACTGGAGGCCGAATGTCGATCCTCTGCATCTGGGTCTTCATTTACCAGCATCTCTTTATCGTCACCTTCTTGCCAGGACAAATGTTCAGTGGAATATGCAGGGAGATCCATTGGACTTGCCCATATCCGATTGTGTTCTGATGGCAGATGCCAGCGATCTCGTATGGGGTGCGACATTGGATCCTCTAGGGCTTTCCCTTCATGGGGTACGCGACCAGGATCAAGCTGCTCTTCACATCAACCAGAAGGAGCTTCTGGCTCTTCCGAGTTTCGGCAGTGGATCCCCCACATTTCGAATAGTCAGGTCCTTCTGTTGTTCGACAATTCGACAGTGGTCTCTTACATTCAGAACCAGGGCGGCAAGTACTTGGTTCTCATGTATGAATTTGCTTGGGATCTTCTACCAGGGACCAGCCGTGAGGGCGACTAGGGCGATTATGTCGCCCTTCTAAGCCCAAAGTCGCCTAGAAAAATAGTCGGGGCGATTACAAGTCGCCCTCTAAAAATTGGCCAAAATGAGGAAAGTCTGAACTGAGTGATCAGAGGTTTACACAAAAACGATTATTTTCAAGAATCGAATGTGCTTGAGTGTGATAAATGAGCATTTCCTTCGTCAAATAAGCGACCATTTATTTGAAATCACACAGATTTTTTATTTCTATTTTGTTCCGTTTCAGTGGGAGCTTCAAGTGTCGAAACGAAAATAGGTGACTTATGCGACTCAACAAATAACCCAGTTTGAAAGTAGGTTACATCGCTTAGGATGCCGAAAACGTATACACAACGGCCGTATTTTCTAACACTGTATTTGTATTTCGTTTTGCCGACGACTGTTAACTGTTGGGTCGTCTATTCCCAGAAAAACACGAATGGAATTGAAACATATGAAAAAAAGCTTTAGTGTTGACAAGAAAAGCTTGCAGGGCACAAGTGTGCATGTGAAGGATCTTGAAAAAGGGGTCCTCCTAAACACAGGAATGACACAAAATGACACGGAATGACACCGGAATGCCATAAAAATGATGAGGAATGACATTTATTTTACAAAATACCCGACCCCAGAATGTATTTTGTTTATTAACAAACAAAGTACCTTCCAAGCAACCTTTTTACATCTAGTCCTGTTCACACTTTCAGACTTAGGAAATTATTAGCTTAGTAGACTTTGGTGAAAGTCAACCACAGGAGGGTGCTGTGGGGATTGGCACGAAGAAGAGGGGAGGGGTCATGAAAGAGAGGGTAGCAGTGGGGATTTTCAGTCAATAATTACTTTGTGATTTTTTAACCTGGCATAGATGCATCATAGACAACTGGACCTGAATTAATTAGACGTTTATGGAGGACCACAAGCTGAAAATATGAAGGGGCGGCAGGGGGCTATGAAGTCTCCCTATTTGACTCTGCAGTCTCCCCATTTTTTCTGGAGGGAGACATGAAGTCTCCCTAAAATTCCCCCCTAGGCTGGTCCCTGTCTTCTACTGCTAACTCAGGATGTCAATGCCGGTGTGTTGGCTCGTCACATTCCCGGTCATCGGAATGTCCTAGCCGACTCCCTGAACTGATAGGGCAGGGTCATTTCCACTCAGTGGGTGCTTCACACGGCCGTGTTCCAGTCTCTTTGCGATCTCTGGGGTCATCCCCACATCGATCTTTTTACGACCCACTGGAATGATCAGGTGGACACTTTCGTGTTTCGTGAGAATACTCCGAGCTGTCACGGGACTGGGTCAGATTCAGGGTAAAAGCCGGAGGAATCACTGCCCTCGCCCGGGGAACTGCCACCATATTAAGCTGTGTGGAGAAGTCCATCCCCAGATGACAAAACAACTGAGAAGGGACCAGGTCCAACCTCTCCTTGACTCTGAACCCCAGTGACATGAGCAGGCTCAACAGTGTGTTGACATCTAACTCCAGAAGAGAGCATTGAAGTGCCTCTGGAGGATATCGTCCAGATACGGCAAAGTAGTCACCTTGGACTGTGTACAATGGAAGGCTATCACATGTGACATCAGTCAGGTGAAGGCCCAAGGAGCCAGGATGTGGCTGAAAGGCATGATCTTGAACTGGTAAACTCGCCCCAGAAAAGCGAACCTGAGATACTTTCGAGATGTCCGATGAATCGGAACATGAAAGTAAGCAACTCGAAGGTCGATGCTGGAAGCGAAATCTCCTTGGGAAATGGAACTGACCTGAAAATATCCATGCTGAACTTGGGTGCAATGATAGACTGGTTCAGGATACTCAGATAAGCGGTCGAAGTCGGCCATCCTTCTTCGTCACCAAGAACAGGCGGGAATTAAATTCCACTGAATGAATTTTCTTGATGACCTCGATCTTCCCTTTGACAGGAGATTGTCTATCTGCATGATCAAAAGTTCCCGATGTGAATCGTTTGAAGGAACTTGGGTTGGAAGAGGCACTCTTGACAGAGTGGGGTGCCTCCGAAAAGATATCCGCAGACCGGACCGAACAACATCTAACACCCAAGGATCGGATGTGATTGTGGCCCAACGGTCTGCAAACTCTGATATCCTTCCTCCAACCTGGGATGAATCGAGGTGAAAGTCTTCATAGACTTGGAACTCAGCTTCGAGTCGCATGCTGCAAAAGCTTTGACCACCTGTACTGACTGGTACGGTTGAAGGCACCCTGAAGTATTCTGAACCAGTCTATCATTGCTCCCAGGTTCAGCATGGAGACTTTCAGGTTGGTTGCATTTCCCAGGGAGATTTCGCTTCCAGCAGTGACCTGCGAGTCGCTTACTTTGACGATCCGATTTTGGGGACATCTCGAAAGTATCTCAAGTTCACTTTTCTGGGGAGAGTTTACCAGTTCAAGGTCATGCTTTCAGGTGCAACCTGCCTCCTTGGGACTTCACCCGACTGATGTTGCATGTGATAGCCTTCCATTGCACACAGTCCAAGGTGACTACTTCGGCATATCTGGACAATATCCTCCAGAGGCACTTCAATGCTGCTCTTTTGGAGTCAGAGGTCAACACACCGTTGAGCCTGCTCACGTCGCAGGGTTTCCGAGTCAACGACGAGAAGTCGAACCTGGTCCCTTTTCAGTCATTTTGTCATCTGGGGATGGATTTCTGCACTCAGATGAATATGGTGGCGGTTCCCTGGGACAGAGCTATGATTCCCTTGGCTTTTGTCCTGATTCTGACCCAGTCCACGTCCACAACAGCTCGGAGTATTTTCCGGCTGCTCAGTCCCTGCAGTTCGGTGATGGATCTCATTCATCTAGGTCGGCTGCATGTCATACCTCTACAACACTTTCTGCTCAGTCACTGGAGGCCGAATGTCGATCCTCTGCATCTGGGTCTTCATTTACCAGCATCTCTTTATCGTCACCTTCTTGCCAGGACAAATGTTCAGTGGAATATGCAGGGAGATCCATTGGACTTGCCCATATCCGATTGTGTTCTGATGGCAGATGCCAGCGATCTCGTATGGGGTGCGACATTGGATCCTCTAGGGCTTTCCCTTCATGGTGTACGCGACCAGGATCAAGCTGCTCTTCACATCAACCAGAAGGAGCTTCTGGCTCTTCCGAGTTTCGGCAGTGGATCCCCCACATTTCGAATAGTCAGGTCCTTCTGTTGTTCGACAATTCGACAGTGGTCTCTTACATTCAGAACCAGGGCGGCAAGTACTTGGTTCTCATGTATGAATTTGCTTGGGATCTTCTACCAGGGACCAGCCGTGAGGGCGACTAGGGCGATTATGTCGCCCTTCTAAGCCCAAAGTCGCCTAGAAAAATAGTCGGGGCGATTACAAGTCGCCCTCTAAAAATTGGCCAAAATGAGGAAAGTCTGAACTGAGTGATCAGAGGTTTACACAAAAACGATTATTTTCAAGAATCGAATGTGCTTGAGTGTGATAAATGAGCATTTCCTTCGTCAAATAAGCGACCATTTATTTGAAATCACACAGATTTTTTATTTCTATTTTGTTCCGTTTCAGTGGGAGCTTCAAGTGTCGAAACGAAAATAGGTGACTTACGCGACTCAACAAATAACCCAGTTTGAAAGTAGGTTACATCGCTTAGGATGCCGAAAACGTATACACAACGGCCGTATTTTCTAACACTGTATTTGTATTTCGTTTTGCCGACGACTGTTAACTGTTGGGTCGTCTATTCCCAGAAAAACACGAATGGAATTGAAACATATGAAAAAAAGCTTTAGTGTTGACAAGAAAAGCTTGCAGGGCACAAGTGTGCATGTGAAGGATCTTGAAAAAGGGGTCCTCCTAAACACAGGAATGACACAAAATGACACGGAATGACACCGGAATGCCATAAAAATGATGAGGAATGACATTTATTTTACAAAATACCCGACCCCAGAATGTATTTTGTTTATTAACAAACAAAGTACCTTCCAAGCAACCTTTTTACATCTAGTCCTGTTCACACTTTCAGACTTAGGAAATTATTAGCTTAGTAGACTTTGGTGAAAGTCAACCACAGGAGGGTGCTGTGGGGATTGGCACGAAGAAGAGGGGAGGGGTCATGAAAGAGAGGGTAGCAGTGGGGATTTTCAGTCAATAATTACTTTGTGATTTTTTAACCTGGCATAGATGCATCATAGACAACTGGACCTGAATTAATTAGACGTTTATGGAGGACCACAAGCTGAAAATATGAAGGGGCGGCAGGGGGCTATGAAGTCTCCCTATTTGACTCTGCAGTCTCCCCATTTTTTCTGGAGGGAGACATGAAGTCTCCCTAAAATTCCCCCCTAGGCTGGTCCCTGTCTTCTACTGCTAACTCAGGATGTCAATGCCGGTGTGTTGGCTCGTCACATTCCCGGTCATCGGAATGTCCTAGCCGACTCCCTGAACTGATAGGGCAGGGTCATTTCCACTCAGTGGGTGCTTCACACGGCCGTGTTCCAGTCTCTTTGCGATCTCTGGGGTCATCCCCACATCGATCTTTTTACGACCCACTGGAATGATCAGGTGGACACTTTCGTGTTTCGTGAGAATACTCCGAGCTGTCACGGGACTGGGTCAGATTCAGGGTAAAAGCCGGAGGAATCACTGCCCTCGCCCGGGGAACTGCCACCATATTAAGCTGTGTGGAGAAGTCCATCCCCAGATGACAAAACAACTGAGAAGGGACCAGGTCCAACCTCTCCTTGACTCTGAACCCCAGTGACATGAGCAGGCTCAACAGTGTGTTGACATCTAACTCCAGAAGAGAGCATTGAAGTGCCTCTGGAGGATATCGTCCAGATACGGCAAAGTAGTCACCTTGGACTGTGTACAATGGAAGGCTATCACATGTGACATCAGTCAGGTGAAGGCCCAAGGAGCCAGGATGTGGCTGAAAGGCATGATCTTGAACTGGTAAACTCGCCCCAGAAAAGCGAACCTGAGATACTTTCGAGATGTCCGATGAATCGGAACATGAAAGTAAGCAACTCGAAGGTCGATGCTGGAAGCGAAATCTCCTTGGGAAATGGAACTGACCTGAAAATATCCATGCTGAACTTGGGTGCAATGATAGACTGGTTCAGGATACTCAGATAAGCGGTCGAAGTCGGCCATCCTTCTTCGTCACCAAGAACAGGCGGGAATTAAATTCCACTGAATGAATTTTCTTGATGACCTCGATCTTCCCTTTGACAGGAGATTGTCTATCTGCATGATCAAAAGTTCCCGATGTGAATCGTTTGAAGGAACTTGGGTTGGAAGAGGCACTCTTGACAGAGTGGGGTGCCTCCGAAAAGATATCCGCAGACCGGACCGAACAACATCTAACACCCAAGGATCGGATGTGATTGTGGCCCAACGGTCTGCAAACTCTGATATCCTTCCTCCAACCTGGGATGAATCGAGGTGAAAGTCTTCATAGACTTGGAACTCAGCTTCGAGTCGCATGCTGCAAAAGCTTTGACCACCTGTACTGACTGGTACGGTCGAAGGCACCCTGAAGTATTCTGAACCAGTCTATCATTGCTCCCAGGTTCAGCATGGAGACTTTCAGGTTGGTTGCATTTCCCAGGGAGATTTCGCTTCCAGCAGTGACCTGCGAGTCGCTTACTTTGACGATCCGATTTTGGGGACATCTCGAAAGTATCTCAAGTTCACTTTTCTGGGGAGAGTTTACCAGTTCAAGGTCATGCTTTCAGGTGCAACCTGCCTCCTTGGGACTTCACCCGACTGATGTTGCATGTGATAGCCTTCCATTGCACACAGTCCAAGGTGACTACTTCGGCATATCTGGACAATATCCTCCAGAGGCACTTCAATGCTGCTCTTTTGGAGTCAGAGGTCAACACACCGTTGAGCCTGCTCACGTCGCAGGGTTTCCGAGTCAACGACGAGAAGTCGAACATGGTCCCTTTTCAGTCATTTTGTCATCTGGGGATGGATTTCTGCACTCAGATGAATATGGTGGTGGTTCCCTGGGACAGAGCTATGATTCCCTTGGCTTTTGTCCTGATTCTGACCCAGTCCACGTCCACAACAGCTCGGAGTATTTTCCGGCTGCTCAGTCCCTGCAGTTCGGTGATGGATCTCATTCATCTAGGTCGGCTGCATGTCATACCTCTACAACACTTTCTGCTCAGTCACTGGAGGCCGAATGTCGATCCTCTGCATCTGGGTCTTCATTTACCAGCATCTCTTTATCGTCACCTTCTTGCCAGGACAAATGTTCAGTGGAATATGCAGGGAGATCCATTGGACTTGCCCATATCCGATTGTGTTCTGATGGCAGATGCCAGCGATCTCGTATGGGGTGCGACATTGGATCCTCTAGGGCTTTCCCTTCATGGTGTACGCGACCAGGATCAAGCTGCTCTTCACATCAACCAGAAGGAGCTTCTGGCTCTTCCGAGTTTCGGCAGTGGATCCCCCACATTTCGAATAGTCAGGTCCTTCTGTTGTTCGACAATTCGACAGTGGTCTCTTACATTCAGAACCAGGGCGGCAAGTACTTGGTTCTCATGTATGAATTTGCTTGGGATCTTCTACCAGGGACCAGCCGTGAGGGCGACTAGGGCGATTATGTCGCCCTTCTAAGCCCAAAGTCGCCTAGAAAAATAGTCGGGGCGATTACAAGTCGCCCTCTAAAAATTGGCCAAAATGAGGAAAGTCTGAACTGAGTGATCAGAGGTTTACACAAAAACGATTATTTTCAAGAATCGAATGTGCTTGAGTGTGATAAATGAGCATTATTTCCTTCGTCAAATAAGCGACCATTTATTTGAAATCACACAGATTTTTTATTTCTATTTTGTTCCGTTTCAGTGGGAGCTTCAAGTGTCGAAACGAAAATAGGTGACTTACGCGACTCAACAAATAACCCAGTTTGAAAGTAGGTTACATCGCTTAGGATGCCGAAAACGTATACACAACGGACGTATTTTCTAACACTGTATTTGTATTTCGTTTTGCTGACGACTGTTAACTGTTGGGTCGTCTATTCCCAGAAAAACACGAATGGAATTGAAACATATGAAAAAAAGCTTTAGTGTTGACAAGAAAAGCTTGCAGGGCACAAGTGTGCATGTGAAGGATCGTGAAAAAGGGGTCCTCCTAAACACAGGAATGACACAAAATGACACGGAATGACACCGGAATGCCTTAAAAATGATGAGGAATGACATTTATTTTACAAAATACCCGACCCCAGAATGTATTTTGTTTATTAACAAACAAAGTACCTTCCAAGCAACCTTTTTACATCTAGTCCTGTTCACACTTTCAGACTTAGGAAATTATTAGCTTAGTAGACTTTGGTGAAAGTCAACCACAGGAGGGTGCTGCGGGGATTGGCACGAAGAAGAGGGGAGGGGTCATGAAGGAGAGGGTAGCAGTGGGGATTTTCAGTCAATAATTACTTTGTGATTTTTTAACCTGGCATAGATGCATCATAGACAACTGGACCTGGATTAATTAGACGTTTATGGAGGAACACAAGCTGAAAATATGAAGGGGCGGCAGGGGGCTATGAAGTCTCCCTATTTGACTCTGCAGTCTCCCCATTTTTTCTGGAGGGAGACATGAAGTCTCCCTAAAATTCCCCCCTAGGCTGGTCCCTGTCTTCTACTGCTAACTCAGGATGTCAATGCCGGTGTGTTTGCTCGTCACATTCCCGGTCATCGGAATGTCCTAGCCGACTCCCTGAACCGACAGGGCAGGGTCATTTCAACTCAGTGGGTGCTTCACACGGCCATGTTCCAGTCTCTTTGCGATCTCTGGGGTCATCCCCACATCGATCTTTTTACGACCCACTGGAATGATCAGGTGGACACTTTCTTGTTTCGTGAGAATACTCCGAGCTGTTGCGGTCGTGGACTGGGTCAGATTCAGGGTAAAAGCCAGGGGAATCACTGCCCTCGCCCGGGGAACCGCCACCATATTAAGCTGTGTGGAGAAGTCCATCCCCAGATGACAAAACAACTGAGAAGGGACCAGGTCCAACCTCTCCTTGACTCTGAACCCCAGTGACATGAGCAGGCTCAACAGTGTGTTGACATCTAACTCCAGAAGAGAGCATTGAAGTGCCTCTGGAGGATATCGTCCAGATACGGCGAAGTAGTCACCTTGGACTGTGTACAATGGAAGGCTATCACATGTGACATCAGTCAGGTGAAGGCCCAAGGAGCCAGGATGTGGCTGAAAGACATGATCTTGAACTGGTAAACTCGCCCCAGAAAAGCGAACCTGAGATACTTTCGAGATGTCCGATGAATCGGAACATGAAAGTAAGCAACTCGAAGGTCGATGCTGGAAGCGAAATCTCCTTGGGGAAATGGAACTGGCCTGAAAATATCCATGCTGAACTTGGGAGCAATGATAGACTGGTTCAGGATACTCAGATAAGCGGTTGGAGTCGGCCATCCTTCTTCGTCACCAAGAACAGGCGGGAATTAAATTCAACTGAATGAATTTTCTTGATGACCTCGATCTTCCCTTTGACAGGAGATTGTCTATCTCCATGATCAAAAGTTCCCGATGTGAATCGTTTGAAGGAACTTGGGTTGGAAGAGGCACTCTCGACAGAATGGGGTGCCTCCGAAAAGATATCCGCAGACCGGACCGAACAACATCTAGCACCCAAGGATCGGATGTGATTGTGGCCCAACGGTCTGCTAACTCTGATATCCTTCCTCCAACCTGGGATGAATCGAGGTGAAAGTCTTCATAGACTTGGAACTCAGCTTCGAGTCGCATGCTGCAAAAGCTTTGACCACCTGTACTGACTGGTACGGTCGAAGGCACCCTGAAGTATTCTGAACCAGTCTATCATTGCTCCCAGGTTCAGCATGGAGACTTTCAGGTTGGTTGCATTTCCCAGGGAGATTTCGCTTCCAGCAGTGACCTGCGAGTCGCTTACTTTGACGATCCGATTTTGGGGACATCTCGAAAGTATCTCAAGTTCACTTTTCTGGGGAGAGTTTACCAGTTCAAGGTCATGCTTTCAGGTGCAACCTGCCTCCTTGGGACTTCACCCGACTGATGTTGCATGTGATAGCCTTCCATTGCACACAGTCCAAGGTGACTACTTCGGCATATCTGGACAATATCCTCCAGAGGCACTTCAATGCTGCTCTTTTGGAGTCAGAGGTCAACACACCGTTGAGCCTGCTCACGTCGCAGGGTTTCCGAGTCAACGACGAGAAGTCGAACCTGGTCCCTTTTCAATCATTTTGTCATCTGGGGATGGATTTCTGCACTCAGATGAATATGGTGGCGGTTCCCTGGGACAGAGCTATGATTCCCTTGGCTTTTGTCCTGATTCTGACCCAGTCCATGTCCACAACAGCTCGGAGTATTTTCCGGCTGATCAGTCCCTGCAGTTCGGTGATGGATCTCATTCATCTAGGTCGGCTGCATGTCATACCTCTACAACACTTTCTGCTCAGTCACTGGAGGCCGAATGTCGATCCTCTACATCTGGGTCTTCATTTACCAGCATCTCTTTATCGTCACCTTCTTGCCAGGACAAATGTTCAGTGGAATATGCAGGGAGATCCATTGGACTTGCCCATATCCGATTGTGTTCTGATGGCAGATGCCAGCGATCTCATATGGGGTGCGACATTGGATCCTCTAGGGCTTTCCCTTCATGGGGTACGCGACCAGGATCAAGCTGCTCTTCACATCAACCAGAAGGAGCTTCTGGCTCTTCCGAGTTTCGGCAGTGGATCCCCCACATTTCGAATAGTCAGGTCCTTCTGTTGTTCGACAATTCGACAGTGGTCTCTTACATTCAGAACCAGGGCGGCAAGTACTTGGTTCTCATGTATGAATTTGCTTGGGATCTTCTACCAGGGACCAGCCGTGAGGGCGACTAGGGCGATTATGTCGCCCTTCTAAGCCCAAAGTCGCCTAGAAAAATAGTCGGGGCGATTACAAGTCGCCCTCTAAAAATTGGCCAAAATGAGGAAAGTCTGAACTGAGTGATCAGAGGTTTACACAAAAACGATTATTTTCAAGAATCGAATGTGCTTGAGTGTGATAAATGAGCATTTCCTTCGTCAAATAAGCGACCATTTATTTGAAATCACACAGATTTTTTATTTCTATTTTGTTCCGTTTCAGTGGGAGCTTCAAGTGTCGAAACGAAAATAGGTGACTTACGCGACTCAACAAATAACCCAGTTTGAAAGTAGGTTATATCGCTTAGGATGCCGAAAACGTATACACAACGGCCGTATTTTCTAACACTGTATTTGTATTTCGTTTTGCCGACGACTGTTAACTGTTGGGTCGTCTATTCCCAGAAAAACACGAATGGAATTGAAACATATGAAAAAAAGCTTTAGTGTTGACAAGAAAAGCTTGCAGGGCACAAGTGTGCATGTGAAGGATCTTGAAAAAGGGGTCCTCCTAAACACAGGAATGACACAAAATGACACGGAATGACACCGGAATGCCATAAAAATGATGAGGAATGACATTTATTTTACAAAATACCCGACCCCAGAATGTATTTTGTTTATTAACAAACAAAGTACCTTCCAAGCAACCTTTTTACATCTAGTCCTGTTCACACTTTCAGACTTAGGAAATTATTAGCTTAGTAGACTTTGGTGAAAGTCAACCACAGGAGGGTGCTGTGGGGATTGGCACGAAGAAGAGGGGAGGGGTCATGAAAGAGAGGGTAGCAGTGGGGATTTTCAGTCAATAATTACTTTGTGATTTTTTAACCTGGCATAGATGCATCATAGACAACTGGACCTGAATTAATTAGACGTTTATGGAGGACCACAAGCTGAAAATATGAAGGGGCGGCAGGTGGCTATGAAGTCTCCCTATTTGACTCTGCAGTCTCCCCATTTTTTCTGGAGGGAGACATGAAGTCTCCCTAAAATTCCCCCCTAGGCTGGTCCCTGTCTTCTACTGCTAACTCAGGATGTCAATGCCGGTGTGTTGGCTCGTCACATTCCCGGTCATCGGAATGTCCTAGCCGACTCCCTGAACTGATAGGGCAGGGTCATTTCCACTCAGTGGGTGCTTCACACGGCTGTGTTCCAGTCTCTTTGCGATCTCTGGGGTCATCCCCACATCGATCTTTTTACGACCCACTGGAATGATCAGGTGGACACTTTCGTGTTTCTTGAGAATACTCCGAGCTGTCACGGGACTGGGTCAGATTCAGGGTAAAAGCCGGGGGAATCACTGCCCTCGCCCGGGGAACCGCCACCATATTAAGCTGTGTGGAGAAGTCCATCCCCAGATGACAAAACAACTGAGAAGGGACCAGGTCCAACCTCTCCTTGACTCTGAACCCCAGTGACATGAGCAGGCTCAACAGTGTGTTGACATCTAACTCCAGAAGAGAGCATTGAAGTGCTGCTGGAGGATATCGTCCAGATACGGCAAAGTAGTCACCTTGGACTGTGTACAATGGAAGGCTATCACATGTGACATCAGTCAGGTGAAGGCCCAAGGAGCCAGGATGTGGCTGAAAGGCATGATCTTGAACTGGTAAACTCGCCCCAGAAAAGCGAACCTGAGATACTTTCGAGATGTCCGATGAATCGGAACATGAAAGTAAGCAACTCGAAGGTCGATGCTGGAAGCGAAATCTCCTTGGGAAATGGAACTGACCTGAAAATATCCATGCTGAACTTGGGTGCAATGATAGACTGGTTCAGGATACTCAGATAAGCGGTCGAAGTCGGCCATCCTTCTTCGTCACCAAGAACAGGCGGGAATTAAATTCCACTGAATGAATTTTCTTGATGACCTCGATCTTCCCTTTGACAGGAGATTGTCTATCTGCATGATCAAAAGTTCCCGATGTGAATCGTTTGAAGGAACTTGGGTTGGAAGAGGCACTCTTGACAGAGTGGGGTGCCTCCGAAAAGATATCCGCAGACCGGACCGAACAACATCTAACACCCAAGGATCGGATGTGATTGTGGCCCAACGGTCTGCAAACTCTGATATCCTTCCTCCAACCTGGGATGAATCGAGGTGAAAGTCTTCATAGACTTGGAACTCAGCTTCGAGTCGCATGCTGCAAAAGCTTTGACCACCTGTACTGACTGGTACGGTCGAAGGCACCCTGAAGTATTCTGAACCAGTCTATCATTGCTCCCAGGTTCAGCATGGAGACTTTCAGGTTGGTTGCATTTCCCAGGGAGATTTCGCTTCCAGCAGTGACCTGCGAGTCGCTTACTTTGACGATCCGATTTTGGGGACATCTCGAAAGTATCTCAAGTTCACTTTTCTGGGGAGAGTTTACCAGTTCAAGGTCATGCTTTCAGGTGCAACCTGCCTCCTTGGGACTTCACCCGACTGATGTTGCATGTGATAGCCTTCCATTGCACACAGTCCAAGGTGACTACTTCGGCATATCTGGACAATATCCTCCAGAGGCACTTCAATGCTGCTCTTTTGGAGTCAGAGGTCAACACACCGTTGAGCCTGCTCACGTCGCAGGGTTTCCGAGTCAACGACGAGAAGTCGAACCTGGTCCCTTTTCAGTCATTTTGTCATCTGGGGATGGATTTCTGCACTCAGATGAATATGGTGGCGGTTCCCTGGGACAGAGCTATGATTCCCTTGGCTTTTGTCCTGATTCTGACCCAGTCCACGTCCACAACAGCTCGGAGTATTTTCCGGCTGCTCAGTCCCTGCAGTTCGGTGATGGATCTCATTCATCTAGGTCGGCTGCATGTCATACCTCTACAACACTTTCTGCTCAGTCACTGGAGGCCGAATGTCGATCCTCTGCATCTGGGTCTTCATTTACCAGCATCTCTTTATCGTCACCTTCTTGCCAGGACAAATGTTCAGTGGAATATGCAGGGAGATCCATTGGACTTGCCCATATCCGATTGTGTTCTGATGGCAGATGCCAGCGATCTCGTATGGGGTGCGACATTCGATCCTCTAGGGCTTTCCCTTCATGGTGTACGCGACCAGGATCAAGCTGCTCTTCACATCAACCAGAAGGAGCTTCTGGCTCTTCCGAGTTTCGGCAGTGGATCCCCCACATTTCGAATAGTCAGGTCCTTCTGTTGTTCGACAATTCGACAGTGGTCTCTTACATTCAGAACCAGGGCGGCAAGTACTTGGTTCTCATGTATGAATTTGCTTGGGATCTTCTACCAGGGACCAGCCGTGAGGGCGACTAGGGCGATTATGTCGCCCTTCTAAGCCCAAAGTCGCCTAGAAAAATAGTCGGGGCGATTACAAGTCGCCCTCTAAAAATTGGCCAAAATGAGGAAAGTCTGAACTGAGTGATCAGAGGTTTACACAAAAACGATTATTTTCAAGAATCGAATGTGCTTGAGTGTGATAAATGAGCATTTCCTTTGTCAAATAAGCGACCATTTATTTGAAATCACACAGATTTTTTATTTCTATTTTGTTCCGTTTCAGTGGGAGCTTCAAGTGTCGAAACGAAAATAGGTGACTTACGCGACTCAACAAATAACCCAGTTTGAAAGTAGGTTACATCGCTTAGGATGCCGAAAACGTATACACAACGGCCGTATTTTCTAACACTGTATTTGTATTTCGTTTTGCCGACGACTGTTAACTGTTGGGTCGTCTATTCCCAGAAAAACACGAATGGAATTGAAACATATGAAAAAAAGCTTTAGTGTTGACAAGAAAAGCTTGCAGGGCACAAGTGTGCATGTGAAGGATCTTGAAAAAGGGGTCCTCCTAAACACAGGAATGACACAAAATGACACGGAATGACACTGGAATGCCATAAAAATGATGAGGAATGACATTTATTTTACAAAATACCCGACCCCAGAATGTATTTTGTTTATTAACAAACAAAGTACCTTCCAAGCAACCTTTTTACATCTAGTCCTGTTCACACTTTCAGACTTAGGAAATTATTAGCTTAGTAGACTTTGGTGAAAGTCAACCACAGGAGGGTGCTGTGGGGATTGGCACGAAGAAGAGGGGAGGGGTCATGAAAGAGAGGGTAGCAGTGGGGATTTTCAGTCAATAATTACTTTGTGATTTTTTAACCTGGCATAGATGCATCATAGACAACTGGACCTGAATTAATTAGACGTTTATGGAGGACCACAAGCTGAAAATATGAAGGGGCGGCAGGGGGCTATGAAGTCTCCCTATTTGACTCTGCAGTCTCCCCATTTTTTCTGGAGGGAGACATGAAGTCTCCCTAAAATTCCCCCCTAGGCTGGTCCCTGTCTTCTACTGCTAACTCAGGATGTCAATGCCGGTGTGTTGGCTCATCACATTCCCGGTCATCGGAATGTCCTAGCCGACTCCCTGAACTGATAGGGCAGGGTCATTTCCACTCAGTGGGTGCTTCACACGGCCGTGTTCCAGTCTCTTTGCGATCTCTGGGGTCATCCCCACATCGATCTTTTTACGACCCACTGGAATGATCAGGTGGACACTTTCGTGTTTCGTGAGAATACTCCGAGCTGTCACGGGACTGGGTCAGATTCAGGGTAAAAGCCGGAGGAATCACTGCCCTCGCCCGGGGAACCGCCACCATATTAAGCTGTGTGGAGAAGTCCATCCCCAGATGACAAAACAACTGAGAAGGGACCAGGTCCAACCTCTCCTTGACTCTGAACCCCAGTGACATGAGCAGGCTCAACAGTGTGTTGACATCTAACTCCAGAAGAGAGCATTGAAGTGCCTCTGGAGGATATCGTCCAGATACGGCAAAGTAGTCACCTTGGACTGTGTACAATGGAAGGCTATCACATGTGACATCAGTCAGGTGAAGGCCCAAGGAGCCAGGATGTGGCTGAAAGGCATGATCTTGAACTGGTAAACTCGCCCCAGAAAAGCGAACCTGAGATACTTTCGAGATGTCCGATGAATCGGAACATGAAAGTAAGCAACTCGAAGGTCGATGCTGGAAGCGAAATCTCCTTGGGAAATGGAACTGACCTGAAAATATCCATGCTGAACTTGGGTGCAATGATAGACTGGTTCAGGATACTCAGATAAGCGGTCGAAGTCGGCCATCCTTCTTCGTCACCAAGAACAGGCGGGAATTAAATTCCACTGAATGAATTTTCTTGATGACCTCGATCTTCCCTTTGACAGGAGATTGTCTATCTGCATGATCAAAAGTTCCCGATGTGAATCGTTTGAAGGAACTTGGGTTGGAAGAGGCACTCTTGACAGAGTGGGGTGCCTCCGAAAAGATATCCGCAGACCGGACCGAACAACATCTAACACCCAAGGATCGGATGTGATTGTGGCCCAACGGTCTGCAAACTCTGATATCCTTTCTCCAACCTGGGATGAATCGAGGTGAAAGTCTTCATAGACTTGGAACTCAGCTTCGAGTCGCATGCTGCAAAAGCTTTGACCACCTGTACTGACTGGTACGGTCGAAGGCACCCTGAAGTATTCTGAACCAGTCTATCATTGCTCCCAGGTTCAGCATGGAGACTTTCAGGTTGGTTGCATTTCCCAGGGAGATTTCGCTTCCAGCAGTGACCTGCGAGTCGCTTACTTTGACGATCCGATTTTGGGGACATCTCGAAAGTATCTCAAGTTCACTTTTCTGGGGAGAGTTTACCAGTTCAAGGTCATGCTTTCAGGTGCAACCTGCCTCCTTGGGACTTCACCCGACTGATGTTGCATGTGATAGCCTTCCATTGCACACAGTCCAAGGTGACTACTTCGGCATATCTGGACAATATCCTCCAGAGGCACTTCAATGCTGCTCTTTTGGAGTCAGAGGTCAACACACCGTTGAGCCTGCTCACGTCGCAGGGTTTCCGAGTCAACGACGAGAAGTCGAACCTGGTCCCTTTTCAGTCATTTTGTCATCTGGGGATGGATTTCTGCACTCAGATGAATATGGTGGCGGTTCCCTGGGACAGAGCTATGATTCCCTTGGCTTTTGTCCTGATTCTGACCCAGTCCACGTCCACAACAGCTCGGAGTATTTTCCGGCTGCTCAGTCCCTGCAGTTCGGTGATGGATCTCATTCATCTAGGTCGGCTGCATGTCATACCTCTACAACACTTTCTGCTCAGTCACCGGAGGCCGAATGTCGATCCTCTGCATCTGGGTCTTCATTTACCAGCATCTCTTTATCGTCACCTTCTTGCCAGGACAAATGTTCAGTGGAATATGCAGGGAGATCCATTGGACTTGCCCATATCCGATTGTGTTCTGATGGCAGATGCCAGCGATCTCGTATGGGGTGCGACATTGGATCCTCTAGGGCTTTCCCTTCATGGTGTACGCGACCAGGATCAAGCTGCTCTTCACATCAACCAGAAGGAGCTTCTGGCTCTTCCGAGTTTCGGCAGTGGATCCCCCACATTTCGAATAGTCAGGTCCTTCTGTTGTTCGACAATTCGACAGTGGTCTCTTACATTCAGAACCAGGGCGGCAAGTACTTGGTTCTCATGTATGAATTTGCTTGGGATCTTCTACCAGGGACCAGCCGTGAGGGCGACTAGGGCGATTATGTCGCCCTTCTAAGCCCAAAGTTGCCTAGAAAAATAGTCGGGGCGATTACAAGTCGCCCTCTAAAAATTGGCCAAAATGAGGAAAGTCTGAACTGAGTGATCAGAGGTTTACACAAAAACGATTATTTTCAAGAATCGAATGTGCTTGAGTGTGATAAATGAGCATTTCCTTCGTCAAATAAGCGACCATTTATTTGAAATCACACAGATTTTTTATTTCTATTTTGTTCCGTTTCAGTGGGAGCTTCAAGTGTCGAAACGAAAATAGGTGACTTACGCGACTCAACAAATAACCCAGTTTGAAAGTAGGTTACATCGCTTAGGATGCCGAAAACGTATACACAACGGCCGTATTTTCTAACACTGTATTTGTATTTCGTTTTGCCGACGACTGTTAACTGTTGGGTCGTCTATTCCCAGAAAAACACGAATGGAATTGAAACATATGAAAAAAAGCTTTAGTGTTGACAAGAAAAGCTTGCAGGGCACAAGTGTGCATGTGAAGGATCTTGAAAAAGGGGTCCTCCTAAACACAGGAATGACACAAAATGACATGGAATGACACCGGAATGCCATAAAAATGATGAGGAATGACATTTATTTTACAAAATACCCGACCCCAGAATGTATTTTGTTTATTAACAAACAAAGTACCTTCCAAGCAACCTTTTTACATCTAGTCCTGTTCACACTTTCAGACTTAGGAAATTATTAGCTTAGTAGACTTTGGTGAAAGTCAACCACAGGAGGGTGCTGTGGGGATTGGCACGAAGAAGAGGGGAGGGGTCATGAAAGAGAGGGTAGCAGTGGGGATTTTCAGTCAATAATTACTTTGTGATTTTTTAACCTGGCATAGATGCATCATAGACAACTGGACCTGAATTAATTAGACGTTTATGGAGGACCACAAGCTGAAAATATGAAGGGGCGGCAGGGGGCTATGAAGTCTCCCTATTTGACTCTGCAGTCTCCCCATTTTTTCTGGAGGGAGACATGAAGTCTCCCTAAAATTCCCCCCTAGGCTGGTCCCTGTCTTCTACTGCTAACTCAGGATGTCAATGCCGGTGTGTTGGCTCGTCACATTCCCGGTCATCGGAATGTCCTAGCCGACTCCCTGAACTGATAGGGCAGGGTCATTTCCACTCAGTGGGTGCTTCACACGGCCGTGTTCCAGTCTCTTTGCGATCTCTGGGGTCATCCCCACATCGATCTTTTTACGACCCACTGGAATGATCAGGTGGACACTTTCGTGTTTCGTGAGAATACTCCGAGCTGTCACGGGACTGGGTCAGATTCAGGGTAAAAGCCGGAGGAATCACTGCCCTCCCCCGGGGAACCGCCACCATATTAAGCTGTGTGGAGAAGTCCATCCCCAGATGACAAAACAACTGAGAAGGGACCAGGTCCAACCTCTCCTTGACTCTGAACCCCAGTGACATGAGCAGGCTCAACAGTGTGTTGACATCTAACTCCAGAAGAGAGCATTGAAGTGCCTCTGGAGGATATCGTCCAGATACGGCGAAGTAGTCACCTTGGACTGTGTACAATGGAAGGCTATCACATGTGACATCAGTCAGGTGAAGGCCCAAGGAGCCAGGATGTGGCTGAAAGGCATGATCTTGAACTGGTAAACTCGCCCCAGAAAAGCGAACCTGAGATACTTTCGAGATGTCCGATGAATCGGAACATGAAAGTAAGCAACTCGAAGGTCGATGCTGGAAGCGAAATCTCCTTGGGAAATGGAACTGACCTGAAAATATCCATGCTGAACTTGGGTGCAATGATAGACTGGTTCAGGATACTCAGATAAGCGGTCGAAGTCGGCCATCCTTCTTCGTCACCAAGAACAGGCGGGAATTAAATTCCACTGAATGAATTTTCTTGATGACCTCGATCTTCCCTTTGACAGGAGATTGTCTATCTGCATGATCAAAAGTTCCCGATGTGAATCGTTTGAAGGAACTTGGGTTGGAAGAGGCACTCTTGACAGAGTGGGGTGCCTCCGAAAAGATATCCGCAGACCGGACCGAACAACATCTAACACCCAAGGATCGGATGTGATTGTGGCCCAACGGTCTGCAAACTCTGATATCCTTTCTCCAACCTGGCATGAATCGAGGTGAAAGTCTTCATAGACTTGGAACTCAGCTTCGAGTCGCATGCTGCAAAAGCTTTGACCACCTGTACTGACTGGTACGGTCGAAGGCACCCTGAAGTATTCTGAACCAGTCTATCATTGCTCCCAGGTTCAGCATGGAGACTTTCAGGTTGGTTGCATTTCCCAGGGAGATTTCGCTTCCAGCAGTGACCTGCGAGTCGCTTACTTTGACGATCCGATTTTGGGGACATCTCGAAAGTATCTCAAGTTCACTTTTCTGGGGAGAGTTTACCAGTTCAAGGTCATGCTTTCAGGTGCAACCTGCCTCCTTGGGACTTCACCCGACTGATGTTGCATGTGATAGCCTTCCATTGCACACAGTCCAAGGTGACTACTTCGGCATATCTGGACAATATCCTCCAGAGGCACTTCAATGCTGCTCTTTTGGAGTCAGAGGTCAACACACTGTTGAGCCTGCTCACGTCGCAGGGTTTCCGAGTCAACGACGAGAAGTCGAACCTGGTCCCTTTTCAGTCATTTTGTCATCTGGGGATGGATTTCTGCACTCAGATGAATATGGTGGCGGTTCCCTGGGACAGAGCTATGATTCCCTTGGCTTTTGTCCTGATTCTGACCCAGTCCACGTCCACAACAGCTCGGAGTATTTTCCGGCTGCTCAGTCCCTGCAGTTCGGTGATGGATCTCATTCATCTAGGTCGGCTGCATGTCATACCTCTACAACACTTTCTGCTCAGTCACCGGAGGCCGAATGTCGATCCTCTGCATCTGGGTCTTCATTTACCAGCATCTCTTTATCGTCACCTTCTTGCCAGGACAAATGTTCAGTGGAATATGCAGGGAGATCCATTGGACTTGCCCATATCCGATTGTGTTCTGATGGCAGATGCCAGCGATCTCGTATGGGGTGCGACATTGGATCCTCTAGGGCTTTCCCTTCATGGTGTACGCGACCAGGATCAAGCTGCTCTTCACATCAACCAGAAGGAGCTTCTGGCTCTTCCGAGTTTCGGCAGTGGATCCCCCACATTTCGAATAGTCAGGTCCTTCTGTTGTTCGACAATTCGACAGTGGTCTCTTACATTCAGAACCAGGGCGGCAAGTACTTGGTTCTCATGTATGAATTTGCTTGGGATCTTCTACCAGGGACCAGCCGTGAGGGCGACTAGGGCGATTATGTCGCCCTTCTAAGCCCAAAGTCGCCTAGAAAAATAGTCGGGGCGATTACAAGTCGCCCTCTAAAAATTGGCCAAAATGAGGAAAGTCTGAACTGAGTGATCAGAGGTTTACACAAAAACGATTATTTTCAAGAATCGAATGTGCTTGAGTGTGATAAATGAGCATTTCCTTCGTCAAATAAGCGACCATTTATTTGAAATCACACAGATTTTTTATTTCTATTTTGTTCCGTTTCAGTGGGAGCTTCAAGTGTCGAAACGAAAATAGGTGACTTACGCGACTCAACAAATAACCCAGTTTGAAAGTAGGTTACATCGCTTAGGATGCCGAAAACGTATACACAACGGCCGTATTTTCTAACACTGTATTTGTATTTCGTTTTGCCGACGACTGTTAACTGTTGGGTCGTCTATTCCCAGAAAAACACGAATGGAATTGAAACATATGAAAAAAAGCTTTAGTGTTGACAAGAAAAGCTTGCAGGGCACAAGTGTGCATGTGAAGGATCTTGAAAAAGGGGTCCTCCTAAACACAGGAATGACACAAAATGACACGGAATGACACCGGAATGCCATAAAAATGATGAGGAATGACATTTATTTTACAAAATACCCGACCCCAGAATGTATTTTGTTTATTAACAAACAAAGTACCTTCCAAGCAACCTTTTTACATCTAGTCCTGTTCACACTTTCAGACTTAGGAAATTATTAGCTTAGTAGACTTTGGTGAAAGTCAACCACAGGAGGGTGCTGTGGGGATTGGCACGAAGAAGAGGGGAGGGGTCATGAAAGAGAGGGTAGCAGTGGGGATTTTCAGTCAATAATTACTTTGTGATTTTTTAACCTGGCATAGATGCATCATAGACAACTGGACCTGAATTAATTAGACGTTTATGGAGGACCACAAGCTGAAAATATGAAGGGGCGGCAGGGGGCTATGAAGTCTCCCTATTTGACTCTGCAGTCTCCCCATTTTTTCTGGAGGGAGACATGAAGTCTCCCTAAAATTCCCCCCTAGGCTGGTCCCTGTCTTCTACTGCTAACTCAGGATGTCAATGCCGGTGTGTTGGCTCGTCACATTCCCGGTCATCGGAATGTCCTAGCCGACTCCCTGAACTGATAGGGCAGGGTCATTTCCACTCAGTGGGTGCTTCACACGGCCGTGTTCCAGTCTCTTTGCGATCTCTGGGGTCATCCCCACATCGATCTTTTTACGACCCACTGGAATGATCAGGTGGACACTTTCGTGTTTCGTGAGAATACTCCGAGCTGTCACGGGACTGGGTCAGATTCAGGGTAAAAGCCGGAGGAATCACTGCCCTCCCCCGGGGAACCGCCACCATATTAAGCTGTGTGGAGAAGTCCATCCCCAGATGACAAAACAACTGAGAAGGGACCAGGTCCAACCTCTCCTTGACTCTGAACCCCAGTGACATGAGCAGGCTCAACAGTGTGTTGACATCTAACTCCAGAAGAGAGCATTGAAGTGCCTCTGGAGGATATCGTCCAGATACGGCGAAGTAGTCACCTTGGACTGTGTACAATGGAAGGCTATCACATGTGACATCAGTCAGGTGAAGGCCCAAGGAGCCAGGATGTGGCTGAAAGGCATGATCTTGAACTGGTAAACTCGCCCCAGAAAAGCGAACCTGAGATACTTTCGAGATGTCCGATGAATCGGAACATGAAAGTAAGCAACTCGAAGGTCGATGCTGGAAGCGAAATCTCCTTGGGAAATGGAACTGACCTGAAAATATCCATGCTGAACTTGGGTGCAATGATAGACTGGTTCAGGATACTCAGATAAGCGGTCGAAGTCGGCCATCCTTCTTCGTCACCAAGAACAGGCGGGAATTAAATTCCACTGAATGAATTTTCTTGATGACCTCGATCTTCCCTTTGACAGGAGATTGTCTATCTGCATGATCAAAAGTTCCCGATGTGAATCGTTTGAAGGAACTTGGGTTGGAAGAGGCACTCTTGACAGAGTGGGGTGCCTCCGAAAAGATATCCGCAGACCGGACCGAACAACATCTAACACCCAAGGATCGGATGTGATTGTGGCCCAACGGTCTGCAAACTCTGATATCCTTTCTCCAACCTGGCATGAATCGAGGTGAAAGTCTTCATAGACTTGGAACTCAGCTTCGAGTCGCATGCTGCAAAAGCTTTGACCACCTGTACTGACTGGTACGGTCGAAGGCACCCTGAAGTATTCTGAACCAGTCTATCATTGCTCCCAGGTTCAGCATGGAGACTTTCAGGTTGGTTGCATTTCCCAGGGAGATTTCGCTTCCAGCAGTGACCTGCGAGTCGCTTACTTTGACGATCCGATTTTGGGGACATCTCGAAAGTATCTCAAGTTCACTTTTCTGGGGAGAGTTTACCAGTTCAAGGTCATGCTTTCAGGTGCAACCTGCCTCCTTGGGACTTCACCCGACTGATGTTGCATGTGATAGCCTTCCATTGCACACAGTCCAAGGTGACTACTTCGGCATATCTGGACAATATCCTCCAGAGGCACTTCAATGCTGCTCTTTTGGAGTCAGAGGTCAACACACTGTTGAGCCTGCTCACGTCGCAGGGTTTCCGAGTCAACGACGAGAAGTCGAACCTGGTCCCTTTTCAGTCATTTTGTCATCTGGGGATGGATTTCTGCACTCAGATGAATATGGTGGCGGTTCCCTGGGACAGAGCTATGATTCCCTTGGCTTTTGTCCTGATTCTGACCCAGTCCACGTCCACAACAGCTCGGAGTATTTTCCGGCTGCTCAGTCCCTGCAGTTCGGTGATGGATCTCATTCATCTAGGTCGGCTGCATGTCATACCTCTACAACACTTTCTGCTCAGTCACCGGAGGCCGAATGTCGATCCTCTGCATCTGGGTCTTCATTTACCAGCATCTCTTTATCGTCACCTTCTTGCCAGGACAAATGTTCAGTGGAATATGCAGGGAGATCCATTGGACTTGCCCATATCCGATTGTGTTCTGATGGCAGATGCCAGCGATCTCGTATGGGGTGCGACATTGGATCCTCTAGGGCTTTCCCTTCATGGTGTACGCGACCAGGATCAAGCTGCTCTTCACATCAACCAGAAGGAGCTTCTGGCTCTTCCGAGTTTCGGCAGTGGATCCCCCACATTTCGAATAGTCAGGTCCTTCTGTTGTTCGACAATTCGACAGTGGTCTCTTACATTCAGAACCAGGGCGGCAAGTACTTGGTTCTCATGTATGAATTTGCTTGGGATCTTCTACCAGGGACCAGCCGTGAGGGCGACTAGGGCGATTATGTCGCCCTTCTAAGCCCAAAGTCGCCTAGAAAAATAGTCGGGGCGATTACAAGTCGCCCTCTAAAAATTGGCCAAAATGAGGAAAGTCTGAACTGAGTGATCAGAGGTTTACACAAAAACGATTATTTTCAAGAATCGAATGTGCTTGAGTGTGATAAATGAGCATTTCCTTCGTCAAATAAGCGACCATTTATTTGAAATCACACAGATTTTTTATTTCTATTTTGTTCCGTTTCAGTGGGAGCTTCAAGTGTCGAAACGAAAATAGGTGACTTACGCGACTCAACAAATAACCCAGTTTGAAAGTAGGTTACATCGCTTAGGATGCCGAAAACGTATACACAACGGCCGTATTTTCTAACACTGTATTTGTATTTCGTTTTGCCGACGACTGTTAACTGTTGGGTCGTCTATTCCCAGAAAAACACGAATGGAATTGAAACATATGAAAAAAAGCTTTAGTGTTGACAAGAAAAGCTTGCAGGGCACAAGTGTGCATGTGAAGGATCTTGAAAAAGGGGTCCTCCTAAACACAGGAATGACACAAAATGACACGGAATGACACCGGAATGCCATAAAAATGATGAGGAATGACATTTATTTTACAAAATACCCGACCCCAGAATGTATTTTGTTTATTAACAAACAAAGTACCTTCCAAGCAACCTTTTTACATCTAGTCCTGTTCACACTTTCAGACTTAGGAAATTATTAGCTTAGTAGACTTTGGTGAAAGTCAACCACAGGAGGGTGCTGTGGGGATTGGCACGAAGAAGAGGGGAGGGGTCATGAAAGAGAGGGTAGCAGTGGGGATTTTCAGTCAATAATTACTTTGTGATTTTTTAACCTGGCATAGATGCATCATAGACAACTGGACCTGAATTAATTAGACGTTTATGGAGGACCACAAGCTGAAAATATGAAGGGGCGGCAGGGGGCTATGAAGTCTCCCTATTTGACTCTGCAGTCTCCCCATTTTTTCTGGAGGGAGACATGAAGTCTCCCTAAAATTCCCCCCTAGGCTGGTCCCTGTCTTCTACTGCTAACTCAGGATGTCAATGCCGGTGTGTTGGCTCGTCACATTCCCGGTCATCGGAATGTCCTAGCCGACTCCCTGAACTGATAGGGCAGGGTCATTTCCACTCAGTGGGTGCTTCACACGGCCGTGTTCCAGTCTCTTTGCGATCTCTGGGGTCATCCCCACATCGATCTTTTTACGACCCACTGGAATGATCAGGTGGACACTTTCGTGTTTCGTGAGAATACTCCGAGTTGTCACGGGACTGGGTCAGATTCAGGGTAAAAGCCGGGGGAATCACTGCCCTCGCCCGGGGAACCGCCACCATATTAAGCTGTGTGGAGAAGTCCATCCCCAGATGACAAAACAACTGAGAAGGGACCAGGTCCAACCTCTCCTTGACTCTGAACCCCAGTGACATGAGCAGGCTCAACAGTGTGTTGACATCTAACTCCAGAAGAGAGCATTGAAGTGCCTCTGGAGGATATCGTCCAGATACGGCGAAGTAGTCACCTTGGACTGTGTACAATGGAAGGCTATCACATGTGACATCAGTCAGGTGAAGGCCCAAGGAGCCAGGATGTGGCTGAAAGGCATGATCTTGAACTGGTAAACTCGCCCCAGAAAAGCGAACCTGAGATACTTTCGAGATGTCCGATGAATCGGAACATGAAAGTAAGCAACTCGAAGGTCGATGCTGGAAGCGAAATCTCCTTGGGAAATGGAACTGACCTGAAAATATCCATGCTGAACTTGGGTGCAATGATAGACTGGTTCAGGATACTCAGATAAGCGGTCGAAGTCGGCCATCCTTCTTCGTCACCAAGAACAGGCGGGAATTAAATTCCACTGAATGAATTTTCTTGATGACCTCGATCTTCCCTTTGACAGGAGATTGTCTATCTGCATGATCAAAAGTTCCCGATGTGAATCGTTTGAAGGAACTTGGGTTGGAAGAGGCACTCTTGACAGAGTGGGGTGCCTCCGAAAAGATATCCGCAGACCGGACCGAACAACATCTAACACCCAAGGATCGGATGTGATTGTGGCCCAACGGTCTGCAAACTCTGATATCCTTCCTCCAACCTGGGATGAATCGAGGTGAAAGTCTTCATAGACTTGGAACTCAGCTTCGAGTCGCATGCTGCAAAAGCTTTGACCACCTGTACTGACTGGTACGGTCGAAGGCACCCTGAAGTATTCTGAACCAGTCTATCATTGCTCCCAGGTTCAGCATGGAGACTTTCAGGTTGGTTGCATTTCCCAGGGAGATTTCGCTTCCAGCAGTGACCTGCGAGTCGCTTACTTTGACGATCCGATTTTGGGGACATCTCGAAAGTATCTCAAGTTCACTTTTCTGGGGAGAGTTTACCAGTTCAAGGTCATGCTTTCAGGTGCAACCTGCCTCCTTGGGACTTCACCCGACTGATGTTGCATGTGATAGCCTTCCATTGCACACAGTCCAAGGTGACTACTTCGGCATATCTGGACAATATCCTCCAGAGGCACTTCAATGCTGCTCTTTTGGAGTCAGAGGTCAACACACCGTTGAGCCTGCTCACGTCGCAGGGTTTCCGAGTCAACGACGAGAAGTCGAACATGGTCCCTTTTCAGTCATTTTGTCATCTGGGGATGGATTTCTGCACTTAGATGAATATGGTGGTGGTTCCCTGGGACAGAGCTATGATTCCCTTGGCTTTTGTCCTGATTCTGACCCAGTCCACGTCCACAACAGCTCGGAGTATTTTCCGGCTGCTCAGTCCCTGCAGTTCAGTGATGGATCTCATTCATCTAGGTCGGCTGCATGTCATACCTCTACAACACTTTCTGCTCAGTCACTGGAGGCCGAATGTCGATCCTCTGCATCTGGGTCTTCATTTACCAGCATCTCTTTATCGTCACCTTCTTGCCAGGACAAATGTTCAGTGGAATATGCAGGGAGATCCATTGGACTTGCCCATATCCGATTGTGTTCTGATGGCAGATGCCAGCGATCTCGTATGGGGTGCGACATTGGATCCTCTAGGGCTTTCCCTTCATGGTGTACGCGACCAGGATCAAGCTGCTCTTCACATCAACCAGAAGGAGCTTCTGGCTCTTCCGAGTTTCGGCAGTGGATCCCCCACATTTCGAATAGTCAGGTCCTTCTGTTGTTCGACAATTCGACAGTGGTCTCTTACATTCAGAACCAGGGCGGCAAGTACTTGGTTCTCATGTATGAATTTGCTTGGGATCTTCTACCAGGGACCAGCCGTGAGGGCGACTAGGGCGATTATGTCGCCCTTCTAAGCCCAAAGTTGCCTAGAAAAATAGTCGGGGCGATTACAAGTCGCCCTCTAAAAATTGGCCAAAATGAGGAAAGTCTGAACTGAGTGATCAGAGGTTTACACAAAAACGATTATTTTCAAGAATCGAATGTGCTTGAGTGTGATAAATGAGCATTTCCTTCGTCAAATAAGCGACCATTTATTTGAAATCACACAGATTTTTTATTTCTATTTTGTTCCGTTTCAGTGGGAGCTTCAAGTGTCGAAACGAAAATAGGTGACTTACGCGACTCAACAAATAACCCAGTTTGAAAGTAGGTTACATCGCTTAGGATGCCGAAAACGTATACACAACGGCCGTATTTTCTAACACTGTATTTGTATTTCGTTTTGCCGACGACTGTTAACTGTTGGGTCGTCTATTCCCAGAAAAACACGAATGGAATTGAAACATATGAAAAAAAGCTTTAGTGTTGACAAGAAAAGCTTGCAGGGCACAAGTGTGCATGTGAAGGATCTTGAAAAAGGGGTCCTCCTAAACACAGGAATGACACAAAATGACATGGAATGACACCGGAATGCCATAAAAATGATGAGGAATGACATTTATTTTACAAAATACCCGACCCCAGAATGTATTTTGTTTATTAACAAACAAAGTACCTTCCAAGCAACCTTTTTACATCTAGTCCTGTTCACACTTTCAGACTTAGGAAATTATTAGCTTAGTAGACTTTGGTGAAAGTCAACCACAGGAGGGTGCTGTGGGGATTGGCACGAAGAAGAGGGGAGGGGTCATGAAAGAGAGGGTAGCAGTGGGGATTTTCAGTCAATAATTACTTTGTGATTTTTTAACCTGGCATAGATGCATCATAGACAACTGGACCTGAATTAATTAGACGTTTATGGAGGACCACAAGCTGAAAATATGAAGGGGCGGCAGGGGGCTATGAAGTCTCCCTATTTGACTCTGCAGTCTCCCCATTTTTTCTGGAGGGAGACATGAAGTCTCCCTAAAATTCCCCCCTAGGCTGGTCCCTGTCTTCTACTGCTAACTCAGGATGTCAATGCCGGTGTGTTGGCTCGTCACATTCCCGGTCATCGGAATGTCCTAGCCGACTCCCTGAACTGATAGGGCAGGGTCATTTCCACTCAGTGGGTGCTTCACACGGCCGTGTTCCAGTCTCTTTGCGATCTCTGGGGTCATCCCCACATCGATCTTTTTACGACCCACTGGAATGATCAGGTGGACACTTTCGTGTTTCGTGAGAATACTCCGAGCTGTCACGGGACTGGGTCAGATTCAGGGTAAAAGCCGGAGGAATCACTGCCCTCCCCCGGGGAACCGCCACCATATTAAGCTGTGTGGAGAAGTCCATCCCCAGATGACAAAACAACTGAGAAGGGACCAGGTCCAACCTCTCCTTGACTCTGAACCCCAGTGACATGAGCAGGCTCAACAGTGTGTTGACATCTAACTCCAGAAGAGAGCATTGAAGTGCCTCTGGAGGATATCGTCCAGATACGGCGAAGTAGTCACCTTGGACTGTGTACAATGGAAGGCTATCACATGTGACATCAGTCAGGTGAAGGCCCAAGGAGCCAGGATGTGGCTGAAAGGCATGATCTTGAACTGGTAAACTCGCCCCAGAAAAGCGAACCTGAGATACTTTCGAGATGTCCGATGAATCGGAACATGAAAGTAAGCAACTCGAAGGTCGATGCTGGAAGCGAAATCTCCTTGGGAAATGGAACTGACCTGAAAATATCCATGCTGAACTTGGGTGCAATGATAGACTGGTTCAGGATACTCAGATAAGCGGTCGAAGTCGGCCATCCTTCTTCGTCACCAAGAACAGGCGGGAATTAAATTCCACTGAATGAATTTTCTTGATGACCTCGATCTTCCCTTTGACAGGAGATTGTCTATCTGCATGATCAAAAGTTCCCGATGTGAATCGTTTGAAGGAACTTGGGTTGGAAGAGGCACTCTTGACAGAGTGGGGTGCCTCCGAAAAGATATCCGCAGACCGGACCGAACAACATCTAACACCCAAGGATCGGATGTGATTGTGGCCCAACGGTCTGCAAACTCTGATATCCTTTCTCCAACCTGGCATGAATCGAGGTGAAAGTCTTCATAGACTTGGAACTCAGCTTCGAGTCGCATGCTGCAAAAGCTTTGACCACCTGTACTGACTGGTACGGTCGAAGGCACCCTGAAGTATTCTGAACCAGTCTATCATTGCTCCCAGGTTCAGCATGGAGACTTTCAGGTTGGTTGCATTTCCCAGGGAGATTTCGCTTCCAGCAGTGACCTGCGAGTCGCTTACTTTGACGATCCGATTTTGGGGACATCTCGAAAGTATCTCAAGTTCACTTTTCTGGGGAGAGTTTACCAGTTCAAGGTCATGCTTTCAGGTGCAACCTGCCTCCTTGGGACTTCACCCGACTGATGTTGCATGTGATAGCCTTCCATTGCACACAGTCCAAGGTGACTACTTCGGCATATCTGGACAATATCCTCCAGAGGCACTTCAATGCTGCTCTTTTGGAGTCAGAGGTCAACACACTGTTGAGCCTGCTCACGTCGCAGGGTTTCCGAGTCAACGACGAGAAGTCGAACCTGGTCCCTTTTCAGTCATTTTGTCATCTGGGGATGGATTTCTGCACTCAGATGAATATGGTGGCGGTTCCCTGGGACAGAGCTATGATTCCCTTGGCTTTTGTCCTGATTCTGACCCAGTCCACGTCCACAACAGCTCGGAGTATTTTCCGGCTGCTCAGTCCCTGCAGTTCGGTGATGGATCTCATTCATCTAGGTCGGCTGCATGTCATACCTCTACAACACTTTCTGCTCAGTCACCGGAGGCCGAATGTCGATCCTCTGCATCTGGGTCTTCATTTACCAGCATCTCTTTATCGTCACCTTCTTGCCAGGACAAATGTTCAGTGGAATATGCAGGGAGATCCATTGGACTTGCCCATATCCGATTGTGTTCTGATGGCAGATGCCAGCGATCTCGTATGGGGTGCGACATTGGATCCTCTAGGGCTTTCCCTTCATGGTGTACGCGACCAGGATCAAGCTGCTCTTCACATCAACCAGAAGGAGCTTCTGGCTCTTCCGAGTTTCGGCAGTGGATCCCCCACATTTCGAATAGTCAGGTCCTTCTGTTGTTCGACAATTCGACAGTGGTCTCTTACATTCAGAACCAGGGCGGCAAGTACTTGGTTCTCATGTATGAATTTGCTTGGGATCTTCTACCAGGGACCAGCCGTGAGGGCGACTAGGGCGATTATGTCGCCCTTCTAAGCCCAAAGTCGCCTAGAAAAATAGTCGGGGCGATTACAAGTCGCCCTCTAAAAATTGGCCAAAATGAGGAAAGTCTGAACTGAGTGATCAGAGGTTTACACAAAAACGATTATTTTCAAGAATCGAATGTGCTTGAGTGTGATAAATGAGCATTTCCTTCGTCAAATAAGCGACCATTTATTTGAAATCACACAGATTTTTTATTTCTATTTTGTTCCGTTTCAGTGGGAGCTTCAAGTGTCGAAACGAAAATAGGTGACTTACGCGACTCAACAAATAACCCAGTTTGAAAGTAGGTTACATCGCTTAGGATGCCGAAAACGTATACACAACGGCCGTATTTTCTAACACTGTATTTGTATTTCGTTTTGCCGACGACTGTTAACTGTTGGGTCGTCTATTCCCAGAAAAACACGAATGGAATTGAAACATATGAAAAAAAGCTTTAGTGTTGACAAGAAAAGCTTGCAGGGCACAAGTGTGCATGTGAAGGATCTTGAAAAAGGGGTCCTCCTAAACACAGGAATGACACAAAATGACACGGAATGACACCGGAATGCCATAAAAATGATGAGGAATGACATTTATTTTACAAAATACCCGACCCCAGAATGTATTTTGTTTATTAACAAACAAAGTACCTTCCAAGCAACCTTTTTACATCTAGTCCTGTTCACACTTTCAGACTTAGGAAATTATTAGCTTAGTAGACTTTGGTGAAAGTCAACCACAGGAGGGTGCTGTGGGGATTGGCACGAAGAAGAGGGGAGGGGTCATGAAAGAGAGGGTAGCAGTGGGGATTTTCAGTCAATAATTACTTTGTGATTTTTTAACCTGGCATAGATGCATCATAGACAACTGGACCTGAATTAATTAGACGTTTATGGAGGACCACAAGCTGAAAATATGAAGGGGCGGCAGGGGGCTATGAAGTCTCCCTATTTGACTCTGCAGTCTCCCCATTTTTTCTGGAGGGAGACATGAAGTCTCCCTAAAATTCCCCCCTAGGCTGGTCCCTGTCTTCTACTGCTAACTCAGGATGTCAATGCCGGTGTGTTGGCTCGTCACATTCCCGGTCATCGGAATGTCCTAGCCGACTCCCTGAACTGATAGGGCAGGGTCATTTCCACTCAGTGGGTGCTTCACACGGCCGTGTTCCAGTCTCTTTGCGATCTCTGGGGTCATCCCCACATCGATCTTTTTACGACCCACTGGAATGATCAGGTGGACACTTTCGTGTTTCGTGAGAATACTCCGAGCTGTCACGGGACTGGGTCAGATTCAGGGTAAAAGCCGGAGGAATCACTGCCCTCCCCCGGGGAACCGCCACCATATTAAGCTGTGTGGAGAAGTCCATCCCCAGATGACAAAACAACTGAGAAGGGACCAGGTCCAACCTCTCCTTGACTCTGAACCCCAGTGACATGAGCAGGCTCAACAGTGTGTTGACATCTAACTCCAGAAGAGAGCATTGAAGTGCCTCTGGAGGATATCGTCCAGATACGGCGAAGTAGTCACCTTGGACTGTGTACAATGGAAGGCTATCACATGTGACATCAGTCAGGTGAAGGCCCAAGGAGCCAGGATGTGGCTGAAAGGCATGATCTTGAACTGGTAAACTCGCCCCAGAAAAGCGAACCTGAGATACTTTCGAGATGTCCGATGAATCGGAACATGAAAGTAAGCAACTCGAAGGTCGATGCTGGAAGCGAAATCTCCTTGGGAAATGGAACTGACCTGAAAATATCCATGCTGAACTTGGGTGCAATGATAGACTGGTTCAGGATACTCAGATAAGCGGTCGAAGTCGGCCATCCTTCTTCGTCACCAAGAACAGGCGGGAATTAAATTCCACTGAATGAATTTTCTTGATGACCTCGATCTTCCCTTTGACAGGAGATTGTCTATCTGCATGATCAAAAGTTCCCGATGTGAATCGTTTGAAGGAACTTGGGTTGGAAGAGGCACTCTTGACAGAGTGGGGTGCCTCCGAAAAGATATCCGCAGACCGGACCGAACAACATCTAACACCCAAGGATCGGATGTGATTGTGGCCCAACGGTCTGCAAACTCTGATATCCTTTCTCCAACCTGGCATGAATCGAGGTGAAAGTCTTCATAGACTTGGAACTCAGCTTCGAGTCGCATGCTGCAAAAGCTTTGACCACCTGTACTGACTGGTACGGTCGAAGGCACCCTGAAGTATTCTGAACCAGTCTATCATTGCTCCCAGGTTCAGCATGGAGACTTTCAGGTTGGTTGCATTTCCCAGGGAGATTTCGCTTCCAGCAGTGACCTGCGAGTCGCTTACTTTGACGATCCGATTTTGGGGACATCTCGAAAGTATCTCAAGTTCACTTTTCTGGGGAGAGTTTACCAGTTCAAGGTCATGCTTTCAGGTGCAACCTGCCTCCTTGGGACTTCACCCGACTGATGTTGCATGTGATAGCCTTCCATTGCACACAGTCCAAGGTGACTACTTCGGCATATCTGGACAATATCCTCCAGAGGCACTTCAATGCTGCTCTTTTGGAGTCAGAGGTCAACACACTGTTGAGCCTGCTCACGTCGCAGGGTTTCCGAGTCAACGACGAGAAGTCGAACCTGGTCCCTTTTCAGTCATTTTGTCATCTGGGGATGGATTTCTGCACTCAGATGAATATGGTGGCGGTTCCCTGGGACAGAGCTATGATTCCCTTGGCTTTTGTCCTGATTCTGACCCAGTCCACGTCCACAACAGCTCGGAGTATTTTCCGGCTGCTCAGTCCCTGCAGTTCGGTGATGGATCTCATTCATCTAGGTCGGCTGCATGTCATACCTCTACAACACTTTCTGCTCAGTCACCGGAGGCCGAATGTCGATCCTCTGCATCTGGGTCTTCATTTACCAGCATCTCTTTATCGTCACCTTCTTGCCAGGACAAATGTTCAGTGGAATATGCAGGGAGATCCATTGGACTTGCCCATATCCGATTGTGTTCTGATGGCAGATGCCAGCGATCTCGTATGGGGTGCGACATTGGATCCTCTAGGGCTTTCCCTTCATGGTGTACGCGACCAGGATCAAGCTGCTCTTCACATCAACCAGAAGGAGCTTCTGGCTCTTCCGAGTTTCGGCAGTGGATCCCCCACATTTCGAATAGTCAGGTCCTTCTGTTGTTCGACAATTCGACAGTGGTCTCTTACATTCAGAACCAGGGCGGCAAGTACTTGGTTCTCATGTATGAATTTGCTTGGGATCTTCTACCAGGGACCAGCCGTGAGGGCGACTAGGGCGATTATGTCGCCCTTCTAAGCCCAAAGTCGCCTAGAAAAATAGTCGGGGCGATTACAAGTCGCCCTCTAAAAATTGGCCAAAATGAGGAAAGTCTGAACTGAGTGATCAGAGGTTTACACAAAAACGATTATTTTCAAGAATCGAATGTGCTTGAGTGTGATAAATGAGCATTTCCTTCGTCAAATAAGCGACCATTTATTTGAAATCACACAGATTTTTTATTTCTATTTTGTTCCGTTTCAGTGGGAGCTTCAAGTGTCGAAACGAAAATAGGTGACTTACGCGACTCAACAAATAACCCAGTTTGAAAGTAGGTTACATCGCTTAGGATGCCGAAAACGTATACACAACGGCCGTATTTTCTAACACTGTATTTGTATTTCGTTTTGCCGACGACTGTTAACTGTTGGGTCGTCTATTCCCAGAAAAACACGAATGGAATTGAAACATATGAAAAAAAGCTTTAGTGTTGACAAGAAAAGCTTGCAGGGCACAAGTGTGCATGTGAAGGATCTTGAAAAAGGGGTCCTCCTAAACACAGGAATGACACAAAATGACACGGAATGACACCAGAATGCCATAAAAATGATGAGGAATGACATTTATTTTACAAAATACCCGACCCCAGAATGTATTTTGTTTATTAACAAACAAAGTACCTTCCAAGCAACCTTTTTACATCTAGTCCTGTTCACACTTTCAGACTTAGGAAATTATTAGCTTAGTAGACTTTGGTGAAAGTCAACCACAGGAGGGTGCTGTGGGGATTGGCACGAAGAAGAGGGGAGGGGTCATGAAAGAGAGGGTAGCAGTGGGGATTTTCAGTCAATAATTACTTTGTGATTTTTTAACCTGGCATAGATGCATCATAGACAACTGGACCTGAATTAATTAGACGTTTATGGAGGACCACAAGCTGAAAATATGAAGGGGCGGCAGGGGGCTATGAAGTCTCCCTATTTGACTCTGCAGTCTCCCCATTTTTTCTGGAGGGAGACATGAAGTCTCCCTAAAATTCCCCCCTAGGCTGGTCCCTGTCTTCTACTGCTAACTCAGGATGTCAATGCCGGTGTGTTGGCTCGTCACATTCCCGGTCATCGGAATGTCCTAGCCGACTCCCTGAACTGATAGGGCAGGGTCATTTCCACTCAGTGGGTGCTTCACACGGCCGTGTTCCAGTCTCTTTGCGATCTCTGGGGTCATCCCCACATCGATCTTTTTACGACCCACTGGAATGATCAGGTGGACACTTTCGTGTTTCGTGAGAATACTCCGAGTTGTCACGGGACTGGGTCAGATTCAGGGTAAAAGCCGGGGGAATCACTGCCCTCGCCCGGGGAACCGCCACCATATTAAGCTGTGTGGAGAAGTCCATCCCCAGATGACAAAACAACTGAGAAGGGACCAGGTCCAACCTCTCCTTGACTCTGAACCCCAGTGACATGAGCAGGCTCAACAGTGTGTTGACATCTAACTCCAGAAGAGAGCATTGAAGTGCCTCTGGAGGATATCGTCCAGATACGGCGAAGTAGTCACCTTGGACTGTGTACAATGGAAGGCTATCACATGTGACATCAGTCAGGTGAAGGCCCAAGGAGCCAGGATGTGGCTGAAAGGCATGATCTTGAACTGGTAAACTCGCCCCAGAAAAGCGAACCTGAGATACTTTCGAGATGTCCGATGAATCGGAACATGAAAGTAAGCAACTCGAAGGTCGATGCTGGAAGCGAAATCTCCTTGGGAAATGGAACTGACCTGAAAATATCCATGCTGAACTTGGGTGCAATGATAGACTGGTTCAGGATACTCAGATAAGCGGTCGAAGTCGGCCATCCTTCTTCGTCACCAAGAACAGGCGGGAATTAAATTCCACTGAATGAATTTTCTTGATGACCTCGATCTTCCCTTTGACAGGAGATTGTCTATCTGCATGATCAAAAGTTCCCGATGTGAATCGTTTGAAGGAACTTGGGTTGGAAGAGGCACTCTTGACAGAGTGGGGTGCCTCCGAAAAGATATCCGCAGACCGGACCGAACAACATCTAACACCCAAGGATCGGATGTGATTGTGGCCCAACGGTCTGCAAACTCTGATATCCTTCCTCCAACCTGGGATGAATCGAGGTGAAAGTCTTCATAGACTTGGAACTCAGCTTCGAGTCGCATGCTGCAAAAGCTTTGACCACCTGTACTGACTGGTACGGTCGAAGGCACCCTGAAGTATTCTGAACCAGTCTATCATTGCTCCCAGGTTCAGCATGGAGACTTTCAGGTTGGTTGCATTTCCCAGGGAGATTTCGCTTCCAGCAGTGACCTGCGAGTCGCTTACTTTGACGATCCGATTTTGGGGACATCTCGAAAGTATCTCAAGTTCACTTTTCTGGGGAGAGTTTACCAGTTCAAGGTCATGCTTTCAGGTGCAACCTGCCTCCTTGGGACTTCACCCGACTGATGTTGCATGTGATAGCCTTCCATTGCACACAGTCCAAGGTGACTACTTCGGCATATCTGGACAATATCCTCCAGAGGCACTTCAATGCTGCTCTTTTGGAGTCAGAGGTCAACACACCGTTGAGCCTGCTCACGTCGCAGGGTTTCCGAGTCAACGACGAGAAGTCGAACATGGTCCCTTTTCAGTCATTTTGTCATCTGGGGATGGATTTCTGCACTTAGATGAATATGGTGGTGGTTCCCTGGGACAGAGCTATGATTCCCTTGGCTTTTGTCCTGATTCTGACCCAGTCCACGTCCACAACAGCTCGGAGTATTTTCCGGCTGCTCAGTCCCTGCAGTTCAGTGATGGATCTCATTCATCTAGGTCGGCTGCATGTCATACCTCTACAACACTTTCTGCTCAGTCACTGGAGGCCGAATGTCGATCCTCTGCATCTGGGTCTTCATTTACCAGCATCTCTTTATCGTCACCTTCTTGCCAGGACAAATGTTCAGTGGAATATGCAGGGAGATCCATTGGACTTGCCCATATCCGATTGTGTTCTGATGGCAGATGCCAGCGATCTCGTATGGGGTGCGACATTGGATCCTCTAGGGCTTTCCCTTCATGGTGTACGCGACCAGGATCAAGCTGCTCTTCACATCAACCAGAAGGAGCTTCTGGCTCTTCCGAGTTTCGGCAGTGGATCCCCCACATTTCGAATAGTCAGGTCCTTCTGTTGTTCGACAATTCGACAGTGGTCTCTTACATTCAGAACCAGGGCGGCAAGTACTTGGTTCTCATGTATGAATTTGCTTGGGATCTTCTACCAGGGACCAGCCGTGAGGGCGACTAGGGCGATTATGTCGCCCTTCTAAGCCCAAAGTCGCCTAGAAAAATAGTCGGGGCGATTACAAGTCGCCCTCTAAAAATTGGCCAAAATGAGGAAAGTCTGAACTGAGTGATCAGAGGTTTACACAAAAACGATTATTTTCAAGAATCGAATGTGCTTGAGTGTGATAAATGAGCATTTCCTTCGTCAAATAAGCGACCATTTATTTGAAATCACACAGATTTTTTATTTCTATTTTGTTCCGTTTCAGTGGGAGCTTCAAGTGTCGAAACGAAAATAGGTGACTTATGCGACTCAACAAATAACCCAGTTTGAAAGTAGGTTATATCGCTTAGGATGCCGAAAACGTATACACAACGGCCGTATTTTCTAACACTGTATTTGTATTTCGTTTTGCCGACGACTGTTAACTGTTGGGTCGTCTATTCCCAGAAAAACACGAATGGAATTGAAACATATGAAAAAAAGCTTTAGTGTTGACAAGAAAAGCTTGCAGGGCACAAGTGTGCATGTGAAGGATCTTGAAAAAGGGGTCCTCCTAAACACAGGAATGACACAAAATGACACGGAATGACACCGGAATGCCATAAAAATGATGAGGAATGACATTTATTTTACAAAATACCCGACCCCAGAATGTATTTTGTTTATTAACAAACAAAGTACCTTCCAAGCAACCTTTTTACATCTAGTCCTGTTCACACTTTCAGACTTAGGAAATTATTAGCTTAGTAGACTTTGGTGAAAGTCAACCACAGGAGGGTGCTGTGGGGATTGGCACGAAGAAGAGGGGAGGGGTCATGAAAGAGAGGGTAGCAGTGGGGATTTTCAGTCAATAATTACTTTGTGATTTTTTAACCTGGCATAGATGCATCATAGACAACTGGACCTGAATTAATTAGACGTTTATGGAGGACCACAAGCTGAAAATATGAAGGGGCGGCAGGGGGCTATGAAGTCTCCCTATTTGACTCTGCAGTCTCCCCATTTTTTCTGGAGGGAGACATGAAGTCTCCCTAAAATTCCCCCCTAGGCTGGTCCCTGTCTTCTACTGCTAACTCAGGATGTCAATGCCGGTGTGTTGGCTCGTCACATTCCCGGTCATCGGAATGTCCTAGCCGACTCCCTGAACTGATAGGGCAGGGTCATTTCCACTCAGTGGGTGCTTCACACGGCTGTGTTCCAGTCTCTTTGCGATCTCTGGGGTCATCCCCACATCGATCTTTTTACGACCCACTGGAATGATCAGGTGGACACTTTCGTGTTTCTTGAGAATACTCCGAGCTGTCACGGGACTGGGTCAGATTCAGGGTAAAAGCCGGGGGAATCACTGCCCTCGCCCGGGGAACCGCCACCATATTAAGCTGTGTGGAGAAGTCCATCCCCAGATGACAAAACAACTGAGAAGGGACCAGGTCCAACCTCTCCTTGACTCTGAACCCCAGTGACATGAGCAGGCTCAACAGTGTGTTGACATCTAACTCCAGAAGAGAGCATTGAAGTGCTTCTGGAGGATATCGTCCAGATACGGCAAAGTAGTCACCTTGGACTGTGTACAATGGAAGGCTATCACATGTGACATCAGTCAGGTGAAGGCCCAAGGAGCCAGGATGTGGCTGAAAGGCATGATCTTGAACTGGTAAACTCGCCCCAGAAAAGCGAACCTGAGATACTTTCGAGATGTCCGATGAATCGGAACATGAAAGTAAGCAACTCGAAGGTCGATGCTGGAAGCGAAATCTCCTTGGGAAATGGAACTGACCTGAAAATATCCATGCTGAACTTGGGTGCAATGATAGACTGGTTCAGGATACTCAGATAAGCGGTCGAAGTCGGCCATCCTTCTTCGTCACCAAGAACAGGCGGGAATTAAATTCCACTGAATGAATTTTCTTGATGACCTCGATCTTCCCTTTGACAGGAGATTGTCTATCTGCATGATCAAAAGTTCCCGATGTGAATCGTTTGAAGGAACTTGGGTTGGAAGAGGCACTCTTGACAGAGTGGGGTGCCTCCGAAAAGATATCCGCAGACCGGACCGAACAACATCTAACACCCAAGGATCGGATGTGATTGTGGCCCAACGGTCTGCAAACTCTGATATCCTTCCTCCAACCTGGGATGAATCGAGGTGAAAGTCTTCATAGACTTGGAACTCAGCTTCGAGTCGCATGCTGCAAAAGCTTTGACCACCTGTACTGACTGGTACGGTCGAAGGCACCCTGAAGTATTCTGAACCAGTCTATCATTGCTCCCAGGTTCAGCATGGAGACTTTCAGGTTGGTTGCATTTCCCAGGGAGATTTCGCTTCCAGCAGTGACCTGCGAGTCGCTTACTTTGACGATCCGATTTTGGGGACATCTCGAAAGTATCTCAAGTTCACTTTTCTGGGGAGAGTTTACCAGTTCAAGGTCATGCTTTCAGGTGCAACCTGCCTCCTTGGGACTTCACCCGACTGATGTTGCATGTGATAGCCTTCCATTGCACACAGTCCAAGGTGACTACTTCGGCATATCTGGACAATATCCTCCAGAGGCACTTCAATGCTGCTCTTTTGGAGTCAGAGGTCAACACACCGTTGAGCCTGCTCACGTCGCAGGGTTTCCGAGTCAACGACGAGAAGTCGAACATGGTCCCTTTTCAGTCATTTTGTCATCTGGGGATGGATTTCTGCACTCAGATGAATATGGTGGTGGTTCCCTGGGACAGAGCTATGATTCCCTTGGCTTTTGTCCTGATTCTGACCCAGTCCACGTCCACAACAGCTCGGAGTATTTTCCGGCTGCTCAGTCCCTGCAGTTCAGTGATGGATCTCATTCATCTAGGTCGGCTGCATGTCATACCTCTACAACACTTTCTGCTCAGTCACTGGAGGCCGAATGTCGATCCTCTGCATCTGGGTCTTCATTTACCAGCATCTCTTTATCGTCACCTTCTTGCCAGGACAAATGTTCAGTGGAATATGCAGGGAGATCCATTGGACTTGCCCATATCCGATTGTGTTCTGATGGCAGATGCCAGCGATCTCGTATGGGGTGCGACATTGGATCCTCTAGGGCTTTCCCTTCATGGTGTACGCGACCAGGATCAAGCTGCTCTTCACATCAACCAGAAGGAGCTTCTGGCTCTTCCGAGTTTCGGCAGTGGATCCCCCACATTTCGAATAGTCAGGTCCTTCTGTTGTTCGACAATTCGACAGTGGTCTCTTACATTCAGAACCAGGGCGGCAAGTACTTGGTTCTCATGTATGAATTTGCTTGGGATCTTCTACCAGGGACCAGCCGTGAGGGCGACTAGGGCGATTATGTCGCCCTTCTAAGCCCAAAGTCGCCTAGAAAAATAGTCGGGGCGATTACAAGTCGCCCTCTAAAAATTGGCCAAAATGAGGAAAGTCTGAACTGAGTGATCAGAGGTTTACACAAAAACGATTATTTTCAAGAATCGAATGTGCTTGAGGGTGATAAATGAGCATTTCCTTCGTCAAATAAGCGACCATTTATTTGAAATCACACAGATTTTTTATTTCTATTTTGTTCCGTTTCAGTGGGAGCTTCAAGTGTCGAAACGAAAATAGGTGACTTACGCGACTCAACAAATAACCCAGTTTGAAAGTAGGTTACATCGCTTAGGATGCCGAAAACGTATACACAACGGAAGTATTTTCTAACACTGTATTTGTATTTCGTTTTGCTGACGACTGTTAACTGTTGGGTCGTCTATTCCCAGAAAAACACGAATGGAATTGAAACATATGAAAAAAAGCTTTAGTGTTGACAAGAAAAGCTTGCAGGGCACAAGTGTGCATGTGAAGGATCTTGAAAAAGGGGTCCTCCTAAACACAGGAATGACACAAAATGACACGGAATGACACCGGAATGCCTTAAAAATGATGAGGAATGACATTTATTTTACAAAATACCCGACCCCAGAATGTATTTTGTTTATTAACAAACAAAGTACCTTCCAAGCAACCTTTTTACATCTAGTCCTGTTCACACTTTCAGACTTAGGAAATTATTAGCTTAGTAGACTTTGGTGAAAGTCAACCACAGGAGGGTGCTGCGGGGATTGGCACGAAGAAGAGGGGAGGGGTCATGAAGGAGAGGGTAGCAGTGGGGATTTTCAGTCAATAATTACTTTGTGATTTTTTAACCTGGCATAGATGCATCATAGACAACTGGACCTGGATTAATTAGACGTTTATGGAGGAACACAAGCTGAAAATATGAAGGGGCGGCAGGGGGCTATGAAGTCTCCCTATTTGACTCTGCAGTCTCCCCATTTTTTCTGGAGGGAGACATGAAGTCTCCCTAAAATTGCCCCCTAGGCTGGTCCCTGTCTTCTACTGCTAACTCAGGATGTCAATGCCGGTGTGTTGGCTCGTCACATTCCCGGTCATCGGAATGTCCTAGCCGACTCCCTGAACCGACAGGGCAGGGTCATTTCCACTCAGTGGGTGCTTCACACGGCCATGTTCCAGTCTCTTTGCGATCTCTGGGGTCATCCCCACATCGATCTTTTTACGACCCACTGGAATGATCAGGTGGACACTTTCTTGTTTCGTGAGAATACTCCGAGCTGTTGCGGTCGTGGACTGGGTCAGATTCAGGGTAAAAGCCAGGGGAATCACTGCCCTCACCCGGGGAACCGCCACCATATTAAGCTGTGTGGAGAAGTCCATCCCCAGATGACAAAACAACTGAGAAGGGACCAGGTCCAACCTCTCCTTGACTCTGAACCCCAGTGACATGAGCAGGCTCAACAGTGTGTTGACATCTAACTCCAGAAGAGAGCATTGAAGTGCCTCTGGAGGATATCGTCCAGATACGGCGAAGTAGTCACCTTGGACTGTGTACAATGGAAGGCTATCACATGTGACATCAGTCAGGTGAAGGCCCAAGGAGCCAGGATGTGGCTGAAAGACATGATCTTGAACTGGTAAACTCGCCCCAGAAAAGCGAACCTGAGATACTTTCGAGATGTCCGATGAATCGGAACATGAAAGTAAGCAACTCGAAGGTCGATGCTGGAAGCGAAATCTCCTTGGGAAATGGAACTGGCCTGAAAATATCCATGCTGAACTTGGGAGCAATGATAGACTGGTTCAGGATACTCAGATAAGCGGTTGGAGTCGGCCATCCTTCTTCGTCACCAAGAACAGGCGGGAATTAAATTCCACTGAATGAATTTTCTTGATGACCTCGATCTTCCCTTTGACAGGAGATTGTCTATCTCCATGATCAAAAGTTCCCGATGTGAATCGTTTGAAGGAACTTGGGTTGGAAGAGGCACTCTCGACAGAATGGGGTGCCTCCGAAAAGATATCCGCAGACCGGACCGAACAACATCTAACACCCAAGGATCGGATGTGATTGTGGCCCAACGGTCTGCTAACTCTGATATCCTTCCTCCAACCTGGGATGAATCGAGGTGAAAGTCTTCATAGACTTGGAACTCAGCTTCGAGTCGCATGCTGCAAAAGCTTTGACCACCTGGACTGACTGGTACGGTCGAAGGCACCCTGAAGTATTCTGAACCAGTCTATCATTGCTCCCAGGTTCAGCATGGAGACTTTCAGGTTGGTTGCATTTCCCAGGGAGATTTCGCTTCCAGCAGTGACCTGCGAGTCGCTTACTTTGACGATCCGATTTTGGGGACATCTCGAAAATATCTCAAGTTCACTTTTCTGGGGAGAGTTTACCAGTTCAAGGTCATGCTCTCAGGTGCAACCTGCCTCCTTGGGACTTCACCCGACTGATGTTGCATGTGATAGCCTTCCATTGCACACAGTCCAAGGTGACTACTTCGGCATATCTGGACAATATCCTCCAGAGGCACTTCAATGCTGCTCTTTTGGAGTCAGAGGTCAACACACCGTTGAGCCTGCTCACGTCGCAGGGTTTCCGAGTCAACGACGAGAAGTCAAACCTGGTCCCTTTTCAGTCATTTTGTCATCTGGGGACGGATTTCTGCACTCAGATGAATATGGTGGCGGTTCCCTGGGACAGAGCTATGATTCCCTTGGCTTTTGTCCTGATTCTGACCCAGTCCACGTCCACAACAGCTCGGAGTATTTTCCGGCCTCTCAGTCTCTGCAGTTCGGTGATGGATCTCATTCATCTAGGTCAGCTGCATGTCATACCTCTACAACACTTTCTGCTCAGTCACTGGAGGCCGAATGTCGATCCTCTGCATCTGGGTCTTCATTTACCAGCATCTCTTTATCGTCACCTTCTTGCCAGGACAAATGTTCAGTGGAATATGTAGGGAGATCCATTGGACTTGCCCATATCCGATTGTGTTCTGATGGCAGATGCCAGCGATCTCGTATGGGGTGCGACATTGGATCCTCTAGGGCTTTCCCTTCATGGTGTACGCGACCAGGATCAAGCTGCTCTTCACATCAACCAGAAGGAGCTTCTGGCTCTTCTGAGTTTCGGCAGTGGATCCCCCACATTTCGAATCTTCAGGTCCTTCTGTTGTTCGACAATTCGACAGTCGTCTCTTACATTCAGAACCAGGGCGGCAAGTACTTGGTTCTCATGTATGAATTTGCTTGGGATCTTCTACCAGGGACCAGCCGTGAGGGCGACTAGGGCGATTATGTCGCCCTTCTAAGCCCAAAGTCGCCTAGAAAAATAGTCGGGGCGATTACAAGTCGCCCTCTAAAAATTGGCCAAAATGAGGAAAGTCTGAACTGAGTGATCAGAGGTTTACACAAAAACAATTATTTTCAAGAATCGAATGTGCTTGAGTGTGATAAATGAGCATTTCCTTCGTCAAATAAGCGACCATTTATTTGAAATCACACAGATTTTTTATTTCTATTTTGTTCCGTTTCAGTGGGAGCTTCAAGTGTCGAAACGAAAATAGGTGACTTACGCGACTCAACAAATAACCCAGTTTGAAAGTAGGTTACATCGCTTAGGATGCCGAAAACGTATACACAACGGCCGTATTTTCTAACACTGTATTTGTATTTCGTTTTGCCGACGACTGTTAACTGTTGGGTTGTCTATTCCCAGAAAAACACGAATGGAATTGAAACATATGAAAAAAAGCTTTAGTGTTGACAAGAAAAGCTTGCAGGGCACAAGTGTGCATGTGAAGGATCTTGAAAAAGGGGTCCTCCTAAACACAGGAATGACACAAAATGACACGGAATGACACCGGAATGCCATAAAAATGATGAGGAATGACATTTATTTTACAAAATACCCGACCCCAGAATGTATTTTGTTTATTAACAAACAAAGTACCTTCCAAGCAACCTTTTTACATCTAGTCCTGTTCACACTTTCAGACTTAGGAAATTATTAGCTTAGTAGACTTTGGTGAAAGTCAACCACAGGAGGGTGCTGTGGGGATTGGCACGAAGAAGAGGGGAGGGGTCATGAAAGAGAGGGTAGCAGTGGGGATTTTCAGTCAATAATTACTTTGTGATTTTTTAACCTGGCATAGATGCATCATAGACAACTGGACCTGAATTAATTAGACGTTTATGGAGGACCACAAGCTAAAAATATGAAGGGGCGGCAGGGGGCTATGTAGTCTCCCTATTTGACTCTGCAGTCTCCCCATTTTTTCTGGAGGGAGACATGAAGTCTCCCTAAAATTCCCCCCTAGGCTGGTCCCTGTCTTCTACTGCTAACTCAGGATGTCAATGCCGGTGTGTTGGCTCGTCACATTCCAGGTCATCGGAATGTCCTAGCCGACTCCCTGAACTGATAGGGCAGGGTCATTTCCACTCAGTGGGTGCTTCACACGGCCGTGTTCCAGTCTCTTTGTGATCTCTGGGGTCATCCCCACATCGATCTTTTTACGACCCACTGGAATGATCAGGTGGACACTTTCGTGTTTCGTGAGAATACTCCGAGCTGTCACGGGACTGGGTCAGATTCAGGGTAAAAGCCGGGGGAATCACTGCCCTCGCCCGGGGAACCGCCACCATATTTAGCTGTGTGGAGAAGTCCATCCCCAGATGACAAAACAACTGAGAAGGGACCAGGTCCAACCTCTCCTTGACTCTGAACCCCAGTGACATGAGCAGGCTCAACAGTGTGTTGACATCTAACTCCAGAAGAGAGCATTGAAGTGCCTCTGGAGGATATCGTCCAGATACGGCGAAGTAGTCACCTTGGACTGTGTACAATGGAAGGCTATCACATGTGACATCAGTCAGGTGAAGGCCCAAGGAGCCAGGATGTGGCTGAAAGGCATGATCTTGAACTGGTAAACTCGCCCCAGAAAAGCGAACCTGAGATACTTTCGAGATGTCCGATGAATCGGAACATGAAAGTAAGCAACTCGAAGGTCGATGCTGGAAGCGAAATCTCCTTGGGAAATGGAACTGACCTGAAAATATCCATGCTGAACTTGGGTGCAATGATAGACTGGTTCAGGATACTCAGATAAGCGGTCGAAGTCGGCCATCCTTCTTCGTCACCAAGAACAGGCGGGAATTAAATTCCACTGAATGAATTTTCTTGATGACCTCGATCTTCCCTTTGACAGGAGATTGTCTATCTGCATGATCAAAAGTTCCCGATGTGAATCGTTTGAAGGAACTTGGGTTGGAAGAGGCACTCTTGACAGAGTGGGGTGCCTCCGAAAAGATATCCGCAGACCGGACCGAACAACATCTAACACCCAAGGATCGGATGTGATTGTGGCCCAACGGTCTGCAAACTCTGATATCCTTCCTCCAACCTGGGATGAATCGAGGTGAAAGTCTTCATGGACTTGGAACTCAGCTTCGAGTCGCATGCTGCAAAAGCTTTGACCACCTGTACTGACTGGTACGGTCGAAGGCACCCTGAAGTATTCTGAACCAGTCTATCATTGCTCTCAGGTTCAGCATGGAGACTTTCAGGTTGGTTGCATTTCCCAGGGAGATTTCGCTTCCAGCAGTGACCTGCGAGTCGCTTACTTTGACGATCCGATTTTGGGGACATCTCGAAAGTATCTCAAGTTCACTTTTCTGGGGAGAGTTTACCAGTTCAAGGTCATGCTTTCAGGTGCAACCTGCCTCCTTGGGACTTCACCCGACTGATGTTGCATGTGATAGCCTTCCATTGCACACAGTCCAAGGTGACTACTTCGGCATATCTGGACAATATCCTCCAGAGGCACTTCAATGCTGCTCTTTTGGAGTCAGAGGTCAACACACCGTTGAGCCTGCTCACGTCGCAGGGTTTCCGAGTCAACGACGAGAAGTCGAACCTGGTCCCTTTTCAGTCATTTTGTCATCTGGGGATGGATTTCTGCACTCAGATGAATATGGTGGCGGTTCCCTGGGACAGAGCTATGATTCCCTTGGCTTTTGTCCTGATTCTGACCCAGTCCACGTCCACAACAGCTCGGAGTATTTTCCGGCTGATCAGTCCCTGCAGTTCGGTGATGGATCTCATTCGTCTAGGTCGGCTGCATGTCATACCTCTACAACACTTTCTGCTCAGTCACTGGAGGCCGAATGTCGATCCTCTGCATCTGGGTCTTCATTTACCAGCATCTCTTTATCGTCACCTTCTTGCCAGGACAAATGTTCAGTGGAATATGCAGGGAGATCCATTGGACTTGCCCATATCCGATTGTGTTCTGATGGCAGATGCCAGCGATCTCGTATGGGGTGCGACATTGGATCCTCTAGGGCTTTCCCTTCATGGTGTACGCGACCAGGATCAAGCTGCTCTTCACATCAACCAGAAGGAGCTTCTGGCTCTTCCGAGTTTCGGCAGTGGATCCCCCACATTTCGAATAGTCAGGTCCTTCTGTTGTTCGACAATTCGACAGTGGTCTCTTACATTCAGAACCAGGGCGGCAAGTACTTGGTTCTCATGTATGAATTTGCTTGGGATCTTCTACCAGGGACCAGCCGTGAGGGCGACTAGGGCGATTATGTCGCCCTTCTAAGCCCAAAGTCGCCTAGAAAAATAGTCGGGGCGATTACAAGTCGCCCTCTAAAAATTGGCCAAAATGAGGAAAGTCTGAACTGAGTGATCAGAGGTTTACACAAAAACGATTATTTTCAAGAATCGAATGTGCTTGAGTGTGATAAATGAGCATTTCCTTCGTCAAATAAGCGACCATTTATTTGAAATCACACAGATTTTTTATTTCTATTTTGTTCCGTTTCAGTGGGAGCTTCAAGTGTCGAAACGAAAATAGGTGACTTATGCGACTCAACAAATAACCCAGTTTGAAAGTAGGTTATATCGCTTAGGATGCCGAAAACGTATACACAGCGGCCGTATTTTCTAACACTGTATTTGTATTTCGTTTTGCCGACGACTGTTAACTGTTGGGTCGTCTATTCCCAGAAAAACACGAATGGAATTGAAACATATGAAAAAAAGCTTTAGTGTTGACAAGAAAAGCTTGCAGGGCACAAGTGTGCATGTGAAGGATCTTGAAAAAGGGGTCCTCCTAAACACAGGAATGACACAAAATGACACGGAATGACACCGGAATGCCATAAAAATGATGAGGAATGACATTTATTTTACAAAATACCCGACCCCAGAATGTATTTTGTTTATTAACAAACAAAGTACCTTCCAAGCAACCTTTTTACATCTAGTCCTGTTCACACTTTCAGACTTAGGAAATTATTAGCTTAGTAGACTTTGGTGAAAGTCAACCACAGGAGGGTGCTGTGGGGATTGGCACGAAGAAGAGGGGAGGGGTCATGAAAGAGAGGGTAGCAGTGGGGATTTTCAGTCAATAATTACTTTGTGATTTTTTAACCTGGCATAGATGCATCATAGACAACTGGACCTGAATTAATTAGACGTTTATGGAGGACCACAAGCTGAAAATATGAAGGGGCGGCAGGGGGCTATGAAGTCTCCCTATTTGACTCTGCAGTCTCCCCATTTTTTCTGGAGGGAGACATGAAGTCTCCCTAAAATTCCCCCCTAGGCTGGTCCCTGTCTTCTACTACTAACTCAGGATGTCAATGCCGGTGTGTTGGCTCGTCACATTCCCGGTCATCGGAATGTCCTAGCCGACTCCCTGAACTGATAGGGCAGGGTCATTTCCACTCAGTGGGTGCTTCACACGGCTGTGTTCCAGTCTCTTTGCGATCTCTGGGGTCATCCCCACATCGATCTTTTTACGACCCACTGGAATGATCAGGTGGACACTTTCGTGTTTCTTGAGAATACTCCGAGCTGTCACGGGACTGGGTCAGATTCAGGGTAAAAGCCGGGGGAATCACTGCCCTCGCCCGGGGAACCGCCACCATATTAAGCTGTGTGGAGAAGTCCATCCCCAGATGACAAAACAACTGAGAAGGGACCAGGTCCAACCTCTCCTTGACTCTGAACCCCAGTGACATGAGCAGGCTCAACAGTGTGTTGACATCTAACTCCAGAAGAGAGCATTGAAGTGCTTCTGGAGGATATCGTCCAGATACGGCAAAGTAGTCACCTTGGACTGTGTACAATGGAAGGCTATCACATGTGACATCAGTCAGGTGAAGGCCCAAGGAGCCAGGATGTGGCTGAAAGGCATGATCTTGAACTGGTAAACTCGCCCCAGAAAAGCGAACCTGAGATACTTTCGAGATGTCCGATGAATCGGAACATGAAAGTAAGCAACTCGAAGGTCGATGCTGGAAGCGAAATCTCCTTGGGAAATGGAACTGACCTGAAAATATCCATGCTGAACTTGGGTGCAATGATAGACTGGTTCAGGATACTCAGATAAGCGGTCGAAGTCGGCCATCCTTCTTCGTCACCAAGAACAGGCGGGAATTAAATTCCACTGAATGAATTTTCTTGATGACCTCGATCTTCCCTTTGACAGGAGATTGTCTATCTGCATGATCAAAAGTTCCCGATGTGAATCGTTTGAAGGAACTTGGGTTGGAAGAGGCACTCTTGACAGAGTGGGGTGCCTCCGAAAAGATATCCGCAGACCGGACCGAACAACATCTAACACCCAAGGATCGGATGTGATTGTGGCCCAACGGTCTGCAAACTCTGATATCCTTCCTCCAACCTGGGATGAATCGAGGTGAAAGTCTTCATAGACTTGGAACTCAGCTTCGAGTCGCATGCTGCAAAAGCTTTGACCACCTGTACTGACTGGTACGGTCGAAGGCACCCTGAAGTATTCTGAACCAGTCTATCATTGCTCCCAGGTTCAGCATGGAGACTTTCAGGTTGGTTGCATTTCCCAGGGAGATTTCGCTTCCAGCAGTGACCTGCGAGTCGCTTACTTTGACGATCCGATTTTGGGGACATCTCGAAAGTATCTCAAGTTCACTTTTCTGGGGAGAGTTTACCAGTTCAAGGTCATGCTTTCAGGTGCAACCTGCCTCCTTGGGACTTCACCCGACTGATGTTGCATGTGATAGCCTTCCATTGCACACAGTCCAAGGTGACTACTTCGGCATATCTGGACAATATCCTCCAGAGGCACTTCAATGCTGCTCTTTTGGAGTCAGAGGTCAACACACCGTTGAGCCTGCTCACGTCGCAGGGTTTCCGAGTCAACGACGAGAAGTCGAACCTGGTCCCTTTTCAGTCATTTTGTCATCTGGGGATGGATTTCTGCACTCAGATAAATATGGTGGCGGTTCCCTGGGACAGAGCTATGATTCCCTTGGCTTTTGTCCTGATTCTGACCCAGTCCACGTCCACAACAGCTCGGAGTATTTTCCGGCTGCTCAGTCCCTGCAGTTCGGTGATGGATCTCATTCATCTAGGTCGGCTGCATGTCATACCTCTACAACACTTTCTGCTCAGTCACTGGAGGCCGAATGTCGATCCTCTGCATCTGGGTCTTCATTTACCAGCATCTCTTTATCGTCACCTTCTTGCCAGGACAAATGTTCAGTGGAATATGCAGGGAGATCCATTGGACTTGCCCATATCCGATTGTGTTCTGATGGCAGATGCCAGCGATCTCGTATGGGGTGCGACATTCGATCCTCTAGGGCTTTCCCTTCATGGTGTACGCGACCAGGATCAAGCTGCTCTTCACATCAACCAGAAGGAGCTTCTGGCTCTTCCGAGTTTCGGCAGTGGATCCCCCACATTTCGAATAGTCAGGTCCTTCTGTTGTTCGACAATTCGACAGTGGTCTCTTACATTCAGAACCAGGGCGGCAAGTACTTGGTTCTCATGTATGAATTTGCTTGGGATCTTCTACCAGGGACCAGCCGTGAGGGCGACTAGGGCGATTATGTCGCCCTTCTAAGCCCAAAGTCGCCTAGAAAAATAGTCGGGGCGATTACAAGTCGCCCTCTAAAAATTGGCCAAAATGAGGAAAGTCTGAACTGAGTGATCAGAGGTTTACACAAAAACGATTATTTTCAAGAATCGAATGTGCTTGAGTGTGATAAATGAGCATTTCCTTCGTCAAATAAGCGACCATTTATTTGAAATCACACAGATTTTTTATTTCTATTTTGTTCCGTTTCAGTGGGAGCTTCAAGTGTCGAAACGAAAATAGGTGACTTACGCGACTCAACAAATAACCCAGTTTGAAAGTAGGTTACATCGCTTAGGATGCCGAAAACGTATACACAACGGCCGTATTTTCTAACACTGTATTTGTATTTTGTTTTGCCGACGACTGTTAACTGTTGGGTCGTCTATTCCCAGAAAAACACGAATGGAATTGAAACATATGAAAAAAAGCTTTAGTGTTGACAAGAAAAGCTTGCAGGGCACAAGTGTGCATGTGAAGGATCTTGAAAAAGGGGTCCTCCTAAACACAGGAATGACACAAAATGACACGGAATGACACCGGAATGCCATAAAAATGATGAGGAATGACATTTATTTTACAAAATACCCGACCCCAGAATGTATTTTGTTTATTAACAAACAAAGTACCTTCCAAGCAACCTTTTTACATCTAGTCCTGTTCACACTTTCAGACTTAGGAAATTATTAGCTTAGTAGACTTTGGTGAAAGTCAACCACAGGAGGGTGCTGTGGGGATTGGCACGAAGAAGAGGGGAGGGGTCATGAAAGAGAGGGTAGCAGTGGGGATTTTCAGTCAATAATTACTTTGTGATTTTTTAACCTGGCATAGATGCATCATAGACAACTGGACCTGAATTAATTAGACGTTTATGGAGGACCACAAGCTGAAAATATGAAGGGGCGGCAGGGGGCTATGAAGTCTCCCTATTTGACTCTGCAGTCTCCCCATTTTTTCTGGAGGGAGACATGAAGTCTCCCTAAAATTCCCCCCTAGGCTGGTCCCTGTCTTCTACTGCTAACTCAGGATGTCAATGCCGGTGTGTTGGCTCATCACATTCCCGGTCATCGGAATGTCCTAGCCGACTCCCTGAACTGATAGGGCAGGGTCATTTCCACTCAGTGGGTGCTTCACACGGCCGTGTTCCAGTCTCTTTGCGATCTCTGGGGTCATCCCCACATCGATCTTTTTACGACCCACTGGAATGATCAGGTGGACACTTTCGTGTTTCGTGAGAATACTCCGAGCTGTCACGGGACTGGGTCAGATTCAGGGTAAAAGCCGGAGGAATCACTGCCCTCGCCCGGGGAACCGCCACCATATTAAGCTGTGTGGAGAAGTCCATCCCCAGATGACAAAACAACTGAGAAGGGACCAGGTCCAACCTCTCCTTGACTCTGAACCCCAGTGACATGAGCAGGCTCAACAGTGTGTTGACATCTAACTCCAGAAGAGAGCATTGAAGTGCCTCTGGAGGATATCGTCCAGATACGGCAAAGTAGTCACCTTGGACTGTGTACAATGGAAGGCTATCACATGTGACATCAGTCAGGTGAAGGCCCAAGGAGCCAGGATGTGGCTGAAAGGCATGATCTTGAACTGGTAAACTCGCCCCAGAAAAGCGAACCTGAGATACTTTCGAGATGTCCGATGAATCGGAACATGAAAGTAAGCAACTTGAAGGTCGATGCTGGAAGCGAAATCTCCTTGGGAAATGGAACTGACCTGAAAATATCCATGCTGAACTTGGGTGCAATGATAGACTGGTTCAGGATACTCAGATAAGCGGTCGAAGTCGGCCATCCTTCTTCGTCACCAAGAACAGGCGGGAATTAAATTCCACTGAATGAATTTTCTTGATGACCTCGATCTTCCCTTTGACAGGAGATTGTCTATCTGCATGATCAAAAGTTCCCGATGTGAATCGTTTGAAGGAACTTGGGTTGGAAGAGGCACTCTTGACAGAGTGGGGTGCCTCCGAAAAGATATCCGCAGACCGGACCGAACAACATCTAACACCCAAGGATCGGATGTGATTGTGGCCCAACGGTCTGCAAACTCTGATATCCTTTCTCCAACCTGGGATGAATCGAGGTGAAAGTCTTCATAGACTTGGAACTCAGCTTCGAGTCGCATGCTGCAAAAGCTTTGACCACCTGTACTGACTGGTACGGTCGAAGGCACCCTGAAGTATTCTGAACCAGTCTATCATTGCTCCCAGGTTCAGCATGGAGACTTTCAGGTTGGTTGCATTTCCCAGGGAGATTTCGCTTCCAGCAGTGACCTGCGAGTCGCTTACTTTGACGATCCGATTTTGGGGACATCTCGAAAGTATCTCAAATTCACTTTTCTGGGGAGAGTTTACCAGTTCAAGGTCATGCTTTCAGGTGCAACCTGCCTCCTTGGGACTTCACCCGACTGATGTTGCATGTGATAGCCTTCCATTGCACACAGTCCAAGGTGACTACTTCGGCATATCTGGACAATATCCTCCAGAGGCACTTCAATGCTGCTCTTTTGGAGTCAGAGGTCAACACACCGTTGAGCCTGCTCACGTCGCAGGGTTTCCGAGTCAACGACGAGAAGTCGAACCTGGTCCCTTTTCAGTCATTTTGTCATCTGGGGATGGATTTCTGCACTCAGATGAATATGGTGGCGGTTCCCTGGGACAGAGCTATGATTCCCTTGGCTTTTGTCCTGATTCTGACCCAGTCCACGTCCACAACAGCTCGGAGTATTTTCCGGCTGCTCAGTCCCTGCAGTTCGGTGATGGATCTCATTCATCTAGGTCGGCTGCATGTCATACCTCTACAACACTTTCTGCTCAGTCACCGGAGGCCGAATGTCGATCCTCTGCATCTGGGTCTTCATTTACCAGCATCTCTTTATCGTCACCTTCTTGCCAGGACAAATGTTCAGTGGAATATGCAGGGAGATCCATTGGACTTGCCCATATCCGATTGTGTTCTGATGGCAGATGCCAGCGATCTCGTATGGGGTGCGACATTGGATCCTCTAGGGCTTTCCCTTCATGGTGTACGCGACCAGGATCAAGCTGCTCTTCACATCAACCAGAAGGAGCTTCTGGCTCTTCCGAGTTTCGGCAGTGGATCCCCCACATTTCGAATAGTCAGGTCCTTCTGTTGTTCGACAATTCGACAGTGGTCTCTTACATTCAGAACCAGGGCGGCAAGTACTTGGTTCTCATGTATGAATTTGCTTGGGATCTTCTACCAGGGACCAGCCGTGAGGGCGACTAGGGCGATTATGTCGCCCTTCTAAGCCCAAAGTCGCCTAGAAAAATAGTCGGGGCGATTACAAGTCGCCCTCTAAAAATTGGCCAAAATGAGGAAAGTCTGAACTGAGTGATCAGAGGTTTACACAAAAACGATTATTTTCAAGAATCGAATGTGCTTGAGTGTGATAAATGAGCATTTCCTTCGTCAAATAAGCGACCATTTATTTGAAATCACACAGATTTTTTATTTCTATTTTGTTCCGTTTCAGTGGGAGCTTCAAGTGTCGAAACGAAAATAGGTGACTTACGCGACTCAACAAATAACCCAGTTTGAAAGTAGGTTACATCGCTTAGGATGCCGAAAACGTATACACAACGGCCGTATTTTCTAACACTGTATTTGTATTTCGTTTTGCCGACGACTGTTAACTGTTGGGTCGTCTATTCCCAGAAAAACACGAATGGAATTGAAACATATGAAAAAAAGCTTTAGTGTTGACAAGAAAAGCTTGCAGGGCACAAGTGTGCATGTGAAGGATCTTGAAAAAGGGGTCCTCCTAAACACAGGAATGACACAAAATGACATGGAATGACACCGGAATGCCATAAAAATGATGAGGAATGACATTTATTTTACAAAATACCCGACCCCAGAATGTATTTTGTTTATTAACAAACAAAGTACCTTCCAAGCAACCTTTTTACATCTAGTCCTGTTCACACTTTCAGACTTAGGAAATTATTAGCTTAGTAGACTTTGGTGAAAGTCAACCACAGGAGGGTGCTGTGGGGATTGGCACGAAGAAGAGGGGAGGGGTCATGAAAGAGAGGGTAGCAGTGGGGATTTTCAGTCAATAATTACTTTGTGATTTTTTAACCTGGCATAGATGCATCATAGACAACTGGACCTGAATTAATTAGACGTTTATGGAGGACCACAAGCTGAAAATATGAAGGGGCGGCAGGGGGCTATGAAGTCTCCCTATTTGACTCTGCAGTCTCCCCATTTTTTCTGGAGGGAGACATGAAGTCTCCCTAAAATTCCCCCCTAGGCTGGTCCCTGTCTTCTACTGCTAACTCAGGATGTCAATGCCGGTGTGTTGGCTCATCACATTCCCGGTCATCGGAATGTCCTAGCCGACTCCCTGAACTGATAGGGCAGGGTCATTTCCACTCAGTGGGTGCTTCACACGGCCGTGTTCCAGTCTCTTTGCGATCTCTGGGGTCATCCCCACATCGATCTTTTTACGACCCACTGGAATGATCAGGTGGACACTTTCGTGTTTCGTGAGAATACTCCGAGCTGTCACGGGACTGGGTCAGATTCAGGGTAAAAGCCGGAGGAATCACTGCCCTCGCCCGGGGAACCGCCACCATATTAAGCTGTGTGGAGAAGTCCATCCCCAGATGACAAAACAACTGAGAAGGGACCAGGTCCAACCTCTCCTTGACTCTGAACCCCAGTGACATGAGCAGGCTCAACAGTGTGTTGACATCTAACTCCAGAAGAGAGCATTGAAGTGCCTCTGGAGGATATCGTCCAGATACGGCAAAGTAGTCACCTTGGACTGTGTACAATGGAAGGCTATCACATGTGACATCAGTCAGGTGAAGGCCCAAGGAGCCAGGATGTGGCTGAAAGGCATGATCTTGAACTGGTAAACTCGCCCCAGAAAAGCGAACCTGAGATACTTTCGAGATGTCCGATGAATCGGAACATGAAAGTAAGCAACTTGAAGGTCGATGCTGGAAGCGAAATCTCCTTGGGAAATGGAACTGACCTGAAAATATCCATGCTGAACTTGGGTGCAATGATAGACTGGTTCAGGATACTCAGATAAGCGGTCGAAGTCGGCCATCCTTCTTCGTCACCAAGAACAGGCGGGAATTAAATTCCACTGAATGAATTTTCTTGATGACCTCGATCTTCCCTTTGACAGGAGATTGTCTATCTGCATGATCAAAAGTTCCCGATGTGAATCGTTTGAAGGAACTTGGGTTGGAAGAGGCACTCTTGACAGAGTGGGGTGCCTCTGAAAAGATATCCGCAGACCGGACCGAACAACATCTAACACCCAAGGATCGGATGTGATTGTGGCCCAACGGTCTGCAAACTCTGATATCCTTTCTCCAACCTGGGATGAATCGAGGTGAAAGTCTTCATAGACTTGGAACTCAGCTTCGAGTCGCATGCTGCAAAAGCTTTGACCACCTGTACTGACTGGTACGGTCGAAGGCACCCTGAAGTATTCTGAACCAGTCTATCATTGCTCCCAGGTTCAGCATGGAGACTTTCAGGTTGGTTGCATTTCCCAGGGAGATTTCGCTTCCAGCAGTGACCTGCGAGTCGCTTACTTTGACGATCCGATTTTGGGGACATCTCGAAAGTATCTCAAGTTCACTTTTCTGGGGAGAGTTTACCAGTTCAAGGTCATGCTTTCAGGTGCAACCTGCCTCCTTGGGACTTCACCCGACTGATGTTGCATGTGATAGCCTTCCATTGCACACAGTCCAAGGTGACTACTTCGGCATATCTGGACAATATCCTCCAGAGGCACTTCAATGCTGCTCTTTTGGAGTCAGAGGTCAACACACCGTTGAGCCTGCTCACGTCGCAGGGTTTCCGAGTCAACGACGAGAAGTCGAACCTGGTCCCTTTTCAGTCATTTTGTCATCTGGGGATGGATTTCTGCACTCAGATGAATATGGTGGCGGTTCCCTGGGACAGAGCTATGATTCCCTTGGCTTTTGTCCTGATTCTGACCCAGTCCACGTCCACAACAGCTCGGAGTATTTTCCGGCTGCTCAGTCCCTGCAGTTCGGTGATGGATCTCATTCATCTAGGTCGGCTGCATGTCATACCTCTACAACACTTTCTGCTCAGTCACCGGAGGCCGAATGTCGATCCTCTGCATCTGGGTCTTCATTTACCAGCATCTCTTTATCGTCACCTTCTTGCCAGGACAAATGTTCAGTGGAATATGCAGGGAGATCCATTGGACTTGCCCATATCCGATTGTGTTCTGATGGCAGATGCCAGCGATCTCGTATGGGGTGCGACATTGGATCCTCTAGGGCTTTCCCTTCATGGTGTACGCGACCAGGATCAAGCTGCTCTTCACATCAACCAGAAGGAGCTTCTGGCTCTTCCGAGTTTCGGCAGTGGATCCCCCACATTTCGAATAGTCAGGTCCTTCTGTTGTTCGACAATTCGACAGTGGTCTCTTACATTCAGAACCAGGGCGGCAAGTACTTGGTTCTCATGTATGAATTTGCTTGGGATCTTCTACCAGGGACCAGCCGTGAGGGCGACTAGGGCGATTATGTCGCCCTTCTAAGCCCAAAGTCGCCTAGAAAAATAGTCGGGGCGATTACAAGTCGCCCTCTAAAAATTGGCCAAAATGAGGAAAGTCTGAACTGAGTGATCAGAGGTTTACACAAAAACGATTATTTTCAAGAATCGAATGTGCTTGAGTGTGATAAATGAGCATTTCCTTCGTCAAATAAGCGACCATTTATTTGAAATCACACAGATTTTTTATTTCTATTTTGTTCCGTTTCAGTGGGAGCTTCAAGTGTCGAAACGAAAATAGGTGACTTACGCGACTCAACAAATAACCCAGTTTGAAAGTAGGTTACATCGCTTAGGATGCCGAAAACGTATACACAACGGCCGTATTTTCTAACACTGTATTTGTATTTCGTTTTGCCGACGACTGTTAACTGTTGGGTCGTCTATTCCCAGAAAAACACGAATGGAATTGAAACATATGAAAAAAAGCTTTAGTGTTGACAAGAAAAGCTTGCAGGGCACAAGTGTGCATGTGAAGGATCTTGAAAAAGGGGTCCTCCTAAACACAGGAATGACACAAAATGACATGGAATGACACCGGAATGCCATAAAAATGATGAGGAATGACATTTATTTTACAAAATACCCGACCCCAGAATGTATTTTGTTTATTAACAAACAAAGTACCTTCCAAGCAACCTTTTTACATCTAGTCCTGTTCACACTTTCAGACTTAGGAAATTATTAGCTTAGTAGACTTTGGTGAAAGTCAACCACAGGAGGGTGCTGTGGGGATTGGCACGAAGAAGAGGGGAGGGGTCATGAAAGAGAGGGTAGCAGTGGGGATTTTCAGTCAATAATTACTTTGTGATTTTTTAACCTGGCATAGATGCATCATAGACAACTGGACCTGAATTAATTAGACGTTTATGGAGGACCACAAGCTGAAAATATGAAGGGGCGGCAGGGGGCTATGAAGTCTCCCTATTTGACTCTGCAGTCTCCCCATTTTTTCTGGAGGGAGACATGAAGTCTCCCTAAAATTCCCCCCTAGGCTGGTCCCTGTCTTCTACTGCTAACTCAGGATGTCAATGCCGGTGTGTTGGCTCGTCACATTCCCGGTCATCGGAATGTCCTAGCCGACTCCCTGAACTGATAGGGCAGGGTCATTTCCACTCAGTGGGTGCTTCACACGGCCGTGTTCCAGTCTCTTTGCGATCTCTGGGGTCATCCCCACATCGATCTTTTTACGACCCACTGGAATGATCAGGTGGACACTTTCGTGTTTCGTGAGAATACTCCGAGCTGTCACGGGACTGGGTCAGATTCAGGGTAAAAGCCGGAGGAATCACTGCCCTCCCCCGGGGAACCGCCACCATATTAAGCTGTGTGGAGAAGTCCATCCCCAGATGACAAAACAACTGAGAAGGGACCAGGTCCAACCTCTCCTTGACTCTGAACCCCAGTGACATGAGCAGGCTCAACAGTGTGTTGACATCTAACTCCAGAAGAGAGCATTGAAGTGCCTCTGGAGGATATCGTCCGGATACGGCGAAGTAGTCACCTTGGACTGTGTACAATGGAAGGCTATCACATGTGACATCAGTCAGGTGAAGGCCCAAGGAGCCAGGATGTGGCTGAAAGGCATGATCTTGAACTGGTAAACTCGCCCCAGAAAAGCGAACCTGAGATACTTTCGAGATGTCCGATGAATCGGAACATGAAAGTAAGCAACTCGAAGGTCGATGCTGGAAGCGAAATCTCCTTGGGAAATGGAACTGACCTGAAAATATCCATGCTGAACTTGGGTGCAATGATAGACTGGTTCAGGATACTCAGATAAGCGGTCGAAGTCGGCCATCCTTCTTCGTCACCAAGAACAGGCGGGAATTAAATTCCACTGAATGAATTTTCTTGATGACCTCGATCTTCCCTTTGACAGGAGATTGTCTATCTGCATGATCAAAAGTTCCCGATGTGAATCGTTTGAAGGAACTTGGGTTGGAAGAGGCACTCTTGACAGAGTGGGGTGCCTCCGAAAAGATATCCGCAGACCGGACCGAACAACATCTAACACCCAAGGATCGGATGTGATTGTGGCCCAACGGTCTGCAAACTCTGATATCCTTTCTCCAACCTGGCATGAATCGAGGTGAAAGTCTTCATAGACTTGGAACTCAGCTTCGAGTCGCATGCTGCAAAAGCTTTGACCACCTGTACTGACTGGTACGGTCGAAGGCACCCTGAAGTATTCTGAACCAGTCTATCATTGCTCCCAGGTTCAGCATGGAGACTTTCAGGTTGGTTGCATTTCCCAGGGAGATTTCGCTTCCAGCAGTGACCTGCGAGTCGCTTACTTTGACGATCCGATTTTGGGGACATCTCGAAAGTATCTCAAGTTCACTTTTCTGGGGAGAGTTTACCAGTTCAAGGTCATGCTTTCAGGTGCAACCTGCCTCCTTGGGACTTCACCCGACTGATGTTGCATGTGATAGCCTTCCATTGCACACAGTCCAAGGTGACTACTTCGGCATATCTGGACAATATCCTCCAGAGGCACTTCAATGCTGCTCTTTTGGAGTCAGAGGTCAACACACTGTTGAGCCTGCTCACGTCGCAGGGTTTCCGAGTCAACGACGAGAAGTCGAACCTGGTCCCTTTTCAGTCATTTTGTCATCTGGGGATGGATTTCTGCACTCAGATGAATATGGTGGCGGTTCCCTGGGACAGAGCTATGATTCCCTTGGCTTTTGTCCTGATTCTGACCCAGTCCACGTCCACAACAGCTCGGAGTATTTTCCGGCTGCTCAGTCCCTGCAGTTCGGTGATGGATCTCATTCATCTAGGTCGGCTGCATGTCATACCTCTACAACACTTTCTGCTCAGTCACCGGAGGCCGAATGTCGATCCTCTGCATCTGGGTCTTCATTTACCAGCATCTCTTTATCGTCACCTTCTTGCCAGGACAAATGTTCAGTGGAATATGCAGGGAGATCCATTGGACTTGCCCATATCCGATTGTGTTCTGATGGCAGATGCCAGCGATCTCGTATGGGGTGCGACATTGGATCCTCTAGGGCTTTCCCTTCATGGTGTACGCGACCAGGATCAAGCTGCTCTTCACATCAACCAGAAGGAGCTTCTGGCTCTTCCGAGTTTCGGCAGTGGATCCCCCACATTTCGAATAGTCAGGTCCTTCTGTTGTTCGACAATTCGACAGTGGTCTCTTACATTCAGAACCAGGGCGGCAAGTACTTGGTTCTCATGTATGAATTTGCTTGGGATCTTCTACCAGGGACCAGCCGTGAGGGCGACTAGGGCGATTATGTCGCCCTTCTAAGCCCAAAGTCGCCTAGAAAAATAGTCGGGGCGATTACAAGTCGCCCTCTAAAAATTGGCCAAAATGAGGAAAGTCTGAACTGAGTGATCAGAGGTTTACACAAAAACGATTATTTTCAAGAATCGAATGTGCTTGAGTGTGATAAATGAGCATTTCCTTCGTCAAATAAGCGACCATTTATTTGAAATCACACAGATTTTTTATTTCTATTTTGTTCCGTTTCAGTGGGAGCTTCAAGTGTCGAAACGAAAATAGGTGACTTACGCGACTCAACAAATAACCCAGTTTGAAAGTAGGTTACATCGCTTAGGATGCCGAAAACGTATACACAACGGCCGTATTTTCTAACACTGTATTTGTATTTCGTTTTGCCGACGACTGTTAACTGTTGGGTCGTCTATTCCCAGAAAAACACGAATGGAATTGAAACATATGAAAAAAAGCTTTAGTGTTGACAAGAAAAGCTTGCAGGGCACAAGTGTGCATGTGAAGGATCTTGAAAAAGGGGTCCTCCTAAACACAGGAATGACACAAAATGACACGGAATGACACCGGAATGCCATAAAAATGATGAGGAATGACATTTATTTTACAAAATACCCGACCCCAGAATGTATTTTGTTTATTAACAAACAAAGTACCTTCCAAGCAACCTTTTTACATCTAGTCCTGTTCACACTTTCAGACTTAGGAAATTATTAGCTTAGTAGACTTTGGTGAAAGTCAACCACAGGAGGGTGCTGTGGGGATTGGCACGAAGAAGAGGGGAGGGGTCATGAAAGAGAGGGTAGCAGTGGGGATTTTCAGTCAATAATTACTTTGTGATTTTTTAACCTGGCATAGATGCATCATAGACAACTGGACCTGAATTAATTAGACATTTATGGAGGACCACAAGCTGAAAATATGAAGGGGCGGCAGGGGGCTATGAAGTCTCCCTATTTGACTCTGCAGTCTCCCCATTTTTTCTGGAGGGAGACATGAAGTCTCCCTAAAATTCCCCCCTAGGCTGGTCCCTGTCTTCTACTGCTAACTCAGGATGTCAATGCCGGTGTGTTGGCTCGTCACATTCCCGGTCATCGGAATGTCCTAGCCGACTCCCTGAACTGATAGGGCAGGGTCATTTCCACTCAGTGGGTGCTTCACACGGCCGTGTTCCAGTCTCTTTGCGATCTCTGGGGTCATCCCCACATCGATCTTTTTACGACCCACTGGAATGATCAGGTGGACACTTTCGTGTTTCGTGAGAATACTCCGAGTTGTCACGGGACTGGGTCAGATTCAGGGTAAAAGCCGGGGGAATCACTGCCCTCGCCCGGGGAACCGCCACCATATTAAGCTGTGTGGAGAAGTCCATCCCCAGATGACAAAACAACTGAGAAGGGACCAGGTCCAACCTCTCCTTGACTCTGAACCCCAGTGACATGAGCAGGCTCAACAGTGTGTTGACATCTAACTCCAGAAGAGAGCATTGAAGTGCCTCTGGAGGATATCGTCCAGATACGGCGAAGTAGTCACCTTGGACTGTGTACAATGGAAGGCTATCACATGTGACATCAGTCAGGTGAAGGCCCAAGGAGCCAGGATGTGGCTGAAAGGCATGATCTTGAACTGGTAAACTCGCCCCAGAAAAGCGAACCTGAGATACTTTCGAGATGTCCGATGAATCGGAACATGAAAGTAAGCAACTCGAAGGTCGATGCTGGAAGCGAAATCTCCTTGGGAAATGGAACTGACCTGAAAATATCCATGCTGAACTTGGGTGCAATGATAGACTGGTTCAGGATACTCAGATAAGCGGTCGAAGTCGGCCATCCTTCTTCGTCACCAAGAACAGGCGGGAATTAAATTCCACTGAATGAATTTTCTTGATGACCTCGATCTTCCCTTTGACAGGAGATTGTCTATCTGCATGATCAAAAGTTCCCGATGTGAATCGTTTGAAGGAACTTGGGTTGGAAGAGGCACTCTTGACAGAGTGGGGTGCCTCCGAAAAGATATCCGCAGACCGGACCGAACAACATCTAACACCCAAGGATCGGATGTGATTGTGGCCCAACGGTCTGCAAACTCTGATATCCTTCCTCCAACCTGGAATGAATCGAGGTGAAAGTCTTCATAGACTTGGAACTCAGCTTCGAGTCGCTTGCTGCAAAAGCTTTGACCACCTGTACTGACTGGTACGGTCGAAGGCACCCTGAAGTATTCTGAACCAGTCTATCATTGCTCCCAGGTTCAGCATGGAGACTTTCAGGTTGGTTGCATTTCCCAGGGAGATTTCGCTTCCAGCAGTGACCTGCGAGTCGCTTACTTTGACGATCCGATTTTGGGGACATCTCGAAAGTATCTCAAGTTCACTTTTCTGGGGAGAGTTTACCAGTTCAAGGTCATGCTTTCAGGTGCAACCTGCCTCCTTGGGACTTCACCCGACTGATGTTGCATGTGATAGCCTTCCATTGCACACAGTCCAAGGTGACTACTTCGGCATATCTGGACAATATCCTCCAGAGGCACTTCAATGCTGCTCTTTTGGAGTCAGAGGTCAACACACCGTTGAGCCTGCTCACGTCGCAGGGTTTCCGAGTCAACGACGAGAAGTCGAACATGGTCCCTTTTCAGTCATTTTGTCATCTGGGGATGGATTTCTGCACTTAGATGAATATGGTGGTGGTTCCCTGGGACAGAGCTATGATTCCCTTGGCTTTTGTCCTGATTCTGACCCAGTCCACGTCCACAACAGCTCGGAGTATTTTCCGGCTGCTCAGTCCCTGCAGTTCAGTGATGGATCTCATTCATCTAGGTCGGCTGCATGTCATACCTCTACAACACTTTCTGCTCAGTCACTGGAGGCCGAATGTCGATCCTCTGCATCTGGGTCTTCATTTACCAGCATCTCTTTATCGTCACCTTCTTGCCAGGACAAATGTTCAGTGGAATATGCAGGGAGATCCATTGGACTTGCCCATATCCGATTGTGTTCTGATGGCAGATGCCAGCGATCTCGTATGGGGTGCGACATTGGATCCTCTAGGGCTTTCCCTTCATGGTGTACGCGACCAGGATCAAGCTGCTCTTCACATCAACCAGAAGGAGCTTCTGGCTCTTCCGAGTTTCGGCAGTGGATCCCCCACATTTCGAATAGTCAGGTCCTTCTGTTGTTCGACAATTCGACAGTGGTCTCTTACATTCAGAACCAGGGCGGCAAGTACTTGGTTCTCATGTATGAATTTGCTTGGGATCTTCTACCAGGGACCAGCCGTGAGGGCGACTAGGGCGATTATGTCGCCCTTCTAAGCCCAAAGTCGCCTAGAAAAATAGTCGGGGCGATTACAAGTCGCCCTCTAAAAATTGGCCAAAATGAGGAAAGTCTGAACTGAGTGATCAGAGGTTTACACAAAAACGATTATTTTCAAGAATCGAATGTGCTTGAGTGTGATAAATGAGCATTATTTCCTTCGTCAAATAAGCGACCATTTATTTGAAATCACACAGATTTTTTATTTCTATTTTGTTCCGTTTCAGTGGGAGCTTCAAGTGTCGAAACGAAAATAGGTGACTTACGCGACTCAACAAATAACCCAGTTTGAAAGTAGGTTACATCGCTTAGGATGCCGAAAACGTATACACAACGGACGTATTTTCTAACACTGTATTTGTATTTCGTTTTGCTGACGACTGTTAACTGTTGGGTCGTCTATTCCCAGAAAAACACGAATGGAATTGAAACATATGAAAAAAAGCTTTAGTGTTGACAAGAAAAGCTTGCAGGGCACAAGTGTGCATGTGAAGGATCTTGAAAAAGGGGTCCTCCTAAACACAGGAATGACACAAAATGACACGGAATGACACCGGAATGCCTTAAAAATGATGAGGAATGACATTTATTTTACAAAATACCCGACCCCAGAATGTATTTTGTTTATTAACAAACAAAGTACCTTCCAAGCAACCTTTTTACATCTAGTCCTGTTCACACTTTCAGACTTAGGAAATTATTAGCTTAGTAGACTTTGGTGAAAGTCAACCACAGGAGGGTGCTGTGGGGATTGGCACGAAGAAGAGGGGAGGGGTCATGAAAGAGAGGGTAGCAGTGGGGATTTTCAGTCAATAATTACTTTGTGATTTTTTAACCTGGCATAGATGCATCATAGACAACTGGACCTGAATTAATTAGACGTTTATGGAGGACCACAAGCTGAAAATATGAAGGGGCGGCAGGGGGCTATGAAGTCTCCCTATTTGACTCTGCAGTCTCCCCATTTTTTCTGGAGGGAGACATGAAGTCTCCCTAAAATTCCCCCCTAGGCTGGTCCCTGTCTTCTACTGCTAACTCAGGATGTCAATGCCGGTGTGTTGGCTCGTCACATTCCCGGTCATCGGAATGTCCTAGCCGACTCCCTGAACTGATAGGGCAGGGTCATTTCCACTCAGTGGGTGCTTCACACGGCCGTGTTCCAGTCTCTTTGCGATCTCTGGGGTCATCCCCACATCGATCTTTTTACGACCCACTGGAATGATCAGGTGGACACTTTCGTGTTTCGTGAGAATACTCCGAGCTGTCACGGGACTGGGTCAGATTCAGGGTAAAAGCCGGGGGAATCACTGCCCTCGCCCGGGAAACCGCCACCATATTAAGCTGTGTGGAGAAGTCCATCCCCAGATGACAAAACAACTGAGAAGGGACCAGGTCCAACCTCTCCTTGACTCTGAACCCCAGTGACATGAGCAGGCTCAACAGTGTGTTGACATCTAACTCCAGAAGAGAGCATTGAAGTGCCTCTGGAGGATATCGTCCAGATACGGCGAAGTAGTCACCTTGGACTGTGTACAATGGAAGGCTATCACATGTGACATCAGTCAGGTGAAGGCCCAAGGAGCCAGGATGTGGCTGAAAGGCATGATCTTGAACTGGTAAACTCGCCCCAGAAAAGCGAACCTGAGATACTTTCGAGATGTCCGATGAATCGGAACATGAAAGTAAGCAACTCGAAGGTCGATGCTGGAAGCGAAATCTCCTTGGGAAATGGAACTGACCTGAAAATATCCATGCTGAACTTGGGTGCAATGATAGACTGGTTCAGGATACTCAGATAAGCGGTCGAAGTCGGCCATCCTTCTTCGTCACCAAGAACAGGCGGGAATTAAATTCCACTGAATGAATTTTCTTGATGACCTCGATCTTCCCTTTGACAGGAGATTGTCTATCTGCATGATCAAAAGTTCCCGATGTGAATCGTTTGAAGGAACTTGGGTTGGAAGAGGCACTCTTGACAGAGTGGGGTGCCTCCGAAAAGATATCCGCAGACCGGACCGAACAACATCTAACACCCAAGGATCGGATGTGATTGTGGCCCAACGGTCTGCAAACTCTGATATCCTTCCTCCAACCTGGGATGAATCGAGGTGAAAGTCTTCATAGACTTGGAACTCAGCTTCGAGTCGCATGCTGCAAAAGCTTTGACCACCTGTACTGACTGGTACGGTCGAAGGCACCCTGAAGTATTCTGAACCAGTCTATCATTGCTCCCAGGTTCAGCATGGAGACTTTCAGGTTGGTTGCATTTCCCAGGGAGATTTCGCTTCCAGCAGTGACCTGCGAGTCGCTTACTTTGACGATCCGATTTTGGGGACATCTCGAAAGTATCTCAAGTTCACTTTTCTGGGGAGAGTTTACCAGTTCAAGGTCATGCTTTCAGGTGCAACCTGCCTCCTTGGGACTTCACCCGACTGATGTTGCATGTGATAGCCTTCCATTGCACACAGTCCAAGGTGACTACTTCGGCATATCTGGACAATATCCTCCAGAGGCACTTCAATGCTGCTCTTTTGGAGTCAGAGGTCAACACACCGTTGAGCCTGCTCACGTCGCAGGGTTTCCGAGTCAACGACGAGAAGTCGAACATGGTCCCTTTTCAGTCATTTTGTCATCTGGGGATGGATTTCTGCACTTAGATGAATATGGTGGTGGTTCCCTGGGACAGAGCTATGATTCCCTTGGCTTTTGTCCTGATTCTGACCCAGTCCACGTCCACAACAGCTCGGAGTATTTTCCGGCTGCTCAGTCCCTGCAGTTCAGTGATGGATCTCATTCATCTAGGTCGGCTGCATGTCATACCTCTACAACACTTTCTGCTCAGTCACTGGAGGCCGAATGTCGATCCTCTGCATCTGGGTCTTCATTTACCAGCATCTCTTTATCGTCACCTTCTTGCCAGGACAAATGTTCAGTGGAATATGCAGGGAGATCCATTGGACTTGCCCATATCCGATTGTGTTCTGATGGCAGATGCCAGCGATCTCGTATGGGGTGCGACATTGGATCCTCTAGGGCTTTCCCTTCATGGTGTACGCGACCAGGATCAAGCTGCTCTTCACATCAACCAGAAGGAGCTTCTGGCTCTTCCGAGTTTCGGCAGTGGATCCCCCACATTTCGAATAGTCAGGTCCTTCTGTTGTTCGACAATTCGACAGTGGTCTCTTACATTCAGAACCAGGGCGGCAAGTACTTGGTTCTCATGTATGAATTTGCTTGGGATCTTCTACCAGGGACCAGCCGTGAGGGCGACTAGGGCGATTATGTCGCCCTTCTAAGCCCAAAGTCGCCTAGAAAAATAGTCGGGGCGATTACAAGTCGCCCTCTAAAAATTGGCCAAAATGAGGAAAGTCTGAACTGAGTGATCAGAGGTTTACACAAAAACGATTATTTTCAAGAATCGAATGTGCTTGAGTGTGATAAATGAGCATTATTTCCTTCGTCAAATAAGCGACCATTTATTTGAAATCACACAGATTTTTTATTTCTATTTTGTTCCGTTTCAGTGGGAGCTTCAAGTGTCGAAACGAAAATAGGTGACTTACGCGACTCAACAAATAACCCAGTTTGAAAGTAGGTTACATCGCTTAGGATGCCGAAAACGTATACACAACGGACATATTTTCTAACACTGTATTTGTATTTCGTTTTGCTGACGACTGTTAACTGTTGGGTCGTCTATTCCCAGAAAAACACGAATGGAATTGAAACATATGAAAAAAAGCTTTAGTGTTGACAAGAAAAGCTTGCAGGGCACAAGTGTGCATGTGAAGGATCTTGAAAAAGGGGTCCTCCTAAACACAGGAATGACACAAAATGACACGGAATGACACCGGAATGCCTTAAAAATGATGAGGAATGACATTTATTTTACAAAATACCCGACCCCAGAATGTATTTTGTTTATTAACAAACAAAGTACCTTCCAAGCAACCTTTTTACATCTAGTCCTGTTCACACTTTCAGACTTAGGAAATTATTAGCTTAGTAGACTTTGGTGAAAGTCAACCACAGGAGGGTGCTGTGGGGATTGGCACGAAGAAGAGGGGAGGGGTCATGAAAGAGAGGGTAGCAGTGGGGATTTTCAGTCAATAATTACTTTGTGATTTTTTAACCTGGCATAGATGCATCATAGACAACTGGACCTGAATTAATTAGACGTTTATGGAGGACCACAAGCTGAAAATATGAAGGGGCGGCAGGGGGCTATGAAGTCTCCCTATTTGACTCTGCAGTCTCCCCATTTTTTCTGGAGGGAGACATGAAGTCTCCCTAAAATTCCCCCCTAGGCTGGTCCCTGTCTTCTACTGCTAACTCAGGATGTCAATGCCGGTGTGTTGGCTCGTCACATTCCCGGTCATCGGAATGTCCTAGCCGACTCCCTGAACTGATAGGGCAGGGTCATTTCCACTCAGTGGGTGCTTCACACGGCCGTGTTCCAGTCTCTTTGCGATCTCTGGGGTCATCCCCACATCGATCTTTTTACGACCCACTGGAATGATCAGGTGGACACTTTCGTGTTTCGTGAGAATACTCCGAGCTGTCACGGGACTGGGTCAGATTCAGGGTAAAAGCCGGGGGAATCACTGCCCTCGCCCGGGGAACCGCCACCATATTAAGCTGTGTGGAGAAGTCCATCCCCAGATGACAAAACAACTGAGAAGGGACCAGGTCCAACCTCTCCTTGACTCTGAACCCCAGTGACATGTGCAGGCTCAACAGTGTGTTGACATCTAACTCCAGAAGAGAGCATTGAAGTGCCTCTGGAGGATATCGTCCAGATACGGCGAAGTAGTCACCTTGGACTGTGTACAATGGAAGGCTATCACATGTGACATCAGTCAGGTGAAGGCCCAAGGAGCCAGGATGTGGCTGAAAGGCATGATCTTGAACTGGTAAACTCGCCCCAGAAAAGCGAACCTGAGATACTTTCGAGATGTCCGATGAATCGGAACATGAAAGTAAGCAACTCGAAGGTCGATGCTGGAAGCGAAATCTCCTTGCGAAATGAAACTGACCTGAAAATATCCATGCTGAACTTGGGTGCAATGATAGACTGGTTCAGGATACTCAGATAAGCGGTCGAAGTCGGCCATCCTTCTTCGTCACCAAGAACAGGCGGGAATTAAATTCCACTGAATGAATTTTCTTGATGACCTCGATCTTCCCTTTGACAGGAGATTGTCTATCTGCATGATCAAAAGTTCCCGATGTGAATCGTTTGAAGGAACTTGGGTTGGAAGAGGCACTCTTGACAGAGTGGGGTGCCTCCGAAAAGATATCCGCAGACCGGACCGAACAACATCTAACACCCAAGGATCGGATGTGATTGTGGCCCAACGGTCTGCAAACTCTGATATCCTTCCTCCAACCTGGGATGAATCGAGGTGAAAGTCTTCATAGACTTGGAACTCAGCTTCGAGTCGCATGCTGCAAAAGCTTTGACCACCTGTACTGACTGGTACGGTCGAAGGCACCCTGAAGTATTCTGAACCAGTCTATCATTGCTCCCAGGTTCAGCATGGAGACTTTCAGGTTGGTTGCATTTCCCAGGGAGATTTCGCTTCCAGCAGTGACCTGCGAGTCGCTTACTTTGACGATCCGATTTTGGGGACATCTCGAAAGTATCTCAAGTTCACTTTTCTGGGGAGAGTTTACCAGTTCAAGGTCATGCTTTCAGGTGCAACCTGCCTCCTTGGGACTTCACCCGACTGATGTTGCATGTGATAGCCTTCCATTGCACACAGTCCAAGGTGACTACTTCGGCATATCTGGACAATATCCTCCAGAGGCACTTCAATGCTGCTCTTTTGGAGTCAGAGGTCAACACACCGTTGAGCCTGCTCACGTCGCAGGGTTTCTGAGTCAACGACGAGAAGTCGAACATGGTCCCTTTTCAGTCATTTTGTCATCTGGGGATGGATTTCTGCACTCAGATGAATATGGTGGTGGTTCCCTGGGACAGAGCTATGATTCCCTTGGCTTTTGTCCTGATTCTGACCCAGTCCACGTCCACAACAGCTCGGAGTATTTTCCGGCTGCTCAGTCCCTGCAGTTCAGTGATGGATCTCATTCATCTAGGTCGGCTGCATGTCATACCTCTACAACACTTTCTGCTCAGTCACTGGAGGCCGAATGTCGATCCTCTGCATCTGGGTCTTCATTTACCAGCATCTCTTTATCGTCACCTTCTTGCCAGGACAAATGTTCAGTGGAATATGCAGGGAGATCCATTGGACTTGCCCATATCCGATTGTGTTCTGATGGCAGATGCCAGCGATCTCGTATGGGGTGCGACATTGGATCCTCTAGGGCTTTCCCTTCATGGTGTACGCGACCAGGATCAAGCTGCTCTTCACATCAACCAGAAGGAGCTTCTGGCTCTTCCGAGTTTCGGCAGTGGATCCCCCACATTTCGAATAGTCAGGTCCTTCTGTTGTTCGACAATTCGACAGTGGTCTCTTACATTCAGAACCAGGGCGGCAAGTACTTGGTTCTCATGTATGAATTTGCTTGGGATCTTCTACCAGGGACCAGCCGTGAGGGCGACTAGGGCGATTATGTCGCCCTTCTAAGCCCAAAGTCGCCTAGAAAAATAGTCGGGGCGATTACAAGTCGCCCTCTAAAAATTGGCCAAAATGAGGAAAGTCTGAACTGAGTGATCAGAGGTTTACACAAAAACGATTATTTTCAAGAATCGAATGTGCTTGAGGGTGATAAATGAGCATTTCCTTCGTCAAATAAGCGACCATTTATTTGAAATCACACAGATTTTTTATTTCTATTTTGTTCCGTTTCAGTGGGAGCTTCAAGTGTCGAAACGAAAATAGGTGACTTACGCGACTCAACAAATAACCCAGTTTGAAAGTAGGTTACATCGCTTAGGATGCCGAAAACGTATACACAACGGACGTATTTTCTAACACTGTATTTGTATTTCGTTTTGCTGACGACTGTTAACTGTTGGGTCGTCTATTCCCAGAAAAACACGAATGGAATTGAAACATATGAAAAAAAGCTTTAGTGTTGACAAGAAAAGCTTGCAGGGCACAAGTGTGCATGTGAAGGATCTTGAAAAAGGGGTCCTCCTAAACACAGTAATGACACAAAATGACACGGAATGACACCGGAATGCCTTAAAAATGATGAGGAATGACATTTATTTTACAAAATACCCGACCCCAGAATGTATTTTGTTTATTAACAAACAAAGTACCTTCCAAGCAACCTTTTTACATCTAGTCCTGTTCACACTTTCAGACTTAGGAAATTATTAGCTTAGTAGACTTTGGTGAAAGTCAACCACAGGAGGGTGCTGCGGGGATTGGCACGAAGAAGAGGGGAGGGGTCATGAAGGAGAGGGTAGCAGTGGGGATTTTCAGTCAATAATTACTTTGTGATTTTTTAACCTGGCATAGATGCATCATAGACAACTGGACCTGGATTAATTAGACGTTTATGGAGGAACACAAGCTGAAAATATGAAGGGGCGGCAGGGGGCTATGAAGTCTCCCTATTTGACTCTGCAGTCTCCCCATTTTTTCTGGAGGGAGACATGAAGTCTCCCTAAAATTGCCCCCTAGGCTGGTCCCTGTCTTCTACTGCTAACTCAGGATGTCAATGCCGGTGTGTTGGCTCGTCACATTCCCGGTCATCGGAATGTCCTAGCCGACTCCCTGAACCGACAGGGCAGGGTCATTTCCACTCAGTGGGTGCTTCACACGGCCATGTTCCAGTCTCTTTGCGATCTCTGGGGTCATCCCCACATCGATCTTTTTACGACCCACTGGAATGATCAGGTGGACACTTTCTTGTTTCGTGAGAATACTCCGAGCTGTTGCGGTCGTGGACTGGGTTAGATTCAGGGTAAAAGCCAGGGGAATCACTGCCCTCGCCCGGGGAACCGCCACCATATTAAGCTGTGTGGAGAAGTCCATCCCCAGATGACAAAACAACTGAGAAGGGACCAGGTCCAACCTCTCCTTGACTCTGAACCCCAGTGACATGAGCAGGCTCAACAGTGTGTTGACATCTAACTCCAGAAGAGAGCATTGAAGTGCCTCTGGAGGATATCGTCCAGATACGGCGAAGTAGTCACCTTGGACTGTGTACAATGGAAGGCTATCACATGTGACATCAGTCAGGTGAAGGCCCAAGGAGCCAGGATGTGGCTGAAAGACATGATCTTGAACTGGTAAACTCGCCCCAGAAAAGCGAACCTGAGATACTTTCGAGATGTCCGATGAATCGGAACATGAAAGTAAGCAACTCGAAGGTCGATGCTGGAAGCGAAATCTCCTTGGGAAATGGAACTGGCCAGAAAATATCCATGCTGAACTTGGGAGCAATGATAGACTGGTTCAGGATACTCAGATAAGCGGTTGGAGTCGGCCATCCTTCTTCGTCACCAAGAACAGGCGGGAATTAAATTCCACTGAATGAATTTTCTTGATGACCTCGATCTTCCCTTTGACAGGAGATTGTCTATCTCCATGATCAAAAGTTCCCGATGTGAATCGTTTGAAGGAACTTGGGTTGGAAGAGGCACTCTCGACAGAATGGGGTGCCTCCGAAAAGATATCCGCAGACCGGACCGAACAACATCTAACACCCAAGGATCGGATGTGATTGTGGCCCAACGGTCTGCTAACTCTGATATCCTTCCTCCAACCTGGGATGAATCGAGGTGAAAGTCTTCATAGACTTGGAACTCAGCTTCGAGTCGCATGCTGCAAAAGCTTTGACCACCTGGACTGACTGGTACGGTCGAAGGCACCCTGAAGTATTCTGAACCAGTCTATCATTGCTCCCAGGTTCAGCATGGAGACTTTCAGGTTGGTTGCATTTCCCAGGGAGATTTCGCTTCCAGCAGTGACCTGCGAGTCGCTTACTTTGACGATCCGATTTTGGGGACATCTCGAAAATATCTCAAGTTCACTTTTCTGGGGAGAGTTTACCAGTTCAAGGTCATGCTCTCAGGTGCAACCTGCCTCCTTGGGACTTCACCCGACTGATGTTGCATGTGATAGCCTTCCATTGCACACAGTCCAAGGTGACTACTTCGGCATATCTGGACAATATCCTCCAGAGGCACTTGAATGCTGCTCTTTTGGAGTCAGAGGTCAACACACCGTTGAGCCTGCTCACGTCGCAGGGTTTCCGAGTCAACGACGAGAAGTCAAACCTGGTCCCTTTTCAGTCATTTTGTCATCTGGGGACGGATTTCTGCACTCAGATGAATATGGTGGCGGTTCCCTGGGACAGAGCTATGATTCCCTTGGCTTTTGTCCTGATTCTGACCCAGTCCACGTCCACAACAGCTCGGAGTATTTTCCGGCTGATCAGTCTCTGCAGTTCGGTGATGGATCTCATTCATCTAGGTCAGCTGCATGTCATACCTCTACAACACTTTCTGCTCAGTCACTGGAGGCCGAATGTCGATCCTCTGCATCTGGGTCTTCATTTACCAGCATCTCTTTATCGTCACCTTCTTGCCAGGACAAATGTTCAGTGGAATATGTAGGGAGATCCATTGGACTTGCCCATATCCGATTGTGTTCTGATGGCAGATGCCAGCGATCTCGTATGGGGTGCGACATTGGATCCTCTAGGGCTTTCCCTTCATGGTGTACGCGACCAGGATCAAGCTGCTCTTCACATCAACCAGAAGGAGCTTCTGGCTCTTCTGAGTTTCGGCAGTGGATCCCCCACATTTCGAATCTTCAGGTCCTTCTGTTGTTCGACAATTCGACAGTGGTCTCTTACATTCAGAACCAGGGCGGCAAGTACTTGGTTCTCATGTATGAATTTGCTTGGGATCTTCTACCAGGGACCAGCCGTGAGGGCGACTAGGGCGATTATGTCGCCCTTCTAAGCCCAAAGTCGCCTAGAAAAATAGTCGGGGCGATTACAAGTCGCCCTCTAAAAATTGGCCAAAATGAGGAAAGTCTGAACTGAGTGATCAGAGGTTTACACAAAAACGATTATTTTCAAGAATCGAATGTGCTTGAGTGTGATAAATGAGCATTTCCTTCGTCAAATAAGCGACCATTTATTTGAAATCACACAGATTTTTTATTTCTATTTTGTTCCGTTTCAGTGGGAGCTTCAAGTTTCGAAACGAAAATAGGTGACTTACGCGACTCAACAAATAACCCAGTTTGAAAGTAGGTTACATCGCTTAGGATGCCGAAAACGTATACACAACGGCCGTATTTTCTAACACTGTATTTGTATTTCGTTTTGCCGACGACTGTTAACTGTTGGGTCGTCTATTCCCAGAAAAACACGAATGGAATTGAAACATATGAAAAAAAGCTTTAGTGTTGACAAGAAAAGCTTGCAGGGCACAAGTGTGCATGTGAAGGATCTTGAAAAAGGGGTCCTCCTAAACACAGGAATGACACAAAATGACACGGAATGACACCGGAATGCCATAAAAATGATGAGGAATGACATTTATTTTACAAAATACCCGACCCCAGAATGTATTTTGTTTATTAACAAACAAAGTACCTTCCAAGCAACCTTTTTACATCTAGTCCTGTTCACACTTTCAGACTTAGGAAATTATTAGCTTAGTAGACTTTGGTGAAAGTCAACCACAGGAGGGTGCTGTGGGGATTGGCACGAAGAAGAGGGGAGGGGTCATGAAAGAGAGGGTAGCAGTGGGGATTTTCAGTCAATAATTACTTTGTGATTTTTTAACCTGGCATAGATGCATCATAGACAACTGGACCTGAATTAATTAGACGTTTATGGAGGACCACAAGCTGATAATATGAAGGGGCGGCAGGGGGCTATGAAGTCTCCCTATTTGACTCTGCAGTCTCCCCATTTTTTCTGGAGGGAGACATGAAGTCTCCCTAAAATTCCCCCCTAGGCTGGTCCCTGTCTTCTACTGCTAACTCAGGATGTCAATGCCGGTGTGTTGGCTCGTCACATTCCCGGTCATCGGAATGTCCTAGCCGACTCCCTGAACTGATAGGGCAGGGTCATTTCCACTCAGTGGGTGCTTCACACGGCCGTGTTCCAGTCTCTTTGTGATCTCTGGGGTCATCCCCACATCGATCTTTTTACGACCCACTGGAATGATCAGGTGGACACTTTCGTGTTTCGTGAGAATACTCCGAGCTGTCACGGGACTGGGTCAGATTCAGGGTAAAAGCCGGGGGAATCACTGCCCTCGCCCGGGGAACCGCCACCATATTAAGCTGTGTGGAGAAGTCCATCCCCAGATGACAAAACAACTGAGAAGGGACCAGGTCCAACCTCTCCTTGACTCTGAACCCCAGTGACATGAGCAGGCTCAACAGTGTGTTGACATCTAACTCCAGAAGAGAGCATTGAAGTGCCTCTGGAGGATATCGTCCAGATACGGCGAAGTAGTCACCTTGGACTGTGTACAATGGAAGGCTATCACATGTGACATCAGTCAGGTGAAGGCCCAAGGAGCCAGGATGTGGCTGAAAGGCATGATCTTTAACTGGTAAACTCGCCCCAGAAAAGCGAACCTGAGATACTTTCGAGATGTCCGATGAATCGGAACATGAAAATAAGCAACTCGAAGGTCGATGCTGGAAGCGAAATCTCCTTGGGAAATGGAACTGACCTGAAAATATCCATGCTGAACTTGGGTGCAATGATAGACTGGTTCAGGATACTCAGATAAGCGGTCGAAGTCGGCCATCCTTCTTCGTCACCAAGAACAGGCGGGAATTAAATTCCACTGAATGAATTTTCTTGATGACCTCGATCTTCCCTTTGACAGGAGATTGTCTATCTGCATGATCAAAAGTTCCCGATGTGAATCGTTTGAAGGAACTTGGGTTGGAAGAGGCACTCTTGACAGAGTGGGGTGCCTCTGAAAAGATATCCGCAGACCGGACCGAACAACATCTAACACCCAAGGATCGGATGTGATTGTGGCCCAACGGTCTGCAAACTCTGATATCCTTCCTCCAACCTGGGATGAATCGAGGTGAAAGTCTTCATAGACTTGGAACTCAGCTTCGAGTCGCATGCTGCAAAAGCTTTGACCACCTGTACTGACTGGTACGGTCGAAGGCACCCTGAAGTATTCTGAACCAGTCTATCATTGCTCCCAGGTTCAGCATGGAGACTTTCAGGTTGGTTGCATTTCCCAGGGAGATTTCGCTTCCAGCAGTGACCTGCGAGTCGCTTACTTTGACGATCCGATTTTGGGGACATCTCGAAAGTATCTCAAGTTCACTTTTCTGGGGAGAGTTTACCAGTTCAAGGTCATGCTTTCAGGTGCAACCTGCCTCCTTGGGACTTCACCCGACTGATGTTGCATGTGATAGCCTTCCATTGCACACAGTCCAAGGTGACTACTTCGGCATATCTGGACAATATCCTCCAGAGGCACTTCAATGCTGCTCTTTTGGAGTCAGAGGTCAACACACCGTTGAGCCTGCTCACGTCGCAGGGTTTCCAAGTCAACGACGAGAAGTCGAACCTGGTCCCTTTTCAGTCATTTTGTCATCTGGGGATGGATTTCTGCACTCAGATGAATATGGTGGCGGTTCCCTGGGACAGAGCTATGATTCCCTTGGCTTTTGTCCTGATTCTGACCCAGTCCACGTCCACAACAGCTCGGAGTATTTTCCGGCTGATCAGTCCCTGCAGTTCGGTGATGGATCTCATTCGTCTAGGTCGGCTGCATGTCATACCTCTACAACACTTTCTGCTCAGTCACTGGAGGCCGAATGTCGATCCTCTGCATCTGGGTCTTCATTTACCAGCATCTCTTTATCGTCACCTTCTTGTCAGGACAAATGTTCAGTGGAATATGCAGGGAGATCCATTGGACTTGCCCATATCCGATTGTGTTCTGATGGCAGATGCCAGCGATCTCGTATGGGGTGCGACATTGGATCCTCTAGGGCTTTCCCTTCATGGTGTACGCGACCAGGATCAAGCTGCTCTTCACATCAACCAGAAGGAGCTTCTGGCTCTTCCGAGTTTCGGCAGTGGATCCCCCACATTTCGAATAGTCAGGTCCTTCTGTTGTTCGACAATTCGACAGTGGTCTCTTACATTCAGAACCAGGGCGGCAAGTACTTGGTTCTCATGTATGAATTTGCTTGGGATCTTCTACCAGGGACCAGCCGTGAGGGCGACTAGGGCGATTATGTCGCCCTTCTAAGCCCAAAGTCGCCTAGAAAAATAGTCGGGGCGATTACAAGTCGCCCTCTAAAAATTGGCCAAAATGAGGAAAGTCTGAACTGAGTGATCAGAGGTTTACACAAAAACGATTATTTTCAAGAATCGAATGTGCTTGAGTGTGATAAATGAGCATTTCCTTCGTCAAATAAGCGACCATTTATTTGAAATCACACAGATTTTTTATTTCTATTTTGTTCCGTTTCAGTGGGAGCTTCAAGTGTCGAAACGAAAATAGGTGACTTACGCGACTCAACAAATAACCCAGTTTGAAAGTAGGTTACATCGCTTAGGATGCCGAAAACGTATACACAACGGCCGTATTTTCTAACACTGTATTTGTATTTCGTTTTGCCGACGACTGTTAACTGTTGGGTCGTCTATTCCCAGAAAAACACGAATGGAATTGAAACATATGAAAAAAAGCTTTAGTGTTGACAAGAAAAGCTTGCAGGGCACAAGTGTGCATGTGAAGGATCTTGAAAAAGGGGTCCTCCTAAACACAGGAATGACCCAAAATAACACGGAATGACACCGGAATGCCATAAAAATGATGAGGAATGACATTTATTTTACAAAATACCCGACCCCAGAATGTATTTTGTTTATTAACAAACAAAGTACCTTCCAAGCAACCTTTTTACATCTAGTCCTGTTCACACTTTCAGACTTAGGAAATTATTAGCTTAGTAGACTTTGGTGAAAGTCAACCACAGGAGGGTGCTGTGGGGATTGGCACGAAGAAGAGGGGAGGGGTCATGAAAGAGAGGGTAGCAGTGGGGATTTTCAGTCAATAATTACTTTGTGATTTTTTAACCTGGCATAGATGCATCATAGACAACTGGACCTGAATTAATTAGACGTTTATGGAGGACCACAAGCTGATAATATGAAGGGGCGGCAGGGGGCTATGAAGTCTCCCTATTTGACTCTGCAGTCTCCCCATTTTTTCTGGAGGGAGACATGAAGTCTCCCTAAAATTCCCCCCTAGGCTGGTCCCTGTCTTCTACTGCTAACTCAGGATGTCAATGCCGGTGTGTTGGCTCGTCACATTCCCGGTCATCGGAATGTCCTAGCCGACTCCCTGAACTGATAGGGCAGGGTCATTTCCACTCAGTGGGTGCTTCACACGGCCGTGTTCCAGTCTCTTTGTGATCTCTGGGGTCATCCCCACATCGATCTTTTTACGACCCACTGGAATGATCAGGTGGACACTTTCGTGTTTCGTGAGAATACTCCGAGCTGTCACGGGACTGGGTCAGATTCAGGGTAAAAGCCAGGGGAATCACTGCCCTCGCCCGGGGAACCGCCACCATATTAAGCTGTGTGGAGAAGTCCATCCCCAGATGACAAAACAACTGAGAAGGGACCAGGTCCAACCTCTCCTTGACTCTGAACCCCAGTGACATGAGCAGGCTCAACAGTGTGTTGACATCTAACTCCAGAAGAGAGCATTGAAGTGCCTCTGGAGGATATCGTCCAGATACGGCGAAGTCGTCACCTTGGACTGTGTACAATGGAAGGCTATCACATGTGACATCAGTCAGGTGAAGGCCCAAGGAGCCAGGATGTGGCTGAAAGGCATGATCTTTAACTGGTAAACTCGCCCCAGAAAAGCGAACCTGAGATACTTTCGAGATGTCCGATGAATCGGAACATGAAAATAAGCAACTCGAAGGTCGATGCTGGAAGCGAAATCTCCTTGGGAAATGGAACTGACCTGAAAATATCCATGCTGAACTTGGGTGCAATGATAGACTGGTTCAGGATACTCAGATAAGCGGTCGAAGTCGGCCATCCTTCTTCGTCACCAAGAACAGGCGGGAATTAAATTCCACTGAATGAATTTTCTTGATGACCTCGATCTTCCCTTTGACAGGAGATTGTCTATCTGCATGATCAAAAGTTCCCGATGTGAATCGTTTGAAGGAACTTGGGTTGGAAGAGGCACTCTTGACAGAGTGGGGTGCCTCTGAAAAGATATCCGCAGACCGGACCGAACAACATCTAACACCCAAGGATCGGATGTGATTGTGGCCCAACGGTCTGCAAACTCTGATATCCTTCCTCCAACCTGGGATGAATCGAGGTGAAAGTCTTCATAGACTTGGAACTCAGCTTCGAGTCGCATGCTGCAAAAGCTTTGACCACCTGTACTGACTGGTACGGTCGAAGGCACCCTGAAGTATTCTGAACCAGTCTATCATTGCTCCCAGGTTCAGCATGGAGACTTTCAGGTTGGTTGCATTTCCCAGGGAGATTTCGCTTCCAGCAGTGACCTGCGAGTCGCTTACTTTGACGATCCGATTTTGGGGACATCTCGAAAGTATCTCAAGTTCACTTTTCTGGGGAGAGTTTACCAGTTCAAGGTCATGCTTTCAGGTGCAACCTGCCTCCTTGGGACTTCACCCGACTGATGTTGCATGTGATAGCCTTCCATTGCACACAGTCCAAGGTGACTACTTCGGCATATCTGGACAATATCCTCCAGAGGCACTTCAATGCTGCTCTTTTGGAGTCAGAGGTCAACACACCGTTGAGCCTGCTCACGTCGCAGGGTTTCCAAGTCAACGACGAGAAGTCGAACCTGGTCCCTTTTCAGTCATTTTGTCATCTGGGGATGGATTTCTGCACTCAGATGAATATGGTGGCGGTTCCCTGGGACAGAGCTATGATTCCCTTGGCTTTTGTCCTGATTCTGACCCAGTCCACGTCCACAACAGCTCGGAGTATTTTCCGGCTGATCAGTCCCTGCAGTTCGGTGATGGATCTCATTCGTCTAGGTCGGCTGCATGTCATACCTCTACAACACTTTCTGCTCAGTCACTGGAGGCCGAATGTCGATCCTCTGCATCTGGGTCTTCATTTACCAGCATCTCTTTATCGTCACCTTCTTGTCAGGACAAATGTTCAGTGGAATATGCAGGGAGATCCATTGGACTTGCCCATATCCGATTGTGTTCTGATGGCAGATGCCAGCGATCTCGTATGGGGTGCGACATTGGATCCTCTAGGGCTTTCCCTTCATGGTGTACGCGACCAGGATCAAGCTGCTCTTCACATCAACCAGAAGGAGCTTCTGGCTCTTCCGAGTTTCGGCAGTGGATCCCCCACATTTCGAATAGTCAGGTCCTTCTGTTGTTCGACAATTCGACAGTGGTCTCTTACATTCAGAACCAGGGCGGCAAGTACTTGGTTCTCATGTATGAATTTGCTTGGGATCTTCTACCAGGGACCAGCCGTGAGGGCGACTAGGGCGATTATGTCGCCCTTCTAAGCCCAAAGTCGCCTAGAAAAATAGTCGGGGCGATTACAAGTCGCCCTCTAAAAATTGGCCAAAATGAGGAAAGTCTGAACTGAGTGATCAGAGGTTTACACAAAAACGATTATTTTCAAGAATCGAATGTGCTTGAGTGTGATAAATGAGCATTTCCTTCGTCAAATAAGCGACCATTTATTTGAAATCACACAGATTTTTTATTTCTATTTTGTTCCGTTTCAGTGGGAGCTTCAAGTGTCGAAACGAAAATAGGTGACTTACGCGACTCAACAAATAACCCAGTTTGAAAGTAGGTTACATCGCTTAGGATGCCGAAAACGTATACACAACGGCCGTATTTTCTAACACTGTATTTGTATTTCGTTTTGCCGACGACTGTTAACTGTTGGGTCGTCTATTCCCAGAAAAACACGAATGGAATTGAAACATATGAAAAAAAGCTTTAGTGTTGACAAGAAAAGCTTGCAGGGCACAAGTGTGCATGTGAAGGATCTTGAAAAAGGGGTCCTCCTAAACACAGGAATGACCCAAAATAACACGGAATGACACCGGAATGCCATAAAAATGATGAGGAATGACATTTATTTTACAAAATACCCGACCCCAGAATGTATTTTGTTTATTAACAAACAAAGTACCTTCCAAGCAACCTTTTTACATCTAGTCCTGTTCACACTTTCAGACTTAGGAAATTATTAGCTTAGTAGACTTTGGTGAAAGTCAACCACAGGAGGGTGCTGTGGGGATTGGCACGAAGAAGAGGGGAGGGGTCATGAAAGAGAGGGTAGCAGTGGGGATTTTCAGTCAATAATTACTTTGTGATTTTTTAACCTGGCATAGATGCATCATAGACAACTGGACCTGAATTAATTAGACGTTTATGGAGGACCACAAGCTGATAATATGAAGGGGCGGCAGGGGGCTATGAAGTCTCCCTATTTGACTCTGCAGTCTCCCCATTTTTTCTGGAGGGAGACATGAAGTCTCCCTAAAATTCCCCCCTAGGCTGGTCCCTGTCTTCTACTGCTAACTCAGGATGTCAATGCAGGTGTGTTGGCTCGTCACATTCCCGGTCATCGGAATGTCCTAGCCGACTCCCTGAACTGATAGGGCAGGGTCATTTCCACTCAGTGGGTGCTTCACACGGCCGTGTTCCAGTCTCTTTGTGATCTCTGGGGTCATCCCCACATCGATCTTTTTACGACCCACTGGAATGATCAGGTGGACACTTTCGTGTTTCGTGAGAATACTCCGAGCTGTCACGGGACTGGGTCAGATTCAGGGTAAAAGCCGGGGGAATCACTGCCCTCGCCCGGGGAACCGCCACCATATTAAGCTGTGTGGAGAAGTCCATCCCCAGATGACAAAACAACTGAGAAGGGACCAGGTCCAACCTCTCCTTGACTCTGAACCCCAGTGACATGAGCAGGCTCAACAGTGTGTTGACATCTAACTCCAGAAGAGAGCATTGAAGTGCCTCTGGAGGATATCGTCCAGATACGGCGAAGTAGTCACCTTGGACTGTGTACAATGGAAGGCTATCACATGTGACATCAGTCAGGTTAAGGCCCAAGGAGCCAGGATGTGGCTGAAAGGCATGATCTTGAACTGGTAAACTCGCCCCAGAAAAGCGAACCTGAGATACTTTCGAGATGTCCGATGAATCGGAACATGAAAATAAGCAACTCGAAGGTCGATGCTGGAAGCGAAATCTCCTTGGGAAATGGAACTGACCTGAAAATATCCATGCTGAACTTGGGTGCAATGATAGACTGGTTCAGGATACTCAGATAAGCGGTCGAAGTTGGCCATCCTTCTTCGTCACCAAGAACAGGCGGGAATTAAATTCCACTGAATGAATTTTCTTGATGACCTCGATCTTCCCTTTGACAGGAGATTGTCTATCTGCATGATCAAAAGTTCCCGATGTGAATCGTTTGAAGGAACTTGGGTTGGAAGAGGCACTCTTGACAGAGTGGGGTGCCTCCGAAAAGATATCCGCAGACCGGACCGAACAACATCTAACACCCAAGGATCGGATGTGATTGTGGCCCAACGGTCTGCAAACTCTGATATCCTTCCTCCAACCTGGGATGAATCGAGGTGAAAGTCTTCATAGACTTGGAACTCAGCTTCGAGTCGCATGCTGCAAAAGCTTTGACCACCTGTACTGACTGGTACGGTCGAAGGCACCCTGAAGTATTCTGAACCAGTCTATCATTGCTCCCAGGTTCAGCATGGAGACTTTCAGGTTGGTTGCATTTCCCAGGGAGATTTCGCTTCCAGCAGTGACCTGCGAGTCGCTTACTTTGACGATCCGATTTTGGGGACATCTCGAAAGTATCTCAAGTTCACTTTGCTGGTGAGAGTTTACCAGTTCAAGGTCATGCTTTCAGGTGCAACCTGCCTCCTTGGGACTTCACCCGACTGATGTTGCATGTGATAGCCTTCCATTGCACACAGTCCAAGGTGACTACTTCGGCATATCTGGACAATATCCTCCAGAGGCACTTCAATGCTGCTCTTTTGGAGTCAGAGGTCAACACACCGTTGAGCCTGCTCACGTCGCAGGGTTTCCGAATCAACGACGAGAAGTCGAACCTGGTCCCTTTTCAGTCATTTTGTCATCTGGGGATGGATTTCTGCACTCAGATGAATATGGTGGTGGTTCCCTGGGACAGAGCTATGATTCCCTTGGCTTTTGTCCTGATTCTGACCCAGTCCACGTCCACAACAGCTCGGAGTATTTTCCGGCTGCTCAGTCCCTGCAGTTCGGTGATGGATCTCATTCATCTAGGTCGGCTGCATGTCATACCTCTACAACACTTTCTGCTCAGTTACTGGAGGCCGAATGTCGATCCTCTGCATCTGGGTCTTCATTTACCAGCATCTCTTTATCGTCACCTTCTTGCCAGGACAAATGTTCAGTGGAATATGCAGGGAGATCCATTGGACTTGCCCATATCCGATTGTGTTCTGATGGCAGATGCCAGCGATCTCGTATGGGGTGTGACATTGGATCCTCTAGGGCTTTCCCTTCATGGTGTACGCGACCAGGATCAAGCTGCTCTTCACATCAACCAGAAGGAGCTTCTGGCTCTTCCGAGTTTCGGCAGTGGATCCCCCACATTTCGAATAGTCAGGTCCTTCTGTTGTTCGACAATTCGACAGTGGTCTCTTACATTCAGAACCAGGCCGGCAAGTACTTGGTTCTCATGTATGAATTTGCTTGGGATCTTCTACCAGGGACCAGCCGTGAGGGCGACTAGGGCGATTATGTCGCCCTTCTAAGCCCAAAGTCGCCTAGAAAAATAGTCGGGGCGATTACAAGTCGCCCTCTAAAAATTGGCCAAAATGAGGAAAGTCTGAAGTGAGTGATCAGAGGTTTACACAAAAACGATTATTTTCAAGAATCGAATGTGCTTGAGTGTGATAAATGAGCATTTCCTTCGTCAAATAAGCGACCATTTATTTGAAATCACACAGATTTTTTATTTCTATTTTGTTCCGTTTCAGTGGGAGCTTCAAGTGTCGAAACGAAAATAGGTGACTTACGTGACTCAACAAATAACCCAGTTTGAAAGTAGGTTACATCGCTTAGGATGCCGAAAACGTATACACAACGGACGTATTTTCTAACACTGTATTTGTATTTCGTTTTGCTGACGACTGTTAACTGTTGGGTCGTCTATTCCCAGAAAAACACGAATGGAATTGAAACATATGAAAAAAAGCTTTAGTGTTGACAAGAAAAGCTTGCAGGGCACAAGTGTGCATGTGAAGGATCTTGAAAAAGGGGTCCTCCTAAACACAGGAATGACACAAAATGACACGGAATGACACCGGAATGCCATAAAAATGATGAGGAATGACATTTATTTTACAAAATACCCGACCCCAGAATGTATTTTGTTTATTAACAAACAAAGTACCTTCCAAGCAACCTTTTTACATCTAGTCCTGTTCACACTTTCAGACTTAGGAAATTATTAGCTTAGTAGACTTTGGTGAAAGTCAACCACAGGAGGGTGCTGCGGGGATTGGCACGAAGAAGAGGGGAGGGGTCATGAAGGAGAGGGTAGCAGTGGGGATTTTCAGTCAATAATTACTTTGTGATTTTTTAACCTGGCATAGATGCATCATAGACAACTGGACCTGGATTAATTAGACGTTTATGGAGGAACACAAGCTGAAAATATGAAGGGGCGGCAGGGGGCTATGAAGTCTCCCTATTTGACTCTGCAGTCTCCCCATTTTTTCTGGAGGGAGACATGAAGTCTCCCTAAAATTCCCCCCTAGGCTGGTCCCTGTCTTCTACTGCTAACTCAGGATGTCAATGCCGGTGTGTTGGCTCGTCACATTCTCGGTCATCGGAATGTCCTAGCCGACTCCCTGAACCGACAGGGCAGGGTCATTTCCACTCAGTGGGTGCTTCACACGGCCATGTTCCAGTCTCTTTGCGATCTCTGGGGTCATCCCCACATCGATCTTTTTACGACCCACTGGAATGATCAGGTGGACACTTTCTTGTTTCGTGAGAATACTCCGAGCTGTTGCGGTTGTGGACTGGGTCAGATTCAGGGTAAAAGCCAGGGGAATCCCTGCCCTCGCCCGGGGAACCGCCACCATATTAAGCTGTGTGGAGAAGTCCATCCCCAGATGACAAAACAACTGAGAAGGGACCAGGTCCAACCTCTCCTTGACTCTGAACCCCAGTGACATGAGCAGGCTCAACAGTGTGTTGACATCTAACTCCAGAAGAGAGCATTGAAGTGCCTCTGGAGGATATCGTCCAGATACGGCGAAGTCGTCACCTTGGACTGTGTACAATGGAAGGCTATCACATGTGACATCAGTCAGGTGAAGGCCCAAGGAGCCAGGATGTGGCTGAAAGACATGATCTTGAACTGGTAAACTCGCCACAGAAAAGCGAACCTGAGATACTTTCGAGATGTCCGATGAATCGGAACATGAAAGTAAGCAACTCGAAGGTCGATGCTGGAAGCGAAATCTCCTTGGGAAATGGAACTGGCCTGAAAATATCCATGCTGAACTTGGGAGCAATGATAGACTGGTTCAGGATACTCAGATAAGCGGTTGGAGTCGGCCATCCTTCTTCGTCACCAAGAACAGGCGGGAATTAAATTCCACTGAATGAATTTTCTTGATGACCTCGATCTTCCCTTTGATAGGAGATTGTCTATCTCCATGATCAAAAGTTCCCGATGTGAATCGTTTGAAGGAACTTGGGTTGGAAGAGGCACTCTCGACAGAATGGGGTGCCTCCGAAAAGATATCCGCAGACCGGACCGAACAACATCTAACACCCAAGGATCGGATGTGATTGTGGCCCAACGGTCTGCAAACTCTGATATCCTTCCTCCAACCTGGGATGAATCGAGGTGAAAGTCTTCATAGACTTGGAACTCAGCTTCGAGTCGCATGCTGCAAAAGCTTTGACCACCTGGACTGACTGGTACGGTCGAAGGCACCCTGAAGTATTCTGAACCAGTCTATCATTGCTCCCAGGTTCAGCATGGAGACTTTCAGGTTGGTTGCATTTCCCAGGGAGATTTCGCTTCCAGCAGTGACCTGCGAGTCGCTTACTTTGACGATCCGATTTTGGGGACATCTCGAAAATATCTCAAGTTCACTTTTCTGGGGAGAGTTTACCAGTTCAAGGTCATGCTCTCAGGTGCAACCTGCCTCCTTGGGACTTCACCCGACTGATGTTGCATGTGATAGCCTTCCATTGCACACAGTCCAAGGTGACTACTTCGGCATATCTGGACAATATCCTCCAGAGGCACTTCAATGCTGCTCTTTTGGAGTCAGAGGTCAACACACCGTTGAGCCTGCTCACGTCGCAGGGTTTCCGAGTCAACGACGAGAAGTCAAACCTGGTCCCTTTTCAGTCATTTTGTCATCTGGGGATGGATTTCTGCACTCAGATGAATATGGTGGCGGTTCCCTGGGACAGAGCTATGATTCCCTTGGCTTTTGTCCTGATTCTGACCCAGTCCACGTCCACAACAGCTCGGAGTATTTTCCGGCTGCTCAGTCTCTGCAGTTCGGTGATGGATCTCATTCATCTAGGTCGGCTGCATGTCATACCTCTACAACACTTTCTGCTCAGTCACTGGAGGCCGAATGTCGATCCTCTGCATCTGGGTCTTCATTTACCAGCATCTCTTTATCGTCACCTTCTTGCCAGGACAAATGTTCAGTGGAATATGCAGGGAGATCCATTGGACTTGCCCATATCCGATTGTGTTCTGATGGCAGATGCCAGTGATCTCGTATGGGGTGCGACATTGGATCCTCTAGGGCTTTCCCTTCATGGTGTACGCGACCAGGATCAAGCTGCTCTTCACATCAACCAGAAGGAGCTTCTGGCTCTTCTGAGTTTCGGCAGTGGATCCGCCACATTTCGAATCTTCAGGTCCTTCTGTTGTTCGACAATTCGACAGTGGTCTCTTACATTCAGAACCAGGGCGGCAAGTACTTGGTTCTCATGTATGAATTTGCTTGGGATCTTCTACCAGGGACCAGCCGTGAGGGCGACTAGGGCGATTATGTCGCCCTTCTAAGCCCAAAGTCGCCTAGAAAAATAGTCGGGGCGATTACAAGTTGCCCTCTAAAAATTGGCCAAAATGAGGAAAGTCTGAAGTGAGTGATCAGAGGTTTACACAAAAACGATTATTTTCAAGAATCGAATGTGCTTGAGTGTGATAAATGAGCATTTCCTTCGTCAAATAAGCGACCATTTATTTGAAATCACACAGATTTTTTGTTTCTATTTTGTTCCGTTTCAGTGGGAGCTTCAAGTGTCGAAACGAAAATAGGTGACTTACGCGACTCAACAAATAACCCAGTTTGAAAGTAGGTTACATCGCTTAGGATGCCGAAAACGTATACACAACGGACGTATTTTCTAACTGTATTTGTATTTCGTTTTGCTGACGACTGTTAACTGTTGGGTCGTCTATTCCCAGAAAAACACGAATGGAATTGAAACATATGAAAAAAAGCTTTAGTGTTGACAAGAAAAGCTTGCAGGGCTCAAGTGTGCATGTGAAGGATCTTGAAAAAGTGGTCCTCCTAAACACAGGAATGACACGAAATGACACGGAATGACACCGGAATGCCATAAAAATGATGAGGAATGACATTTATTTTACAAAATACCCGACCCCAGAATGTATTTTGTTTATTAACAAACAAAGTACCTTCCAAGCAACCTTTTTACATCTAGTCCTGTTCACACTTTCAGACTTAGGAAATTATTAGCTTAGTAGACTTTGGTGAAAGTCAACCACAGGAGGGTGCTGCGGGCATTGGCACGAAGAAGAGGGGATGGGTCATGAAGGAGAGGGTAGCAGTGGGGATTTTCAGTCAATAATTACTTTGTGATTTTTTAACCTGGCATAGATGCATCATAGACAACTGGACCTGGATTAATTAGACGTTTATGGAGGAACACAAGCTGAAAATATGAAGGGGCGGCAGGGGGCTATGAAGTCTCCCTATTTGACTCTGCAGTCTCCCCATTTTTTCTGGAGGGAGACATGAAGTCTCCCTAAAATTCCCCCCTAGGCTGGTCCCTTCCTTCTACTGCTAACTCAGGATGTCAGGTGTGTTGGCTCGTCACATTCCCGGTCATCGGAATGTCCTAGCCGACTCCCTGAACCGACAGGGCAGGGTCATTTCCACTCAGTGGGTGCTTCACACGGCCGTGTTCCAGTCTCTTTGCGATCTCTGGGGTCATCCCCACATCGATCTTTTTACGACCCACTGGAATGATCAGGTGGACACTTTCGTGTTTCGTGAGAATACTCCGAGCTGTTGCGGTCGTGGACTGGGTCAGATTCAGGGTAAAAGCCAGGGGAATCACTGCCCTCGCCCGGGAAACCGCCACCATATTAAGCTGTGTGGAGAAGTCCATCCCCAGATGACAAAACAACTGAGAAGGGACCAGGTCCAACCTCTCCTTGACTCTGAACCCCAGTGACATGAGCAGGCTCAACAGTGTGTTGACATCTAACTCCAGAAGAGAGCATTGAAGTGCCTCTGGAGGATATCGTCCAGATACGGCGAAGTAGTCACCTTGGACTGTGTACAATGGAAGGCTATCACATGTGACATCAGTTAGGTGAAGGCCCAAGGAGCCAGGATGTGGCTGAAAGGCATGATCTTGAACTGGTAAACTCGCCCCAGAAAAGCGAACCTGAGATACTTTCGAGATGTCCGATGAATCGGAACATGAAAGTAAGCAACTCGAAGGTCGATGCTGGAAGCGAAATCTCCTTGGGAAATGGAACTGACCTGAAAATATCCATGCTGAACTTGGGTGCAATGATAGACTGGTTCAGGATACTCAGATAAGCGGTCGAAGTCGGCCATCCTTCTTCGTCACCAAGAACAGGCGGGAATTAAATTCCACTGAATGAATTTTCTTGATGACCTCGATCTTCCCTTTGACAGGAGATTGTCTATCTGCATGATCAAAAGTTCCCGATGTGAATCGTTTGAAGGAACTTGGGTTGGAAGAGGCACTCTTGACAGAGTGGGGTGCCTCCGAAAAGATATCCGCAGACCGGACCGAACAACATCTAACACCCAAGGATCGGATGTGATTGTGGCCCAACGGTCTGCAAACTCTGATATCCTTCCTCCAACCTGGGATGAATCGAGGTGAAAGTCTTCATAGACTTGGAACTCAGCTTCGAGTCGCATGCTGCAAAAGTTTTGACCACCTGTACTGACTGGTACGGTCGAAGGCACCCTGAAGTATTCTGAACCAGTCTATCATTGCTCCCAGGTTCAGCATGGAGACTTTCAGGTTGGTTGCATTTCCCAGGGAGATTTCGCTTCCAGCAGTGACCTGCGAGTCGCTTACTTTGACGATCCGATTTTGGGGACATCTCGAAAGTATCTCAAGTTCACTTTTCTGGGGAGAGTTTACCAGTTCAAGGTCATGCTTTCAGGTGCAACCTGCCTCCTTGGGACTTCACCCGACTGATGTTGCATGTGATAGCCTTCCATTGCACACAGTCCAAGGTGACTACTTCGGCATATCTGGACAATATCCTCCAGAGGCACTTCAATGCTGCTCTTTTGGAGTCAGAGGTCAACACACCGTTGAGCCTGCTCACGTCGCAGGGTTTCCGAGTCAACGACGAGAAGTCGAACCTGGTCCCTTTTCAGTCATTTTGTCATCTGGGGATGGATTTCTGCACTCAGATGAATATGGTGGCGGTTCCCTGGGACAGAGCTATGATTCCCTTGGCTTTTGTCCTGATTCTGACCCAGTCCACGTCCACAACAGCTCGGAGTATTTTCCGGCTGATCAGTCCCTGCAGTTCGGTGATGGATCTCATTCGTCTAGGTCGGCTGCATGTCATACCTCTACAACACTTTCTGCTCAGTCACTGGAGGCCGAATGTCGATCCTCTGCATCTGGGTCTTCATTTACCAGCATCTCTTTATCGTCACCTTCTTGCCAGGACAAATGTTCAGTGGAATATGCAGGGAGATCCATTGGACTTGCCCATATCCGATTGTGTTCTGATGGCAGATGCCAGCGATCTCGTATGGGGTGCGACATTGGATCCTCTAGGGCTTTCCCTTCATGGTGTACGCGACCAGGATCAAGCTGCTCTTCACATCAACCAGAAGGAGCTTCTGGCTCTTCCGAGTTTCGGCCGTGGATCCCCCACATTTCGAATAGTCAGGTCCTTCTGTTGTTCGACAATTCGACAGTGGTCTCTTACATTCAGAACCAGGGCGGCAAGTACTTGGTTCTCATGTATGAATTTGCTTGGGATCTTCTACCAGGGACCAGCCGTGAGGGCGACTAGGGCGATTATGTCGCCCTTCTAAGCCCAAAGTCGCCTAGAAAAATAGTCGGGGCGATTACAAGTCGCCCTCTAAAAATTGGCCAAAATGAGGAAAGTCTGAACTGAGTGATCAGAGGTTTACACAAAAACGATTATTTTCAAGAATCGAATGTGCTTGAGTGTGATAAATGAGCATTTCCTTCGTCAAATAAGCGACCATTTATTTGAAATCACACAGATTTTTTATTTCTATTTTGTTCCGTTTCAGTGGGAGCTTCGTGTCGAAACGAAAATAGGTGACTTACGCGACTCAACAAATAACCCAGTTTGAAAGTAGGTTACATCGCTTAGGATGCCGAAAACGTATACACAACGTATACACGTTATATTTTCTAACACTGTATTTGTATTTCGTTTTGCCGACAACTGTTAACTGTTGGGTCGTCTATTCCCAGAAAAACACGAATGGAATTGAAACATATGAAAAAAAGCTTTAGTGTTGACAAGAAAAGCTTGCAGGGCACAAGTGTGCATGTGAAGGATCTTGAAAAAGGGGTCCTCCTAAACACAGGAATGACACAAAATGACACGGAATGACACCGGAATGCCATAAAAATGATGAGGAATGACATTTATTTTACAAAATACCCGACCCCAGAATGTATTTTGTTTATTAACAAACAAAGTACCTTCCAAGCAACCTTTTTACATCTAGTCCTGTTCACACTTTCAGACTTAGGAAATTATTAGCTTAGTAGACTTTGGTGAAAGTCAACCACAGGAGGGTGCTGTGGGGATTGGCACGAAGAAGAGGGGAGGGGTCATGAAAGAGAGGGTAGCAGTGGGGATTTTCAGTCAATAATTACTTTGTGATTTTTTAACCTGGCATAGATGCATCATAGACAACTGGACCTGAATTAATTAGACGTTTATGGAGGACCACAAGCTGAAAATATGAAGGGGCGGCAGGGGGCTATGAAGTCTCCCTATTTGACTCTGCAGTCTCCCCATTTTTTCTGGAGGGAGACATGAAGTCTCCCTAAAATTCCCCCCTAGGCTGGTCCCTGTCTTCTACTGCTAACTCAGGATGTCAATGCCGGTGTGTTGGCTCGTCACATTCCCGGTCATCGGAATGTCCTAGCCGACTCCCTGAACTGATAGGGCAGGGTCATTTCCACTCAGTGGGTGCTTCACACGGCCGTGTTCCAGTCTCTTTGTGATCTCTGGGGTCATCCCCACATCGATCTTTTTACGACCCACTGGAATGATCAGGTGGACACTTTCGTGTTTCGTGAGAATACTCCGAGCTGTCACGGGACTGGGTCAGATTCAGGGTAAAAGCCGGGGGAATCACTGCCCTCGCCCGGGGAACCGCCACCATATTAAGCTGTGTGGAGAAGTCCATCCCCAGATGACAAAACAACTGAGAAGGGACCAGGTCCAACCTCTCCTTGACTCTGAACCCCAGTGACATGAGCAGGCTCAACAGTGTGTTGACATCTAACTCCAGAAGAGAGCATTGAAGTGCCTCTGGAGGATATCGTCCAGATACGGCGAAGTAGTCACCTTGGACTGTGTACAATGGAAGGCTATCACATGTGACATCAGTCAGGTGAAGGCCCAAGGAGCCAGGATGTGGCTGAAAGGCATGATCTTGAACTGGTAAACTCGCCCCAGAAAAGCGAACCTGAGATACTTTCGAGATGTCCGATGAATCGGAACATGAAAATAAGCAACTCGAAGGTCGATGCTGGAAGCGAAATCTCCTTGGGAAATGGAACTGACCTGAAAATATCCATGCTGAACTTGGGTGCAATGATAGACTGGTTCAGGATACTCAGATAAGCGGTCGAAGTCGGCCATCCTTCTTCGTCACCAAGAACAGGCGGGAATTAAATTCCACTGAATGAATTTTCTTGATGACCTCGATCTTCCCTTTGACAGGAGATTGTCTATCTGCATGATCAAAAGTTCCCGATGTGAATCGTTTGAAGGAACTTGGGTTGGAAGAGGCACTCTTGACAGAGTGGGGTGCCTCCGAAAAGATATCCGCAGACCGGACCGAACAACATCTAACACCCAAGGATCGGATGTGATTGTGGCCCAACGGTCTGCAAACTCTGATATCCTTCCTCCAACCTGGGATGAATCGAGGTGAAAGTCTTCATAGACTTGGAACTCAGCTTCGAGTCGCATGCTGCAAAAGCTTTGACCACCTGTACTGACTGGTACGGTCGAAGGCACCCTGAAGTATTCTGAACCAGTCTATCATTGCTCCCAGGTTCAGCATGGAGACTTTCAGGTTGGTTGCATTTCCCAGGGAGATTTCGCTTCCAGCAGTGACCTGCGAGTTGCTTACTTTGACGATCCGATTTTGGGGACATCTCGAAAGTATCTCAAGTTCACTTTTCTGGGGAGAGTTTACCAGTTCAAGGTCATGCTTTCAGGTGCAACCTGCCTCCTTGGGACTTCACCCGACTGATGTTGCATGTGATAGCCTTCCATTGCACACAGTCCAAGGTGACTACTTCGGCATATCTGGACAATATCCTCCAGAGGCACTTCAATGCTGCTCTTTTGGAGTCAGAGGTCAACACACCGTTGAGCCTGGTCACGTCGCAGGGTTTCCGAGTCAACGACGAGAAGTCGAACCTGGTCCCTTTTCAGTCATTTTGTCATCTGGGGATGGATTTCTGCACTCAGATGAATATGGTGGCGGTTCCCTGGGACAGAGCTATGATTCCCTTGGCTTTTGTCCTGATTCTGACCCAGTCCACGTCCACAACAGCTCGGAGTATTTTCCGGCTGATCAGTCCCTGCAGTTCGGTGATGGATCTCATTCGTCTAGGTCGGCTGCATGTCATACCTCTACAACACTTTCTGCTCAGTCACTGGAGGCCGAATGTCGATCCTCTGCATCTGGGTCTTCATTTACCAGCATCTCTTTATCGTCACCTTCTTGCCAGGACAAATGTTCAGTGGAATATGCAGGGAGATCCATTGGACTTGCCCATATCCGATTGTGTTCTGATGGCAGATGCCAGCGATCTCGTATGGGGTGCGACATTGGATCCTCTAGGGCTTTCCCTTCATGGTGTACGCGACCAGGATCAAGCTGCTCTTCACATCAACCAGAAGGAGCTTCTGGCTCTTCCGAGTTTCGGCAGTGGATCCCCCACATTTCGAATAGTCAGGTCCTTCTGTTGTTCGACAATTCGACAGTGGTCTCTTACATTCAGAACCAGGGCGGCAAGTACTTGGTTCTCATGTATGAATTTGCTTGGGATCTTCTACCAGGGACCAGCCGTGAGGGCGACTAGGGCGATTATGTCGCCCTTCTAAGCCCAAAGTCGCCTAGAAAAATAGTCGGGGCGATTACAAGTCGCCCTCTAAAAATTGGCCAAAATGAGGAAAGTCTGAACTGAGTGATCAGAGGTTTACACAAAAACGATTATTTTCAAGAATCGAATGTGCTTGAGTGTGATAAATGAGCATTTCCTTCGTCAAATAAGCGACCATTTATTTGAAATCACACAGATTTTTTATTTCTATTTTGTTCCGTTTCAGTGGGAGCTTCAAGTGTCGAAACGAAAATAGGTGACTTACGCGACTCAACAAATAACCCAGTTTGAAAGTAGGTTACATCGCTTAGGATGCCGAAAACGTATACACAACGGCCGTATTTTCTAACACTGTATTTGTATTTCGTTTTGCCGACGACTGTTAACTGTTGGGTCGTCTATTCCCAGAAAAACCCGAATGGAATTGAAACATGAAAAAAAGCTTTAGTGTTGACAAGAAAAGCTTGCAGGGCACAAGTGTGCATGTGAAGGATCTTGAAAAAGGGGTCCTCCTAAACACAGGAATGACCCAAAATGACACGGAATGACACCGGAATGCCATAAAAATGATGAGGAATGACATTTATTTTACAAAATACCCGACCCCAGAATGTATTTTGTTTATTAACAAACAAAGTACCTTCCAAGCAACCTTTTTACATCTAGTCCTGTTCACACTTTCAGACTTAGGAAATTATTAGCTTAGTAGACTTTGGTGAAAGTCAACCACAGGAGGGTGCTGTGGGGAATGGCACGAAGAAGAGGGGAGGGGTCATGAAAGAGAGGGTAGCAGTGGGGATTTTCAGTCAATAATTACTTTGTGATTTTTTAACCTGGCATAGATGCATCATAGACAACTGGACCTGAATTAATTAGACGTTTATGGAGGACCACAAGCTGAAAATATGAAGGGGCGGCAGGGGGCTATGAAGTCTCCCTATTTGACTCTGCAGTCTCCCCATTTTTTCTGGAGGGAGACATGAAGTCTCCCTAAAATTCCCCCCTAGGCTGGTCCCTGTCTTCTACTGCTAACTCAGGATGTCAATGCCGGTGTGTTGGCTCGTCACATTCCCGGTCATCGGAATGTCCTAGCCGACTCCCTGAACTGATAGGGCAGGGTCATTTCCACTCAGTGGGTGCTTCACACGGCCGTGTTCCAATCTCTTTGTGATCTCTGGGGTCATCCCCACATCGATCTTTTTACGACCCACTGGAATGATCAGGTGGACACTTTCGTGTTTCGTGAGAATACTCCGAGCTGTCACGGGACTGGGTCAGATTCAGGGTAAAAGCCGGGGGAATCACTGCCCTCGCCCGGGGAACCGCCACCATATTAAGCTGTGTGGAGAAGTCCATCCCCAGATGACAAAACAACTGAGAAGGGACCAGGTCCAACCTCTCCTTGACTCTGAACCCCAGTGACATGAGCAGGCTCAACAGTGTGTTGACATCTAACTCCAGAAGAGAGCATTGAAGTGCCTCTGGAGGATATCGTCCAGATACGGCGAAGTAGTCACCTTGGACTGTGTACAATGGAAGGCTATCACATGTGACATCAGTCAGGTGAAGGCCCAAGGAGCCAGGATGTGGCTGAAAGGCATGATCTTGAACTGGTAAACTCGCCCCAGAAAAGCGAACCTGAGATACTTTCGAGATGTCCGATGAATCGGAACATGAAAATAAGCAACTCGAAGGTCGATGCTGGAAGCGAAATCTCCTTGGGAAATGGAACTGACCTGAAAATATCCATGCTGAACTTGGGTGCAATGATAGACTGGTTCAGGATACTCAGATAAGCGGTCGAAGTCGGCCATCCTTCTTCGTCACCAAGAACAGGCGGGAATTAAATTCCACTGAATGAATTTTCTTGATGACCTCGATCTTCCCTTTGACAGGAGATTGTCTATCTGCATGATCAAAAGTTCCCGATGTGAATCGTTTGAAGGAACTTGGGTTGGAAGAGGCACTCTTGACAGAGTGGGGTGCCTCCGAAAAGATATCCGCAGACCGGACCGAACAACATCTAACACCCAAGGATCGGATGTGATTGTGGCCCAACGGTCTGCAAACTCTGATATCCTTCCTCCAACCTGGGATGAATCGAGGTGAAAGTCTTCATAGACTTGGAACTCAGCTTCGAGTCGCATGCTGCAAAAGCTTTGACCACCTGTACTGACTGGTACGGTCGAAGGCACCCTGAAGTATTCTGAACCAGTCTATCATTGCTCCCAGGTTCATCATGGAGACTTTCAGGTTGGTTGCATTTCCCAGGGAGATTTCGCTTCCAGCAGTGACCTGCGAGTCGCTTACTTTGACGATCCGATTTTGGGGACATCTCGAAAGTATCTCAAGTTCACTTTTCTGGGGAGAGTTTACCAGTTCAAGGTCATGCTTTCAGGTGCAACCTGCCTCCTTGGGACTTCACCCGACTGATGTTGCATGTGATAGCCTTCCATTGCACACAGTCCAAGGTGACTACTTCGGCATATCTGGACAATATCCTCCAGAGGCACTTCAATGCTGCTCTTTTGGAGTCAGAGGTCAACACACCGTTGAGCCTGCTCACGTCGCAGGGTTTCCGAGTCAACGACGAGAAGTCGAACCTGGTCCCTTTTCAGTCATTTTGTCATCTGGGGATGGATTTCTGCACTCAGATGAATATGGTGGCGGTTCCCTGGGACAGAGCTATGATTCCCTTGGCTTTTGTCCTGATTCTGACCCAGTCCACGTCCACAACAGCTCGGAGTATTTTCCGGCTGATCAGTCCCTGCAGTTCGGTGATGGATCTCATTCGTCTAGGTCGGCTGCATGTCATACCTCTACAACACTTTCTGCTCAGTCACTGGAGGCCGAATGTCGATCCTCTGCATCTGGGTCTTCATTTACCAGCATCTCTTTATCGTCACCTTCTTGCCAGGACAAATGTTCAGTGGAATATGCAGGGAGATCCATTGGACTTGCCCATATCCGATTGTGTTCTGATGGCAGATGCCAGCGATCTCGTATGGGGTGCGACATTGGATCCTCTAGGGCTTTCCCTTCATGGTGTACGCGACCAGGATCAAGCTGCTCTTCACATCAACCAGAAGGAGCTTCTGGCTCTTCCGAGTTTCGGCAGTGGATCCCCCACATTTCGAATAGTCATGTCCTTCTGTTGTTCAACAATTCGACAGTGGTCTCTTACATTCAGAACCAGGGCGGCAAGTACTTGGTTCTCATGTATGAATTTGCTTGGGATCTTCTACCAGGGACCAGCCGTGAGGGCGACTAGGGCGATTATGTCGCCCTTCTAAGCCCAAAGTCGCCTAGAAAAATAGTCGGGGCGATTACAAGTCGCCCTCTAAAAATTGGCCAAAATGAGGAAAGTCTGAACTGAGTGATCAGAGGTTTACACAAAAACGATTATTTTCAAGAATCGAATGTGCTTGAGTGTGATAAATGAGCATTTCCTTCGTCAAATAAGCGACCATTTATTTGAAATCACACAGATTTTTTATTTCTATTTTGTTCCGTTTCAGTGGGAGCTTCGTGTCGAAACGAAAATAGGTGACTTACGCGACTCAACAAATAACCCAGTTTGAAAGTAGGTTACATCGCTTAGGATGCCGAAAACGTATACACAACGTATACACGTTATATTTTCTAACACTGTATTTGTATTTCGTTTTGCCGACGACTGTTAACTGTTGGGTCGTCTATTCCCAGAAAAACACGAATGGAATTGAAACATATGAAAAAAAGCTTTAGTGTTGACAAGAAAAGCTTGCAGGGCACAAGTGTGCATGTGAAGGATCTTGAAAAAGGGGTCCTCCTAAACACAGGAATGACACAAAATGACACGGAATGACACCGGAATGCCATAAAAATGATGAGGAATGACATTTATTTTACAAAATACCCGACCCCAGAATGTATTTTGTTTATTAACAAACAAAGTACCTTCCAAGCAACCTTTTTACATCTAGTCCTGTTCACACTTTCAGACTTAGGAAATTATTAGCTTAGTAGACTTTGGTGAAAGTCAACCACAGGAGGGTGCTGTGGGGATTGGCACGAAGAAGAGGGGAGGGGTCATGAAAGAGAGGGTAGCAGTGGGGATTTTCAGTCAATAATTACTTTGTGATTTTTTAACCTGGCATAGATGCATCATAGACAACTGGACCTGAATTAATTAGACGTTTATGGAGGACCACAAGCTGAAAATATGAAGGGGCGGCAGGGGGCTATGAAGTCTCCCTATTTGACTCTGCAGTCTCCCCATTTTTTCTGGAGGGAGACATGAAGTCTCCCTAAAATTCCCCCCTAGGCTGGTCCCTGTCTTCTACTGCTAACTCAGGATGTCAATGCCGGTGTGTTGGCTCGTCACATTCCCGGTCATCGGAATGTCCTAGCCGACTCCCTGAACTGATAGGGCAGGGTCATTTCCACTCAGTGGGTGCTTCACACGGCCGTGTTCCAGTCTCTTTGTGATCTCTGGGGTCATCCCCACATCGATCTTTTTACGACCCACTGGAATGATCAGGTGGACACTTTCGTGTTTCGTGAGAATACTCCGAGCTGTCACGGGACTGGGTCAGATTCAGGGTAAAAGCCGGGGGAATCACTGCCCTCGCCCGGGGAACCGCCACCATATTAAGCTGTGTGGAGAAGTCCATCCCCAGATGACAAAACAACTGAGAAGGGACCAGGTCCAACCTCTCCTTGACTCTGAACCCCAGTGACATGAGCAGGCTCAACAGTGTGTTGACATCTAACTCCAGAAGAGAGCATTGAAGTGCCTCTGGAGGATATCGTCCAGATACGGCGAAGTAGTCACCTTGGACTGTGTACAATGGAAGGCTATCACATGTGACATCAGTCAGGTGAAGGCCCAAGGAGCCAGGATGTGGCTGAAAGGCATGATCTTGAACTGGTAAACTCGCCCCAGAAAAGCGAACCTGAGATACTTTCGAGATGTCCGATGAATCGGAACATGAAAATAAGCAACTCGAAGGTCGATGCTGGAAGCGAAATCTCCTTGGGAAATGGAACTGACCTGAAAATATCCATGCTGAACTTGGGTGCAATGATAGACTGGTTCAGGATATTCAGATAAGCGGTCGAAGTCGGCCATCCTTCTTCGTCACCAAGAACAGGCGGGAATTAAATTCCACTGAATGAATTTTCTTGATGACCTCGATCTTCCCTTTGACAGGAGATTGTCTATCTGCATGATCAAAAGTTCCCGATGTGAATCGTTTGAAGGAACTTGGGTTGGAAGAGGCACTCTTGACAGAGTGGGGTGCCTCCGAAAAGATATCCGCAGACCGGACCGAACAACATCTAACACCCAAGGATCGGATGTGATTGTGGCCCAACGGTCTGCAAACTCTGATATCCTTCCTCCAACCTGGGATGAATCGAGGTGAAAGTCTTCATAGACTTGGAACTCAGCTTCGAGTCGCATGCTGCAAAAGCTTTGACCACCTGTACTGACTGGTACGGTCGAAGGCACCCTGAAGTATTCTGAACCAGTCTATCATTGCTCCCAGGTTCAGCATGGAGACTTTCAGGTTGGTTGCATTTCCCAGGGAGATTTCGCTTCCAGCAGTGACCTGCGAGTCGCTTACTTTGACGATCCGATTTTGGGGACATCTCGAAAGTATCTCAAGTTCACTTTTCTGGGGAGAGTTTACCAGTTCAAGGTCATGCTTTCAGGTGCAACCTGCCTCCTTGGGACTTCACCCGACTGATGTTGCATGTGATAGCCTTCCATTGCACACAGTCCAAGGTGACTACTTCGGCATATCTGGACAATATCCTCCAGAGGCACTTCAATGCTGCTCTTTTGGAGTCAGAGGTCAACACACCGTTGAGCCTGCTCACGTCGCAGGGTTTCCGAGTCAACGACGAGAAGTCGAACCTGGTCCCTTTTCAGTCATTTTGTCATCTGGGGATGGATTTCTGCACTCAGATGAATATGGTGGCGGTTCCCTGGGACAGAGCTATGATTCCCTTGGCTTTTGTCCTGATTCTGACCCAGTCCACGTCCACAACAGCTCGGAGTATTTTCCGGCTGATCAGTCCCTGCAGTTCGGTGATGGATCTCATTCGTCTAGGTCGGCTGCATGTCATACCTCTACAACACTTTCTGCTCAGTCACTGGAGGCCGAATGTCGATCCTCTGCATCTGGGTCTTCATTTACCAGCATCTCTTTATCGTCACCTTCTTGCCAGGACAAATGTTCAGTGGAATATGCAGGGAGATCCATTGGACTTGCCCATATCCGATTGTGTTCTGATGGCAGATGCCAGCGATCTCGTATGGGGTGCGACATTGGATCCTCTAGGGCTTTCCCTTCATGGTGTACGCGACCAGGATCAAGCTGCTCTTCACATCAACCAGAAGGAGCTTCTGGCTCTTCCGAGTTTCGGCAGTGGATCCCCCACATTTCGAATAGTCAGGTCCTTCTGTTGTTCGACAATTCGACAGTGGTCTCTTACATTCAGAACCAGGGCGGCAAGTACTTGGTTCTCATGTATGAATTTGCTTGGGATCTTCTACCAGGGACCAGCCGTGAGGGCGACTAGGGCGATTATGTCGCCCTTCTAAGCCCAAAGTCGCCTAGAAAAATAGTCGGGGCGATTACAAGTCGCCCTCTAAAAATTGGCCAAAATGAGGAAAGTCTGAACTGAGTGATCAGAGGTTTACACAAAAACGATTATTTTCAAGAATCGAATGTGCTTGAGTGTGATAAATGAGCATTTCCTTCGTCAAATAAGCGACCATTTATTTGAAATCACACAGATTTTTTATTTCTATTTTGTTCCGTTTCAGTGGGAGCTTCAAGTGTCGAAACGAAAATAGGTGACTTACGCGACTCAACAAATAACCCAGTTTGAAAGTAGGTTACATCGCTTAGGATGCCGAAAACGTATACACAACGGCCGTATTTTCTAACACTGTATTTGTATTTCGTTTTGCCGACGACTGTTAACTGTTGGGTCGTCTATTCCCAGAAAAACCCGAATGGAATTGAAACATGAAAAAAAGCTTTAGTGTTGACAAGAAAAGCTTGCAGGGCACAAGTGTGCATGTGAAGGATCTTGAAAAAGGGGTCCTCCTAAACACAGGAATGACCCAAAATGACACGGAATGACACCGGAATGCCATAAAAATGATGAGGAATGACATTTATTTTACAAAATACCCGATCCCAGAATGTATTTTGTTTATTAACAAACAAAGTACCTTCCAAGCAACCTTTTTACATCTAGTCCTGTTCACACTTTCAGACTTAGGAAATTATTAGCTTAGTAGACTTTGGTGAAAGTCAACCACAGGAGGGTGCTGTGGGGAATGGCACGAAGAAGAGGGGAGGGGTCATGAAAGAGAGGGTAGCAGTGGGGATTTTCAGTCAATAATTACTTTGTGATTTTTTAACCTGGCATAGATGCATCATAGACAACTGGACCTGAATTAATTAGACGTTTATGGAGGACCACAAGCTGAAAATATGAAGGGGCGGCAGGGGGCTATGAAGTCTCCCTATTTGACTCTGCAGTCTCCCCATTTTTTCTGGAGGGAGACATGAAGTCTCCCTAAAATTCCCCCCTAGGCTGGTCCCTGTCTTCTACTGCTAACTCAGGATGTCAATGCCGGTGTGTTGGCTCGTCACATTCCCGGTCATCGGAATGTCCTAGCCGACTCCCTGAACTGATAGGGCAGGGTCATTTCCACTCAGTGGGTGCTTCACACGGCCGTGTTCCAATCTCTTTGTGATCTCTGGGGTCATCCCCACATCGATCTTTTTACGACCCACTGGAATGATCAGGTGGACACTTTCGTGTTTCGTGAGAATACTCCGAGCTGTCACGGGACTGGGTCAGATTCAGGGTAAAAGCCGGGGGAATCACTGCCCTCGCCCGGGGAACCGCCACCATATTAAGCTGTGTGGAGAAGTCCATCCCCAGATGACAAAACAACTGAGAAGGGACCAGGTCCAACCTCTCCTTGACTCTGAACCCCAGTGACATGAGCAGGCTCAACAGTGTGTTGACATCTAACTCCAGAAGAGAGCATTGAAGTGCCTCTGGAGGATATCGTCCAGATACGGCGAAGTAGTCACCTTGGACTGTGTACAATGGAAGGCTATCACATGTGACATCAGTCAGGTGAAGGCCCAAGGAGCCAGGATGTGGCTGAAAGGCATGATCTTGAACTGGTAAACTCGCCCCAGAAAAGCGAACCTGAGATACTTTCGAGATGTCCGATGAATCGGAACATGAAAATAAGCAACTCGAAGGTCGATGCTGGAAGCGAAATCTCCTTGGGAAATGGAACTGACCTGAAAATATCCATGCTGAACTTGGGTGCAATGATAGACTGGTTCAGGATACTCAGATAAGCGGTCGAAGTCGGCCATCCTTCTTCGTCACCAAGAACAGGCGGGAATTAAATTCCACTGAATGAATTTTCTTGATGACCTCGATCTTCCCTTTGACAGGAGATTGTCTATCTGCATGATCAAAAGTTCCCGATGTGAATCGTTTGAAGGAACTTGGGTTGGAAGAGGCACTCTCGACAGAGTGGGGTGCCTCCGAAAAGATATCCGCAGACCGTACCGAACAACATCTAACACCCAAGGATCGGATGTGATTGTGGCCCAACGGTCTGCAAACTCTGATATCCTTCCTCCAACCTGGGATGAATCGAGGTGAAAGTCTTCATAGACTTGGAACTCAGCTTCGAGTCGCATGCTGCAAAAGCTTTGACCACCTGTACTGACTGGTACGGTCGAAGGCACCCTGAAGTATTCTGAACCAGTCTATCATTGCTCCCAGGTTCAGCATGGAGACTTTCAGGTTGGTTGCATTTCCCAGGGAGATTTCGCTTCCAGCAGTGACCTGCGAGTCGCTTACTTTGACGATCCGATTTTGGGGACATCTCGAAAGTATCTCAAGTTCACTTTTCTGGGGAGAGTTTACCAGTTCAAGGTCATGCTTTCAGGTGCAACCTGCCTCCTTGGGACTTCACCCGACTGATGTTGCATGTGATAGCCTTCCATTGCACACAGTCCAAGGTGACTACTTCGGCATATCTGGACAATATCCTCCAGAGGCACTTCAATGCTGCTCTTTTGGAGTCAGAGGTCAACACACCGTTGAGCCTGCTCACGTCGCAGGGTTTCCGAGTCAACGACGAGAAGTCGAACCTGGTCCCTTTTCAGTCATTTTGTCATCTGGGGATGGATTTCTGCACTCAGATGAATATGGTGGCGGTTCCCTGGGACAGAGCTATGATTCCCTTGGCTTTTGTCCTGATTCTGACCCAGTCCACGTCCACAACAGCTCGGAGTATTTTCCGGCTGATCAGTCCCTGCAGTTCGGTGATGGATCTCATTCGTCTAGGTCGGCTGCATGTCATACCTCTACAACACTTTCTGCTCAGTCACTGGAGGCCGAATGTCGATCCTCTGCATCTGGGTCTTCATTTACCAGCATCTCTTTATCGTCACCTTCTTGCCAGGACAAATGTTCAGTGGAATATGCAGGGAGATCCATTGGACTTGCCCATATCCGATTGTGTTCTGATGGCAGATGCCAGCGATCTCGTATGGGGTGCGACATTGGATCCTCTAGGGCTTTCCCTTCATGGTGTACGCGACCAGGATCAAGCTGCTCTTCACATCAACCAGAAGGAGCTTCTGGCTCTTCCGAGTTTCGGCAGTGGATCCCCCACATTTCGAATAGTCATGTCCTTCTGTTGTTCAACAATTCGACAGTGGTCTCTTACATTCAGAACCAGGGCGGCAAGTACTTGGTTCTCATGTATGAATTTGCTTGGGATCTTCTACCAGGGACCAGCCGTGAGGGCGACTAGGGCGATTATGTCGCCCTTCTAAGCCCAAAGTCGCCTAGAAAAATAGTCGGGGCGATTACAAGTCGCCCTCTAAAAATTGGCCAAAATGAGGAAAGTCTGAACTGAGTGATCAGAGGTTTACACAAAAACGATTATTTTCAAGAATCGAATGTGCTTGAGTGTGATAAATGAGCATTTCCTTCGTCAAATAAGCGACCATTTATTTGAAATCACACAGATTTTTTATTTCTATTTTGTTCCGTTTCAGTGGGAGCTTCGTGTCGAAACGAAAATAGGTGACTTACGCGACTCAACAAATAACCCAGTTTGAAAGTAGGTTACATCGCTTAGGATGCCGAAAACGTATACACAACGTATACACGTTATATTTTCTAACACTGTATTTGTATTTCGTTTTGCCGACGACTGTTAACTGTTGGGTCGTCTATTCCCAGAAAAACACGAATGGAATTGAAACATATGAAAAAAAGCTTTAGTGTTGACAAGAAAAGCTTGCAGGGCACAAGTGTGCATGTGAAGGATCTTGAAAAAGGGGTCCTCCTAAACACAGGAATGACACAAAATGACACGGAATGACACCGGAATGCCATAAAAATGATGAGGAATGACATTTATTTTACAAAATACCCGACCCCAGAATGTATTTTGTTTATTAACAAACAAAGTACCTTCCAAGCAACCTTTTTACATCTAGTCCTGTTCACACTTTCAGACTTAGGAAATTATTAGCTTAGTAGACTTTGGTGAAAGTCAACCACAGGAGGGTGCTGTGGGGATTGGCACGAAGAAGAGGGGAGGGGTCATGAAAGAGAGGGTAGCAGTGGGGATTTTCAGTCAATAATTACTTTGTGATTTTTTAACCTGGCATAGATGCATCATAGACAACTGGACCTGAATTAATTAGACGTTTATGGAGGACCACAAGCTGAAAATATGAAGGGGCGGCAGGGGGCTATGAAGTCTCCCTATTTGACTCTGCAGTCTCCCCATTTTTTCTGGAGGGAGACATGAAGTCTCCCTAAAATTCCCCCCTAGGCTGGTCCCTGTCTTCTACTGCTAACTCAGGATGTCAATGCCGGTGTGTTGGCTCGTCACATTCCCGGTCATCGGAATGTCCTAGCCGACTCCCTGAACTGATAGGGCAGGGTCATTTCCACTCAGTGGGTGCTTCACACGGCCGTGTTCCAGTCTCTTTGTGATCTCTGGGGTCATCCCCACATCGATCTTTTTACGACCCACTGGAATGATCAGGTGGACACTTTCGTGTTTCGTGAGAATACTCCGAGCTGTCACGGGACTGGGTCAGATTCAGGGTAAAAGCCGGGGGAATCACTGCCCTCGCCCGGGGAACCGCCACCATATTAAGCTGTGTGGAGAAGTCCATCCCCAGATGACAAAACAACTGAGAAGGGACCAGGTCCAACCTCTCCTTGACTCTGAACCCCAGTGACATGAGCAGGCTCAACAGTGTGTTGACATCTAACTCCAGAAGAGAGCATTGAAGTGCCTCTGGAGGATATCGTCCAGATACGGCGAAGTAGTCACCTTGGACTGTGTACAATGGAAGGCTATCACATGTGACATCAGTCAGGTGAAGGCCCAAGGAGCCAGGATGTGGCTGAAAGGCATGATCTTGAACTGGTAAACTCGCCCCAGAAAAGCGAACCTGAGATACTTTCGAGATGTCCGATGAATCGGAACATGAAAATAAGCAACTCGAAGGTCGATGCTGGAAGCGAAATCTCCTTGGGAAATGGAACTGACCTGAAAATATCCATGCTGAACTTGGGTGCAATGATAGACTGGTTCAGGATACTCAGATAAGCGGTCGAAGTCAGCCATCCTTCTTCGTCACCAAGAACAGGCGGGAATTAAATTCCACTGAATGAATTTTCTTGATGACCTCGATCTTCCCTTTGACAGGAGATTGTCTATCTGCATGATCAAAAGTTCCCGATGTGAATCGTTTGAAGGAACTTGGGTTGGAAGAGGCACTCTCGACAGAGTGGGGTGCCTCCGAAAAGATATCCGCAGACCGTACCGAACAACATCTAACACCCAAGGATCGGATGTGATTGTGGCCCAACGGTCTGCAAACTCTGATATCCTTCCTCCAACCTGGGATGAATCGAGGTGAAAGTCTTCATAGACTTGGAACTCAGCTTCGAGTCGCATGCTGCAAAAGCTTTGACCACCTGTACTGACTGGTACGGTCGAAGGCACCCTGAAGTATTCTGAACCAGTCTATCATTGCTCCCAGGTTCAGCATGGAGACTTTCAGGTTGGTTGCATTTCCCAGGGAGATTTCGCTTCCAGCAGTGACCTGCGAGTCGCTTACTTTGACGATCCGATTTTGGGGACATCTCGAAAGTATCTCAAGTTCACTTTTCTGGGGAGAGTTTACCAGTTCAAGGTCATGCTTTCAGGTGCAACCTGCCTCCTTGGGACTTCACCCGACTGATGTTGCATGTGATAGCCTTCCATTGCACACAGTCCAAGGTGACTACTTCGGCATATCTGGACAATATCCTCCAGAGGCACTTCAATGCTGCTCTTTTGGAGATAGAGGTCAACACACCGTTGAGCCTGCTCACGTCGCAGGGTTTCCGAGTCAACGACGAGAAGTCGAACCTGGTCCCTTTTCAGTCATTTTGTCATCTGGGGATGGATTTCTGCACTCAGATGAATATGGTGGCGGTTCCCTGGGACAGAGCTATGATTCCCTTGGCTTTTGTCCTGATTCTGACCCAGTCCACGTCCACAACAGCTCGGAGTATTTTCCGGCTGATCAGTCCCTGCAGTTCGGTGATGGATCTCATTCGTCTAGGTCGGCTGCATGTCATACCTCTACAACACTTTCTGCTCAGTCACTGGAGGCCGAATGTCGATCCTCTGCATCTGGGTCTTCATTTACCAGCATCTCTTTATCGTCACCTTCTTGCCAGGACAAATGTTCAGTGGAATATGCAGGGAGATCCATTGGACTTGCCCATATCCGATTGTGTTCTGATGGCAGATGCCAGCGATCTCGTATGGGGTGCGACATTGGATCCTCTAGGGCTTTCCCTTCATGGTGTACGCGACCAGGATCAAGCTGCTCTTCACATCAACCAGAAGGAGCTTCTGGCTCTTCCGAGTTTCGGCAGTGGATCCCCCACATTTCGAATAGTCATGTCCTTCTGTTGTTCAACAATTCGACAGTGGTCTCTTACATTCAGAACCAGGGCGGCAAGTACTTGGTTCTCATGTATGAATTTGCTTGGGATCTTCTACCAGGGACCAGCCGTGAGGGCGACTAGGGCGATTATGTCGCCCTTCTAAGCCCAAAGTCGCCTAGAAAAATAGTCGGGGCGATTACAAGTCGCCCTCTAAAAATTGGCCAAAATGAGGAAAGTCTGAACTGAGTGATCAGAGGTTTACACAAAAACGATTATTTTCAAGAATCGAATGTGCTTGAGTGTGATAAATGAGCATTTCCTTCGTCAAATAAGCGACCATTTATTTGAAATCACACAGATTTTTTATTTCTATTTTGTTCCGTTTCAGTGGGAGCTTCGTGTCGAAACGAAAATAGGTGACTTACGCGACTCAACAAATAACCCAGTTTGAAAGTAGGTTACATCTCTTAGGATGCCGAAAACGTATACACAACGTATACACGTTATATTTTCTAACACTGTATTTGTATTTCGTTTTGCCGACGACTGTTAACTGTTGGGTCGTCTATTCCCAGAAAAACACGAATGGAATTGAAACATATGAAAAAAAGCTTTAGTGTTGACAAGAAAAGCTTGCAGGGCACAAGTGTGCATGTGAAGGATCTTGAAAAAGGGGTCCTCCTAAACACAGGAATGACACAAAATGACACGGAATGACACCGGAATGCCATAAAAATGATGAGGAATGACATTTATTTTACAAAATACCCGACCCCAGAATGTATTTTGTTTATTAACAAACAAAGTACCTTCCAAGCAACCTTTTTACATCTAGTCCTGTTCACACTTTCAGACTTAGGAAATTATTAGCTTAGTAGACTTTGGTGAAAGTCAACCACAGGAGGGTGCTGTGGGGATTGGCACGAAGAAGAGGGGAGGGGTCATGAAAGAGAGGGTAGCAGTGGGGATTTTCAGTCAATAATTACTTTGTGATTTTTTAACCTGGCATAGATGCATCATAGACAACTGGACCTGAATTAATTAGACGTTTATGGAGGACCACAAGCTGAAAATATGAAGGGGCGGCAGGGGGCTATGAAGTCTCCCTATTTGACTCTGCAGTCTCCCCATTTTTTCTGGAGGGAGACATGAAGTCTCCCTAAAATTCCCCCCTAGGCTGGTCCCTGTCTTCTACTGCTAACTCAGGATGTCAATGCCGGTGTGTTGGCTCGTCACATTCCCGGTCATCGGAATGTCCTAGCCGACTCCCTGAACTGATAGGGCAGGGTCATTTCCACTCAGTGGGTGCTTCACACGGCCGTGTTCCAGTCTCTTTGTGATCTCTGGGGTCATCCCCACATCGATCTTTTTACGACCCACTGGAATGATCAGGTGGACACTTTCGTGTTTCGTGAGAATACTCCGAGCTGTCACGGGACTGGGTCAGATTCAGGGTAAAAGCCGGGGGAATCACTGCCCTCGCCCGGGGAACCGCCACCATATTAAGCTGTGTGGAGAAGTCCATCCCCAGATGACAAAACAACTGAGAAGGGACCAGGTCCAACCTCTCCTTGACTCTGAACCCCAGTGACATGAGCAGGCTCAACAGTGTGTTGACATCTAACTCCAGAAGAGAGCATTGAAGTGCCTCTGGAGGATATCGTCCAGATACGGCGAAGTAGTCACCTTGGACTGTGTACAATGGAAGGCTATCACATGTGACATCAGTCAGGTGAAGGCCCAAGGAGCCAGGATGTGGCTGAAAGGCATGATCTTGAACTGGTAAACTCGCCCCAGAAAAGCGAACCTGAGATACTTTCGAGATGTCCGATGAATCGGAACATGAAAATAAGCAACTCGAAGGTCGATGCTGGAAGCGAAATCTCCTTGGGAAATGGAACTGACCTGAAAATATCCATGCTGAACTTGGGTGCAATGATAGACTGGTTCAGGATACTCAGATAAGCGGTCGAAGTCGGCCATCCTTCTTCGTCACCAAGAACAGGCGGGAATTAAATTCCACTGAATGAATTTTCTTGATGACCTCGATCTTCCCTTTGACAGGAGATTGTCTATCTGCATGATCAAAAGTTCCCGATGTGAATCGTTTGAAGGAACTTGGGTTGGAAGAGGCACTCTTGACAGAGTGGGGTGCCTCCGAAAAGATATCCGCAGACCGGACCGAACAACATCTAACACCCAAGGATCGGATGTGATTGTGGCCCAACGGTCTGCAAACTCTGATATCCTTCCTCCAACCTGGGATGAATCGAGGTGAAAGTCTTCATAGACTTGGAACTCAGCTTCGAGTCGCATGCTGCAAAAGCTTTGACCACCTGTACTGACTGGTACGGTCGAAGGCACCCTGAAGTATTCTGAACCAGTCTATCATTGCTCCCAGGTTCATCATGGAGACTTTCAGGTTGGTTGCATTTCCCAGGGAGATTTCGCTTCCAGCAGTGACCTGCGAGTCGCTTACTTTGACGATCCGATTTTGGGGACATCTCGAAAGTATCTCAAGTTCACTTTTCTGGGGAGAGTTTACCAGTTCAAGGTCATGCTTTCAGGTGCAACCTGCCTCCTTGGGACTTCACCCGACTGATGTTGCATGTGATAGCCTTCCATTGCACACAGTCCAAGGTGACTACTTCGGCATATCTGGACAATATCCTCCAGAGGCACTTCAATGCTGCTCTTTTGGAGTCAGAGGTCAACACACCGTTGAGCCTGCTCACGTCGCAGGGTTTCCGAGTCAACGACGAGAAGTCGAACCTGGTCCCTTTTCAGTCATTTTGTCATCTGGGGATGGATTTCTGCACTCAGATGAATATGGTGGCGGTTCCCTGGGACAGAGCTATGATTCCCTTGGCTTTTGTCCTGATTCTGACCCAGTCCACGTCCACAACAGCTCGGAGTATTTTCCGGCTGATCAGTCCCTGCAGTTCGGTGATGGATCTCATTCGTCTAGGTCGGCTGCATGTCATACCTCTACAACACTTTCTGCTCAGTCACTGGAGGCCGAATGTCGATCCTCTGCATCTGGGTCTTCATTTACCAGCATCTCTTTATCGTCACCTTCTTGCCAGGACAAATGTTCAGTGGAATATGCAGGGAGATCCATTGGACTTGCCCATATCCGATTGTGTTCTGATGGCAGATGCCAGCGATCTCGTATGGGGTGCGACATTGGATCCTCTAGGGCTTTCCCTTCATGGTGTACGCGACCAGGATCAAGCTGCTCTTCACATCAACCAGAAGGAGCTTCTGGCTCTTCCGAGTTTCGGCAGTGGATCCCCCACATTTCGAATAGTCAGGTCCTTCTGTTGTTCGACAATTCGACAGTGGTCTCTTACATTCAGAACCAGGGCGGCAAGTACTTGGTTCTCATGTATGAATTTGCTTGGGATCTTCTACCAGGGACCAGCCGTGAGGGCGACTAGGGCGATTATGTCGCCCTTCTAAGCCCAAAGTCGCCTAGAAAAATAGTCGGGGCGATTACAAGTCGCCCTCTAAAAATTGGCCAAAATGAGGAAAGTCTGAACTGAGTGATCAGAGGTTTACACAAAAACGATTATTTTCAAGAATCGAATGTGCTTGAGTGTGATAAATGAGCATTTCCTTCGTCAAATAAGCGACCATTTATTTGAAATCACACAGATTTTTTATTTCTATTTTGTTCCGTTTCAGTGGGAGCTTCAAGTGTCGAAACGAAAATAGGTGACTTACGCGACTCAACAAATAACCCAGTTTGAAAGTAGGTTACATCGCTTAGGATGCCGAAAACGTATACACAACGGCCGTATTTTCTAACACTGTATTTGTATTTCGTTTTGCCGACGACTGTTAACTGTTGGGTCGTCTATTCCCAGAAAAACCCGAATGGAATTGAAACATGAAAAAAAGCTTTAGTGTTGACAAGAAAAGCTTGCAGGGCACAAGTGTGCATGTGAAGGATCTTGAAAAAGGGGTCCTCCTAAACACAGGAATGACCCAAAATGACACGGAATGACACCGGAATGCCATAAAAATGATGAGGAATGACATTTATTTTACAAAATACCCGACCCCAGAATGTATTTTGTTTATTAACAAACAAAGTACCTTCCAAGCAACCTTTTTACATCTAGTCCTGTTCACACTTTCAGACTTAGGAAATTATTAGCTTAGTAGACTTTGGTGAAAGTCAACCACAGGAGGGTGCTGTGGGGATTGGCACGAAGAAGAGGGGAGGGGTCATGAAAGAGAGGGTAGCAGTGGGGATTTTCAGTCAATAATTACTTTGTGATTTTTTAACCTGGCATAGATGCATCATAGACAACTGGACCTGAATTAATTAGACGTTTATGGAGGACCACAAGCTGAAAATATGAAGGGGCGGCAGGGGGCTATGAAGTCTCCCTATTTGACTCTGCTGTCTCCCCATTTTTTCTGGAGGGAGACATGAAGTCTCCCTAAAATTCCCCCCTAGGCTGGTCCCTGTCTTCTACTGCTAACTCAGGATGTCAATGCCGGTGTGTTGGCTCGTCACATTCCCGGTCATCGGAATGTCCTAGCCGACTCCCTGAACTGATAGGGCAGGGTCATTTCCACTCAGTGGGTGCTTCACACGGCCGTGTTCCAATCTCTTTGTGATCTCTGGGGTCATCCCCACATCGATCTTTTTACGACCCACTGGAATGATCAGGTGGACACTTTCGTGTTTCGTGAGAATACTCCGAGCTGTCACGGGACTGGGTCAGATTCAGGGTAAAAGCCGGGGGAATCACTGCCCTCGCCCGGGGAACCGCCACCATATTAAGCTGTGTGGAGAAGTCCATCCCCAGATGACAAAACAACTGAGAAGGGACCAGGTCCAACCTCTCCTTGACTCTGAACCCCAGTGACATGAGCAGGCTCAACAGTGTGTTGACATCTAACTCCAGAAGAGAGCATTGAAGTGCCTCTGGAGGATATCGTCCAGATACGGCGAAGTAGTCACCTTGGACTGTGTACAATGGAAGGCTATCACATGTGACATCAGTCAGGTGAAGGCCCAAGGAGCCAGGATGTGGCTGAAAGGCATGATCTTGAACTGGTAAACTCGCCCCAGAAAAGCGAACCTGAGATACTTTCGAGATGTCCGATGAATCGGAACATGAAAATAAGCAACTCGAAGGTCGATGCTGGAAGCGAAATCTCCTTGGGAAATGGAACTGACCTGAAAATATCCATGCTGAACTTGGGTGCAATGATAGACTGGTTCAGGATACTCAGATAAGCGGTCGAAGTCGGCCATCCTTCTTCGTCACCAAGAACAGGCGGGAATTAAATTCCACTGAATGAATTTTCTTGATGACCTCGATCTTCCCTTTGACAGGAGATTGTCTATCTGCATGATCAAAAGTTCCCGATGTGAATCGTTTGAAGGAACTTGGGTTGGAAGAGGCACTCTCGACAGAGTGGGGTGCCTCCGAAAAGATATCCGCAGACCGTACCGAACAACATCTAACACCCAAGGATCGGATGTGATTGTGGCCCAACAGTCTGCAAACTCTGATATCCTTCCTCCAACCTGGGATGAATCGAGGTGAAAGTCTTCATAGACTTGGAACTCAGCTTCGAGTCGCATGCTGCAAAAGCTTTGACCACCTGTACTGACTGGTACGGTCGAAGGCACCCTGAAGTATTCTGAACCAGTCTATCATTGCTCCCAGGTTCAGCATGGAGACTTTCAGGTTGGTTGCATTTCCCAGGGAGATTTCGCTTCCAGCAGTGACCTGCGAGTCGCTTACTTTGACGATCCGATTTTGGGGACATCTCGAAAGTATCTCAAGTTCACTTTTCTGGGGAGAGTTTACCAGTTCAAGGTCATGCTTTCAGGTGCAACCTGCCTCCTTGGGACTTCACCCGACTGATGTTGCATGTGATAGCCTTCCATTGCACACAGTCCAAGGTGACTACTTCGGCATATCTGGACAATATCCTCCAGAGGCACTTCAATGCTGCTCTTTTGGAGTCAGAGGTCAACACACCGTTGAGCCTGCTCACGTCGCAGGGTTTCCGAGTCAACGACGAGAAGTCGAACCTGGTCCCTTTTCAGTCATTTTGTCATCTGGGGATGGATTTCTGCACTCAGATGAATATGGTGGCGGTTCCCTGGGACAGAGCTATGATTCCCTTGGCTTTTGTCCTGATTCTGACCCAGTCCACGTCCACAACAGCTCGGAGTATTTTCCGGCTGATCAGTCCCTGCAGTTCGGTGATGGATCTCATTCGTCTAGGTCGGCTGCATGTCATACCTCTACAACACTTTCTGCTCAGTCACTGGAGGCCGAATGTCGATCCTCTGCATCTGGGTCTTCATTTACCAGCATCTCTTTATCGTCACCTTCTTGCCAGGACAAATGTTCAGTGGAATATGCAGGGAGATCCATTGGACTTGCCCATATCCGATTGTGTTCTGATGGCAGATGCCAGCGATCTCGTATGGGGTGCGACATTGGATCCTCTAGGGCTTTCCCTTCATGGTGTACGCGACCAGGATCAAGCTGCTCTTCACATCAACCAGAAGGAGCTTCTGGCTCTTCCGAGTTTCGGCAGTGGATCCCCCACATTTCGAATAGTCATGTCCTTCTGTTGTTCAACAATTCGACAGTGGTCTCTTACATTCAGAACCAGGGCGGCAAGTACTTGGTTCTCATGTATGAATTTGCTTGGGATCTTCTACCAGGGACCAGCCGTGAGGGCGACTAGGGCGATTATGTCGCCCTTCTAAGCCCAAAGTCGCCTAGAAAAATAGTCGGGGCGATTACAAGTCGCCCTCTAAAAATTGGCCAAAATGAGGAAAGTCTGAACTGAGTGATCAGAGGTTTACACAAAAACGATTATTTTCAAGAATCGAATGTGCTTGAGTGTGATAAATGAGCATTTCCTTCGTCAAATAAGCGACCATTTATTTGAAATCACACAGATTTTTTATTTCTATTTTGTTCCGTTTCAGTGGGAGCTTCGTGTCGAAACGAAAATAGGTGACTTACGCGACTCAACAAATAACCCAGTTTGAAAGTAGGTTACATCGCTTAGGATGCCGAAAACGTATACACAACGTATACACGTTATATTTTCTAACACTGTATTTGTATTTCGTTTTGCCGACGACTGTTAACTGTTGGGTCGTCTATTCCCAGAAAAACACGAATGGAATTGAAACATATGAAAAAAAGCTTTAGTGTTGACAAGAAAAGCTTGCAGGGCACAAGTGTGCATGTGAAGGATCTTGAAAAAGGGGTCCTCCTAAACACAGGAATGACACAAAATGACACGGAATGACACCGGAATGCCATAAAAATGATGAGGAATGACATTTATTTTACAAAATACCCGACCCCAGAATGTATTTTGTTTATTAACAAACAAAGTACCTTCCAAGCAACCTTTTTACATCTAGTCCTGTTCACACTTTCAGACTTAGGAAATTATTAGCTTAGTAGACTTTGGTGAAAGTCAACCACAGGAGGGTGCTGTGGGGATTGGCACGAAGAAGAGGGGAGGGGTCATGAAAGAGAGGGTAGCAGTGGGGATTTTCAGTCAATAATTACTTTGTGATTTTTTAACCTGGCATAGATGCATCATAGACAACTGGACCTGAATTAATTAGACGTTTATGGAGGACCACAAGCTGAAAATATGAAGGGGCGGCAGGGGGCTATGAAGTCTCCCTATTTGACTCTGCAGTCTCCCCATTTTTTCTGGAGGGAGACATGAAGTCTCCCTAAAATTCCCCCCTAGGCTGGTCCCTGTCTTCTACTGCTAACTCAGGATGTCAATGCCGGTGTGTTGGCTCGTCACATTCCCGGTCATCGGAATGTCCTAGCCGACTCCCTGAACTGATAGGGCAGGGTCATTTCCACTCAGTGGGTGCTTCACACGGCCGTGTTCCAATCTCTTTGTGATCTCTGGGGTCATCCCCACATTGATCTTTTTACGACCCACTGGAATGATCAGGTGGACACTTTCGTGTTTCGTGAGAATACTCCGAGCTGTCACGGGACTGGGTCAGATTCAGGGTAAAAGCCGGGGGAATCACTGCCCTCGCCCGGGGAACCGCCACCATATTAAGCTGTGTGGAGAAGTCCATCCCCAGATGACAAAACAACTGAGAAGGGACCAGGTCCAACCTCTCCTTGACTCTGAACCCCAGTGACATGAGCAGGCTCAACAGTGTGTTGACATCTAACTCCAGAAGAGAGCATTGAAGTGCCTCTGGAGGATATCGTCCAGATACGGCGAAGTAGTCACCTTGGACTGTGTACAATGGAAGGCTATCACATGTGACATCAGTCAGGTGAAGGCCCAAGGAGCCAGGATGTGGCTGAAAGGCATGATCTTGAACTGGTAAACTCGCCCCAGAAAAGCGAACCTGAGATACTTTCGAGATGTCCGATGAATCGGAACATGAAAATAAGCAACTCGAAGGTCGATGCTGGAAGCGAAATCTCCTTGGGAAATGGAACTGACCTGAAAATATCCATGCTGAACTTGGGTGCAATGATAGACTGGTTCAGGATACTCAGATAAGCGGTCGAAGTCGGCCATCCTTCTTCGTCACCAAGAACAGGCGGGAATTAAATTCCACTGAATGAATTTTCTTGATGACCTCGATCTTCCCTTTGACAGGAGATTGTCTATCTGCATGATCAAAAGTTCCCGATGTGAATCGTTTGAAGGAACTTGGGTTGGAAGAGGCACTCTTGACAGAGTGGGGTGCCTCCGAAAAGATATCCGCAGACCGGACCGAACAACATCTAACACCCAAGGATCGGATGTGATTGTGGCCCAACGGTCTGCAAACTCTGATATCCTTCCTCCAACCTGGGATGAATCGAGGTGAAAGTCTTCATAGACTTGGAACTCAGCTTCGAGTCGCATGCTGCAAAAGCTTTGACCACCTGTACTGACTGGTACGGTCGAAGGCACCCTGAAGTATTCTGAACCAGTCTATCATTGCTCCCAGGTTCAGCATGGAGACTTTCAGGTTAGTTGCATTTCCCAGGGAGATTTCGCTTCCAGCAGTGACCTGCGAGTCGCTTGCTTTGACGATCCGATTTTGGGGACATCTCGAAAGTATCTCAAGTTCACTTTTCTGGGGAGAGTTTACCAGTTCAAGGTCATGCTTTCAGGTGCAACCTGCCTCCTTGGGACTTCACCCGACTGACGTTGCATGTGATAGCCTTCCATTGCACACAGTCCAAGGTGACTACTTCGGCATATCTGGACAATATCCTCCAGAGGCACTTCAATGCTGCTCTTTTGGAGTCAGAGGTCAACACACCGTTGAGCCTGCTCACGTCGCAGGGTTTCCGAGTCAACGACGAGAAGTCGAACCTGGTCCCTTTTCAGTCATTTTGTCATCTGGGGATGGATTTCTGCACTCAGATGAATATGGTGGCGGTTCCCTGGGACAGAGCTATGATTCCCTTGGCTTTTGTCCTGATTCTGACCCAGTCCACGTCCACAACAGCTCGGAGTATTTTCCGGCTGATCAGTCCCTGCAGTTCGGTGATGGATCTCATTCGTCTAGGTCGGCTGCATGTCATACCTCTACAACACTTTCTGCTCAGTCACTGGAGGCCGAATGTCGATCCTCTGCATCTGGGTCTTCATTTACCAGCATCTCTTTATCGTCACCTTCTTGCCAGGACAAATGTTCAGTGGAATATGCAGGGAGATCCATTGGACTTGCCCATATCCGATTGTGTTCTGATGGCAGATGCCAGCGATCTCGTATGGGGTGCGACATTGGATCCTCTAGGGCTTTCCCTTCATGGTGTACGCGACCAGGATCAAGCTGCTCTTCACATCAACCAGAAGGAGCTTCTGGCTCTTCCGAGTTTCGGCAGTGGATCCCCCACATTTCGAATAGTCAGGTCCTTCTGTTGTTCGACAATTCGACAGTGGTCTCTTACATTCAGAACCAGGGCGGCAAGTACTTGGTTCTCATGTATGAATTTGCTTGGGATCTTCTACCAGGGACCAGCCGTGAGGGCGACTAGGGCGATTATGTCGCCCTTCTAAGCCCAAAGTCGCCTAGAAAAATAGTCGGGGCGATTACAAGTCGCCCTCTAAAAATTGGCCAAAATGAGGAAAGTCTGAACTGAGTGATCAGAGGTTTACACAAAAACGATTATTTTCAAGAATCGAATGTGCTTGAGTGTGATAAATGAGCATTTCCTTCGTCAAATAAGCGACCATTTATTTGAAATCACACAGATTTTTTATTTCTATTTTGTTCCGTTTCAGTGGGAGCTTCAAGTGTCGAAACGAAAATAGGTGACTTACGCGACTCAACAAATAACCCAGTTTGAAAGTAGGTTACATCGCTTAGGATGCCGAAAACGTATACACAACGGCCGTATTTTCTAACACTGTATTTGTATTTCGTTTTGCCGACGACTGTTAACTGTTGGGTCGTCTATTCCCAGAAAAACACGAATGGAATTGAAACATATGAAAAAAAGCTTTAGTGTTGACAAGAAAAGCTTGCAGGGCACAAGTGTGCATGTGAAGGATCTTGAAAAAGGGGTCCTCCTAAACACAGGAATGACCCAAAATGACACGGAATGACACCGGAATGCCATAAAAATGATGAGGAATGACATTTATTTTACAAAATACCCGACCCCAGAATGTATTTTGTTTATTAACAAACAAAGTACCTTCCAAGCAACCTTTTTACGTCTAGTCCTGTTCACACTTTCAGACTTAGGAAATTATTAGCTTAGTAGACTTTGGTGAAAGTCAACCACAGGAGGGTGCTGTGGGGATTGGCACGAAGAAGAGGGGAGGGGTCATGAAAGAGAGGGTAGCAGTGGGGATTTTCAGTCAATAATTACTTTGTGATTTTTTAACCTGGCATAGATGCATCATAGACAACTGGACCTGAATTAATTAGATGTTTATGGAGGACCACAAGCTGAAAATATGAAGGGGCGGCAGGGGGCTATGAAGTCTCCCTATTTGACTCTGCAGTCTCCCCATTTTTTCTGGAGGGAGACATGAAGTTTCCCTAAAATTCCCCCCTAGGCTGGTCCCTGTCTTCCACTGCTAACTCAGGATGTCAATGCCGGTGTGTTGGCTCGTCACATTCCCGGTCATCGGAATGTCCTAGCCGACTCCCTGAACTGATAGGGCAGGGTCATTTCCACTCAGTGGGTGCTTCACACAGCCGTGTTCCAGTCTCTTTGCGATCTCTGGGGTCATCCCCACATCGATCTTTTTACGACCCACTGGAATGATCAGGTGGACACTTTCGTGTTTCGTGAGAATACTCCGAGCTGTCACGGGACTGGGTCAGATTCAGGGTAAAAGCCGGGGGAATCACTGCCCTCGCCCGGGGAACCGCCACCATATTAAGTCCATCCCCAGATGACAAAACAACTGAGAAGGGACCAGGTCCAACCTCTCCTTGACTCTGAACCCCAGTGACATGAGCAGGCTCAACAGTGTGTTGACATCTAACTCCAGAAGAGAGCATTGAAGTGCCTCTGGATGATATCGTCCAGATACGGCGAAGTAGTCACCTTGGACTGTGTACAATGGAAGGCTATCACATGTAACATCAGTCAGGTGAAGGCCCAAGGAGCCAGGATGTGGCTGAAAGGCATGATCTTGAACTGGTAAACTCGCCCCAGAAAAGCGAACCTGAGATACTTTCGAGATGTCCGATGAATCGGAACATGAAAGTAAGCAACTCGAAGGTCGATGCTGGAAGCGAAATCTCCTTGGGAAATGGAACTGACCTGAAAATATCCATGCTGAACTTGGGTGCAATGATAGACTGGTTCAGGATACTCAGATAAGCGGTCGAAGTCGGCCATCCTTCTTCGTCACCAAGAACAGGCGGGAATTAAATTCCACTGAATGAATTTTCTTGATGACCTCGATCTTCCCTTTGACAGGAGATTGTCTATCTGCATGATCAAAAGTTCCCGATGTGAATCGTTTGAAGGAACTTGGGTTGGAAGAGGCACTCTTGACAGAGTGGGGTGCCTCCGAAAAGATATCCGCAGACCGGACCGAACAACATCTAACACCCAAGGATCGGATGTGATTGTGGCCCAACGGTCTGCAAACTCTGATATCCTTCCTCCAACCTGGGATGAATCGAGGTGAAAGTCTTCATAGACTTGGAACTCAGCTTCGAGTCGCATGCTGCAAAAGCTTTGACCACCTGTACTGACTGGTACGGTCGAAGGCACCCTGAAGTATTCTGAACCAGTCTATCATTGCTCCCAGGTTCAGCATGGAGACTTTCAGGTTGGTTGCATTTCCCAGGGAGATTTCGCTTCCAGCAGTGACCTGCGAGTCGCTTACTTTGACGATCCGATTTTGGGGACATCTCGAAAGTATCTCAAGTTCACTTTTCTGGTGAGAGTTTACCAGTTCAAGGTCATGCTTTCAGGTGCAACCTGCCTCCTTGGGACTTCACCCGACTGATGTTGCATGTGATAGCCTTCCATTGCACACAGTCCAAGGTGACTACTTCGGCATATCTGGACAATATCCTCCAGAGGCACTTCAATGCTGCTCTTTTGGAGTCAGAGGTCAACACACCGTTGAGCCTGCTCACGTCGCAGGGTTTCCGAGTCAACGACGAGAAGTCGAACCTGGTCCCTTTTCAGTCATTTTGTCATCTGGGGATGGATTTCTGCACTCAGATGAATATGGTGGTGGTTCTCTGGGACAGAGCTATGATTCCCTTGGCTTTTGTCCTGATTCTGACCCAGTCCACGTCCACAACAGCTCGGAGTATTTTCCGGCTGCTCTCAGTCCCTGCAGTTCGGTGATGGATCTCATTCATCTAGGTCGGCTGCATGTCATACCTCTACAACACTTTCTGCTCAGTTACTGGAGGCCGAATGTCGATCCTCTGCATCTGGGTCTTCATTTACCAGCATCTCTTTATCGTCACCTTCTTGCCAGGACAAATGTTCAGTGGAATATGCAGGGAGATCCATTGGACTTGCCCATATCCGATTGTGTTCTGATGGCAGATGCCAGCGATCTCGTATGGGGTGCGACATTGGATCCTCTAGGGCTTTCCCTTCATGGTGTACGCGACCAGGATCAAGCTGCTCTTCACATCAACCAGAAGGAGCTTCTGGCTCTTCCGAGTTTCGGCAGTGGATCCCCCACATTTCGAATAGTCAGGTCCTTCTGTTGTTCGACAATTCGACAGTGGTCTGTTACATTCAGAACCAGGGCGGCAAGTACTTGGTTCTCATGTATGAATTTGCTTGGGATCTTCTACCAGGGACCAGCCGTGAGGGCGACTAGGGCGATTATGTCGCCCTTCTAAGCCCAAAGTCGCCTAGAAAAATAGTCGGGGCGATTACAAGTCGCCCTCTAAAAATTGGCCAAAATGAGGAAAGTCTGAACTGAGTGATCAGAGGTTTACACAAAAACGATTATTTTCAAGAATCGAATGTGCTTGAGTGTGATAAATGAGCATTTCCTTCGTCAAATAAGCGACCATTTATTTGAAATAACACAGATTTTTTATTTCTATTTTGTTCCGTTTCAGTGGGAGCTTCAAGTGTCAAAACGAAAATAGGTGACTTACGCGACTCAACAAATAACCCAGTTTGAAAGTAGGTTACATCGCTTAGGATGCCGAAAACGTATACACAACGGACGTATTTTCTAACACTGTATTTGTATTTCGTTTTGCTGACGACTGTTAACTGTTGGGTCGTCTATTCCCAGAAAAACACGAATGGAATTGAAACATATGAAAAAAAGCTTTAGTGTTGACAAGAAAAGCTTGCAGGGCACAAGTGTGCATGTGAAGGATCTTGAAAAAGGGGTCCTCCTAAACACAGGAATGACACAAAATGACACGGAATGACACCGGAATGCCATAAAAATGATGAGGAATGACATTTATTTTACAAAATACCCGACCCCAGAATGTATTTTGTTTATTAACAAACAAAGTACCTTCCAAGCAACCTTTTTACATCTAGTCCTGTTCACACTTTCAGACTTAGGAAATTATTAGCTTAGTAGACTTTGGTGAAAGTCAACCACAGGAGGGTGCTGCGGGGATTGGCACGAAGAAGAGGGGAGGGGTCATGAAGGAGAGGGTAGCAGTGGGGATTTTCAGTCAATAATTACTTTGTGATTTTTTAACCTGGCATAGATGCATCATAGACAACTGGACCTGGATTAATTAGACGTTTATGGAGGAACACAAGCTGAAAATATGAAGGGGCGGCAGGGGGCTATGAAGTCTCCCTATTTGACTCTGCAGTCTCCCCATTTTTTCTGGAGGGAGACATGAAGTCTCCCTAAAATTCCCCCCTAGGCTGGTCCCTGTCTTCTACTGCTAACTCAGGATGTCAATGCCGGTGTGTTGGCTCGTCACATTCTCGGTCATCGGAATGTCCTAGCCCACTCCCTGAACCGACAGGGCAGGGTCATTTCCACTCAGTGGGTGCTTCACACGGCCATGTTCCAGTCTCTTTGCGATCTCTGGGGTCATCCCCACATCGATCTTTTTACGACCCACTGGAATGATCAGGTGGACACTTTCTTGTTTCGTGAGAATACTCCGAGCTGTTGCGGTCGTGGACTGGGTCAGATTCAGGGTAAAAGCCAGGGGAATCACTGCCATCGCCCGGGGAACCGCCACCATATTAAGCTGTGTGGAGAAGTCCATCCCCAGATGACAAAACAACTGAGAAGGGACCAGGTCCAACCTCTCCTTGACTCTGAACCCCAGTGACATGAGCAGGCTCAACAGTGTGTTGACATCTAACTCCAGAAGAGAGCATTGAAGTGCCTCTGGAGGATATCGTCCAGATACGGCGAAGTCGTCACCTTGGACTGTGTACAATGGAAGGCTATCACATGTGACATCAGTCAGGTGAAGGCCCAAGGAGCCAGGATGTGGCTGAAAGACATGATCTTGAACTGGTAAACTCGCCACAGAAAAGCGAACCTGAGATACTTTCGAGATGTCCGATGAATCGGAACATGAAAGTAAGCAACTCGAAGGTCGATGCTGGAAGCGAAATCTCCTTGGGAAATGGAACTGGCCTGAAAATATCCATGCTGAACTTGGGAGCAATGATAGACTGGTTCAGGATACTCAGATAAGCGGTTGGAGTCGGCCATCCTTCTTCGTCACCAAGAACAGGCGGGAATTAAATTCCACTGAATGAATTTTCTTGATGACCTCGATCTTCCCTTTGACAGGAGATTGTCTATCTCCATGATCAAAAGTTCCCGATGTGAATCGTTTGAAGGAACTTGGGTTGGAAGAGGCACTCTCGACAGAATGGGGTGCCTCCGAAAAGATATCCGCAGACCGGACCGAACAACATCTAACACCCAAGGATCGGATGTGATTGTGGCCCAACGGTCTGCAAACTCTGATATCCTTCCTCCAACCTGGGATGAATCGAGGTGAAAGTCTTCATAGACTTGGAACTCAGCTTCGAGTCGCATGCTGCAAAAGCTTTGACCACCTGTACTGACTGGTACGGTCGAAGGCACCCTGAAGTATTCTGAACCAGTCTATCATTGCTCCCAGGTTCAGCATGGAGACTTTCAGGTTGGTTGCATTTCCCAGGGAGATTTCGCTTCCAGCAGTGACCTGCGAGTCGCTTACTTTGACGATCCGATTTTGGGGACATCTCGAAAGTATCTCAAGTTCACTTTTCTGGTGAGAGTTTACCAGTTCAAGGTCATGCTTTCAGGTGCAACCTGCCTCCTTGGGACTTCACCCGACTGATGTTGCATGTGATAGCCTTCCATTGCACACAGTCCAAGGTGACTACTTCGGCATATCTGGACAATATCCTCCAGAGGCACTTCAATGCTGCTCTTTTGGAGTCAGAGGTCAACACACCGTTGAGCCTGCTCACGTCGCAGGGTTTCCGAGTCAACGACGAGAAGTCGAACCTGGTCCCTTTTCAGTCATTTTGTCATCTGGGGATGGATTTCTGCACTCAGATGAATATGGTGGTGGTTCTCTGGGACAGAGCTATGATTCCCTTGGCTTTTGTCCTGATTCTGACCCAGTCCACGTCCACAACAGCTCGGAGTATTTTCCGGCTGCTCTCAGTCCCTGCAGTTCGGTGATGGATCTCATTCATCTAGGTCGGCTGCATGTCATACCTCTACAACACTTTCTGCTCAGTTACTGGAGGCCGAATGTCGATCCTCTGCATCTGGGTCTTCATTTACCAGCATCTCTTTATCGTCACCTTCTTGCCAGGACAAATGTTCAGTGGAATATGCAGGGAGATCCATTGGACTTGCCCATATCCGATTGTGTTCTGATGGCAGATGCCAGCGATCTCGTATGGGGTGCGACATTGGATCCTCTAGGGCTTTCCCTTCATGGTGTACGCGACCAGGATCAAGCTGCTCTTCACATCAACCAGAAGGAGCTTCTGGCTCTTCCGAGTTTCGGCAGTGGATCCCCCACATTTCGAATAGTCAGGTCCTTCTGTTGTTCGACAATTCGACAGTGGTCTGTTACATTCAGAACCAGGGCGGCAAGTACTTGGTTCTCATGTATGAATTTGCTTGGGATCTTCTACCAGGGACCAGCCGTGAGGGCGACTAGGGCGATTATGTCGCCCTTCTAAGCCCAAAGTCGCCTAGAAAAATAGTCGGGGCGATTACAAGTCGCCCTCTAAAAATTGGCCAAAATGAGGAAAGTCTGAACTGAGTGATCAGAGGTTTACACAAAAACGATTATTTTCAAGAATCGAATGTGCTTGAGTGTGATAAATGAGCATTTCCTTCGTCAAATAAGCGACCATTTATTTGAAATAACACAGATTTTTTATTTCTATTTTGTTCCGTTTCAGTGGGAGCTTCAAGTGTCAAAACGAAAATAGGTGACTTACGCGACTCAACAAATAACCCAGTTTGAAAGTAGGTTACATCGCTTAGGATGCCGAAAACGTATACACAACGGACGTATTTTCTAACACTGTATTTGTATTTCGTTTTGCTGACGACTGTTAACTGTTGGGTCGTCTATTCCCAGAAAAACACGAATGGAATTGAAACATATGAAAAAAAGCTTTAGTGTTGACAAGAAAAGCTTGCAGGGCACAAGTGTGCATGTGAAGGATCTTGAAAAAGGGGTCCTCCTAAACACAGGAATGACACAAAATGACACGGAATGACACCGGAATGCCATAAAAATGATGAGGAATGACATTTATTTTACAAAATACCCGACCCCAGAATGTATTTTGTTTATTAACAAACAAAGTACCTTCCAAGCAACCTTTTTACATCTAGTCCTGTTCACACTTTCAGACTTAGGAAATTATTAGCTTAGTAGACTTTGGTGAAAGTCAACCACAGGAGGGTGCTGCGGGGATTGGCACGAAGAAGAGGGGAGGGGTCATGAAGGAGAGGGTAGCAGTGGGGATTTTCAGTCAATAATTACTTTGTGATTTTTTAACCTGGCATAGATGCATCATAGACAACTGGACCTGGATTAATTAGACGTTTATGGAGGAACACAAGCTGAAAATATGAAGGGGCGGCAGGGGGCTATGAAGTCTCCCTATTTGACTCTGCAGTCTCCCCATTTTTTCTGGAGGGAGACATGAAGTCTCCCTAAAATTCCCCCCTAGGCTGGTCCCTGTCTTCTACTGCTAACTCAGGATGTCAATGCCGGTGTGTTGGCTCGTCACATTCTCGGTCATCGGAATGTCCTAGCCCACTCCCTGAACCGACAGGGCAGGGTCATTTCCACTCAGTGGGTGCTTCACACGGCCATGTTCCAGTCTCTTTGCGATCTCTGGGGTCATCCCCACATCGATCTTTTTACGACCCACTGGAATGATCAGGTGGACACTTTCTTGTTTCGTGAGAATACTCCGAGCTGTTGCGGTCGTGGACTGGGTCAGATTCAGGGTAAAAGCCAGGGGAATCACTGCCATCGCCCGGGGAACCGCCACCATATTAAGCTGTGTGGAGAAGTCCATCCCCAGATGACAAAACAACTGAGAAGGGACCAGGTCCAACCTCTCCTTGACTCTGAACCCCAGTGACATGAGCAGGCTCAACAGTGTGTTGACATCTAACTCCAGAAGAGAGCATTGAAGTGCCTCTGGAGGATATCGTCCAGATACGGCGAAGTCGTCACCTTGGACTGTGTACAATGGAAGGCTATCACATGTGACATCAGTCAGGTGAAGGCCCAAGGAGCCAGGATGTGGCTGAAAGACATGATCTTGAACTGGTAAACTCGCCACAGAAAAGCGAACCTGAGATACTTTCGAGATGTCCGATGAATCGGAACATGAAAGTAAGCAACTCGAAGGTCGATGCTGGAAGCGAAATCTCCTTGGGAAATGGAACTGGCCTGAAAATATCCATGCTGAACTTGGGAGCAATGATAGACTGGTTCAGGATACTCAGATAAGCGGTTGGAGTCGGCCATCCTTCTTCGTCACCAAGAACAGGCGGGAATTAAATTCCACTGAATGAATTTTCTTGATGACCTCGATCTTCCCTTTGACAGGAGATTGTCTATCTCCATGATCAAAAGTTCCCGATGTGAATCGTTTGAAGGAACTTGGGTTGGAAGAGGCACTCTCGACAGAATGGGGTGCCTCCGAAAAGATATCCGCAGACCGGACCGAACAACATCTAACACCCAAGGATCGGATGTGATTGTGGCCCAACGGTCTGCAAACTCTGATATCCTTCCTCCAACCTGGGATGAATCGAGGTGAAAGTCTTCATAGACTTGGAACTCAGCTTCGAGTCGCATGCTGCAAAAGCTTTGACCACCTGGACTGACTGGTACGGTCGAAGGCACCCTGAAGTATTCTGAACCAGTCTATCATTGCTCCCAGGTTCAGCATGGAGACTTTCAGGTTGGTTGCATTTCCCAGGGAGATTTCGCTTCCAGCAGTGACCTGCGAGTCGCTTACTTTGACGATCCGATTTTGGGGACATCTCGAAAATATCTCAAGTTCACTTTTCTGGGGAGAGTTTACCAGTTCAAGGTCATGCTCTCAGGTGCAACCTGCCTCCTTGGGACTTCACCCGACTGATGTTGCATGTGATAGCCTTCCATTGCACACAGTCCAAGGTGACTACTTCGGCATATCTGGACAATATCCTCCAGAGGCACTTCAATGCTGCTCTTTTGGAGTCAGAGGTCAACACACCGTTGAGCCTGCTCACGTCGCAGGGTTTCCGAGTCAACGACGAGAAGTCAAACCTGGTCCCTTTTCAGTCATTTTGTCATCTGGGGATGGATTTCTGCACTCAGATGAATATGGTGGCGGTTCCCTGGGACAGAGCTATGATTCCCTTGGCTTTTGTCCTGATTCTGACCCAGTCCACGTCCACAACAGCTCGGAGTATTTTCCGGCTGCTCAGTCTCTGCAGTTCGGTGATGGATCTCATTCATCTAGGTCGGCTGCATGTCATACCTCTACAACACTTTCTGCTCAGTCACTGGAGGCCGAATGTCGATCCTCTGCATCTGGGTCTTCATTTACCAGCATCTCTTTATCGTCACCTTCTTGCCAGGACAAATGTTCAGTGGAATATGCAGGGAGATCCATTGGACTTGCCCATATCCGATTGTGTTCTGATGGCAGATGCCAGTGATCTCGTATGGGGTGCGACATTGGATCCTCTAGGGCTTTCCCTTCATGGTGTACGCGACCAGGATCAAGCTGCTCTTCACATCAACCAGAAGGAGCTTCTGGCTCTTCTGAGTTTCGGCAGTGGATCCGCCACATTTCGAATCTTCAGGTCCTTCTGTTGTTCGACAATTCGACAGTGGTCTCTTACATTCAGAACCAGGGCGGCAAGTACTTGGTTCTCATGTATGAATTTGCTTGGGATCTTCTACCAGGGACCAGCCGTGAGGGCGACTAGGGCGATTATGTCGCCCTTCTAAGCCCAAAGTCGCCTAGAAAAATAGTCGGGGCGATTACAAGTCGCCCTCTAAAAATTGGCCAAAATGAGGAAAGTCTGAACTGAGTGATCAGAGGTTTACACAAAAACGATTATTTTCAAGAATCGAATGTGCTTGAGTGTGATAAATGAGCATTTCCTTTGTCAAATAAGCGACCATTTATTTGAAATCACATAGATTTTTTGTTTCTATTTTGTTCCGTTTCAGTGGGAGCTTCAAGTGTCGAAACGAAAATAGGTGACTTACGCGACTCAACAAATAACCCAGTTTGAAAGTAGGTTACATCGCTTAGGATGCCGAAAACGTATACACAACGGAGGTATTTTCTAACTGTATTTGTATTTCGTTTTGCTGACGACTGTTAACTGTTGGGTCGTCTATTCCCAGAAAAACACGAATGGAATTGAAACATATGAAAAAAAGCTTTAGTGTTGACAAGAAAAGCTTGCAGGGCACAAGTGTGCATGTGAAGGATCTTGAAAAAGTGGTCCTCCTAAACACAGGAATGACACGAAATGACACGGAATGACACCGGAATGCCATAAAAATGATGAGGAATGACATTTATTTTACAAAATACCCGACCCCAGAATGTATTTTGTTTATTAACAAACAAAGTACCTTCCAAGCAACCTTTTTACATCTAGTCCTGTTCACACTTTCAGACTTAGGAAATTATTAGCTTAGTAGACTTTGGTGAAAGTCAACCACAGGAGGGTGCTGCGGGCATTGGCACGAAGAAGAGGGGATGGGTCATGAAGGAGAGGGTAGCAGTGGGGATTTTCAGTCAATAATTACTTTGTGATTTTTTAACCTGGCATAGATGCATCATAGACAACTGGACCTGGATTAATTAGACGTTTATGGAGGAACACAAGCTGAAAATATGAAGGGGCGGCAGGGGGCTATGAAGTCTCCCTATTTGACTCTGCAGTCTCCCCATTTTTTCTGGAGGGAGACATGAAGTCTCCCTAAAATTCCCCCCTAGGCTGGTCCCTTCCTTCTACTGCTAACTCAGGATGTCAGGTGTGTTGGCTCGTCACATTCCCGGTCATCGGAATGTCCTAGCCGACTCCCTGAACCGACAGGGCAGGGTCATTTCCACTCAGTGGGTGCTTCACACGGCCGTGTTCCAGTCTCTTTGCGATCTCTGGGGTCATCCCCACATCGATCTTTTTACGACCCACTGGAATGATCAGGTGGACACTTTCGTGTTTCGTGAGAATACTCCGAGCTGTTGCGGTCGTGGACTGGGTCAGATTCAGGGTAAAAGCCAGGGGAATCACTGCCCTCGCCCGGGAAACCGCCACCATATTAAGCTGTGTGGAGAAGTCCATCCCCAGATGACAAAACAACTGAGAAGGGACCAGGTCCAACCTCTCCTTGACTCTGAACCCCAGTGACATGAGCAGGCTCAACAGTGTGTTGACATCTAACTCCAGAAGAGAGCATTGAAGTGCCTCTGAAGGATATCGTCCAGATACGGCGAAGTAGTCACCTTGTACTGTGTACAATGGAAGGCTATCACATGTGACATCAGTCAGGTGAAGCCCCAAGGAGCCAGGATGTGGCTGAAAGGCATGATCTTGAACTGGTAAACTCGCCCCAGAAAAGCGAACCTGAGATACTTTTGAGATGTCCGATGAATCGGAACATGAAAGTAAGCAACTCGAAGGTCGATGCTGGAAGCGAAATCTCCTTGGGAAATGGAACTGACCTGAAAATATCCATGCTGAACTTGGGAGCAATGATAGACTGGTTCAGGATACTCAGATAAGCGGTCGGAGTCGGCCATCCTTCTTCGTCACCAAGAACAGGCGGGAATTAAATTCCACTGAATGAATTTTCTTGATGACCTCGATCTTCCCTTTGACAGGAGATTGTCTATCTCCATGATCAAAAGTTCCCGATGTGAATCGTTTAAGGAACTTGGGTTGGAAGAGGCACTCTCGACAGAGTGGGGTGCCTCCGAAAAGATATCCGCAGACCGGACCGAACAACATCTAACACCCAAGGATCGGATGTGATTGTGGCCCAACGGTCTGCAAACTCTGATATCCTTCCTCCAACCTGGGATGAATCGAGGTGAAAGTCTTCATAGACTTGGAACTCAGCTTCGAGTCGCATGCTGCAAAAGCTTTGACCACCTGGACTGACTGGTACGGTCGAAGGCACCCTGAAGTATTCTGAACCAGTCTATCATTGCTCCCAGGTTCAGCATGGAGACTTTCAGGTTGGTTGCATTTCCCAGGGAGATTTCGCTTCCAGCAGTGACCTGCGAGTCGCTTACTTTGACGATCCGATTTTCGGGACATCTCGAAAGTATCTCAAGTTCACTTTTCTGGGGAGAGTTTACCAGTTCAAGGTCATGCTCACAGGTGCAACCTGCCTCCTTGGGACTTCACCCGACTGATGTTGCATGTGATAGCCTTCCATTGCACACAGTCCAAGGTGACTACTTCGGCATATCTGGACAATATCCTCCAGAGGCACTTCAATGCTTCTCTTTTGGAGTCAGAGGTCAACACACAGTTGAGCCTGCTCACGTCGCAGGGTTTCCGAGTTAACGACGAGAAGTCAAACCTGGTCCCTTTTCAGTCATTTTGTCATCTGGGGATGGATTTCTGCACTCAGATGAATATGGTGGCGGTTCCCTGGGACAGAGCTATGATTCCCTTGGCTTTTGTCCTGATTCTGATCCAGTCCACGTCCACAACAGCTCGGAGTATTTTCCGGCTGCTCAGTCTCTGCAGTTCGGTGATGGATCTCATTCATCTAGGTCGGCTGCATGTCATACCTCTACAACACTTTCTGCTCAGTCACTGGAGGCCGAATGTCGATCCTCTGCATCTGGGTCTTCATTTACCAGCATCTCTTTATCGTCACCTTCTTGCCAGGACAAATGTTCAGTGGAATATGCAGGGAGATCCATTGGACTTGCCCATATCCGATTGTGTTCTGATGGCAGATGCCAGCGATCTCGTATGGGGTGCGACGTTGGATCCTCTAGGGCTTTCCCTTCATGGTGTACGCGACCAGGATCAAGCTGCTCTTCACATCAACCAGAAGGAGCTTCTGGCTCTTCTGAGTTTCGGCAGTGGATCCCCCACATTTCGAATCGTCAGGTCCTTCTGTTGTTCGATAATTCGACAGTGGTCTCGTACATTCAGAAACAGGGCGGCAAGTACTTGGTTCTCATGTATGAATTTGCTTGGGATCTTCTACCAGGGACCAGCCGTGAGGGCGACTAGGGCGATTATGTCGCCCTTCTAAGCCCAAAGTCGCCTAGAAAAATAGTCGGGGCGATTACAAGTCGCCCTCTAAAAATTGGCCAAAATGAGGAAAGTCTGAACTGAGTGATCAGAGGTTTACACAAAAACGATTATTTTCAAGAATCGAATGTGCTTGAGTGTGATAAATGAGCATTTCCTTCGTCAAATAAGCGACCATTTATTTGAAATCACACAGATTTTTTATTTCTATTTTGTTCCGTTTCAGTGGGAGCTTCAAGTGTCGAAACGAAAATAGGTGACTTACGCGACTCAACAAATAACCCAGTTTGAAAGTAGGTTACATCGCTTAGGATGCCGAAAACGTATACACAACGGACGTATTTTCTAACTGTATTTGTATTTCGTTTTGCTGACGACTGTTAACTGTTGGGTCGTCTATTCCCAGAAAAACACGAATGGAATTGAAACATATGAAAAAAAGCTTTAGTGTTGACAAGAAAAGCTTGCAGGGCACAAGTGTGCATGTGAAGGATCTTGAAAAAGTGGTCCTCCTAAACACAGGAATGACACGAAATGACACGGAATGACACCGGAATGCCATAAAAATGATGAGGAATGACATTTATTTTACAAAATACCCGACCCCAGAATGTATTTTGTTTATTAACAAACAAAGTACCTTCCAAGCAACCTTTTTACATCTAGTCCTGTTCACACTTTCAGACTTAGGAAATTATTAGCTTAGTAGACTTTGGTGAAAGTCAACCACAGGAGGGTGCTGCGGGGATTGGCACGAAGAAGAGGGGAGGGGTCATGAAGGAGAGGGTAGCAGTGGGGATTTTCAGTCAATAATTACTTTGTGATTTTTTAACCTGGCATAGATGCATCATAGACAACAGGACCTGGATTAATTAGACGTTTATGGAGGAACACAAGCTGAAAATATGAAGGGGCGGCAGGGGGCTATGAAGTCTCCCTATTTGACTCTGCAGTCTCCCCATTTTTAGCTCAACTTGACAAAGTCAAGCTGAGCTATTGTCATCACTTCTCGTCCGTCGATGTACGTACGTATGTACGTACGTATGTACGTTAGTACGTTAGTACGTTAGTACGTACGTCCACAATTTCCTTTGGCACACCTCACAGGGCGCATTTATGATCAGATTATTTTGGAACTTGGTATGCTTGTTTGGGGTGACATCTAGATGGGAGCTATCTATTTTCTTCAATTTCCGTCGAAAAATGTTGCCGTGGCCAACGTTCTTAGAACTTAGTTTAGACAAACCACAATATTTCCCTTTGGCACACCCTACAGGGCACATTTATGATTTGATTGCTTTGAAACCTGGTATGTTTATTTAGGGTGACCTCTAGATGGGAGCTATCGATTTTCTTCAATTTCCGGCAAAAAATGTTGCCATGGCCAACGTTCGTAGAACTTAGTTTAGTCAGACCTCAATATTTCCCTTTGGCACACCCTACAGGGCACATTTATGAGCAGATTGCTTTGAAACCTGGTATGCTTGTTTGGGGAGACCTCTAGATGGGAGCTATCAATTTTCTTCAATTTCTGTCAAAAAATGTTGCTGCGGCCAACGTTCGTAAAACTTAGTTTAGTCAGAAGACTCAATATTTCCGTTTGGCACACCCTACAGGGTACATTTATGATCGGATTGCTTTGAAACCTGGCATGCTTGTTTGGGGTGACTTCTAGATTTGAGCTATCGATTTTCATCAATTTCCGTTAAAAAATGTTGCCGCGGCCAACGTTCTTAGAACTTAGTTTAGTCAAACCACAATATTTCCCTTTGGCACACCCTACAGGGCACATTTATGATTTGATTGCTTTGAAACCTGGTATGCTTATTTAGGGTGACCTCTAGATGGGAGCTATCGATTTTCTTCAATTTCCGGCAAAAAATGTTGCCACGGCCAACGTTCTTAGAACTTAGTTTAGTCAGACCTCAATATTTCACTTTGGCACACCCTACAGTGCCCATTTATGATCAGATTGCTTTGAAACCTGGTATGCTTGTTTGGAGAGACCTCTAGATGGGAGCTATCAATTTTCTTCAATTTCTGTCAAAAAATGTTGCCGCGGCCAACGTTCTTAGAACTTAGTTTAGTCAGAAGACTCAATATTTCCCTTTGGCACACCCTGCAGGGTACATTTATGATTGGATTGCTTTGAAACCTGGCATGCTTGTTAGGGGTGACCTCTAGATGGGAGCTATCAATGTTCTTCAATTTCCGTCAAAAAATGTTGCCGTGGCCAACGTTTTTAGAACTCAGTTTAGTCAGACCACAATATTTCCCTTTGGCACATCCTACAGGGCACATTTATGATTTGATTGCTTTGAAACCTGGGATGCTTGTTTGGGGAGACCTCTAGATGGGAGCTATCGATTTTCTTCAATTTCCATCAAAAAATGTTGCCGCGGCCAACGTTCTTAGAACTTAGTTTAGTCAGAAGACTCAATATTTCCCTTTGGCACACCCTACAGGGCACATTTATGATCGGATTGCTTTGAAACCTGGCATGCTTGTTTGGGGTGACCTCTAGATGGGAGCTATCGATTTTCTTCAATTTCCATCAAAAAATGTTGCCGCAGCCAACATTCTTAGAACTTAGTTCAGTCAGACCACAATATTTCCCTTTGGCTCACCCTACAGGGTACATTTATGATTAGATTGCTTTGAAACCTGGTATGCTTATTTATAGTGACCTCTAGATGGGAGCTATCAATTTTCTTCCATTTCCGTCAAAAAATGTTGCCACGGCCAACGTTCTTAGAATTTAGTCTTGTCAGACCACAATATTTCCCTTTTGTACACCCTACAGGGCACATTTATGATCGGATTGCTTTGAAAGCTGGCATGCTTGTTTGGGGAGGCCTCTAGATGGGAGCTATCGATTTTCTTCGGTTTCTGTCAAAAAATGTTGCCACTGGCAAAAAAATGACATTGGTACCAATGATCTTCAATTTTGCCATTTCATTTATAACTTACCAAGTTCAAGTTTGTCAAGTTGAGCTACAGTGTCATTGACACTTTCATTTCTGGAGGGAGACATGAAGTCTCCCTAAAATTCCCCCCTAGGCTGGTCCCTTCCTTCTACTGCTAACTCAGGATGTCAATGCCGGTGTGTTGGCTCGTCACATTCCCGGTCATCGGAATGTCCTAGCCGACTCCCTGAACCGACAGGGCAGGGTCATTTCCACTCAGTGGGTGCTTCACACAGCCGTGTTCCAGTCTCTTTGCGATCTCTGGGGTCATCCCCACATCGATCTTTTTACGACCCACTGGAATGATCAGGTGGACACTTTCTTGTTTCGTGAGAATACTCCGAGCTGTTGCGGTCGTGGACTGGGTCAGATTCAGGGTAAAAGCTAGGGGAATCACTGCCCTCGCCCGGGGAACCGCCACCATATTAAGCTGTGTGGAGAAGTCCATCCCCAGATGACAAAACAACTGAGAAGGGACCAGGTCCAACCTCTCCTTGACTCTGAACCCCAGTGACATGAGCAGGCTCAACAGTGTGTTGACATCTAACTCCAGAAGAGAGCATTGAAGTGCCTCTGGAGGATATCGTCCAGATACGGCGAAGTAGTCACCTTGGACTGTGTACAATGGAAGGCTATCACATGTGACATCAGTCAGGTGAAGGCCCAAGGAGCCAGGATGTGGCTGAAAGACATGATCTTGAACTGGTAAACTCGCCCCAGAAAAGCGAACCTGAGATACTTTCGAGATGTCCGATGAATCGGAACATGAAAGTAAGCAACTCGAAGGTCGATGCTGGAAGCGAAATCTCCTTGGGAAATGGAACTGACCTGAAAATATCCATGCTGAACTTGGGAGCAATGATAGACTGGTTCAGGATACTCAGATAAGCGGTTGGAGTCGGCCATCCTTCTTCGTCACCAAGAACAGGCGGGAATTAAATTCCACTGAATGAATTTTCTTGATGACCTCGATCTTCCCTTTGACAGGAGATTGTCTATCTCCATGATCAAAAGTTCCCGATGTGAATCGTTTGAAGGAACTTGGGTTGGAAGAGGCACTCTCGACAGAGTGGGGTGCCTCCGAAAAGATATCCGCAGACCGGACCGAACAACATCTAACACCCAAGGATCGGATGTGATTGTGGCCCAACGGTCTGCAAACTCTGATATTCTTCCTCCAACCTGGGATGAATCGAGGTGAAAGTCTTCATAGACTTGGAACTCAGCTTCGAGTCGCATGCTGCAAAAGCTTTGACCACCTGGACTGACTGGTAAGGTCGAAGGCACCCTGAAGTATTCTGAACCAGTCTATCATTGCTCCCAGGTTCAGCATGGAGACTTTCAGGTTGGTTGCATTTCCCAGGGAGATTTCGCTTCCACCATTGACCTGCGAGTCGCTTACTTTAACGATCCAATTTTGGGGACATCTCGAAAGTATCTCAAGTTCACTTTTCTGGGGAGAGTTTACCAGTTCAAGGTCATGCTCTCAGGTGCAACCTGCCTCCTTGGGACTTCACCCGACTGATGTTGCATGTGATAGCCTTCCATTGCACACAGTCCAAGGTGACTACTTCGGTATATCTGGACAATATCCTCCAGAGGCACTTCAATGCTGCTCTTTTGGAGTCAGAGGTCAACACACTGTTGAGCCTGCTCACGTCGCAGGGTTTCCGAGTCAACGACGAGAAGTCAAACCTGGTCCCATTTCAGTCATTTTGTCATCTGGGGATGGATTTCTGCACTCAGATGAATATGGTGGCGGTTCCCTGGGACAGAGCTATGATTCCCTTGGCTTTTGTCCTGATTCTGACCCAGTCCACGTCCACAACAGCTCGGAGTATTTTCCGGCTGCTCGGTCTCTGCAGTTCGGTGATGGATCTCATTCATCTAGGTCGGCTGCATGTCATACCTCTACAACACTTTCTGCTCAGTCACTGGAGGCCGAATGTCGATCCTCTGCATCTGGGTCTTCATTTACCAGCATCTCTTTATCGTCACCTTCTTGCCAGGACAAATGTTCAGTGGAATATGCAGGGAGATCCATTGGACTTGCCCATATCCGATTGTGTTCTGATTGCAGATGCCAGCGATCTCGTATGGGGTGCGACATTGGATCCTCTAGGGCTTTCCCTTCATGGTGTACGCGACCAGGATCAAGCTGCTCTTCACATCAACCAGAAGGAGCTTCTGGCTCTTCTGAGTTTCGGCAGTGGATCCCCCACATTTCGAATAGTCAGGTCCTTCTGTTGTTCGACAATTCGACAGTGGTCTCTTACATTCAGAACCAGGGCGGCAAGTACTTGGTTCTCATGTATGAATTTGCTTGGGATCTTCTACCAGGGACCAGCCGTGAGGGCGACTAGGGCGATTATGTCGCCCTTCTAAGCCCAAAGTCGCCTAGAAAAATAGTCGGGGCGATTACAAGTCGCCCTCTAAAAATTGGCCAAAATGAGGAAAGTCTGAACTGAGTGATCAGAGGTTTACACAAAAAATCGATTATTTTCAAGAATCGAATGTGCTTGAGTGTGATAAATGAGCATTTCCTTCGTCAAATAAGCGACCATTTATTTGAAATCACACAGATTTTTTATTTCTATTTTGTTCCGTTTCAGTGGGAGCTTCAAGTGTCGAAACGAAAATAGGTGACTTACGCGACTCAACAAATAACCCAGTTTGAAAGTAGGTTACATCGCTTAGGATGCCAAAAACGTATACACAACGGACGTATTTTCTAACTGTATTTGTATTTCGTTTTGCAGACGACTGTTAACTGTTGGGTCGTCTATTCCCAGAAAAACACGAATGGAATTGAAACATATGAAAAAAAGCTTTAGTTTTGACAAGAAAAGCTTGCAGGGCACAAGTGTGCATGTGAAGGATCTTGAAAAAGGGGTCCTCCTAAACACAGGAATGACACGGAATGACACCGGAATGCCATAAAAATGATGAGGAATGACATTTATTTTACAAAATACCCGACCCCAGAATGTATTTTGTTTATTAACAAACAAAGTACCTTCCAAGCAACCTTTTTACATCTAGTCCTGTTCACACTTTCAGACTTAGGAAATTATTAGCTTAGTAGACTTTGGTGAAAGTCAACCACAGGAGGGTGCTGCGGGGATTGGCACGAAGAAGAGGGGAGGGGTCATGAAGGAGAGGGTGGCAGTGGGGATTTTCAGTCAATAATTACTTTGTGATTTTTTAACCTGGCATAGATGCATCATAGACAACTGGACCTGGATTAATTAGACGTTTATGGAGGAACACAAGCTGAAAATATGAAGGGGCGGCAGGGGGCTATGAAGTCTCCCTATTTGATTCTGCAGTCTCCCCATTTTTTCTGGAGGGAGACATGAAGTCTCCCTAAAATTCTCCCCTAGGCTGGTCCCTTCCTTCTACTGCTAACTCAGGATGTCAATGCCGGTGTGTTGGCTCGTCACATTCCCGGTCATCGGAATGTCCTAGCCGACTCCCTGAACCGACAGGGCAGGGTCATTTCCACTCAGTGGGTGCTTCACACGGCCGTGTTCCAGTCTCTTTGCGATCTCTGGGGTCATCCCCACATCGACCTTTTTACGACCCACTGGAATGATCAGGTGGACACTTTCGTGTTTCGTGAGAATACTCCGAGCTGTTGCGGTCGTGGACTGGGTCAGATTCAGGGTAAAAGCCAGGGGAATCACTGCCCTCGCCCGGGGAACCGCCACCATATTAAGCTGTGTGGAGAAGTCCATCCCCAGATGACAAAACAACTGAGAAGGGACCAGGTCCAACCTCTCCTTGACTCTGAACCCCAGTGACATGAGCAGGCTCAACAGTGTGTTGACATCTAACTCCAGAAGAGAGCATTGAAGTGCCTCTGAAGGATATCGTCCAGATACGGCGAAGTAGTCACCTTGGACTGTGTACAATGGAAGGCTATCACATGTGACATCAGTCAGGTGAAGGCCCAAGGAGCCAGGATGTGGCTGAAAGGCATGATCTTGAACTGGTAAACTCGCCCCAGAAAAGTGAACCTGAGATACTTTCGAGATGTCCGATGAATCGGAACATGAAAGTAAGCAACTCGAAGGTCGATGCTGGAAGCGAAATCTCCTTGGGAAATGGAACTGACCTGAAAATATCCATGCGGAACTTGGGAGCAATGATAGACTGGTTCAGGATACTCAGATAAGCGGTTGGAGTCGGCCATCCTTCTTCGTCACCAAGAACAGGCGGGAATTAAATTCCACTGAATGAATTTTCTTGATGACCTCGATCTTCCCTTTGACAGGAGATTGTCTATCTCCATGATCAAAAGTTCCCGATGTGAATTGTTTGAAGGAACTTGGGTTGGAAGAGGCACTCTCGACAGAGTGGGGTGCCTCCGAAAAGATATCCACAGACCGGACCGAACAACATCTAACACCCAAGGATCGGATGTGATTGTGGCCCAACGGTCTGCAAACTCTGATATCCTTCCTCCAACCTGGGATGAATCGAGGTGAAAGTCTTCATAGACTTGGAACTCAGCTTCGAGTCGCATGCTGCAAAAGCTTTGACCACCTGTACTGACTGGTACGGTCGAAGGCACCCTGAAGTATTCTGAACCAGTCTATCATTGCTCCCAGGTTCAGCATGGAGACTTTCAGGTTGTTTGCATTTCCCAGGGAGATTTCGCTTCCAGCAGTGACCTGCGAGTTGCTTACTTTAACGATCCGATTTTGGGGACATCTCGAAAGTATCTCAAGTTCACTTTTCTGTGGAGAGTTTACCAGTTCAAGGTCATGCTCTCAGGTGCAACCTGCCTCCTTGGGACTTCACCCGACTGATGTTGCATGTGATAGCCTTCCATTGCACACAGTCCAAGGTGACTACTTCGGCATATCTGGACAATATCCTCCAGAGGCACTTCAATGCTGCTCTTTTGGAGTCAGAGGTCAACACACCGTTGAGCCTGCTCACGTCGCAGGGTTTCCGAGTCAATGACGAGAAGTCGAACCTGGTCCCTTTTCAGTCATTTTGTCATCTGGGGATGGATTTCTGCACTCAGATGAATATGGTGGCGGTTCCCTGGGACAGAGCTATGATTCCCTTGGCTTTTGTCCTGATTCTGACCCAGTCCACATCCACAACAGCTCGGAGTATTTTCCGGCTGCTCAGTCTCTGCAGTTCGGTGATGGATCTCATTCATCTAGGTCGGCTGCATGTCATACCTCTACAACACTTTCTGCTCAGTCACTGGAGGCCGAATGTCGATCCTCTGCATCTGGGTCTTCATTTACCAGCATCTCTTTATCGTCACCTTCTTGCCAGGACAAATGTTCAGTGGAATATGCAGGGAGATCCATTGGACTTGCCCATATCCGATTGTGTTCTGATGGCAGATGCCAGCGATCTCGTATGGGGTGCGACATTGGATCCTCTAGGGCTTTCCCTTCATGGTGTACGCGACCAGGATCAAGCTGCTCTTCACATCAACCAGAAGGAGCTTCTGGCTCTTCTGAGTTTCGGCAGTGGATCCCCCACATTTCGAATAGTCAGGTCCTTCTGTTGTTCGACAATTCGACAGTGGTCTCTTACATTCAGAACCAGGGCGGCAAGTACTTGGTTCTCATGTATGAATTTGCTCGGGATCTTCTACCAGGGACCAGCCATGAGGGCGACTAGGGCGATTATGTCGCCCTTCTAAGCCCAAAGTCGCCTAGAAAAATAGTCGGGGCGATTACAAGTCGCCCTCTAAAAATTGGCCAAAATGAGGAAAGTCTGAACTGAGTGATCAGAGGTTTACACAAAAACGATTATTTTCAAGAATCGAATGTGCTTGAGTGTGATAAATGAGCATTTCCTTCGTCAAATAAGCGACCATTTATTTGAAATCACACAGATTTTTTATTTCTATTTTGTTCCGTTTCAGTGGGAGCTTCAAGTGTCGAAACGAAAATAGGTGACTTACGCGACTCAACAAATAACCCAGTTTGAAAGTAGGTTACATCGCTTAGGATGCCGAAAACGTATACACAACGGACGTATTTTCTAACACTGTATTTGTATTTCGTTTTGCTGACGACTGTTAACTGTTGGGTCGTCTATTCCCAGAAAAACACGAATGGAATTGAAACATATGAAAAAAAGCTTTAGTGTTGACAAGAAAAGCTTGCAGGGCACAAGTGTGCATGTGAAGGATCTTGAAAAAGGGGTCCTCCTAAACACAGGAATGACACAAAATGACACGGAATGACACCGGAATGCCATAAAAATGATGAGGAATGACATTTATTTTACAAAATACCCGACCCCAGAATGTATTTTGTTTATTAACAAACAAAGTACCTTCCAAGCAACCTTTTTACATCTAGTCCTGTTCACACTTTCAGACTTAGGAAATTATTAGCTTAGTAGACTTTGGTGAAAGTCATCCACAGGAGGGTGCTGCGGGGATTGGCACGAAGAAGAGGGGAGGGGTCATGAAGGAGAGGGTAGCAGTGGGGATTTTCAGTCAATAATTACTTTGTGATTTTTTAACCTGGCATAGATGCATCATAGACAACTGGACCTGGATTAATTAGACGTTTATGGAGGACCACAAGCTGAAAATATGAAGGGGCGGCAGGGGGCTATGAAGTCTCCCTATTTGACTCTGCAGTCTCCCCATTTTTTCTGGAGGGAGACATGAAGTCTCCCTAAAATTCCCCCCTAGGCTGGTCCCTGTCTTCTACTGCTAACTCAGGATGTCAATGCCGGTGTGTTGGCTTGTCACATTCCCGGTCATCGGAATGTCCTAGCCGACTCCCTGAACCGACAGGGCAGGGTCATTTCCACTCAGTGGGTGCTTCACACGGCCGTGTTCCAGTCTCTTTGCGATCTCTGGGGTCATCCCCACATCGATCTTTTTACGACCCACTGGAATGATCAGGTGGACACTTTCGTGTTTCGTGAGAATACTCCGAGCTGTCGCGGTCGTGGACTGGGTCAGATTCAGGGTAAAAGCCGGGGGAATCACTGCCCTCGCCCGGGGAACCGCCACCATATTAAGCTGTTTGGAGAAGTCCATCCCCAGATGACAAAGCAACTGAGAAGGGACCAGGTCCAACCTCTCCTTGACTCTGAACCCCAGTGACATGAGCAGGCTCAACAGTGTGTTGACATCTAACTCCAGAAGAGAGCATTGAAGTGCCTCTGGAGGATATCGTCCAGATACGGCGAAGTAGTCACCTTGGACTGTGTACAATGGAAGGCTATCACATGTGACATCAGTCAGGTGAAGTCCCAAGGAGCCAGGATGTGGTTGAAAGGCATGATCTTGAACTGGTAAACTCGCCCCAGAAAAGCGAACCCGAGATACTTTCGAGATGTCCGATGAATCGGAACATGAAAGTAAGCAACTCGAAGGTCGATGCTGGAAGCGAAATCTTCTTTGGAAATGGAACTGACCTGAAAATATCCATGCTGAACTTGGGAGCAATGATAGACTGGTTCAGGATACTCAGATAAGCGGTCGGAGTCGGCCATCCTTCTTCGTCACCAAGAACAGGCGGGAATTAAATTCCACTGAATGAATTTTCTTGATGACCTCGATCTTCCCTTTGACAGGAGATTGTCTATCTCCATGATCAAAAGTTCCCGATGTGAATCGTTTGAAGGAACTTGGGTTGGAAGAGGCACTCTCGACAGAGTGGGGTGCCTCCGAAAAGATATCCTCAGACCGGACCGAACAACATCTTACACCCAAGGATCGGATGTGATTGTGGCCCAACGGTCTGCAAACTCTGATATCCTTCCTCCAACCTGGGATGAATCGAGGTGAAAGTCTTCATAGACTTGGAACTCAGCTTCGAGTCGCATGCTGCAAAAGCTTTGACCACCTGTACTGACTGGTACGGTCGAAGGCACCCTGAAGTATTCTGAACCAGTCTATCATTGCTCCCAGGTTCAGCATGGAGACTTTCAGGTTGTTTGCATTTCCCAGGGAGATTTCGCTTCCAGCAGTGACCTGCGAGTCGCTTACTTTAACGATCCGATTTTGGGGACATCTCGAAAGTATCTCAAGTTCACTTTTCTGTGGAGAGTTTACCAGTTCAAGGTCATGCTCTCAGGTGCAACCTGCCTCCTTGGGACTTCACCCGACTGATGTTGCATGTGATAGCCTTCCATTGCACACAGTCCAAGGTGACTACTTCGGCATATCTGGACAATATCCTCCAGAGGCACTTCAATGCTGCTCTTTTGGAGTCAGAGGTCAACACACCGTTGAGCCTGCTCACGTCGCAGGGTTTCCGAGTCAATGACGAGAAGTCGAACCTGGTCCCTTTTCAGTCATTTTGTCATCTGGGGATGGATTTCTGCACTCAGATGAATATGGTGGCGGTTCCCTGGGACAGAGCTATGATTCCCTTGGCTTTTGTCCTGATTCTGACCCAGTCCACATCCACAACAGCTCGGAGTATTTTCCGGCTGCTCAGTCTCTGCAGTTCGGTGATGGATCTCATTCATCTAGGTCGGCTGCATGTCATACCTCTACAACACTTTCTGCTCAGTCACTGGAGGCCGAATGTCGATCCTCTGCATCTGGGTCTTCATTTACCAGCATCTCTTTATCGTCACCTTCTTGCCAGGACAAATGTTCAGTGGAATATGCAGGGAGATCCATTGGACTTGCCCATATCCGATTGTGTTCTGATGGCAGATGCCAGCGATCTCGTATGGGGTGCGACGTTGGATCCTCTAGGGCTTTCCCTTCATGGTGTACGCGACCAGGATCAAGCTGCTCTTCACATCAACCAGAAGGAGCTTCTGGCTCTTCTGAGTTTCGGCAGTGGATCCCCCACATTTCGAATAGTCAGGTCCTTCTGTTGTTCGACAATTCGACAGTGGTCTCTTACATTCAGAACCAGGGCGGCAAGTACTTGGTTCTCATGTATGAATTTGCTCGGGATCTTCTACCAGGGACCAGCCATGAGGGCGACTAGGGCGATTATGTCGCCCTTCTAAGCCCAAAGTCGCCTAGAAAAATAGTCGGGGCGATTACAAGTCGCCCTCTAAAAATTGGCCAAAATGAGGAAAGTCTGAACTGAGTGATCAGAGGTTTACACAAAAACGATTATTTTCAAGAATCGAATGTGCTTGAGGGTGATAAATGAGCATTTCCTTCGTCAAATAAGCGACCATTTATTTGAAATCACACAGATTTTTTATTTCTATTTTGTTCCGTTTCAGTGGGAGCTTCAAGTGTCGAAACGAAAATAGGTGACTTACGCGACTCAACAAATAACCCAGTTTGAAAGTAGGTTACATCGCTTAGGATGCCGAAAAAGTATACACAACGGACGTATTTTCTAACACTGTATTTGTATTTCGTTTTGCTGACGACTGTTAACTGTTGGGTCGTCTATTCCCAGAAAAACACGAATGGAATTGAAACATATGAAAAAAAGCTTTAGTGTTGACAAGAAAAGCTTGCAGGGCACAAGTGTGCATGTGAAGGATCTTGAAAAAGGGGTCCTCCTAAACACAGGAATGACACAAAATGACACGGAATGACACCGGAATGCCATAAAAATGATGAGGAATGACATTTATTTTACAAAATACCCGACCCCAGAATGTATTTTGTTTATTAACAAACAAAGTACCTTCCAAGCAACCTTTTTACATCTAGTCCTGTTCACACTTTCAGACTTAGGAAATTATTAGCTTAGTAGACTTTGGTGAAAGTCATCCACAGGAGGGTGCTGCGGGGATTGGCACGAAGAAGAGGGGAGGGGTCATGAAGGAGAGGGTAGCAGTGGGGATTTTCAGTCAATAATTACTTTGTGATTTTTTAACCTGGCATAGATGCATCATAGACAACTGGACCTGGATTAATTAGACGTTTATGGAGGACCACAAGCTGAAAATATGAAGGGGCGGCAGGGGGCTATGAAGTCTCCCTATTTGACTCTGCAGTCTCCCCATTTTTTCTGGAGGGAGACATGAAGTCTCCCTAAAATTCCCCCCTAGGCTGGTCCCTGTCTTCTACTGCTAACTCAGGATGTCAATGCCGGTGTGTTGGCTTGTCACATTCCCGGTCATCGGAATGTCCTAGCCGACTCCCTGAACCGACAGGGCAGGGTCATTTCCACTCAGTGGGAGCTTCACACGGCCGTGTTCCAGTCTCTTTGCGATCTCTGGGGTCATCCCCACATCGATCTTTTTACGACCCACTGGAATCATCAGGTGGACACTTTCGTGTTTCGTGAGAATACTCCGAGCTGTCGCGGTCGTGGACTGGGTCAGATTCAGGGTAAAAGCCGGGGGAATCACTGCCCTCGCCCGGGGAACCGCCACCATATTAAGCCATGTGGAGAAGTCCATCCCCAGATGACAAAGCAACTGAGAAGGGACCAGGTCCAACCTCTCCTTGACTCTGAACCCCAGTGACATGAGCAGGCTCAACAGTGTGTTGACATCTAACTCCAGAAGAGAGCATTGAAGTGCCTCTGGAGGATATCGTCCAGATACGGCGAAGTAGTCACCTTGGACTGTGTACAATGGAAGGCTATCACATGTGACATCAGTCAGGTGAAGTCCCAAGGAGCCAGGATGTGGTTGAAAGGCATGATCTTGAACTGGTAAACTCGCCCCAGAAAAGCGAACCTGAGATACTTTCGAGATGTCCGATGAATCGGAACATGAAAGTAAGCAACTCGAAGGTCGATGCTGGAAGCGAAATCTTCTTTGGAAATGGAACTGACCTGAAAATATCCATGCTGAACTTGGGAGCAATGATAGACTGGTTCAGGATACTCAGATAAGCGGTCGGAGTCGGCCATCCTTCTTCGTCACCAAGAACAGGCGGGAATTAAATTCCACTGAATGAATTTTCTTGATGACCTCGATCTTCCCTTTGACAGGAGATTGTCTATCTCCATGATCAAAAGTTCCCGATGTGAATCGTTTGAAGGAACTTGGGTTGGAAGAGGCACTCTCGACAGAGTGGGGTGCCTCCGAAAAGATATCCGCAGACCGGACCGAACAACATCTAACACCCAAGGATCGGATGTGATTGTGGCCCAACGGTCTGCAAACTCTGATATCCTTCCTCCAACCTGGGATGAATCGAGGTGAAAGTCTTCATAGACTTGGAACTCAGCTTCGAGTCGCATGCTGCAAAAGCTTTGACCACCTGTACTGACTGGTACGGTCGAAGGCACCCTGAAGTATTCTGAACCAGTCTATCATTGCTCCCAGGTTCAGCATGGAGACTTTCAGGTTGGTTGCATTTCCCAGGGAGATTTCGCTTCCTGCAGTGACCTGCGAGTCGCTTACTTTGGCGATCAGATTTTTGGGACATCTCGAAAGTATCTCAAGTTCGCTTTTCTGTGGAGAGTTTACCAGTTCAAGGTCATGCTCTCAGGTGCAACCTGCCTCCTTGGGACTTCACCCGACTGATGTCGCATGTGATAGCCTTCCATTGCACACAGTCCAAGGTGACTACTTCAGAATATCTGGACAATATCCTCCAGAGACACTTCAATGCTGCTCTTTTGGAGTCAGATGTCAACACACTGTTGAGCCTGCTCACCTCGCTGGGTTTTCGAGTCAACGACGAGAAGTCGAACCTGGTCCCTTTTCAGTCATTTTGTCATCAGGGGATGGATTTCTGCACTCAGATGAATATGGTGGAGGTTCCCTGGGACAGGGCTATGATTCCTTTGGCTTTTGTCCTGATTCTGACCCAGTCCACGTCCACAACAGCTCGGAGTATTTTCCGGCTGCTCAGTCTCTGCAGTTCGGTGATGGATCTCATTCATCTAGGTCGGCTGCATGTCATATCTCTCCAACACATTCTACTCAGTCACTAAAGGCCGAATGTCGATCCTCTGCATCTGGGTCTTCAGTTACCAGCATCTCTTCATCGTCAACTTCTTGCCAGGACAAATGTTCAGTGGAATATGCAGGGATATCCATTGGACTTGCCCATATCCGATTGTGTTCTGATTGCAGATGCCAGCGATCTCGGATGGGGTGCGACGTTGGATCCTCTAGGGCTTTCCCTTCATGGTGTACGCGACCAGGATCAAGCTGCTCTTCACATCAACCAGAAGGAGCTTCTGGCTCTTCTTCTGAGTTTCGGCAGTGGATCCCCCACATTTCGAATCGTCAGGTCCTCCTGTTGTTCGACAATTTGACAGTGGTCTCTTACATTCAGAACCAGGGCGGCAAGTACTTGGTTCTCATGTATGAATTTGCTCGGGATCTTCTACCAGGAACCAGCCGTGAGGGCGACTTGGGCGATTATGTCGCCCTTCTAAGCCCAAAGTCGCCTAGAAAAATAGTCGGGGCGATTACAAGTCGCCCTCTAAAAATTGGCCAAAATGAGGAAAGTCTGAACTGAGTGATCAGAGGTTTACACAAAAACGATTATTTTCAAGAATCGAATGTGCTTGAGTGTGATAAATGAGCATTTCCTTCGTCAAATAAGCGACCATTTCTTTGAAATCACACAGATTTTTTATTTCTATTTTGTTCCGTTTCAGTGGGAGCTTCAAGTGTCGAAACGAAAATAGGTGACTTATGCGACTCAACAAATAACCCAGTTGGAAAGTAGGTTACATCGCTTAGGATGCCGAAAACGTATACACAACGGACGTACTTTCTAACACTGTATTTGTATTTCGTTTTGCTGACGACTGTTAACTGTTGGGTCGTCTATTCCCAGAAAAACACGAATGGATTTGAAACATATGAAAAAAAGCTTTAGTGTTGACAAGAAAAGCTTGCAGGGCACAAGTGTGCATGTGAAGGATCTTGAAAAAGGGGTCCTCCTAAACACCGGAATGACACAAAATGACACGGAATGACACCGGAATGCCATAAAAATGATGAGGAATGACATTTATTTTACAAAATACTAGACCCCAGAATGTATTTTTTTTATTAACAAACAAAGTACCTTCCAAGCAACCTTTTTACATCTAGTCCTGTTCACACTTTCAGACTTAGGAAATTATTAGCTTAGTAGACTTTGGTGAAAGTCAACCACAGGAGGGTGCTGCGGGGATTGGCACGAAGAAGAGGGGAGGGGTCATGAAGGAGAGGGTAGCAGTGGGGATTTTCAGTCAATAATTACTTTGTGATTTTTTAACCTGGCATAGATGCATCATAGACAACTGGACCTGGATTAATTAGACGTTTATGGAGGACCACAAGCTGAAAATATGAAGGGGCGGCAGGGGGCTATGAAGTCTCCCTATTTGACTCTGCAGTCTCCCCATTTTTTCTGGAGGGAGACATGAAGTCTCCCTAAAATTCCCCCCTAGGCTGGTCCCTGTCTTCTACTGCTAACTCAGGATGTCAATGCCGGTGTGTTGGCTCGTCACATTCCCGGTCATCGGAATGTCCTAGCCGACTCCCTGAACCGACAGGGCAGGGTCATTTCCACTCAGTGGGTGCTTCACACGGCCGTGTTCCAGTCTCTTTGCGATCTCTGGGGTCATCCCCACATCGATCTTTTTACGACCCAATGGAATGATCAGGTGGACACTTTCGTGTTTCGTGAGAATACTCCGAGCTGTCGCGGTCGTGGACTGGGTCAGATTCAGGGTAAAAGCCGGGGGAATCACTGCCCTCGCCCGTGGAACCGCCACCATATTAAGCTGTGTGGAGAAGTCCATCCCCAGATGACAAAACAACTGAGAAGGGACCAGGTCCAACCTCTCCTTGACTCTGAACCCCAGCGACATGAGCAGGCTCAACAGTGTGTTGACATCTAACTCCAGAAGAGAGCATTGAAGTGCCTCTGGAGGATATCGTCCAGATATGGCGAAGTAGTCACCTTGGACTGTGTACAATGGAAGGCTATCACATGTGACATCAGTCAGGTGAAGGCCCAAGGAGCCAGGATGTGGCTGAAAGGCATGATCTTGAACTGGTAAACTCGCCCCAGGAAAGCGAACCTGAGATACTTTCGAGATGTCCGATGAATCGGAACGTGAAAGTAAGCAACTCGAAGGTCGATGCTGGAAGCGAATTCTCCTTGGGAAATGGAACTGACCTGAAAATATCCATGCTGAATTTGGGAGCAATGATAAACTGGTTCTGGATACTCAGATAAGCGGTCGGAGTCGTCCATCCTTCTTCGTCACCAAGAACAGGCGGGAATTAAATTCCACTGAATGAATTTTCTTGATGACCTCGATCTTCCCTTTGACAGGAGATTGTCTATCTCCATGATCAAAAGTTCCCGATGTGAATCGTTTGAAGGAACTTGGGTTGGAAGAGGCACTCTCGACAGAGTGGGGTGCCTCCGAAAAGATATCCGCAGACCGGACCGAACAACATCTAACACCCAAGGATCGGATGTGCTCGTGGCCCAACGGTCTGCAAACTCTGATATCCTTCCTCCAACCTGGGATGAATGGAGGTGAAAGTCTTCATAGACTTGGAACTCAGCTTTGAGTCGCATGCTGCAAAAGCTATGACCACCTGTACTGACTGGTACGGTCGAAGGCACCCTGAAGTATTCTGAACCAGTCTTATCATTGCTCCCAGGTTCAGCATGGAGACTTTCAGGTTGGTTGCATTTCCCAGGGAGATTTCGCTTCCAGCAGTGACCTGCGAGTCGCTTACTTTGACGATCCGATTTTGGGGACATCTCGAAAGTATCTCAAGTTCACTTTTCTGGGGAGAGTTTACCAGTTCAAGGTCATGCTCTCAGGTGCAACCTGCCTCCTTGGGACTTCACCCGACTGATGTTGCATGTGATAGCCTTCCATTGCACACAGTCCAAGGTGACTACTTCGGCATATCTGGACAATATCCTCCAGAGGCACTTCAATGCTGCTCTTTTGGAGTCAGAGGTCAACACACCGTTGAGCCTGCTCTCGTCGCAGGGTTTCCGAGTCAACGACGAGAAGTCGAACCTGATCCCTTTTCAGTCTTTTTGTCATCTGGGGATGGATTTCTGCACTCAGATGAATATGGTGGCAGTTCCCTGGGACAGAGCTATGATTCCCTTGGCTTTTGTCCTGATTCTGACCCAGTCCACGTCCACAACAGCTCGGAGTATTTTCCGGCTGCTCAGTCTCTGCAGTTCGGTGATGGATCTCATTCATCTAGGTCGGCTGCATGTCATACCTCTACAACACTTTCTGCTCAGTCACTGGAGGCCGAATGTCGATCCTCTGCATCTGGGTCTTCATTTACCAGCATCTCTTTATCGTCACCTTCTTGCCAGGACAAATGTTCAGTGGAATATGCAGGGAGATCCATTGGACTTGCCCATATCCGATTGTGTTCTGATGGCAGATGCCAGCGATCTCGTATGGGGTGCGACGTTGGATCCTCTAGGGCTTTCCCTTCATGGTGTACGCGACCAGGATCAAGCTGCTCTTCACATCAACCAGAAGGAGCTTCTGGCTCTTCTTCTGAGTTTCGGCAGTGGATCCCCCACATTTCGAGTCGTCAGGTCCTTCTGTTGTTCGACAATTCGACAGTGGTCTGTTACATTCAGAACCAGGGCGGCAAGTACTTGGTTCTCATGTATGAATTTGCTCGGGATCTTCTACCAGGGACTAGCCGTGAGGGCGACTAGGGTGATTATGTCGCCCTTCTAAGCCCAAAGTCGCCTAGAAAAATAGTCGGGGCGATTACAAGTCGCCCTCTAAAAATTGGCCAAAATGAGGAAAGTCTGAACTGAGTGATCAGAGGTTTATACAAAAACGATTATTTTCAAGAATCGAATGTGCTTGAGTGTGATAAATGAGCATTTCCTTCGTCAAATAAGTGACCATTTATTTGAAATCACACAGATTTTTTATTTCTATTTTGTTCCGTTTCAGTGGGAGCTTCAAGTGTCGAAACGAAAATAGGTGACTTATGCGACTCAACAAATAACCCAGTTTGAAAGTAGGTTACATCGCTTAGGATGCCGAAAACGTATACACAACGGACGTATTTTCTAACACTGTATTTGTATTTCGTTTTGCTGACGACTGTTAACTGTTGGGTCGTCTATTCCCAGAAAAACACGAATGGAATTGAAACATATGAAAAAAAGCTTTAGTGTTGACAAGAAAAGCTTGCAGGGCACAAGTGTGCATGTGAAGGATCTTGAAAAAGGGGTCATCCTAAACACCGGAATGACACAAAATGACACGGAATGACACCGGAATGCCATAAAAATGATGAGGAATGACATTTATTTTACAAAATACTCGACCCCAGAATGTATTTTGTTTATTAAGAAAGAAAGTACCTTCCAAGCAACCTTTTTACATCTAGTCCTGTTCACACTTTCAGACTTAGGAAATTATTAGCTTAGTAGACTTTGGTGAAAGTCATCCACAGGAGGGTGCTGCGGGGATTGGCACGAAGAAGAGGGGAGGGGTCATGAAGGAGAGGGTAGCAGTGGGGATTTTCAGTCAATAATTACTTTGTGATTTTTTAACCTGGCATAGATGCATCATAGACAACTGGACCTGGATTAATTAGACGTTTATGGAGGACCACAAGCTGAAAATATGAAGGGGCGGCAGGGGGCTATGAAGTCTCCCTGTTTGACTCTGCAGTCTCCCCATTTTTTCTGGAGGGAGACATGAAGTCTCCCTAAAATTCCCCCCTAGGCTGGTCCCTGTCTTCTACTGCTAACTCAGGATGTCAATGCCGGTGTGTTGGCTTGTCACATTCCCGGTCATCGGAATGTCCTAGCCAACTCCCTGAACCGACAGGGCAGGGTCATTTCCACTCAGTGGGTGCTTCACACGGCCGTGTTCCAGTCTCTTTGCGATCTCTGGGGTCATCCCCACATCGATCTTTTTACGACCCACTGGAATGATCAGGTGGACACTTTCGTGTTTCGTGAGAATACTCCGAGCTGTCGCGGTCGTGGACTGGGTCAGATTCAGGGTAAAAGCCGGGGGAATCACTGCCCTCGCCCGGGGAACCGCCACCATATTAAGCTGTGTGGAGAAGTCCATCCCCAGATGACAAAGCAACTGAGAAGGGACCAGGTCCAACCTCTCCTTGACTCTGAACCCCAGTGACATGAGCAGGCTCAACAGTGTGTTGACATCTAACTCCAGAAGAGAGCATTGAAGTGCCTCTGGAGGATATCGTCCAGATACGGCGAAGTAGTCACCTTGGACTGTGTACAATGGAAGGCTATCACATGTGACATCAGTCAGGTGAAGTCCCAAGGAGCCAGGATGTGGTTGAAAGGCATGATCTTGAACTGGTAAACTCGCCCCAGAAAAGCGAACCCGAGATACTTTCGAGATGTCCGATGAATCGGAACATGAAAGTAAGCAACTCGAAGGTCGATGCTGGAAGCGAAATCTTCTTTGGAAATGGAACTGACCTGAAAATATCCATGCTGAACTTGGGAGCAATGATAGACTGGTTCAGGATACTCAGATAAGCGGTCGGAGTCGGCCATCCTTCTTCGTCACCAAGAACAGGCGGGAATTAAATTCCACTGAATGAATTTTCTTGATGACCTCGATCTTCCCTTTGACAGGAGATTGTCTATCTCCATGATCAAAAGTTCCCGATGTGAATCGTTTGAAGGAACTTGGGTTGGAAGAGGCACTCTCGACAGAGTGGGGTGCCTCCGAAAAGATATCCTCAGACCGGACCGAACAACATCTTACACCCAAGGATCGGATGTGATTGTGGCCCAACGGTCTGCAAACTCTGATATCCTTCCTCCAACCTGGGATGAATCGAGGTGAAAGTCTTCATAGACTTGGAACTCAGCTTCGAGTCGCATGCTGCAAAAGCTTTGACCACCTGTACTGACTGGTACGGTCGAAGGCACCCTGAAGTATTCTGAACCAGTCTATCATTGCTCCCAGGTTCAGCATGGAGACTTTCAGGTTGTTTGCATTTCCCAGGGAGATTTCGCTTCCAGCAATGACCTGCGAGTCGCTTACTTTAACGATCCGATTTTGGGGACATCTCGAAAGTATCTCAAGTTCACTTTTCTGTGGAGAGTTTACCAGTTCAAGGTCATGCTCTCAGGTGCAACCTGCCTCCTTGGGACTTCACCCGACTGATGTTGCATGTGATAGCCTTCCATTGCACACAGTCCAAGGTGACTACTTCGGCATATCTGGACAATATCCTCCAGAGGCACTTCAATGCTGCTCTTTTGGAGTCAGAGGTCAACACACCGTTGAGCCTGCTCACGTCGCAGGGTTTCCGAGTCAATGACGAGAAGTCGAACCTGGTCCCTTTTCAGTCATTTTGTCATCTGGGGATGGATTTCTGCACTCAGATGAATATGGTGGCGGTTCCCTGGGACAGAGCTATGATTCCCTTGGCTTTTGTCCTGATTCTGACCCAGTCCACATCCACAACAGCTCGGAGTATTTTCCGGCTGCTCAGTCTCTGCAGTTCGGTGATGGATCTCATTCATCTAGGTCGGCTGCATGTCATACCTCTACAACACTTTCTGCTCAGTCACTGGAGGCCGAATGTCGATCCTCTGCATCTGGGTCTTCATTTACCAGCATCTCTTTATCGTCACCTTCTAGCCAGGACAAATGTTCAGTGGAATATGCAGGGAGATCCATTGGACTTGCCCATATCCGATTGTGTTCTGATGGCAGATGCCAGCGATCTCGTATGGGGTGCGACGTTGGATCCTCTAGGGCTTTCCCTTCATGGTGTACGCGACCAGGATCAAGCTGCTCTTCACATCAACCAGAAGGAGCTTCTGGCTCTTCTGAGTTTCGGCAGTGGATCCCCCACATTTCGAATAGTCAGGTCCTTCTGTTGTTCGACAATTCGACAGTGGTCTCTTACATTCAGAACCAGGGCGGCAAGTACTTGGTTCTCATGTATGAATTTGCTCGGGATCTTCTACCAGGGACCAGCCATGAGGGCGACTAGGGCGATTATGTCGCCCTTCTAAGCCCAAAGTCGCCTAGAAAAATAGTCGGGGCGATTACAAGTCGCCCTCTAAAAATTGGCCAAAATGAGGAAAGTCTGAACTGAGTGATCAGAGGTTTACACAAAAACGATTATTTTCAAGAATCGAATGTGCTTGAGTGTGATAAATGAGCATTTCTTTCGTCAAATAAGCGACCATTTATTTGAAATCACACAGATTTTTTATTTCTATTTTGTTCCGTTTCAGTGGGAGCTTCAAGTGTCGAAACGAAAATAGGTGACTTACGCGACTCAACAAATAACCCAGTTTGAAAGTAGGTTACATCGCTTAGGATGCCGAAAACGTATACACAACAGACGTATTTTCTAACACTGTATTTGTATTTCGTTTTGCTGACGACTGTTAACTGTTGGGTCGTCTATTCCCAGAAAAACACGAATGGAATTGAAACATATGAAAAAAAGCTTTAGTGTTGACAAGAAAAGCTTGCAGGGCACAAGTGTGCATGTGAAGGATCTTGAAAAAGGGGTCCTCCTAAACACAGGAATGACACAAAATGACACGGAATGACACCGGAATGCCATAAAAATGATGAGGAATGACATTTATTTTACAAAATACCCGACCCCAGAATGTATTTTGTTTATTAACAAACAAAGTACCTTCCAAGCAACCTTTTTACATCTAGTCCTGTTCACACTTTCAGACTTAGGAAATTATTAGCTTAGTAGACTTTGGTGAAAGTCATCCACAGGAGGGTGCTGCGGGGATTGGCACGAAGAAGAGGGGAGGGGTCATGAAGGAGAGGGTAGCAGTGGGGATTTTCAGTCAATAATTACTTTGTGATTTTTTAACCTGGCATAGATGCATCATAGACAACTGGACCTGGATTAATTAGACGTTTATGGAGGACCACAAGCTGAAAATATGAAGGGGCGGCAGGGGGCTATGAAGTCTCCCTGTTTGACTCTGCAGTCTCCCCATTTTTTCTGGAGGGAGACATGAAGTCTCCCTAAAATTCCCCCCTAGGCTGGTCCCTGTCTTCTACTGCTAACTCAGGATGTCAATGCCGGTGTGTTGGCTTGTCACATTCCCGGTCATCGGAATGTCCTAGCCGACTCCCTGAACCGACAGGGCAGGGTCATTTCCACTCAGTGGGAGCTTCACACGGCCGTGTTCCAGTCTCTTTGCGATCTCTGTGGTCATCCCCACATCGATCTTTTTACGACCCACTGGAATGATCAGGTGGACACTTTCGTGTTTCGTGAGAATACTCCGAGCTGTCGCGGTCGTGGACTGGGTCAGATTCAGGGTAAAAGCCGGGGGAATCACTGCCCTCGCCCGGGGAACCGCCACCATATTAAGCCATGTGGAGAAGTCCATCCCCAGATGACAAAGCAACTGAGAAGGGACCAGGTCCAACCTCTCCTTGACTCTGAACCCCAGTGACATGAGCAGGCTCAACAGTGTGTTGACATCTAACTCCAGAAGAGAGCATTGAAGTGCCTCTGGAGGATATCGTCCAGATACGGCGAAGTAGTCACCTTGGACTGTGTACAATGGAAGGCTATCACATGTGACATCAGTCAGGTGAAGTCCCAAGGAGCCAGGATGTGGTTGAAAGGCATGATCTTGAACTGGTAAACTCGCCCCAGAAAAGCGAACCTGAGATACTTTCGAGATGTCCGATGAATCGGAACATGAAAGTAAGCAACTCGAAGGTCGATGCTGGAAGCGAAATCTTCTTTGGAAATGGAACTGACCTGAAAATATCCATGCTGAACTTGGGAGCAATGATAGACTGGTTCAGGATACTCAGATAAGCGGTCGGAGTCGGCCATCCTTCTTCGTCACCAAGAACAGGCGGGAATTAAATTCCACTGAATGAATTTTCTTGATGACCTCGATCTTCCCTTTGACAGGAGATTGTCTATCTCCATGATCAAAAGTTCCCGATGTGAATCGTTTGAAGGAACTTGGGTTGGAAGAGGCACTCTCGACAGAGTGGGGTGCCTCCGAAAAGATATCCGCAGACCGGACCGAACAACATCTAACACCCAAGGATCGGATGTGATTGTGGCCCAACGGTCTGCAAACTCTGATATCCTTCCTCCAACCTGGGATGAATCGAGGTGAAAGTCTTCATAGACTTGGAACTCAGCTTCGAGTCGCATGCTGCAAAAGCTTTGACCACCTGTACTGACTGGTACGGTCGAAGGCACCCTGAAGTATTCTGAACCAGTCTATCATTGCTCCCAGGTTCAGCATGGAGACTTTCAGGTTGGTTGCATTTCCCAGGGAGATTTCGCTTCCTGCAGTGACCTGCAAGTCGCTTACTTTGGCGATCAGATTTTTGGGACATCTCGAAAGTATCTCAAGTTCGCTTTTCTGTGGAGAGTTTACCAGTTCAAGGTCATGCTCTCAGGTGCAACCTGCCTCCTTGGGACTTCACCCGACTGATGTCGCATGTGATAGCCTTCCATTGCACACAGTCCAAGGTGACTACTTCAGAATATCTGGACAATATCCTCCAGAGACACTTCAATGCTGCTCTTTTGGAGTCAGATGTCAACACACTGTTGAGCCTGCTCACCTCGCTGGGTTTCCGAGTCAACGACGAGAAGTCGAACCTGGTCCCTTTTCAGTCATTTTGTCATCAGGGGATGGATTTCTGCACTCAGATGAATATGGTGGAGGTTCCCTGGGACAGGGCTATGATTCCTTTGGCTTTTGTCCTGATTCTGACCCAGTCCACGTCCACAACAGCTCGGAGTATTTTCCGGCTGCTCAGTCTCTGCAGTTCGGTGATGGATCTCATTCATCTAGGTCGGCTGCATGTCATATCTCCCCAACACATTCTACTCAGTCACTAAAGGCCGAATGTCGATCCTCTGCATCTGGGTCTTCAGTTACCAGCATCTCTTCATCGTCAACTTCTTGCCAGGACAAATGTTCAGTGGAATATGCAGGGATATCCATTGGACTTGCCCATATCCGATTGTGTTCTGATTGCAGATGCCAGCGATCTCGGATGGGGTGCGACGTTGGATCCTCTAGGGCTTTCCCTTCATGGTGTACGCGACCAGGATCAAGCTGCTCTTCACATCAACCAGAAGGAGCTTCTGGCTCTTCTTCTGAGTTTCGGCAGTGGATCCCCCACATTTCGAATCGTCAGGTCCTCCTGTTGTTCGACAATTTGACAGTGGTCTCTTACATTCAGAACCAGGGCGGCAAGTACTTGGTTCTCATGTATGAATTTGCTCGGGATCTTCTACCAGGAACCAGCCGTGAGGGCGACTTGGGCGATTATGTCGCCCTTCTAAGCCCAAAGTCGCCTAGAAAAATAGTCGGGGCGATTACAAGTCGCCCTCTAAAAATTGGCCAAAATGAGGAAAGTCTGAACTGAGTGATCAGAGGTTTACACAAAAACGATTATTTTCAAGAATCGAATGTGCTTGAGTGTGATAAATGAGCATTTCCTTCGTCAAATAAGCGACCATTTCTTTGAAATCACACAGATTTTTTATTTCTATTTTGTTCCGTTTCAGTGGGAGCTTCAAGTGTCGAAACGAAAATAGGTGACTTATGCGACTCAACAAATAACCCAGTTGGAAAGTAGGTTACATCGCTTAGGATGCCGAAAACGTATACACAACGGACGTACTTTCTAACACTGTATTTGTATTTCGTTTTGCTGACGACTGTTAACTGTTCGGTCGTCTATTCCCAGAAAAACACGAATGGATTTGAAACATATGAAAAAAAGCTTTAGTGTTGACAAGAAAAGCTTGCAGGGCACAAGTGTGCATGTGAAGGATCTTGAAAAAGGGGTCCTCCTAAACACCGGAATGACACAAAATGACACGGAATGACACCGGAATGCCATAAAAATGATGAGGAATGACATTTATTTTACAAAATACTAGACCCCAGAATGTATTTTTTTTATTAACAAACAAAGTACCTTCCAAGCAACCTTTTTACATCTAGTCCTGTTCACACTTTCAGACTTAGGAAATTATTAGCTTAGTAGACTTTGGTGAAAGTCAACCACAGGAGGGTGCTGCGGGGATTGGCACGAAGAAGAGGGGAGGGGTCATGAAGGAGAGGGTAGCAGTGGGGATTTTCAGTCAATAATTACTTTGTGATTTTTTAACCTGGCATAGATGCATCATAGACAACTGGACCTGGATTAATTAGACGTTTATGGAGGACCACAAGCTGAAAATATGAAGGGGCGGCAGGGGGCTATGAAGTCTCCCTATTTGACTCTGCAGTCTCCCCATTTTTTCTGGAGGGAGACATGAAGTCTCCCTAAAATTCCCCCCTAGGCTGGTCCCTGTCTTCTACTGCTAACTCAGGATGTCAATGCCGGTGTGTTGGCTCGTCACATTCCCGGTCATCGGAATGTCCTAGCCGACTCCCTGAACCGACAGGGCAGGGTCATTTCCACTCAGTGGGTGCTTCACACGGCCGTGTTCCAGTCTCTTTGCGATCTCTGGGGTCATCCCCACATCGATCTTTTTACGACCCAATGGAATGATCAGGTGGACACTTTCGTGTTTCGTGAGAATACTCCGAGCTGTCGCGGTCGTGGACTGGGTCAGATTCAGGGTAAAAGCCGGGGGAATCACTGCCCTCGCCCGGGGAACCGCCACCATATTAAGCTGTGTGGAGAAGTCCATCCCCAGATGACAAAACAACTGAGAAGGGACCAGGTCCAACCTCTCCTTGACTCTGAACCCCAGCGACATGAGCAGGCTCAACAGTGTGTTGACATCTAACTCCAGAAGAGAGCATTGAAGTGCCTCTGGAGGATATCGTCCAGATATGGCGAAGTAGTCACCTTGGACTGTGTACAATGGAAGGCTATCACATGTGACATCAGTCAGGTGAAGGCCCAAGGAGCCAGGATGTGGCTGAAAGGCATGATCTTGAACTGGTAAACTCGCCCCAGGAAAGCGAACCTGAGATACTTTCGAGATGTCCGATGAATCGGAACGTGAAAGTAAGCAACTCGAAGGTCGATGCTGGAAGCGAATTCTCCTTGGGAAATGGAACTGACCTGAAAATATCCATGCTGAATTTGGGAGCAATGATAAACTGGTTCTGGATACTCAGATAAGCGGTCGGAGTCGTCCATCCTTCTTCGTCACCAAGAACAGGCGGGAATTAAATTCCACTGAATGAATTTTCTTGATGACCTCGATCTTCCCTTTGACAGGAGATTGTCTATCTCCATGATCAAAAGTTCCCGATGTGAATCGTTTGAAGGAACTTGGGTTGGAAGAGGCACTCTCGACAGAGTGGGGTGCCTCCGAAAAGATATCCGCAGACCGGACCGAACAACATCTAACACCCAAGGATCGGATGTGCTCGTGGCCCAACGGTCTGCAAACTCTGATATCCTTCCTCCAACCTGGGATGAATGGAGGTGAAAGTCTTCATAGACTTGGAACTCAGCTTTGAGTCGCATGCTGCAAAAGCTATGACCACCTGTACTGACTGGTACGGTCGAAGGCACCCTGAAGTATTCTGAACCAGTCTTATCATTGCTCCCAGGTTCAGCATGGAGACTTTCAGGTTGGTTGCATTTCCCAGGGAGATTTCGCTTCCAGCAGTGACCTGCGAGTCGCTTACTTTGACGATCCGATTTTGGGGACATCTCGAAAGTATCTCAAGTTCACTTTTCTGGGGAGAGTTTACCAGTTCAAGGTCATGCTCTCAGGTGCAACCTGCCTCCTTGGGACTTCACCCGACTGATGTTGCATGTGATAGCCTTCCATTGCACACAGTCCAAGGTGACTACTTCGGCATATCTGGACAATATCCTCCAGAGGCACTTCAATGCTGCTCTTTTGGAGTCAGAGGTCAACACACCGTTGAGCCTGCTCTCGTCGCAGGGTTTCCGAGTCAACGACGAGAAGTCGAACCTGATCCCTTTTCAGTCTTTTTGTCATCTGGGGATGGATTTCTGCACTCAGATGAATATGGTGGCAGTTCCCTGGGACAGAGCTATGATTCCCTTGGCTTTTGTCCTGATTCTGACCCAGTCCACGTCCACAACAGCTCGGAGTATTTTCCGGCTGCTCAGTCTCTGCAGTTCGGTGATGGATCTCATTCATCTAGGTCGGCTGCATGTCATACCTCTACAACACTTTCTGCTCAGTCACTGGAGGCCGAATGTCGATCCTCTGCATCTGGGTCTTCATTTACCAGCATCTCTTTATCGTCACCTTCTTGCCAGGACAAATGTTCAGTGGAATATGCAGGGAGATCCATTGGACTTGCCCATATCCGATTGTGTTCTGATGGCAGATGCCAGCGATCTCGTATGGGGTGCGACGTTGGATCCTCTAGGGCTTTCCCTTCATGGTGTACGCGACCAGGATCAAGCTGCTCTTCACATCAACCAGAAGGAGCTTCTGGCTCTTCTTCTGAGTTTCGGCAGTGGATCCCCCACATTTCGAGTCGTCAGGTCCTTCTGTTGTTCGACAATTCGACAGTGGTCTGTTACATTCAGAACCAGGGCGGCAAGTACTTGGTTCTCATGTATGAATTTGCTCGGGATCTTCTACCAGGGACTAGCCGTGAGGGCGACTAGGGTGATTATGTCGCCCTTCTAAGCCCAAAGTCGCCTAGAAAAATAGTCGGGGCGATTACAAGTCGCCCTCTAAAAATTGGCCAAAATGAGGAAAGTCTGAACTGAGTGATCAGAGGTTTATACAAAAACGATTATTTTCAAGAATCGAATGTGCTTGAGTGTGATAAATGGGCATTTCCTTCGTCAAATAAGCGACCATTTATTTGAAATCACACAGATTTTTTATTTCTATTTTGTTCCGTTTCAGTGGGAGCTTCAAGTGTCGAAACGAAAATAGGTGACTTATGCGACTCAACAAATAACCCAGTTTGAAAGTAGGTTACATCGCTTAGGATGCCGAAAACGTATACACAACGGACGTATTTTCTAACACTGTATTTGTATTTCGTTTTGCTGACGACTGTTAACTGTTGGGTCGTCTATTCCCAGAAAAACACGAATGGAATTGAAACATATGAAAAAAAGCTTTAGTGTTGACAAGAAAAGCTTGCAGGGCACAAGTGTGCATGTGAAGGATCTTGAAAAAGGGGTCATCCTAAACACCGGAATGACACAAAATGACACGGAATGACACCGGAATGCCATAAAAATGATGAGGAATGACATTTATTTTACAAAATACTCGACCCCAGAATGTATTTTGTTTATTAACAAACAAAGTACCTTCCAAGCAACCTTTTTACATCTAGTCCTGTTCACACTTTCAGACTTAGGAAATTATTAGCTTAGTAGACTTTGGTGAAAGTCAACCACAGGAGGGTGCTGCGGGGATTGGCACGAAGAAGAGGGGAGGGGTCATGAAGGAGAGGGTAGCAGTGGGGATTTTCAGTCAATAATTACTTTGTGATTTTTTAACCTGGCATAGATGCATCATAGACAACTGGACCTGGATTAATTAGACGTTTATGGAGGACCACAAGCTGAAAATATGAAGGGGCGGCAGGGGGCTATGAAGTCTCCCTATTTGACTCTGCAGTCTCCCCATTTTTTCTGGAGGGAGACATGAAGTCTCCCTAAAATTCCCCCCTAGGCGGGTCCCTGTCTTCTACTGCTAACTCAGGATGTCAATGCCGGTGTGTTGGCTCGTCACATTCCCGGTCATCGGAATGTCCTAGCCGACTCCCTGAACCGACAGGGCAGGGTCATTTCCACTCAGTGGGTGCTTCACACGGCCGTGTTCCAGTCTCTTTGCAATCTCTGGCGTCATCCCCACATCGATCTTTTTACGACCCGCTGGAATGATCAGGTGGACACTTTCGTGTTTCGTGTGAATACTCCGAGCTGTCGTGGTCGTGGACTGGGTCAGATTCAGGGTAAAAGCCGGGGGAATCACTGCCCTCGCCCGGGGAACCGCCACCATATTAAGCTGTGTGGAGAAGTCCATCCCTAGATGACAAAAGAACTGAGAAGGGCCAGGTCCAACCTCTCCTTGACTCTGAACCCTAGCGACATGAGCAGGCTCAACAGTGTGTTGACATCTAACTCCAGAAGAGAGCATTGAAGTGCCTCTGGAGGATATCGCCCAGATACGGCGAAGTAGTCACCTTGGACTGTGTACAATGGAAGGCTATCACATGTGACATCAGTCAGGTGAAGGCCCAAGGAGCCAGGATGTGGCTGAAAGGCATGATGTTGAACTGGTAAACTCACCCCAGAAAAGCGAACCTGAGATACTTTCGAGATGTCCGATGAATCGGAACGTGAAAGTAAGCAACTCGAAGGTCGATGCTGGAAGCGAAATCTCCCTGGGAAATGGAACTGACCTGAAAATATCCATGCTGAACTTGGGAGCAATGATAGACTGGTTCAGGATACTCAAATAGATAATCGGTCGGAGTCGGACATCCTTCTTCGTCACCAAAAACAGGCGGGAATTAAATTCCACTGAATGAATGTTCTTGATGAACTCGATCTTCCATTTGACAGGAGATTGTCTATCTCCGTGATCAAAAATTCCCGATGTGAATTGTTTGAAGGAACTTGGGTTGGAAGAGGCACTCTCGACAGAGTGGGGTGCCTCCGAAAAGATATCCACAGCCCGGACCGAACAACATCTAACACCCAAGGATCGGATGTGATCGTGGCTCAATGGTCTGCAAACTCTGATATCCTTCCTCCAACCTGGGATGAATCGAGGTGAAAGTCTTCATAGTCTTGGAACTCAGCTTTGAGTTGCATGCTACAAAAGCTTTGACCACCTGTACTGACTGGTACGGTCGAAGGCACCCTGAAGTATTCTGAACCAGTCTATCATTGCTCCCAGGTTCAGCATGGAGACTTTCAGGTTGGTTGCATTTCCCAGGGAGATTTCGCTTTCAGCTTTGACCTTCGAGTCGCTTACTTTCACGTTCCAATTCTGGGGACATCTCCAAACTATCTCAAGTTCGCTTTTCTGGGGAGCGTTTACCAGTTCAAGGTCATGCTCTCGGGTGCAACCTGCCTCCTTGGGACTTCACCCGACTAATGTCGCATGTGATAGCCTTCCATTGCACACAGTCCAAGGTGACTACTTCGGCGTATCTGGACAATATCCTCCAGAGGTACTTCAATGCTGCTCTTTTGGAGTCAGATGTCAACACACTGTTAAGCCTGCTCATGTCGCTGGGGTTCCGAGTCAATGAGAAGTTGGACCTGGCCCCTTTTCAGTCATTTTGTCATCTGGGGATGGATTTCTGCACTCAGATGAATATGGTGGAGGTTCCCCAGGATAGGGCTATGATTCCCTTGGCTTTCGTCCTGATTCTGACCCAGTCCACGTCCACAACAGCACGGAGTATTTTCCGGCTGCTCGGTCTCTGCTGTTCGGTGACGGATCTCATTCATCTAGGTCGGCTGCATGTCATACATCTCCAACACTTTCTGCTCAGTCACTGGAGGCCGAATGTCGATCCTCTGCATCTGGGTCTTCAGTTACCAGGATCTCTTCATCGTCACCCTGTTGTCTGGACAAATGTTCAGTGGAATATGCAGGGAGATCCATTGGACTTGCTCAGATCTGATCGTGTTCTGATTGCAGATGCCAGCGATCTCGTATGGGGTGTGACATTGGATCCTCTAGGTCTTTCCCTTCATGTTGTACACGACCAGGATCAAGCAGCTCTTCACATCAACCAGAAGGAGCTTCTGGCTCTTCTTCTGAGTTTCGGCAGTGGATCCCCCACATTTCGAATCATCAAGTCCTTCTGTTGTTCGACAATTCGACAGTGGTCTCTTACATTCGGAACCAGGGCGGCAAGCACTCGGTTCTCATGTATGAATTTGCTCGGGATCTTCTACTGGTAACTCCGGATGTCAATGCTGGTGTGGTGGCTCATCACATACCTGGTCATCGGAATGTCCTAGCCGACTCCCTGAACCGTGTTACAGTCACTATGCGATCTCTGGGGTCATTCCCACATCGATCTTTTATGACCCATTGGAATGATCAGGTGGACACTTTCGTGTACCTGTGTCCAGATCCTCTGGCTTTCGCTGTGGATGCTCTGTCAATCGATTGGAATGGGCTTGTCGGATACACCTTCCCACCGGGTCCCATTCTGCCTCAGGTTCTAGCCAAGGTACGAACCTGGAGTTGTTGAATCATTCTGATCACTCCCCTGTTTCCTCAGTGGGTGTGGATCAAACAGCTCTGCTCTCTGATGGCGGCGGTTCTGACACGTCTCCCACTACATCGCGACCTTCTTTGTACAGGTTACCTGAGGAGGTTTTATTTCGACTTCATTGTGCCTTCATGCATATCTTTTATCTCTCCTCGTAGAGGTTTTTTTAGTGAAGTGCACTTCTTCTTCAAGACGTCACTCCACTGGTTTAGGCTATGCGGCTAAGTGGAAGGTCTTTTGTCGATGGTGTGCTGATCACTCTGTTGATTATGCTGATCCTTCCATCACACAGATTGGAGAGTTTCTGGTATATCTGTTTGATTGATTTTTGGGGTCTCCAACCTATTATCATCAAAGGGTACAGGTCCATGATTTTGGAGACCTTTTCGTATGTGGGAAAGCATCGTATCGGCACTAGTCCGTACCTGTTCAAGCTTATTCGGCACTTTTCTTTGAAAAGGCCTCGAATTTTGCAGCCTACCCCAAGATGGAATCTTTCTTGGGTTCTGCTTTGCTTGGGGGGCAGGGAGAGGGGAGGGGAAAATTAGTGTATGTTTAGTCTTAACTGGTGATTCAAATCCAAACCTGAATGCAATTGAGTTTCATAAAAAGGGACATAACTCTGTAAACAATTGTATGTCCATTTCATTCAGAGGCATTATGTTTTCTTAATCTTTATTTCTTCTGTTGCAGTTAGTTGTCTACGGGTCCTCACCAATCAGTTTTTCAAAAAAACCTATTGATAAATATATTTTGTAATTAAATTCTGATGACTTAAATTAATGTAGCTTCAAACAAGTCAGACATTAGAGAATGACTGATTGATGTTTCCATCTGAGTTGGGCGTGTTGGTTCAATCAGTGAAACCATTCAAGATTAGACTTTCCTTTGCCATGCAACTGATCATTCATATTTGTAATAAAAAACATTCAATATTTAAGCATTCAGTATTTAAAAAAAACTGATAGCAAAAAATGTATCCTGTTTGCAACATGTGTAACCGTCGAGGTGGACCTTACCTCAGACACTTGCTCTCCAGGTTCTCGATCTGTTAGGCTCCAAACACAAAAACACCAATTTAACCCAGTATTTATTTTTATTTAAGAAAATACAATCAGATAGAAAAATTGGCTTTGGTTTACTTCACGACTCTCTTAGTACTAAGATATGCTGTAATAATATTGTGCCATATCAACTTATAGGATTTATTTTATACAAAAACGTCGAAAGAGTGAGAATGGGAGGTCAGACCTGCCAGTCTATTCAAGTCAGTTTACCAACTTGAATTCCCTGTTTCTCCCCAGAAGACGGAGAAACTACCTCCTATATACCCTATTGGACATGAACAGTCCGTGCAAAGTAACATGGACTGCCCGAGTTACCAAAGAAGTCAAAAAAGCTTTATTGTTTGACATGCAGTAACGCTTGTAGTGCATGAAATATTTCAGTACGGAATCACGTGTTTCCCATGAGAAACATCGATGAAATAATTTAAGGCGACTGCTAAACGAATTTTATGTGTATTTTAACCGGAATAAATATTGACCCGTTACACATGTTTTGTACTTTCCTGAATCACAGGCCTGTGGAAACTGCATGGATGTTCCTTTGGATGGTGCAAAGTATACATTTCGACATTTTTGACATAAATGGCCATTTAAGCAAGTTTTGTGACATTAACTGAATTTCAAGGTGCATAGTCTCAAGGGTGTACATCTGCATACTCCCACTTGCTAGTCAAGTAAAAATATAAGGAACCAACAAGGAAATTTCATGCTGATGGATGACAGATCATCTTACTTCATGTGGGGTCTTAAAGTTCCTACTGACAGGGTTCCCCGGGCGAGGGCTGTGATTCCACCGGCTTTCACCCTGACTCTGACCCAGTCCACAACCAGTATTCTCCAGTATTCTCCAGCTACTTGGTTTCTGCGGTTCGGTGACGGATCTCATTCCTCTAGGTCGGCTGCATGTCATACCTCTCCAACACTTTCTGCTCAGTCGTTGGAGGCCGATTGTCAATCCTCAAGATCTGGTGCTTCAGTTACTAGCATTTCTTCATCGTCACCTTCTTCTCTGGACAAATGTTCAGTGGATTATGCAGAGAGTTCTGTTGGACTTGCCCATATCCGATCGTCTTCTGTCGGTAGATGCCAGCGATCTCGGATGGGATACGGCGTTGGATCCTCTAGGTCTTTCCCTTCATGGTGTATGGGACCAGAATCAAGCAGCTCTTCACATCAACCAGAAGGAGCTTCTTGCTCTTCTTCAGAGTTTCCGGCAGTGGATCCCCCACCTTTCAAATCGTCAGGTCCTTCTGTTGTTCGACAATGGTCTCCTTCATTTGGAACCAGGGCAGCATGCACTCAGTTGTCATGTACGAACTGGTTCAGGATCTTCTACTGCTAGCTCAGGATGTCAGTGCCGGGGTGGAGGTTCGACACATTCCTGGTCGTCTGAATGACCTTGCCGACTCCCTGTCCCAACGTGACAGGGTCATTTCCACTCAGTGGATGCTTACAGGGCAGTGTTCAAGTCGCTTTGCGATCTCTGGGGTCGTCCCCACATCAATCTTTTTGTTACCCGTTGGAACCATCAAGTGGATACTTTCGTGTCCCTGTGTCTAGATCGTTTGGCTTTTGCCGTCGACACTCTGTCCATTGATTGGAACAGTCTTGTCGGCTACGCCTTCCCACCACTGCCGATTCTGCCTCAGGTCCTTGCCAAGATATACGATCCTGCAATTGTCTAATCGTTCTGATCGCTCCCCTGTCACCTCAGCGTGTGTGGATCAATCAGCGCCGCTTTCTTTTGACGGTGGTTCTGACACGTATCCCTCTACGTCATGACCTTCTTTGTCAAGGTCACCCGAGAAGGTTGTATGTCAACCCAACTTCATAGTGCCTTCACGCATATCTTTGTTGGGTCCTGTCTCTATCTGTAGAGGTTTTTTGGGACGAGCAGTGAAGTACATTTCTTCTTCAAGGCGGAACTCAACTGATTTAACCTATGTGGCTAGATGGAAGGTCTTCTGTCGATGGTGTGCTGATCACTTTGTTGATTATGCTGATCCTTTGGTAACACAGATTGGAGAGTTTCTGGTATATCTGTTTGAGTCTCGGAGTCTCCAACCTGTTACCGTCAAAGGGGACAGGTCCATGCTTTTGTACGTGGGAAAGCATCATATTGGCACTAATCCATACCTCTCCAAGCTTAGTCGGCACTTTTCTTTAGAAAGGCCTAGGATTTTGCAGCTTACCCCAAGATGGAATCTTTCTTGGGTTCTGCTTTGCTTGGTGGCAGGGAGGGGGATGTGCTGTTCAAACCTTTATCCCAGGTGGATATGTGTTTTCTCACATACATGACAGCTTTTCTGTTGGCATTTGCCTTAGCCAGAAGGGTTGGTGAGCTAAACATGATCTGGCCTTTTTCAGGAGCTCTGCAAACAGTGTTACTTTTACCACTGATTGCTCCTTTCTGGTCAAGAATCAGATGCCAGAAATTACTCCACCTCGTATCTGTATCAGTGCTGATGGTAATCGCTCTTTGCTCTGTCCGGTTTGTGCAAAAGCGTACTTATCTCAACCAGACACAGTTCATTAGGAAAGCCAGGAAACAATTTTTTCTGTCTCTTATGCCTCGTCGACAGAAAATCTCTCCTCAGTCCATTTCTCGGTGGATTTGTCTTGCTATTCATGCATCCTACACCCGTCTAGCGACTAGTGACTGATAATTGTATTAAAAATCTTATTTTTGCCCACGAGGTATGTGCCTTGTCATTTTCCAATGTCTGACTTGTTTTGATCTACATTAATTTAAGTCGTCAGAAGTTAATTACAAAATGTATTTATCAATAGGTTTTTTTTAAAAACTGATTGGTGAGGACCCGTAGACAACTAACTGTAACAGAAGAAATCAAGATTAAGAAAACATAATGCCTCTGAATGAAATGCACATACAATTGTTTACAGAGTTATGTCCCTTTTCATAAAACTTATCAATTGCATTCAGGTTTGGATTTGAATCAGCAGTTCAGACAAACATGCACTAATACCCCAGCCCCCCTCTCCCTGCCCACAAGCAAACGGGCACCCAAGAAAGATTCCATCTTGGGTAAGCTGCAAAATCCTATGCCTTTTCAAAGAAAAGTGCCGAATAAGCTTGGACAGGTACAGATTAGTGCCGATATGATGCTTTTCCACATACGAAAAGGTCTCCAAAAGCATGGACCTGTACCCTTTGACGTTAACAGGTTGGAGACCCCAAGAATGAAACATATATACCAGAAACTCTCCAATCTGTGTTATCGAAGGATCAGCATAATCAACAGAGTGATCAGCACAATAACGACAGAAGACTTCCACTTAGCCACATAGGCTAACCAGTGGAGTGCCACCTTGAAGAAGAAATGTACTCCACTGCTCGTCTCGAAAAACCTCTTTGAGGAGACCGGGCCCGACAAATATATGCGTGAAGGCACAATGAAGTCGGGTCGACATGAAACCTCCTTGGGTGACCTTGACAAAGAAGGTCGTGACGTAGTGGGAGACGTGTCAGAACCGCTTCCAACAGAGAGCAGAGCTGATTGATCCACTTCTGCTGAGGCAACAGGGGAGTGATCAGAATGAGTCAACAACTGCAGGTTCATATCTTGGCTAGAACCTGAGCCAGAATCGGACCTGGCGGGAAGGTGTAGCTGACAAGCCCATTCCAATTGCGTGACAGAGCATTCACAGCGAAAGCCAGAGGATCTGGACACAGGGACACGGAAGTTTCCACCTGATCATTCCAATGGGTCGCAGAAAGATCGGTGTGGGGATGACCCCAGAGATCGCAAAGTGACTGGAACACTGCCCTGTGAAACATCCACTCAGTGGAAATGGCCCTGCTTCGTCGGGACAGGGAGTCGGCTATGACATTCAAATGAATGGGTATGTGACGAACCACCACACCTTCATTGACATCCTGAGCTAGCAGTAGAAGATCCCGAGCCAATTTTTAAATGAGAACCGAGTGCGTGTCACCCTGGTTCCGAATGTAAGAGACCATTGTCGAGTTTTCGAACAACAGAAGGACCTGATGATTTGAAATGTGGGGGATCCACTGCCAGAAACTAAGAAGAAGAGCAAGAAGCTCCTTCTGGTTGATGTGAAGAGCTGCTTGATCCTGGTCCCGTACACCATGAAGGGAAAGACCTAGAGGATCCAACTTCGCACCCCATCAAAGATAGCTGGCATCTGCCGCCAGAACACAATCGGATGTGGGCAAGTCCAGTGGAACTCCCTGCATAATCCACTGGACATTTGTCCAGGCAAGAAGGTGACAATGAAGAGATGCTGGTAACTGAAGACCTAGATGCAGAGGATCGACATTCGGCCTCCAATGACTGAGCAGAAAGTGTTGGAGAGGTATGACATGCAGCCAAGGAATTAGATCCGTCACCAACCTGCAGATACTGAGCAGCCAGAGAATACTCCGAGCTGTCACGGTCGTGGACTGGGTCAGAGTCAGGGTGAAAGCCGGTTGAATCACAGCCCTTGCCCGGGGAACCTCCACCATATTCAGCTGTGTGCAGAAGTCCATCCCCAGATGACAAAATGACTGAGAACAGACCAGGTCCGATCTCTCCTCGTTGACTCAGAACCCCAGCGACTTGAGCAGGCTCAACAGTGTGTTGACATCTGACTCCAGAAGAGAGCATTGAAGTGCCTCTAGAGGATATCGCCCAGATACGGCGAAGTAGTCACCTTGGACTGTGTACAATAGAAGGCCATCACATGCGACATCAGTCGGGTGAAGGCCCAAGGAGCCGGGACGTGGCTGAAAGGCATGATCTTGAACTGGTAAACGCGCCCCAGAAAAGCGAACATGAGATACTTTCGAGATGTCCGATGAATCGGAACATGAATGTAAGCAACTCGTAGGTCGATGCTGGAAGCGAAATCTCCCTGGGAAATGGAACTGACCTGAAAATATCCACGCTGAACTTGGGAGCAATGACAGACTGGTTCAGGATACTCAGATAGATAATCAGTCGGAATCGGCCATCCTTCTTCGCCACCAAGAACAGGCAGGAATAAAATTCCACTGAATGAATGTTCTTGATGACCTCGATCTTCCCTTTGACAGGAGATTGTCTATCTCCGTGATCAAAAGTTCCCGATGTGAATCGTTTGAAGGAACTTGGGTTGGAAGAGGCGCTCTTGACAGAGTGGGGCGCCTCCGAAAAGATATCCACAGACTGGACCGAACAACATCTAACACCCAAGGATCGGATGTGATCGTGGCCCAACGTTCTGCAAACTCTGATATCCTTCCTCCAACCTGGGATGAATCGAAGTGAAAGTCTTCATAGTCTTGGAACTCAGCTTTGAGTTGCATGCTGCAAAAGCTTTGACCACCTGTACTGACTTATATGGTCGAAGGCACCCAGAAGTATCCTGAACCAGTCGGTCATTGCTCCCAGGTTCAGCATGGAGACTTTCAGGTTGGTTGCATTTCCCAGGGAGATTTCGCTTCCAGCTTTGACCTTCGAGTCGCTTACTTTCACATTCCGATTCAGGGGACATCTCGAAAGTATCTCAAGTTCGCTTTTCTGGGGAGCGTTTACCAGTTCAAGGTCATGCTCTCGGGTGCAACCTGCCTCCTTGGGACTTCACCCGACTGATAGCCTTCCATTGCACACAGTCCAAGGTGACTCCTTCGGCGTATCTAGACAATATCCTCCAGAGGTACTTCAGTGCTGCTCTTTTGGAGTCAGATGTCAACACACTGTTAAGCCTGCTCATGTCGCTGGGGTTCCGAGTCAATGAGGAGAAGTTGGACCTGGACCCTTCTCAGTCATTTTGTCATCTGGGGATGGATTTCTGCACTCAGATGAATATGGTGGAGGTTCCCCGGGAGAAGGCTATGATTCCCTTGGCTTTCGTCCTGATTCTGACCCAGTCCACGTCCACAACAGCATGGAGTATTTTCCGGCTGCTCGGTCTCTGCTGTTCGGTGATGGATCTCATTCATCTAGGTTGGCTGCATGTCATACCTCTCCAACACTTTCTGCTCAGTCATTGGAGGCCGAATGTCGATCCTGGGTCTTCAGTTACCAGCATCTCTTCATCGTCACCTTCTTGCCTGGACAAATGTTCAGTGGAATATGCAGGGAGATCCATTGGACTTGCCCACATCCGATCATGTTCTGATGACAGATGCCAGCGATCTCGGATGGGGTGCGATGTTGAATCCTCTAGGTCTTTCCCTTCATGTTGTATGTGTACAGGATCAAGCAGCTCTTCACATCAACCAGAAGGAGCTTCTGGCTCTTCTTCTGAGTTTCGGCAGTGGATCCCCCACATTTCGAATCATCAGGTCCTTCTGTTGTTCGACAATTCGACAGTGGTCTCTTACATTCGGAACCAGGGCGGCAAGTACTCGGTTCTCATGTACGAATTTGCTCGGGATCTTCTACTGCTAACTCAGGATGTCAATGCTGGTGTGGTGGCTCGTCACATACCCGACCATCGGAATGTCCTAGCCGACTCCCTGAACCAACAGGGCAGGGTCATTTCCACTGAGTGGATGCTTCACAGGGCTGTGTTCCAGTCGCTATGCGATGCGATCTCTGGGGTCATTCCCACATCGTTCTTTTATGACCCATTGGAATGATGAGGTGGACACTTTCGTGTACCTGTGTCCAGATCCTCTGGCTTGAGCCGTGGATGCTCTCTCACTCGATTGGAATGGGCTTGTCGGATACACCTTCCCACCGGGTCCGATTCTGCCTCAGTTTCTAGCCAATGTACGAACCTGGAGTTGTTGAATCATTCTGATCACTCCCCTGTCGCCTCAGTGGGTGTGGATCAAATGCTCCGCTCTCTGATGGCTGCGGTTCTGACATGTCTCCCACTACATCGCGACCTTGTTTGTACAAGTTACCTGAGGAGGTTTCATGTCGACCCGACTTCATTGTGCCTTCACGCATATCTTTGTCGGGGCTTGTCTCCTCGTAGAGGTTTTTTAGTGAAGTGCACTTCTTCTTCAAGACATCTCTCCACTGGTTTAGCCTATGCGCCTAAGTGGAAGGTCTTCTGTCGATGGTGTGCTGAGCACTCTGTTGATTATGCTGATCCTTCCATAACACAGATTGGAGAGTTTCTGGTCTATCTGTTTGATTTTTGGGGTCTCCAACCTATTATCGTCAAAGGGCACAGGTCCATGATTTTGGAGACCTTTTCGTATGTGGGAAAGCATTGTATCGGCTCTAATCCGTACCTGTTCAAGCTTATTCGGCACTTTTCTTCGAAAAGGCCTAGAATTTTGCAGCCTACCCCAAGATGGAATCTTTCTTGGGTGCTGCTTTGCTTGGGAGGCAGGGAGAGGGGAGGGGAAAATTAGTGTATGTTTAGTTTTAACTGGTGATTCAAATCCAAACCTGAATGCAATTGAGTTTCATGAAAAGGGACATAACTCTGTAAACAATTGTATGTCCATTTCATTCAGAGGCATTATGTTTTCTTAATCTTGATTTTTTCTGTTGCAGTTAGTTGTCTATGGGTCCTCACCAATCAGTTTTTCAAAAAAACCTATTGATAAATATATTTTGTAATTAAATTCTGATGACTTAAATTAATGTAGCTTCAAACAAGTCAGACATTAGAGAATGACTGATTGATGTTTCCATCTGAGTTGGGCGTGTTGGTTCAATCAGTGAAACCATTCAAGATTAGACTTTCCTTTGCCATGCAACTGATCATTCATATTTGTAATAAAAAACATTCAATATTTAAGCATTCAGTATTTAAAAAAACTGATAGCAAAAAATGGATCTTGTTTGCAACATGTGTAACTGTCGAGGTGGACCTTACCTCAGACAGTTGCTCTCCAGGTTCTCGATCTGTTAGGCTCCAAACACAAATACACCAGTTTAACCCAGTATTTATTTTTATTTAAGAAAATACAATCAGATAGAAAAATTGGCTTTGGTTTACTTCACGACTCTCTTAGTACTAAGATATGCTGTAATAATATTGTGCCATATCAACTGATAGGATTTATTTTATACAAAAACATCGAAAGAGTGAGAATGGGAGGTCAGACCTGCCAGTCTATTCAAGTCAGTTTACCAACTTGTATTCCCTGTTTCTCCCCAGAAGACGGAGAAACTACCTCCTATATACCCTATTGGACATGAACAGTCCGTGCAAAGTAACATGGACTGCCCGAGTTATCAAAGCAGTAAAAAAAGCTTTATTGTTTGACATGCAGTAACGCTTGTAATGCATGAAATATTTCAGTACGGAATCACGTGTTTCCCATGAGAAACATCGATGAAATAATTTAAGGCGACTGCTAAACGAATTTTATGTGTATTTTAACCAGAATAAATATTGACCCGTTACACATGTTTTGTAGTTTCCTGAATCACAGGCCTGTGGAAACTGCATGAATGTTCCTTTGGATGGTGCAAAGTATACATTTTGACATTTTTGACATAAATGGCCATTTAAGCAAGTTTTGTGACATTAACTGAATTTCAAGGTGCATAGTCTCAAGGGTGTACATCTGCATACTCCCACTTACTAGTCAAGTAAAAATATAAGGAACCAACAAGGAAATTTCATGCTGATGGATGACAGGTCATCTTACTACATGTGGGGTCTTAAAGTTCCTACTGACAGGGTTCCCCGGGCGAGGGCTGTGATTCTCCCGGCTTTCACCCTGACTCTGACCCAGTCCACAACCAGTATTCTCCAGTATTCTCCAGCTATTTGGTCTCTGTGGTTCGGTGACGGATCTCATTCCTCTAGGTCGGCTGCATGTCATACCTCTCCAACACTTTCTGCTCAGTCGTTGGAGGCCGATTGTCAATCCTCAAGATCTGGTGCTTCAGTTACTAGCATTTCCTCATCGTCACCTTCTTCCCTGGACAAATGTTCAGTGCATTATGCAGAGAGTTCTGTTGGACTTGCCCATATCCGATCGTGTTCTGTCGGTAGATGCCAGCGATCTCGGATGGGGCACGACATTGGATCCTCTAGGTCTTTCCCTTCATGGTGTATGGGACCAGAATCAAGCAGCTCTTCACATCAACCAGAAGGAGCTTCTTGCTCTTCTTCAGAGTTTCCGGCAGTGGATCCCCCCACCTTTCAAATCGTTAGGTCCTTCTGTTGTTCGACAATGGTCTCTTTCATTTGGAACAAGGGCAGCATGCACTCGGTTGTCATGTACGAACTGGTTCAGGATCTTCTACTGCTAGCTCAGGATGTCAACGCTGGGGTGGTGCTTCGATACATTCCTGGTCGTCTGAATGACCTTGCCGACTCCCTGTCCCAACGTGACAGGGTCATTTCCACTCATTGGATGCTTACAGGGCAGTGTTCAAGTCGCTTTGCGATCTCTGGGGTCGTCCCCACATCAATCTTTTTGTTACCCGTTGGAACCATCAAGTGGATACTTTCGTGTCCCTGTGTCTAGATCCTCTGGCTTTTGCCGTCGACACTCTGTCCATTGATTGAAACAGTCTTGTCGGCTATGCCTTCCCACCACTGCCGATTCTGAATCAGGTCCTTGCCAAGATATACGATCCTGCAATTGTCTAATCGTTCTGATCGCTCCCCTGTCACCTCAGCACGTGTGGATCGATCAGCGCCGCTTTCTTTTGACGGTGGTTCTGACACGTATCCCTCTACGTCGTGACCTTCTTTGTCAAGGTCACCCGAGGAGGTTGCATGTCGACCCAACTTCATAGTGCCTTCACGCATATCTTTGTTGGGTCCTGTCTCTCTCCGTAGAGGTTTTTTGGGACGAGCAGTGAAGTACATTTCTTCTTCAAGGCAGAACTCCACTGATTTAACCTATGTGGCTAGATGGAAGGTCTTCTGTCGGTGGTGTGCTGATCACTTTGTTGATTATGCTGATCCTTTGGTAACACAGATTGGAGAGTTTCTGGTATATCTGTTTGTGTCTCGGAGTCTCCAACCTGTTACCGTCAAAGGGTACAGGTCCTTGCTTTTGTACGTGGGAAAGCATCATATCGGCACTAATCCATACCTCTCCAAGCTTAGTCGGCACTTTTCTTTAGAAAGGCCTAGGATTTTGCAGCTTACCCCAAGATGGAATCTTTCTTGGGTTTTGCTTTGCTTGGTGGCAGGGAGGGGAATGTGCTGTTCAAACCTTTATCCCAGGTGGATATGTGTTTTCTCACATACATGACAGGTTTTCTGTTGGCATTTGCCTTAGCCAGAAGGGTTGGTGAGCTAAACATGATCTGGCCTTTTTCAGGAGCTCTGCCAACAGTTACTTTTACCACTGATTGCTCCTTTCTGGTCAAGAATCAGATGCCAGAAATTACTCCATCTCCTATCTGTATCAGTGCTGATGGTAATCGCTCTTTGCTCTGTCCGGTTTGTGCAAAAGCGTACTTATCTCAACCAGACACAGTTCATTAGGAAAGCCAGGAAACAATTTTTAGCTCAACTTTGACGAAGTCAAATTTGAGCTATTGTCATGGCCCGTCGTCAGTCTGTCCGTCTGTCCGTCTGTCCGTACGTCAACAATTGGCTATGGCTCGGGCTAGAGGTCGTATTTATGAACCGATCTTTACGAAACTTCTTGTGTACCTTTGTTATGACCCTGGGACGGGAACAAGTGTTTTTAGGTGTGGTCCGAAATTCAAGATGGCTGCCAGTGGCCATTTTGTACCGATGATGCAAAAATCAGTTTTTTGTACAGAACTTCTGTATGAAAGTTCTGATTTGAATAAAGTTTTGTATAAATGTTTAGTACCATGGGATACATCACATATAATACAGGTTTTTTTCTCGTGCATAAATTATGCAAATTAGACTAACTTTGATGTTTTTTGGTGTTACTTTCGGCACTGTAAGTGCAAATGCCAATACGGCTCGGGCTAGAGGCCGTATTTATGAACCGATCTTTACGAAACTCCTTGGGTACCTTTGTTATCACCGCGGGACGAGAACGAGTGTTTTTGGGTCTGGCCCAAAATTCAAGATGGCCGATGGCAGCCATTTTGTACAAAATTAGGTGCAATCAGATTTTTGCACAGAACTTCCATGTGAAAGCGCTGATTTGAATAATTTTTTGTGTGAATGTTTAGTACCATGGGATACATCACATATAATACGGGGTTTTTTTCTCATGCAGAAATTATGCAATTAGATGAACTTTGATTTTTTTCAGTGCTACTTACACACATTAAGTACACATGTCAATACGGCTTGGGCTAGAGTCTGTATTTATGAACCGATCTTCACGAAACATCTTGGGTACCTTTGTTATCACCTTGGGACGAGAACGAGTGTTTCTGGGTGCGGTTCAAAATTCAAGATGGCTGCCAGTGGCCATTTTGTACCGAAATTAGGTCTAATCAGTTTTTTGTACACAACTTCTATATGGCTCAGGCTAGAGGCCGTATTTATGAATCGATTTTTACGATACTTCTTGGGTACCTTTGTTATCACCGTGGGATGAGAACGAGTGTTTTTGGGTGTGGTCATAAATTCAAGATGGCCACCAGCAGCCATTTTGTACCAAAATTAGTGCAATCAGTCTTTTGTGCAGAACTTCTGTATGAAAGTTCTGATTTGAATAAATTTTTGTATGAATGTTTAGTAACATGGAATACATCACATACAGTACAGGTTTTTTTCTCGTGCAAAAATTATGCAAATTAGATGAACTTTGATTTATTCAGTGCTACTTATACACTGTAAGTGCACATGTCAATACGGCTCGGGCTAGAGGCTGTATTTATGAACCGATCTTCACAAAACTTCTTGGGTACCTTTGTTATCACCTTGGGACGAGAATGAGTGTTTCTGGGTGCGGTCCAAAATTCAAGATGGCAGCCAGTGGCCATTTTGTACCGAAATTAGGTCCAATCAGTTTTTTGTCACAACTTCTACACAGCTCATATTTGTGAACTGATCTTCACGAAACTTCTTGGGTACCTTTGTTTTCACCTTGGGACAGGAATGAGTGTGTTTTGGGGTGCCTTTGTTATCACTGTGCTATGAGAACAAATATTTTGGGGTTAAGTCAGACCCATTCTGGGACGCAAAGATTTCTTTTCTAGTTTAGCATCTGACTGTCACCCACCTTTACAATACTTTACCTATACATTTGTTACAGGCAACGGTCAGTATTTATGTACAGACCGTTACAATACTTTATATGTACCTTTGTTATCAGGTCATTACCTAGATGTTTGTCATTGCTGTATCACATACTATACATGTACATGTCTTTGTCTTTGTCTTGACAAGTTGAGCTACAGTGTCATTGACACTTTCATTTTCTGTCTCTTATGCCTGGTCCGCAGAAGATCTCTCCTCAGTCCATTTCTCGGTGGATTTGCTATTCATGCATCCTACACCCGTGACGTCTAGCGACTAGTGACTGATAATTGTATTAAAAATCTTATTTTTGCCCACGAGGCATGTGCCTTGTCATTTTCCAATGTCTGACTTGTTTTGATCTACATTAATTTAAGTCGTCAGAAGTTAATTACAAAATGTATTTATCAATAGGTTTTTTTTAAAAACTGATTGGTGAGGACCCGTAGACAACTAACTGTAACAGAAGAAATCAAGATTAAGAAAACATAATGCCTCTGAATGAAATGCACATACAATTGTTTACAGAGTTATGTCCCTTTTCATAAAACTTATCAATTGCATTCAGGTTTGGATTTGAATCAGCAGTTCAGACAAACATGCACTAATACCCCAGCCCCCATCTCCCTGCCCACAAGCAAACGGGCACCCAAGAAAGATTCCATCTTGGGTAAGCTGCAAAATCCTAGGACTTTTCAAAGAAAAGTGCCGAATAAGCATGGACAGGTACAGATTAGCGCCGATACGATGCTTTTCCACATACGAAAAGGTCTCCAAAAGCATGGACCTGTACCCTTTGACGTTAACAGGTTGGAGACCCCAAGAATGAAACATATATACCAGAAACTCTCCAATCTGTGTTATCGAAGGATCAGCATAATCAACAGCGTGATCAGCACAATAACGACAGAAGACTTCCACTTAGCCACATAGGCTAACCAGTGGAGTGCCACCTTGAAGAAGAAATGTACTCCACTGCTCGTCTCGAAAAACCTCTTTGAGGAGACTGGGCCCGACAAATATATGCGTGAAGGCACAATGAAGTCGGGTCGACATGAAACCTCCTTGGGTGACCTTGACAAAGAAGGTCGTGACGTAGTGGGAGACGTGTCAGAACCGCTTCCAACAGAGAGCAGAGCTGATTGATCCACTTCCGCTGAGGCAACAGGGGAGTGATCAGAATGAGTCAACAACTGCAGGTTCATATCTTGGCTAGAACCTGAGCCAGAATCGGACCTGGCGGGAAGGTGTAGTTGACAAGCCCATTCCAATTGCGTGACAGAGCATTCACAGCGAAAGCCAGAGGATCTGGACACAGGGACTCGAAAGTGTCCACCTGATCATTCCAGTGGGTCACAGAAAGATCTGTGTGGGGATGACCCCAGAGATCGCAAAGTGACTGGAACACTGCCCTGTGAAACATCCACTCAGTGGAAATGACCCTGCTTCATCGGGACAGGGAGTCGGCTACGACATTCAGATGAATGGGTATGTGACGAACCACCACACCTTCATTGACATCCTGAGCTAGCAGTAGAAGATCCCGAGCCAATTTTTAAATGAGAACCGAGTGCGTGTCACCCTGGTTCCGAATGTAAGAGACCATTGTCGAGTTTTCGAACAACAGAAGGACCTGATGATTTGAAATGTGGGGGATCCACTGCCGGAAACTAAGAAGAAGAGCAAGAAGCTCCTTCTGGTTGATGTGAAGAGCTGCTTGATCCTGGTCCCGTACACCATGAAGGGAAAGACCTAGAGGATCCAACTTCGCACCCCATCAAAGATAGCTGGCATCTGCCGCCAGAACACAATCGGATGTGGGCAAGTCCAGTGGAACTCCCTGCATAATCCACTGGACATTTGTCCAGGCAAGAAGGTGACAATGAAGAGATGCTGGTAACTGAAGACCTAGATGCAGAGGATCGACATTCGGCCTCCAATGACTGAGCAGAAAGTGTTGGAGAGGTATGACATGCAGCCAAGGAATTAGATCCGTCACCAACCTGCAGATACTGAGCAGCCAGAGAATACTCCGAGCTGTCACGGTCGTGGACTGGGTCAGAGTCAGGGTGAAAGCCGGTTGAATCACAGCCCTTGCCCGGGGAACCGCCACCATATTCAGCTGTGTGCAGAAGTCCATCCCCAGATGACAAAATGACTGAGAATAGACCAGGTCCGACCTCTCCTCGTTGACTCAGAACCCCAGCGACATGAGCAGGCTCAACAGTGTGTTGACATCTGACTCCAGAAGAGAGCATTGAAGTGCCTCTAGAGGATATCGCCCAGATACGGCGAAGTAGTCACCTTGGACTGTGTACAATGGAAGGTTATCACATGCGACATCAGTCGGGTGAAGGCCCAAGGAGCCAGGACGTGGCTGAAAGGCATGATCTTGAACTGGTAAACTCGCCCCAGAAAAGCGAACATGAGATACTTTCGAGATGTCCGATGAATCGGAACATGAAAGTAAGCAACTCGTAGGTCGATGCTGGAAGCGAAATCTCCCTGGGAAATGGAACTGACCTGAAAATATCCACGCTGAACTTGGGAGCAATGACAGACTGGTTCAGGATACTCAGATAGATAATCAGTCGGAATCGGCCATCCTTCTTCGCCACCAAGAACAGGCGGGAATAAAATTCCACTGAATAAATGTTCTTGATGACCTCGATCTTCCCTTTGACAGGAGATTGTCGATCTCCGTGATCAAAAGTTCCTGATGTGAATCGTTTGAAGGAACTTGGGTTGGAAGAGGCGCTCTCGACAGAGTGGGGTGCCTCCGAAAAGATATCCACAGACTGGACCGAACAACATCTAACACCCAAGGATCGGATGTGATCGTGGCCCAACGGTCTGCAAACTCTGATATCCTTCCTCCAACCTGGGATGAATCGAGGTGAAAGTCTTCATAGTCTTGGAACTCAGCTTTGAGTTGCATGCTGCAAAAGTTTTGACCACCTCTACTGACTGGTACGGTCGAAGGCACCCAGAAGTATCCTGAACCAGTCGATCATTGCTCCCAGGTTCAGCATGGAGACTTTCAGGTTGGTTGCATTTCCCAGGGAGATTTCGCTTGCGGCTTTGACCTTAGAGTCGCTTACTTTCACGTTCCGATTCAGGGGACATCTCAAAAGTATCTCAAGTTCGCTTTTCTGGGGAGCGTTTACCAGTTCAAGGTCATGCTCTTGGGTGCAACCTGCCTCCTTGGGACTTCACCCGACTGATAGCCTTCTATTGCACACAGTCCAAGGTGACTACTTCGGCGTATCTGGACAATATCCTCCAGAGGTACTTCAATGCTGCTCTTTTAGAGTCAGATGTCAACACACTGTTAAGCCTGCTCATGTCACTGGGGTTCCGAGTCAATGAGGAGAAGTTGGACCTGGACCCGTTTCAGTCATTTTGTCATCTGGGGATGGATTTCTGCACTCAGATGAATATGGTGGAGGTTCCCCGGGAGAGGGCTATGATTCCCTTGGCTTTCGTCCTGATTCTGACCCAGTCCACGTCCACAACAGCATGGACAGCATGGACTATTTTCCGGCTGCTCGGTCTCTGCTGTTCGGTGACGGATCTTATTCATCTAGGTCGGCTGCATGTCATACCTCTCCAACACTTTCTGCTCAGTCATTGGAGGCCGAATGTCGATCCTCTGCATCTGGGTCTTCAGTTACCAGCATCTCTTCATCGTCACCCTCTTGCCTGGACAAATGTTCAGTGGAATATGCAGGGAGATCCATTGGACTTGCCCCCATCCGATCATGTTCTGATGACAGATGCCAGCGCTCTCGGATGGAGATGCGATGTTGGATCCTCTAGGTCTTTCCCTTCATGGTGTACGCGACCAGGATCAAGCAGCTCTTCACATCAACCAGAAGGAGTTTCTTGCTCTTCTTCAGAGCTTCCGGCAGTGGATCCCCCACTTTTCAAATCCTCAGGTCCTTCTGTTGTTCGACAATGGTCTCTTTCATTTGGAACCAGGGCAGCATGTCATGTACGAACTGGTTCAGGATCTTCTACTGCTAGCTCAGGATGTCAACGCTGGGGTGGCGGTTCGACACATTCCAGGTCGTCTGAATGACCTTGCAGACTCCCTGTCGCAACGTGACAGGGTCATTTCCACTCATTGGATGCTTACAGGGCAGTGTTCAAGTCGCTTTGCGATCTCTGGGGTCGTCCCCACATCAATCTTTTTGTTACCCATTGGAACCATCAAGTGGATACTTTCGTGTCCCTGTGTCTAGATCCTCTGGCTTTTGCCGTCGACACTCTGTTCATTGATTGGAACAGTCTTGTCGGCTACGCCTTCCTGCCACTGCCAATTCTGCCTCAGGTCCTTGCCAAGATATACGAACCTACAATTGTCTAATCGTTCTGATTGCTCCCCTGTCACCTCAGCGGATGTGGATCAATCAGCGCCGCTTTCTGTTGACGGTAGTTCTGACACGTATCCCTCTACGTCTTGACCTTCTTTGTCAAGGTCACCCGAGGAGGTTGCATGTTGACCCAACTTCATAGTGCCTTCACGCATATCTTTGTTGGGTCCTGTCTCTCTCTGTAGAGGTTTTTTTGGGACGAGCAGTGAAGTACATTTCTTCTTCAGGGCGGAACTCCACTGATTTAACCTATGTGGCTAGATGGAAGGTCTTCTGTCGATGGTGTGCTGATCACTTTGTTGATTATGCTGATCCTTTGGTAACACAGATTGGAGAGTTTCTGGTATATCTGTTTGATTCTCGGAGTCTCCAACCTGTTACTGTCAAAGGGTACAGGTCCATGCTTTTGTATGTGGGAAAGCATCATATCGGCACTAATCCATACCTCTGCAAGCTTAGTCGGCACTTTTCTTTAGGAAGGCCTAGGATTTTGCAGCTTACCCCAAAATGGAATCTTTCTTGGGTGCTGCTTTGCTTGGAGGCCAGGAGGGGGATGTGATGTTCGAACCTTTATCCCAGGTGGATATGTGTTTTCTCACATACATGACGGCTTTTCTGATGGCATTTTCCTCAGCCAGAAGGGTTGGTGAGCTTCACACCCGCTCGGTTGATCCGGCCTTTTTCAGGAGTTCTGCCAACAGTGTTACTTTTACCACTGATTGCTCCTTTCTGGTCAAGAATCAGATGCCAGAAACTACTACACCTCCTATCTGTATCAGGGCTCTTCCTTCTGCTGATGGTAATCGCCCTTTGCTCTGTCCGGTTTGTGCAAAATCATATTTATCTCAACCAGACACAGTTCATAACCCTGTCACGTTGCGACAGGGAGTCCTCACCAATCAGTCCACGTCCACAACAGCACGATGTATTTTCCGGCTGCTCGGTCTCTGCTGTTCGGTGATGGATCTCATTCATCTAGGTCGGTTGCATGTCATACCTCTTCAGCACTTTCTGCTCAGTCATTGGAGGCCGAATGTCGATCCTCTGCATCTGGGTCTTCAGTTAGTAGCATCTCTTCATCGTCACCCGCTTGCCTGGGCGATCCATTGGACTTGCCCACATCCGATCGTGTTCTGATGACAGATGCCAGCGGGGTGTGACATTGGATCCTCTAGGTCTTTCCCTTCATGGTGTACGCGACCAGGATCAAGCAGCTCTTCACATCAACCAGAAGGAGCTTCTGGCTCTTCTTCTGAGTTTTGGCAGTGGATCCCCCACATTTCGAATCATCAGGTCCTTCTGTTGTTCGACAATTCGACAGTGGTCTCTTACATTCGGAACCAGGGCGGCAAGTACTCGGTTCTCATGTACAAATTTGCTCGGGATCTTCTACTGCTAACTCAGGATGTCAGTGCTGGTGTGGTGGCTCGGCACATACCCGGTGATCGGAATGTCCTAGCCGACTTCCTGAACCAACAGGGCAGGGTCATTTCCACTGAGTGGATGCTTCACAGGGCTGTGTTCCAGTCGCTATACGATCTCTGGGGTCATTCCCACATCGATCTTTTATGACCCATTGGAATGATCAGATGGACACTTTCGTGTACCTGTGTCCAGATCCTCTGGCTTTCACCGTGGATGCTCTGTCACTCGATTGGAATGGGCTTGTCGGATACACCTTCCCACCGGGTCCGATTCTGCCTCAGGTTCTAGCCAAGGTACGAACCTGGAGTTGTTGAATCATTCTGATCACTCCCATGTCGCCTCAGTGGATGTGGATCAAACAGCTCTACTCTCTGATGGCGGCGGTTCTGACACATCTCCCACTACATTGCGACCTTCTTTGTACAGGTTACCTGAGGAGGTTTTATGTCGACCCGACTTCATTGTGCCTTCATGCATATCTTTGTCGGGGCCTGTCTCCTCGTAGAGGTTTTTTAGTGAAATGCACTTCTTCAAGACGTCACTCCACTGGTTTAGCCTATGCGGCTAAGTGGAAGGTCTTCTGTCGATGGTGTGCTGATCACTCAGTTGATTATGCTGATCCTTCCATAACACAGATTGGAGAGTTTCTGGTATATCTGTTTGATTTTTGGGGGTCTCCAACCTATTATCGTCAAAGGGTGCAGGTCCATGATTTTGGAGACCTTTTCGTATGTGGGAAAGCATCGTATCGGCACTAATCCGTACCTGTTCAAGCTTATTCGGCACTTTTCTTTGAAAAGGCCTAGAATTTTGCAGCCTACCCCAAGATGGAATCTTTCTTGGGTGCTGCTTTGCTTGGGGGGCATGGAGGGGGGAGGGAAAAATTAGTGAATGTTTAGTCTTAACTGGTGATTCAAATCCAAACCTGAATGCAATTGAGTTTCATGAAAAGGGACATAACTCTGTAAACAATCGTATGTCCATTTCATTCAGAGGCATTATGTTTTCTTAATCTTGATTTCTTCTGTTGCAGTTAGTTGTCTACGGGTCCTCACCAATCAGTTTTTCAAAAAAACCTATTGATAAATATATTTTGTAATTAAATTCTGATGACTTAAATTAATGTAGCTTCAAACAAGTCAGACATTAGAGAATGACAGATTGATGTTTCCATCTGAGTTGGGCGTGTTGGTTCAATCAGTGAAACCATTCAAGATTAGACTTTCCTTTGTCATGCAACTGATCATTCATATTTGTAATAAAAAACATTCAATATTTAAGCATTCAGTATTTAAGAAAACTGATAGCAAAAAATGGATCCTGTTTGCAACATGTGTAACCGTCGAGGTGGACCTTACCTCAGACACTTGCTCTCCAGGTTCTCGATCTGTTAGGCTCCAAACACAAAAACACCAATTTAACCCAGTATTTATTAGTCTCCTACGGGAACCGTAAGGGGACTATAGTATTGCACTCCATCCATCCGTCTGTCTGTCTGTTTTTTATGTTACCACCTCTCCCTCCAACATACTTTAAGCTACACCTTTCATATTTGGTACATGGATAAATGGTTCTGAGGGGATGATGTACACTCAAAATTTTTTTTTCAAAATCCAAGATGGCGGAATGGCGGCCATTTTTGTTGTGTTTTTTAAGCTTTTTTTCTCCATTTTCATGTTACCACCCCTCCCACCAACATGTTTCAAGCTACACTTTGCATATTTGGCACATGGATAGAGGGTTGGGAGGGGATGATGCACGTTCAATATTTTTTTTTCAAAATCCAAGATGGCGGCATGGCGGCCATTTTTGTTGTGTTTTTTAAGCTTTTTTCTCTATTTTATGTTACCACCCCTCACTCCAACATGGTTCAAGCTACACTTTTTATATCTGGCACATGGATAGAGGGTTTTAATGGGATGTTGCACGTTCAATATTTTTTTTCCAAAATTTGTCTGTCCATCTGTCCGTCCGTCCATCTGTCTGTCTGTCTGTTTTTTTATGTTACCACCTCTCCCTCCAACATGCTTTAAGCTACACCTTTCATATTTGGTACATGGATAAATGGTTCTGAGGGGATGATGCCCGCTCAAATTTTTTTTTCTAAATCCAAGATGGCGGAATGGCGGCCATTTTTGTTGTGTTTTTTAAGCTTTTTTCTCTATTTTCATGTTACCACCCCTCCCACCAACATGGCTCAAGCTACACTTTGCATATTTGGCACATGGATAGAGGGTTGGGAGGGGATGATGCACGTTCAATATTTTTTTTTCAAAATCCAAGATGGCGGCATGGCGGTCATTTTTGTTGTGTTTTTTAAGCTTTTTTCTCTATTTTATGTTACCACCCCTCACTCCAACATGGTTCAAGCTACACTTTTTATATCTGGCACATGGATAGAGGGTTTTAATGGGATGTTGCACGTTCAATATTTTTTTTCCAAAATTTGTCTGTCCATCTGTCCGTCCATCCATCTGTCTGTCTGTCTGTTTTTTTATGTTACCACCTCTCCCTCCAACATGCTTTAAGCTACACCTTTCATATTTGGTACATGGATAAATGGTTCTGAGGGGATGATGCCCGCTCAAATTTTTTTTTCTAAATCCAAGATGGCGGAATGGCGGCCATTTTTGTTGTGTTTTTTAAGCTTTTTTCTCTATTTTCATGTTACCACCCCTCCCACCAACATGGCTCAAGCTACATTTTGCATATTTGGCACATGGATAGAGGGTTGGGAGGGAATGCTTTAAGCTACACCTTTCATATTTGGTACATGGATAAATGGTTCTGAGGGGGATGATGCACGTTCAATATTTTTTTTTCAAAATCTAAGATGGCGGCATGGCGGCCATTTTTGTTGTGTTTTTTAAGCTTTTTTCTCTATACCTTTCATATTTGGTACATGGTTAAATGGTTCTGAGGGGATGATGCACGCTTAAGCTTTTTTCTCTATACCTTTCATATTTGGTACATGGATAAATGGTTCTGAGGGGATGTTGCACGCTCAAATTTTTTTTTCTAAATCCAAGATGGTGGAATGGCGGCCATTTTTGTTGTGTTTTTTAAGCTTTTTTTTCTCCATTTTCATGTTACCACCCCTCCCACCAACATGGTTCAAGCTACACTTGGCATATTTGGCACATGGATAGAGGGTTGGGAGGGGATGATGCATGTTCAATATTTTTTTTTCGAAATCCAGGATGGCGGCATGGCGGCCATTTTTGTTGTGTTTTTTAAGCTTTTTTCTCTATTTTATGTTACCACCCCTCACTCCAACATGGTTCAAGCTTCACTTTTTATATCTGGCACATGGATAGAGGGTTGTAATAGGATGTTGCACATTCAATATTCTTTTTCCAAAATTTGTCCGTCCATCTGTCAGTCCGTCCATCTATCTGTCTGTTTTTTATGTTACCACCTCTCCCTACGACATGCTTTAAGCTACATCTTTCATATTTGGTACATGGATAAATGGTTCTGAGGGGATGATGCACGCTCAAAATTTTTTTCTCAAAATCCAAGATGGTGGAATGGCGGCCATTTTTGTTGTGTTTTTTAAGCTTTTGTTCTCTATTTTCATGTTACCACCCCTCCCACCAACATGGTTCAAGCTACCCTTTGCATATTTGGCACATGGATAGAGGGTTGGGAGGGAATGATGCACATTCAATATTTTTTTTTCAAAATCCAAGATGGCGGCCATTTTTGTTGTGTTTTTTAAGCTTTTTTCTCTATTTTATGTTACCACCCCTCACTCCAACATGGTTCAAGCTACACTTTTTATATCTGGCACATGGATAGAGGGTTGTAATGGGTTGTTGCACGTTTAATATTTTTTTCTCCAAAATTCAAGATGGCGCCATGGCAACCATTTCTGTTGTGTTTTTTAAGCCTTTTTCTCTATTTTATGTTACCACTGCTCCCTCCAACATGGTTGAAGCTGCACTTTTCATATATGGTACATGGATAAAGAGGTTGTGAGGGGATTATGCATGCTCAATATTTTTTTTCAACATCTAACATCTGTCTATCTGTCCGTCTGTCTGTCTGTCTGTCTGTTTTTATGTTATCACCTCTCCCTCTAATATGCTTCAAGCTGCACCTTTCATATTTGGTACATGGATAAATGGTTCTGAGGGGATGATGCACAGCCAATATTTATTTTTCAAAATCCAAGATGGCAGAATGGCGGCCATTTTTGTTGTGTTTCTTAAGCTTTTTTTCTCTATTTTATGTTACCACCCCTCCCTCCAACATGGTTCAAGCTACGCCTTTCATATATGGTACATGGATAAAGGGTTGTGAGGGGATTCTGCACGCTCAATATTTTTTTTTCAAAATCCAAGATGCTTTTATACTCTAGTGTCTTCTGTGACAAAAACACCTTATGTCACAAAAGCACCGTAGGGGACTAATACCACCTCGGTGGTCAAACACTTGTTTTTATTTAAGAAAATATAATCAGATAGAAAAATCGGCTTTGGTTTACTTCACAGCTCTCTCAGTACTAAAATATGCTGTAATAATATTGTGCCATATCAACTTATCGGGTTTATTTTATACAAAAACGTCGAAAGAGTGAGAATGGGAGGTCAGACCTGCCAGTCTATTCAAGTCAGTTTACCAACTTGAATTCCCTGTTTCTCCCCAGAAGACGGAGAAACTACCTCCTATATACCCTATTGGACATGAACAGTCCGTGCAAAGTAACATGGACTGCCCGAGTTACCAAAGCAGTCAAAAAAGCTTTATTGTTTGACATGCAGTAACGCTTGTAGTGCATGAAATATTTCAGTACGGATTCACGTGTTTCCCATGAGAAACATCGATGAAATAATTTAAGGCGACTGCTAAACGAATTTTATGTGTATTTTAACCGGAATAAATATTGACCCGTTACACATGTTTTGTAGTTTCCTGAATCACAGGCCTGTGGAAACTGCATGAATGTTCCTTTGGATGGTGCAAAGTATACATTTTGACATTTTTGACATAAATGGCCATTTAAGCAAGTTTTGTGACATTAACTGAATTTCAAGGTGCATAGTCTCAAGGGTGTACATCTGCATACTCCCACTTGCTAGTCAAGTAAAAATATAAGGAACCAACAAGGAAATTTCATGCTGATGGATGACAGGTCGTCATACTACATGTGGGGTCTTAAAGTTCCTACTGACAGGGTTCCCCGGGCATGGGCTGTGATTCCCCCGGCTTTCACCCTGACTCTGACCCAGTCCACAACCAGTATTCTCCAGTATTCTCCAGCTACTTGGTCTCTGCGGTTCGGTGACGGATCTCATTCCTCTAGGTCGGCTGCATGTCATACCTCTCCAACACTTTCTGCTCAGTCGTTGGAGGCCGATTGTCAATCCTCAAGATCTGGTGCTTCAGTTACTAGCATTTCTTCATCGTCACCTTCTTCTCTGGACAAATGTTCAGTGGATTATGCAGAGAGTTCTGTTGGACTTGCCCATATCCGATCGTGTTCTGTCGGCAGATGCCAGCGATCTCGGATGGGGCACGACGTTGGATCCTCTAGGTCTTTCCCTTCATGGTGTACGGGATCAGAATCAAGCAGCTCTTCACATCAACCAGAAGGAGCTTCTTGCTCTTCTTCAGAGTTTCCGGCAGTGGATCCCCCACCTTTCAAATCGTCAGGTCCTTCTGTTGTTCGACAATGGTCTCTTTCATTTGGAACCAGGGCAGCATGCACTCGGTTGTCATGTACGAACTGGTTCAGGATCTTCTACTGCTAGCTCAGGATGTCAACGCCGGAGTGGTGGTTCGACACATTCCTGGTCATCTGAATGACCTTGCCGACAACCTGTCCCAACGTGACAGGGTCATTTCCACTCAGTGGATGCTTACAGGGCAGTGTTCAAGTCGCTTTGCGATCTCTGGGGTCGTTCCCACATCAATCTTTTTGTTACCCGATAAGTGGATACTTTCGTGTCCCTGTGTCTAGATCCTCTGGCTTTTGCCGTCGACGCTGTCCATTGATTGGAACAGTCTTGTCGGCTACACCTTCCCGCCACTGCCGATTCTGCCTCAGGTCCTTGCCAAGATATACGAACCTGCAATTGTCTAATCATTCTGATCGCTCCCCTGTCACCTCAGCCGGTGTGGATCAATCAGCGCCGCTTTCTGTTGACGGTGGTTCTGACACGTATCCCTCTATGTCATGACCTTCTTTGTCAAGGTCACCCGAGGAGGTTGCATGTCGACCCAACTTCATAGTGCCTTCACGCATATCTTTGTTGAGTCTTGTCTCTCTCCGTAGAGGTTTTTTTGGATGAGCAGTGAAGTACATTTCTTCTTCAAGGCAGAACTCCACTGATTTAACCTATGTGGCTAGATGGAAGGTCTTCTGTCGATGGTGTTCTGATCACTTTGTTGATTATGCTGATCCTTTGGTAACAAAGATTGGAGAGTTTCTGGTATATCTGTTTGATTCTCGGAGTCTTCAACCTGTTACCGTCAAAGGGTACAGGTCCATGCTTTTGTATGTGGGAAAGCATCATATCGGCACTAATCCATACCTCTCCAAGCTTAGTCGGCACTTTTCTTTAGGAAGACCTAGGATTTTGCAGCTGACCCCAAGATGGAATCTTTCTTGGGTGCTGCTTTGCTTGGTGGCAGGGAGGGGGATGTGATGTTCAAACCTTTATCCCAGGTGGATATGTGTTTTCTCACATACATGACGGGTTTTCTGATGGCATTTTCCTCAGCCAGAAGGGTTGGTGAGCTTCACACCCGCTCGGTTGATCCGGCCTTTTTCAGGAGTTCTGCCAACAGTGTTACTTTTACCACTGATTGCTCCTTTCTGGTCAAGAATCAGATGCCAGAAACTACTACATCTCCTATCTGTATCAGGGCTCTTCCTTTTGCTGATGGTAATCGCCCTTTGCTCTGTCCGGTTTGTGCAAAATCATATTTATCTCAACCAGACACAGTTCATTAGGAAAGCCGGGAAAAGATTTTTTCTGTCGCTTATGCCTGGTCGATAGAAGATCTCTCCTCAATCCATTTCTCGGTGGATTTGTCTTCACGCATCCTACACCCATCTAGCGACTAGTGACTGATAATTACCAATCTTATTTTTGCCCACGAGGTATGTGCCTTGTCATTCTCCAATGTCTGACTAGTTTTGATCTACATTAATTTAAGTCGTCAGAAGTTAATTACAAAATGTATTTATCAATAGGTATTTTTGAAAAACTGATTGGTGAGGACCCACAGACAACTAACTGTAACAGACGAAATCAAGATTAAGAAAACATAATGCCTCTGAATGAAATGCACATACAATTGTTTACAGAGTTATGACCCTTTTCATAAAACTTATCAATTGCATTCAGGTTTGGATTTGAATCACCAGTTCAGACTAAACATACACTAATTTTCCCCTCCCCTCTCCCTACTTCCCAAACAAAGCAGCACCCAAGAAAGATTCCATCTTGGGGTAGGCTGCAAAATTCTAGGTCTTTTCAAAGAAAAGTGCCGAATAAGCTTAAACAGGTACGGATTGGTGCAGATATGATGCTTTCCCACATACGAAAAGTGTGAAAGTGAAGCATCCACTCAGTGGAAATGACCCTGCTTCGTCGGGACAGGGAGTCGGCTAGGACATTCAGATGACCGGGTATGTGACGAACCACCACACCTTCACTGACATCCTGAACTAGCAATAGAAGATCCCGAGCCAATTTTTAAATGAGAACCGAGTGCGTGTTGCCCTGGTTCTGAATATAAGAGACCATTGCCGAGTTTTCGAACAACAGAAGGACCTGATGGTTTGAAATGTGGGGGATCCACTGCCGGAAACTAAGAAGAGCCAGAAGCTCCTTCTGGTTGATGTGAAGAGCTGCTTGATCCTGGTCCCATACAGCATGAAGGGAAAGACCTAGAGGATCCAACTTCGCACCCCACCCGAGATAGCTGGCATATGCCGCCAGAACACAATCGGATGTGGGCAAGTCCAGTGGAACTCCCTGCATAATCCACTGGACATTTGTCCAGGCAAGAAGGTGACAATGAAGAGATGCTGGTAACTGAAGACCCAGAACTGGTAAACTCTCCTCAGAAAAGCGAACTTGAGATACTTTCGAGATGTCCCCAGAATCGGAACGTGAAAGTAAGCAACTCGTAGGTTGATGCTGGAAGCGAAATCTCCCTGGGAAATGGAACTGACCTGAAAATATCCATGCTGAACTTGGGAGCAATGATGGACTGGTTCAGGATACTCAGATAGATAATCGGTCAGAGTCGGCCATCCTTCTTCGCCACCAAGAACAGGCGGGAATTAAATTCCACTGAATGAATGTTCTTGATGACCTCGATCTTCCCTTTGACAGGAGATTGTCTATCTCCGTGATCAAAAGTTCCCAATGTGAATCGTTTGAAGGAACTTGGGTTGGAAGAGGCACTCTTGACAGAGTGGGGTGCCTCCGAAAAGATATCCACAGACCGGACCGAACAACATCTAACACCCAAGGATCGGATGTGATCGTGGCCCAACGGTCTGCAAACTCTGATATCCTTCCTCCAACCTGGGATGAATCTAGGTGAAAGTCTTCATTGTCTTGGAACTCAGCTTTGAGTTGCATGCTGCAAAAGCTTTGACCACCTGTACCGACTGGTACAGTCGAAGGCACCCAGAAGTATCCTGAACCAGTCTATCATTGCTCCCAGATTCAGCATGGAGACTTTCAGGTTGGTTGCATTTCCCAGGGAGATTTTGCTTCCAGCATTGACCTGGGAGTCGCTTACTTTCACGTTCCGATTCTGGGGACATCTCGAAAGTATCTCAAGTTTGCTTTTCTGGGGAGAGTTTACCAGTTCAGGTCATGCTCTTGGGTGCAACCTGCCTCCTTGGGACTTCACCCGACTGATGTCGCATGTGATAGCCTTCCATTGCACACAGTCCAAGGTGACTACTTCGGCGTATCTGGACAATATCCTCCAGAGGCACTTCAATGCTGCTCTTTTGGAGTCGGATGTCAACACACTGTTGAGCCTGCTCACGTCGCTGGGGCTCCAAGTCAACGAGGAGAAGTTGGACCTGGTCCCTTTTTAATCATTTTGTCATCTGGGGATGGATTTCTGCACTCCGATGAATATGGTGGCGGTTCCCTGGGAGAGGGCTATGATTCCCTTGGGTTTTGTCCTAATTCTGACTCAGTCCACGTCCACAACAGCTCGGAGTATTTTCTGGCTGCTCGGTCTCTGCAGTTCGGTGACGGATCTCATTCATCTAGGTGGCTGCATGTCATACCTCTCCAACACTTTCTGCTCAGTCACTGGAGGCCGAATGTCGATCCTCTGCATCTGGGTCTTCAGTTACCAGCATCTCTTCATTGTCACCTTCTTTCCTGGACAAATGTTCAGTGGAATATGCAGAGAGATCCATTGGACTTGCCCATACCCGATTGTGTTCTGATGGCAGATGCCAGCGATCTCTGATGGGGTGCGACGTTGGATCCTCTAGGTCTTTCCCTTCATGGTGTACGCGACCAGGATCAAGCAGCTCTTCACATCAACCAGAAGGAGCTTCTGGCTCTTCTTCTGAGTTTCGGCAGTGGATCCCCCACATTTCGAATCGTCAGGTCCTTCTGTTGTTCGACAATTCGACATGGGTCTGTTACAATCGGAACCAGGGCGGCAAGTACTCGGTTCTCATGTAAGAATTTGCTTGGGATCTTCTACTGGTAACTTGGGATGTCAATGCTGGTGTGGTGGCTCGTCACATACCTGGTCATCGGAATGTCCTAGCTGACTCCCTGAACTGACAGGGCAGGGTCATTTCCACTGAGTGGGTGCTTCAGAGGGCTGTGTTCCAGTCGCTTTGCGATCTCTGGGGTCATCCCCACATCGATCTTTTTACGGCCCATTGGAATGATCAGGTGGACACTTTCGTGTACCTGTGTCCAGATCCTCTGGCTTTCGCCATGGATGCTCTGTCACTCGATTGGAATGGGCTTGTCGGATACACCTTCCCACCGGGTCCGATTCTGCCTCAGGTTCTAGCCAAGGTACGAACCTGGAGTTGTTGAATCATTCTTATCACTCCCCTGTCGCCTCAGTGGGTGTGGATCAAACAGCTCCACTCTCTGTTGGTGGCAGTTCTGACACGTCTCCCACTACATCGCGACCTTCTTTGTACAGGTCTCCTGAGGAGGTTTCATGTCGACCCGACATCATTGTGCCTTCACGCATATCTTTGTCGGGTCATGTCTCCTCGTAGAGGTTTTTCGAGACGAGCAGTGGAGTGCATTTCTTCTTCAAGGTGGCACTCCACTGGTTTAGCCTATGTGGCTAAGTGGAAGGTCTTCTGTCGATGGTGTGCTGATCACTCTGTTAATTATGCTGATCCTTCGATAACACAGTTTGGAGAGTTTCTGGTATATCTGTTTGATTTTTGGGGCCTCCAACCTATTATCGTCAAAGGGTACAGGTCCATGCTTTTGGAGACCTTTTCGTATGTGGGAAAGCAGCGTATCAGCATTAATCCGTACCTGTTCAAGCTTATTCGGCACTTTTCTTTGAAAAGGCCTAGAATTTTGCAGCCTACCCCAAGATGGAATCTTTCTTGAGTGCTGCTTTGCTTGGTGGGCAGGGAGAGTTGAGGGGAAAATTAGTGTATGTTTAGTCTGAACTGGTGATTCAAATCCAAACCTGAATGTAATTGATAAGTTTCATGAAAAGGGACATAACTCTGTAAACAATCGTATGTCCATTTCATTCAGAGGCATTATGTTTTCTTAATCTTGATTTCTTCTGTTACAGTTCGTAGTCTACAGGTCCTCACCAATCAGTTTTTAAAAAAAACTGTCGATGGTGTGCTGATCACTTTGTTGATTATGTTGATCCTTTGGTAACAAAGATTGGAGAGTTTCTGGTATATTTGTTTGATTCTCTGAGTCTCCAACCTGTTACCGTCAAAGGGTACAGGTCCATGCTTTTGTATGTGGGAAAGCATCATATCGGCACTAATCCATACCTCTCCAAGTTTAGTCGGCACTTTTCTTTAGGAAGGCCTAGGATTTTGCAGCTGACCCCAAGATGGAATCTTTCTTGGGTGCTGCTTTGCTTGGTGTATTCTAACCGGAATAAATATCGACCCTTTACACATGTTTAGTAGTTTCCTGCATCACAGGCCTGTGGAAACTGCATGAATGTTCCTTTGGATGGTGCAAAGTATACATTTTGACATTTTTGACGTAAATGGCCATTTAAGCAAATTTTTTGACATTAACTGAATTACAAGGTGCATAGTTTCAAGGGTGTACATCTGTGCATACTCCCACTTGCAAGTCAAGTAAAAATATGTGGAACCAACAAGGAAATTTCCTGCTGATGGATGACAGGTCATCATACTACATGTGGGGTCCTAAAGTTCCTACTGACAGGGTTCCCCGGGCGAGGGCTGTGATTCCCTGACTCCGACCCAGTCCACGACCAGTATTCTCCAGCTACTTGGTCTCTGCCGTTCGGTGATGGATCTCATTCCTCTAGGTTGGCTGCTTTTCATACCTCTCCAACACTTTTTGCTCAGTCGTTGGAGGCCGATTGTCGATCCTCAAGATCTGGTGCTTCAGTTACTAGCATTTCTTCATCGTCACCTTCTTCCCTGGACAGATGTTCAGTGGATTATGCAGAGAGTTCTGTTGAACTTGCCCGTATCCAATCGTGTTCTGTCGGCGGATGCCAGCAATCTCGGATGGGGCACAATATTGGATCCTCTAGGTCTTTCCCTTCATGTTGTATGGGACCAGAATCAAGCAACTCTTCACATCAACCAGAAGGAGCTTCTTGCTCTTCTTCAGAGTTTCCGGCAGTGGATCTCCCACTTTTCAAATCGTCAGGGCCTTCTGTTGTTCAACAATGGTCTCTTTCATTTGGAACCAGGGCAGCATGCACTCGGTTGTCATGTACGAACTGGTTCAGGATCTTCTACTGCTAGCTCAGGATGTCAACGCCGGGGTGGTGGTTCGACACATTCCCGGTCCGCTGAATGTCCTAGCCAACTTGCTGTCCCAACGTGACAGGGTCATTTCCACTGAGTGGATGCTTTACAGGGCAGTGTTCCAGTTGCTTTGTGATCTCTGGGGTCATCCCCACATCAATCTTTTTGTGACCTGTTGGAACCATCAAGTGGACACTTTTGTGTTCCTGTGTCTAGATCCTCTGGCTTTTGCAGTCGTCACTCTGTCAATTGATTGGAAGAGTCTTGTTGGCTACGCCTTCCCGCCACTGCCGATTCTGCCTCAGGTCCTCGCCAAGATACGAACCTGCAATTGTTGAATCATTTTGATCGCTCCCCTGTTGCCTCAGTGGGTGTGGATCAATCAGTGCCGCTCTCTTTTGTCGGCAGTTCTGACATGTCTCCCTCTACGTCATGACCTTCTTTGTCAAGGTCACCCGAGGAGGTTGCATGTCGACCCAACTTCATAGTGCCTTCACGCATATCTTTGTTGGGTCCTGTCTCTCTCCGTAGAGGTTTTTTGGGACGAGCAGTGAAGTACATTTCTTCTTCAAGGCGGCACTCAACTGATTTAACCTATGTGGCTAGATGGAAGGTCTTCTGTCGATGGTGTGCTGATCACTGTTGATTATGCTGATCCTTTGGTAACACAGATTGGAGAGTTTCTGGTATATCTGTTTGATTCTCGGAGTCTCCAACCTGTTACCATCAAAGGGTACAGGTCCATGCTTTTGTATGTGGGAAAGCATCATATCGACACTAATCCATACCAGTCCAAATTTTGTCAGCACTTTTCTTTGGAAAGGCCTAGGATTTTGCAGCTTACCCCAAGATGGAATCTTTCTTGGGTGCTGCTTTGCTTGGTGGCAGGGAGGGTGATGTCCTGTTCAAACCTTTATCCCAGGTGGATATGTGTGTTCTCACAAGTCGGCTTTTCTAATGGTATTTGCCTCAGCTAGAAGGGTTGGTGAGCTTCACACCCTCTCGGTTGATCTGGTCTTTTTCATGAGCTCCGCCAGCAGTGTTACTTTTACCACTGATTGCTCCTTTCTGGTCAAGAATCAGATGCCAAAAACTACTCCACCTCATATCTGCACATCCAGCATGTGTCGATGTGCTAGTGCACAATGTGTCACACCCCTATCCTATAAGAGACCTTTGGGTAACATAGCAACCACATGCTATCATAGAAACCAAGATGGATGCCTCCAGTATACAAAATGGACTACGAAAACACGCATCACCCTAACAGCACATGCTGCGCATGTAAACTTACACCAAGCATCACTATGGGGATGACGTCACGACATGGCCACTCACACAGGTTACCATGACAACACATGATGCAACTGGGTCATGTGACTATGATGAATTTTTATCCCAGGTGGATATGTGTTTTCTCACATACTAAACGGCTTTTCTGATGGCATTTGCTTCAACCAGAAGGGTTACTGAGCTTCATGCCCTCTAGGTTGATCCGGGCTTTTTTTCAGGAGCTCCGTCAAGAGTGTTACTTTTACAACTGATTGCACCTTTCTGGCCAAGAATCAGATGCCAGAAACTTCTCCACCTCCTATCAGCACATCCAGCATGTGTCGATGTGCTAGTGCACAATGTATCACATTGTGCCTTTTCACATAAGCACGATTGAATGCACACAAACTTTTGTATGTATCTGATATAAACATCTTTGTGAATATATTGCAACAATATCGGACAATTAACCTCTTTTTATGACGGTTGATCCAGGATTTTTCAGGAGCTCCGCCAACAGTGTTACTTTTACCACTGATTGCTTCTTTCTGGCCAAGAGTCAGATGTCAGAAACTACACCACCTCCTATCAGCACATCCAGCATGCGTCGATGTGCTAGTGCACAATGTGTTGTCACATTGTGCCTTTTCACATAAGGATGATTGAATGCACACAAACTTTTGTATGTATCTGACATAAACATCTTTGTGAATATATTGCAACCATATCGGACAATTAACCTCTTTTCATGACAAAAAACATTGTTAGCACCACAACTTAACCCTTTACTTAACATAATGGTGCAAAATGCCTGGCATTATTCACGAAAAAAGCCATTCTAATATTCGTTTTTCGATTTTAGTCTTTAATGATGCCTCATTGGAACATGATTATTAAGTTCATTTCAGTGTGTTTGGGGGGTGGGGGGAGGGAAATAGAACTGTTTAGTTATTAAAGATTTTTTGTGTGCAGGTATCATCCTGATTATTACCTTTTTAGCTCCCCTGACTGAAACTCAAGAGGAGCTTTTAAAAAAAAAAAATTATCACTTTCTGTCCGTCGTCCATCTGAAATAAACTTTACATTATCGACTTCTCCTCCTAAACCCCTGGGCCAAATTGAACTGAATTTGATATGCATGGTCCTTTTCAAATGTCAGTTCAAGTTTATTCAAATAATGTTCCCATGCTCCATAGGGAGGGGGTGGTGGAAAATGCTGCAGATTCACATTTGTTCAATCGAGCACCTGGGTTAATATTTGGGCACCCTGTGGTAGCCAGAATTTTGACTTAGTGCTATATGAGGAAATGTCTTTAAAAATCTCCTTCTCCAGATTTAGAATCAGAATGCTTTCATATTTGGTGTACAACATCTCTAGGAGGGTCAGATTCAAGTCAAATCAGGTCCCTGGGTTTATATTTGGGCTTCCTGTGGTAGCCTAAATTTTAACTTAGTGCATATGGGGGATAATCTTTAAAAATATTCTTCTGCAGATCCACCGATCAGAATGCTTTCATATTTGGTATAGAACATCTGTATGGGAGGGTGCAGATTAAAGATTGTTCAAATCCAGTCCCTGGGTTAATAGTTGGGCCTCCTATGGTAGCCAGAATTTTAACTTGGTGCAATATGGGTGATAATCTTTAAAAATCTGCTTCAGATTCACTCGTAAGAATGCTTTCATATTTGGTATACAACATTTCTAGGGGAGGGTGGGGGCAGATTAAACTTTGTTCAGAACCGGTCCCCGGGTTAATATTTGGGCTCCCTATGGTAGCTTGAATTTTAACTTGGTGCAATATGAGGAAATTTCTTTAAAAATCTTCTTCAGATCCAGCAGTCAGAAAGCTTTCATGTTTGGTATACAACATCTCTAGGGGAGCCCAATTCAAGTTTGTTCAAATCGGGTCCCTGTGTTATTTGGCCTCCCTATGGTAGCCCAAATTTTGCCTTAGTGGAATATGGGTGATAATCTTTAAAAATCTTCAGATCCACCAGTAAGAATGCTTTCATATTTGGTATACAGCAGATTAAAGTTTGTTCAAATCCGGTCCTTGGGTTAATATTTGGGCTCCCTATGGTAACCTGAACTTTAACTTTGTGCAATATGTGGAAATTTCTTTAAAAATCTTCTTCAGATTCAGCAGTCAGATTGCTTTTATATTTGGTATACAACATCTCTAGGGTGGAGGGGTCAGATACAGGTTTGTTCAAATCAAGATTCCTGGGTTAATATTTTGCCCCTGTAAGGGAGCCGAAATTTTTACTTTAAAAATCTTCTTCTTCAGATCCACCAGTTAGAATCTTTTGATATTTGGTATACAGCATCCTTTGGGAGGTCAGATCTAAGTTTGTTCAAATTAAGTCCCTGGGTTAACATTTGGGGGGAGGGTGCAAAATTTGTAATATTCTCAAAATTTTCTTATCCAAAACCACCAGTCAGAATCTTGGGATATTTGTATACAACATCCTTCAAGTTTGTTTCAGTCAAGTCCATTGGTTGATATTTGGGCTCCCCAGTTTTCCATTACTGAAAATCTGGGCATTATTTCTGTGGTAGCATCCCAATACCAGAAAAAAATCATCTTGCATGAACAGCAGAGATAAAAATAATTCAATAACTTCATTCCTCTGTTGTGTTAAATGGTTATTAAATCCTTCTTTAAACAATTTTGGTCAGGTGAGTGCCTCAGGCCCCATGGGGTCTTTTGTTTTAACCCTCTGCACACTGATGTCGAAATATCAAAATTTCAAGAATCAAATTTTTTCCATAATGCAACTAGGAATGTAGTCAATTCAGTCTTGTTTAACAGAGCTAATGGAGATCTTTAAAACTAAAATGAATTGGTTAAATTCCAGGCTGCATTATGAGAAAAAGTTGCAGCTTGAAACTTTGATATTTTGACATCAGAGTACAAATGATTAATTTAACTTTCCATATTTATGGCCCAGATCAGCAAATGTGTACCTGTTAGCTTACAGCAACACAAAATCAGTGATTCATTAAAAAGAGACCTTACAGATGACAATTTAACATTCTCATTCTAAATATGACTTCAAGTTATAGGTTTCTGAATTCTGTCAATAACCAGTGACAGATTATTTTTCCACCTGACATCATGGATCCATCAAAAGAACTAAACTCCACTCATTTTTCGCAATCGGCAAATTGAAACATTGCATTCTGACGAAGATCAGTGTAGAAGCTGCAGTGACGACCGATAAATGAAATATCAATTGGAAAATACTGTTATTCAAATTCACCAAAATTAACAAAATTAAACTTATTATATAAAGGGGGAGTGATTTTATAAAATACTCAAGTTCTGACTTTGAAGCAAATATCTGTCAGATAACGGCAGTTAATTTCTTAAAAACATGAATAAATAATGTATCGATCTGTCACACATGTTTACCAATCACACCTGAGTATTGTTTTTGTTTCTATTTCAAGCAGATGATCAATAAATAAAGAGTTTTTAAGTTTCAAATTTTCTGTGTGTAATGTTTGAATTCTTAAATTAATGGATTCCATGTCATAGATAAACACAGTACACCACGATGTGTGAGTGCATTCGTCCGTATGACACTCATGTCATCGCAAAAGGATTGAATTTGAGGCTGTCCTTCTCGTATCCTTTTGCGCTGGTGCTTGTGCCATATTGACAAACACATTCACCCATCAAGACATTCTGTGTGAGTAGTAGGCAAAGCAACCACCAGTTTACATTTGGACTAAGAGGTCAGTACCCACCAGGCTGGTTGGTAAGTAATAAGCTTTTGTAACTCAACTACCATTATTCTTTTAAGAGTAACTGCCATTGAATTTCATTCCAGATTCCTCCTCGATGTGTTCAAAATACCTACAGTGCCACAAACTATTGAATGCTGGGCCAACAGATCAAGAGAGAATCTGGTGCAGGAGCCATGTTTCAAACACAGACCCTCTAGTACAAAAAAGCATACGATGAAACTTAGAAATCTGGGTCATCCAATACTGATCTTTAATCCATTTCTCCTGTAAGTGATCTTCATACCTCGGCCACACCCTCAACTTTAATATTTTCTTTTTTACTCAACGATTTTCTTTATTAATCAAACAACTGTACTTTTCTTTTTGAATACATATGTGTCAACAGTTTATATCATCATTTGTATGTTTGCATGATTTTTGTCAATTCACTTTCAGCCATGGTACCCAGACATTTCCCAATGTGGACATTTCCCCATGCAATTTAGGCTGGACATTTCCACATCGGACATTTCCCTATGCTGCTTAATCAAAAAACGTACATTTCCCCATGTGGAAATTTCCCCATCCATTACATGTATTCTCCATTTAAAACCCGTCTTCGTCAAACCCAGTGATCACTCTGTAATATACAGGTCCACCACCCGCCTATCAAGGCTAATTATAGATGAGTGGGAAAACCAGACTTCAAACAGAACGCTGATGACATGCATCAATGGATAGTAGCGAGTGGTGCAGTGGTATAATATAGTTACGCAATTAAACTCCTGATCGCAAACTTAAACAATAAACAAAAAAAATATGTTTGAAAACACAACATTATTTAATTACGATGACGTTACTACGTTCATGCCATGTCAACTCTCACACTGGTCCTCACCCGAGGGTTCAACCGACATCAGCCAAGAGACCATCGCGACGCAACCGGTGACACCTGCCGAGTACCTGAACCTGTTCCTCCTTCAACATGCCTAGACATGTGAGAATTGATCATTTACAGTCTCTGAGGGTCGAAAGGGGCTTGTTCCCCATACCGTCCCTGCGTGCCTTGTGAAACGATTCCTTTTGATGCCATGTCATTTAAAAAATGGACATTTCCCCATTCTCATTTTACATAAATGGCTTGGTTAATTATACTTTCTAAAGGAGTACCGGCAGGCAGTATTGTTTTATTAACTGGTAGAGTGCTATTATTTTTGGTCATCCAAATTTGTCCACGTCTCTTTGTCTTGTTACTATTTATGGGAGAGTGCTACTTGGCACTCTCCCATAAATTATAACAAGGCAAACCCTCACAGACTAAATAATTTTAATTCCAAACTAATATGAAGCATATCCACAGAATATGAAGATATCAAGTTGCGGAGCCTGCACTCCAGAATAAAGCCCAAATATGAGCTTTCAGCACTCGACCAGTTAATAACCTGTTCTGTTGGTATTTCTCCCTTTCTTTTAAGCCAACTTTCATATTGTGATTAGAATTGCTCGCTTTGCCCTGTGCCGACATTATTAAAATTTTGATTTAAGTGTTTATGGCATAATAAGTTGAAGGATAATGCTAATCAAGACTCACATCATATGGATGTTTTCTTTGGAATTTCAGTATTTATTCAACTCTGAATAAACTCTTATTGGTGTTATTAATTAGTTATGAACAATTGTTCATTATTTGTTCTGGCAAGTTGTTTTTATCAAAAGTCTCTGTTAAGATGTCTCACAAACAATCATGCCTTCATTGTATTGAAATTCTATGAATGCATCATTGTTTATCAAACAACTCGAAACAAGGAAGTGTAGTGCCATCGGAAATAAGTCACTCCAAATACAAAAAAAAAAGTAGACTGCTATACAAAAAAACCCAACTTACTTTATTCAAAATAATTCTTGTGCAACTGAATAAAAATTTGAATTTTTTTGCTTCCAAAACATTGATTATGACCCCTCATAGGAGTGTCTCTGCGACCCCAATGAGATTGAAATCTAAAAATGAAAATTTTTATTTAGTTGTACGAGAAATATTCTGCAAGCGTAAAATGGGACACAAACTTAGAAAATAGAAAGAAATTTACGTGGTAACATAGCGACCAAAACTGCCCAGAACTATACACAAAAATAGACATATACTTTTTGGGTGTTTTTATACAAAACATCTCGTATAACTGAATAAAAACTTTCATTCACAAAACCAACATTTATGTCCAATGGGGAAATGTCTGCTCCCCACCCCCCACCCTCAATGGCAAAATGTCTGGGATTCTTCAGCCACAAATGGAGTTTCTGACACTGCAGTATATGGGGAAAAATAAGTGTGTTGTTTACAAAAAAATTCTATCTTCTGTTGTGAGTAAATTATTTTATGAAAAGAATTTAATAATAATGTTACTTGAAGCTAAACAGACTGTATTATTATTATATTAGACAAGTTATGTATAAATGAACTCCTTTCCTCATGATATCCTACTGCAGCCAGGGAAGTAGTATAATGCAGCATTCTGTTGGCCCACCAACCCATCGATCTATTTGAAGAGGATTTCAAAAAAGAGCATTAGTTTATGTTGGAATTGAATTTACAAAATGAGTTTAGAAAAGTAGGTCAGAACAAAACATTTGGCAAGGCCAAGACCCAATCAACTGGACAGGTGTTGCAAATTCCACTATATACACAGAGGGGACAAGTTGAAGATTTGATTTATCACTTGATCCAAAACCCACTAACCGATGCCCAAGTGGATCGAGAAACAAACATTGCTTCCCATAAGACCAGGCCCAAAGCTGGGATGGGGGGGGGGGGGGGGGGGGGGGAGATGTCCCCCCATAACTATACCTCTCAGAAGTTTTTGTTGTCCATAGGAAAAATGGTTGGTTGCCAACACTTTCCCTGAAAGCCACTAAATTTGAACTAGAGTAATGTCATGCATGCAGCCTGACTGTCCCAGCAATGGCAATGCTTAGACACAAAATAGTCGGAGCCGTTTTTTGTTAACCGTTTACCTAACAAATCTGCCATATCTTCACTCGTGATATACAAAATTTGCTATTCAAATTTTATTTTTTCATTTCTCTACTCCAAAACATACCTCATGACCTATTAATGGAACAAGCTTGATGAGCTTGTTCCAGTAAGGACTAATAAGCCATGGTTAGAAGGAAAAAATGAAAAAATCTGATGTTTCAGAAAAATAATTTGTACTGTTGGCTTCAACTTGTGTTAGGTAAAGGATTAAAGATGCAGTACATAAAGCAATGTTGGGCTATAGGAGTCAATTTTCTTTTTAGCATGTAAGAACTCCCAATCCTTCAAAATGCATTTTGTGAATAATTGCCTTAGTGACACACGTGTGTGTGTGTGGGGGGGGGGGGGGGTATATTTGGTATGCAGTGGTGGTGTGTTATAGTAGTCTATTTTTAGCTCAATGTTGACGTAAGTCAAATTTTTAGCTCAACTTTGACATGAGTCAAATTTGAGGTTATGCCATGGCCAGTCGTCCGTTGTCCGTCCATCTGTCCGTCAATAAGGCTCGGCTAGAGGCCCTATTTATGAACCGATCTTTACGAAACTTCTTGAGTACCTTTGTTATCACCGTGGGACAAGAACGAGTGTTTTGGGGTGCGGTCCAAAATTCAAGATGGCCACGGGCAGCCATTTTGTACTTTAGTTAGTGCAATCAGTTTTTTTGTACAGAACTTCTGTATGAAAGTTCTGATTTGAATAAATTTTTGTTTGAATGTTTAGTAACATGGAATACATCACATATAATACAGGTTTTTTTTCTCGTGCAGAAATTATGCAAATTAGATGAACTTTGATTTATTCAGTGCTGCTTATACACAGTAAGTGCACATGTCAATACGGCTCGGGCTAGGTGCTGTATTTATGAACTGATCTTCACAAAACCTCTTGGGTACCTTTGTTATCACCTTGGGACGAGAAAGAGTGTTTCTGGGTGCGATCCAAAATTCAAGATGGCTGCCAATGGACATTTTGTACGGAAATTAGGTCCAATCAGTTTTTTGTGCACAACTTCTATACGGCTCAGGCTAGAGGCCGTATTTATGAACCGATCTTTTCGAAACTTCTTTGGTACCTTTGTTATCACCGTGGGACAAGAACGAGTGTTTTGGGGTCTGGTCCAAAATTCAAGATGGCCACTTGTGGCCATTTTGTACCGAAATTAGTGCAATCAGTTTTTTGTACACAACTTCTATATGGCTCAGGGTAGAGGCCGTATTTATGAACCGATCTTTTCGAAACTTCTTGGGTACCTTTGTGATCATAGTGGGACGAGAACGAGTGTTTTTGGGTGCAGTCCGAAATTCAGGATGGCCACCAGCAGCCATTTTGTACCAAAATTAGTGCAATCAGTTTTTTGTACAGAACGTCTGTATGAAAGTTCTGGTTTGAATAAATTTTTGTATGATTGTTCAGTAACATGGAATACATCACATATAATACAGGTTTTTTTCTCGTGCAGAAATTATGCAAATTAGATGAACTTTGATTTATTCAGTGCTACTTATACACAATATGTGCACATGTCAATACGGCTAGGGCTGGAGGCTGTATTTATAAATCGATCTTCATGAAATTTCTTGGGTACCCTTGTTATCACCTTGGGACGAGAACAAGTGTTTTTGGGTGCAGTCCGAAATTCAATTTGGCTGCTGGCAGCCATTTTGTACCAAAATTAGGTACAATCAGTTTTTGGTACAGAACTTCTTTTTGAAGGTTCTGATTTGAATAAATTTTTGAATGAATGTTTAGTAACATGGAATACATCACATATAATGCAGGTTTTTTTCTCATGCAGAAATTATGCAAATTAGATGAACTTTGATTTATTCAGTGCTACTTATACACAGTAAGTGCACATATCAATACGGCTCAGGCTAGAGGCTGTATTTATGAACCGATCTTCACAAAACTTCTTGGGTACCTTTGTTATCACCTTGGGACGAGAACAAGTGTTTCTGGGTGTGGTCCAAAATTCAAGATGGCTGCCAGTGGCCATTTTGTACCAAAATTAGGTCCAATTAGTTTTTTGTACACAACTTCTATAAGGCTCAGGATAGAGGCCATATTTATGAACCGATCTTCACAAAACTTCTTGGGTACCTTTGTTATCACCTTGGGACAGGAATGAGAGTTTTTGGGTGCCTTTGTTATCACTGCGCTATGAGAACAAATATTTTGGGGTTCAGTCAGACCCACTCTGAGACTCAAAGATTTCTTTTCTAGTTTAGCATCTGACTGTAGCCCACCTTAACAATAAAAGCTTTACCTATACATTTGTTACAGGCTATGGTCAGTATTTATGTACAGACTGTTACAATACTTTATATGTACCTTTGTTATTAACCTATATTCAAACCTGGCCTGTATTACAAGCTGGAAAATACACATATCAACTTTGGTCAAAATCAAATAATCCAAATTGGAGTTATCGGTCGGAAACCAATTGTTTACAGACAGATGGATGGACCGATGGATGGACGGACGAAAGTCATGACTATAGCCCTGACTGAAAATGCATTTTGTACCAAAGAAAAAATATTGCTTAAATGGCCCTGGGTGAAGTGGTGGGGGGGGGGGGGGGGGGTGTTAGGGGAGTCCATTTTTTTCCACATGTGGTCAATCTGAATCCTTAAGAATGCATTTTGAGCAAAGAGAAAAAAAAATGCCTAACTGTCACCGAGAAGGGGAGGTGGGGGGGGGGGGGGGGGGGGGGGGTACGTGAGTTTAAAAAAAGTTCCACATGTAGTGACTGTGAACAGTTAAAAATGCATATTGGAGGAAAGAAAAAAAAAATGCCTAATTGGCGGGGCTGGGCTGGGCAGGGCAATAACTTCAACAATTTCCATTGGATAATTGTGGTTATCAAACTTGACCTAGAGACATGTACTGAAAAGAATTGAAATCCGTTAACTTTTGTTTAAGTTATGGCATAAAGAAAGTTTGGACAGACAGATGGATGGACTGACAGATAGACGGACGGAGTGAGCTCTGTGCTATATGCCTCCCTTGTGAGAGGGGATAAAAAGTAAAGTATGTGGTAGAAGCCTAATTTGAAATTTTGAGAAACTAAATTCGAAAGGCATTGTGAAAAGGGTTAAATTAATGCCAATATTATTTGAAACCACTGTGTACAGCTTCAGTAGACCTTGCCCGAAATGAAAAATAGAAATGACATTGTTACAGAGTGTTTGGAGAATGAAAGGTAGAACCTTGAAAAGCAGAACTTTAATCCGAAACTTTAACCTGGGAATACTAAGTAAAATTGATTGGCAAAAAAGGGTTAAATATTTCCTAAAACCGTGGCTGTGGTTGGTCGAATTTAATCCACAAAAAATAGAGTGTATGCTTATATCCCGGAAAACAACGCGTTCAACACATCCTCCATTATTTTTTTCTAATTCGCAAATATCTGAAGTCAATAGTCACAAACACTTGGGTGTTGTTCTTAACACCAACTGTACATGGACTAATCATATTGAACAAATTTGCTCTAAAGCTTGGTCCCGTATAGACCTGATGAGAATCCATAAATTTGAACTTGATCGAAGCGTGTTGGAAAAGATTTATTTTGCCTTTATCAGACCCTTATTGGAATATGCAGATTCGGTTTGGGATAACTGTAATCAAAATGATATTGCAAATGTAGAGAAAATCCAAGTAGCTGCAGCCAGGATTGTTACTGGAGTAACTATTAGTGCCAGTAACGAATTATTATACGCTGAGACCTGTTGGGATACCCTGCAGAGTAGGCATCATAACCATAAGCTGATGCAGTTTTTTAAGATGTACCGCCATCTAACTCCTTACATTGCTAATAAGGTACCTCCTAAAACCTCTGAGATTGATTCGACGCACAATATCTGCTCTTGTGGGAATCACAGAATCCCTTTCTGTCAAACACAATTATAACAGTCGTCCTTCATTCCTGAGGTCACCAAACTTTGGAACGAAATTCCATTACAAGTTAGAGAGAACAAATCGTATAGAAATTTCAAAAATTTCTTAAACCACATTAGTCGCCGTCCTCCATCCTTTGTCAAAGGTGCTAACTGCCGTGTGGCACAAATATATCACTGTAGATTAAGGTTAAAATGTAGCAACCACAACCAGCACTTGTATGCCAACCATATATCGCTATCACCGAACTGTCACTGCGGTGAAATTGAGTCGACAAAGCATTTTGTGCTTTTTTGTCCGCTTCACCTCAACGTCTGTAACCGAACAATTGGCTTACTACCATTTGGTGTTAACTTATCCACTCTACTTTATGGATGTGAACTGCTAAGTAATGAGGAAAATCTTTCCGTCTTTTTAGCAGTTCAAGAATATATTCTGGCAACTAAGCATTTCTAGCAATATATTATAAGGATGTTAGCCATTGTGTGGAAGTACAAACACCAATAAATAGACAAATAAATAAATAAATTAAAAGGATGTGCTGTGACATCTATAACACAAATGTATGGTTTATGTTAGCAGAAGCCACGTTGGATTGATTTGCTCCCAGGTTGGCTCCCTCTTTCCCTTATCCACTTTCCTCTACCTTCCATTCCTCTTATTTTCCACCTGTTTAGTAGCTCTTATACTTCCAAATGTCAACTAGATCCCGCTATTCAGCTTGTAACTTTAGGAAATCCGGGAGACGACCTTAATAAGCATAATGCTTACTGTCGAATCCTGTCACTATAAAATTTACGCTATACGACATATGATATGTTATTGACAATTACTTAATTTTATGCCTTCATTTTGTTGTATATTATGACATATGTATGTACGTATGTATGTTAAAGTTATTTTTCTAATAAATATTGTTTAAATTAAAACCGATGAAAGAAATCATTGATGTAAATGGAATCATTAAGTTGTATTGAGCATGCAAGAATTGGAGTAAGAAAGAATGTGGCAAAGTCTAATTTCAAATACAAAGAAAGTAAGTCTGAAAACATATTTAAAAGGGGTTAAAATCATGCCGATATTAATGAAAATCACTGTAGAAATAAGAAACAGTGACTGTTTGAAGAATTAAAGGTGTAATTTTAAAATGGAATCATTAGGTTGTATTGACCATGCAAGAATTAGAGTAAGAAAGTATGTGGCAAAATCTAATTTCAAATACAAAGAAAAGAAGTCTGAAAACATGTTTAAAAGGGGTTAAAATCATGCCGATATTAATGAAAATCAGTGTAGAAATAAGAAACAGTGACTGTTTGAAGAATTAAAGGTGTAATTTTACCCCCCCCCCCCCCCCCCCCCCAAAATAAAAAAAAAAAAAACCTTTAACCTGGAAGTTGTAAGTTATATTGCCATACAAAAAAGAGTTAAATATTTCCCAAAATAACATGAAACATGAAAAAACATAATGAGAATGATACAATCAATAGTAATATTAATTTAAAAGAAAAAAACCCCAAAAACTTTAACCACAAACTTTAACCAAAACTCCAAATGTTAACAGACTTGACAAAGTGAAGATAAGCTATTGCGTACAGAAGTCTGTTCGTCTGTAAGTCTGTTCATATTTTTCCTTTAGCACAGGCTACACCCCATAGTTCTTATCCAATCATCACAAAGTTTCATATGCGGGTTTGAGGTCATGTCTAGATGAGCACGTCCCCTTTTGGTCACGATCGGCCAACTGTGATGGCTGCCCGATCCCCAAACCCGAAAACCTTTAGCACAGTCTACAGGTCATATTTATTAAGGGATTTCATTGTAACCTGATAGGATGTCTCTGTATAATATCTAGATGAGAGCATCCCCTTTTGGTCATGATCTGTCAAGCGTGATGGATGCCCAAGCCCAAAACCCAAAAACTTCTAGCACAGTCTGCAGGTCATATTTATAGAGGGATTTCATTGTAACTTGGTAGGTTGACTCCATATAATGTCTAGATGAGAACGTCTACTTTTGGTTGCAATTGGTCAACTGTGACTGCTACAGGGGCCCGAAGCCCAAAAACCTTTAGCACAGTCTGTAGGTCATATTTATGAAGGATTTCATTGTAACTTGGTAGGATGACTCCAGATAATGTCTAGATGAGAACATCCCCTTATATTTGCAATCATTCAGCTATGACAGCTGCCCAAGCCCTAAACCCGACAACCTTTAGCACAGTCTACAGGTCGTATTTATGAAGGGATTTCATTGTAACTTTGTAGGTTGATTCCATATAATGTCTAGATGATAGCTTCCCCATTTGGTCATGATTGGTCAACTGTGATGGCTACAGGGACCCAAAGCCTGAAAACCTTTAGCACAGTCTACAGGTCATATTTATGAAGGGATTTCATTGTAACTTGGTAGGATGACTCCAGATAATGCCTAGATGAGAACGTCCCCTTTTGGGGGGTCACGATCATTCAACCATGATGGCAGTCCGAGCCCAAAACTCGAAAAGCTTTAGCACAGACTACAGGTCATATTTATGAAGGGATTTCATTGTAACTTGGTAGGGTGACTCAGTATAATGTCTAGATGAGGACTTCCGCTTTTGGTTGCGATCAGTCAACCATGATGGCTACACAGGCCCAAAGCCCAAAAACCTTTAGCACATTCTACGGGCCATATTTATGAAGGAATTTCATTGTAACTTGATAGGATGACTCATTTTGGAATAATTTCGCTGTAAATTTGGAACTTTCGTTGAAAAACATTAACTGTGAGGCCACATAGATTAACTGTGAGGGCCACATTAACCCACCCCTCAATTCTTTAGTACAGTCTACACCTCATATTATTTTTATTGAAAACATAGCATACAGGGAACAGAAATTATCATATTCCCAATTATCACAATTCTTGTCTTATTTCATAATCCTTTCATAAACATTGAACATTATCCTTTTCATCAAACATAACACACAGACAAGTTAAGCTACAGTGTCATTGACACTTTCATTGACATTTGCAGTTCAGTGCTGCTAAATTTAGGGAAATATTGCGGCAAATTTGAGAAATGAAACATCTGAGATGAATAATGGCTGCTCACACATAACATCCAACAATTTGTAATGAATAAATGAATTGAATTTGAAAAAAACCCAAAACTTTTGTGTATATCCATTAAGCCTACAGGTCCTGTGAGGAAAATAGATGAAAGAAAGAAAAGTGGGAAACTGTAGTTTCCTTAAGGCCAAACGTTAATGCGACAATTTTATTCCTCGAGAATTGGGTAATTCTGGAATCTGACATTTGTGGGGATTACATCTCTTCATGTTAACGACAGGCTGAGAGGTACACTTTACTCATATGGGTTATTACGTTAAGATGTCCATATGGGCCGATTCATTGGGAAAAGTGGGTGGTGGATCACTTGAAAAATGTTTCAGTAGCAACAGTCTCCTGCATTGGGAATTGCATCAAATTTAGGAAATAAGTACTCTCTATCTTATCTATTTTGTTCTGCTGGTATTTTGCTCTTATTTTCAAACCAGGAAGTAGGTTGTTTGGCAAACTGCAATGTTTATATCAATGAAAAAGGAAACAGTATGCAAATCAGTTATTTATCAGATAAGGTTTTCAACTGTCTGACACTTCCTCAAAATAATCAATCTAGTTTATACAGAGATGCAGTTTGTAGTTTTCTTGAGAATACTCTAATGTATCTGTAATGCACATGTCACAGTATTTCTTGTATTCCAAAATAGGCTATGGAAACATAGACATGGTTTCTCGCGGAAGCAAAAGTAATAATATTAAGGTGACTTGAGACCCTTTGTTTGTTGAATTTTGCTTGAAGTTTAATTTTTCACGCAATAACTTTAACAGCTAGTAAACATCAGATTTCAATAAAATTTGAGATCCTGCACACTCACAGTGACATCAGCAAGTACAAAAATTAAGAGGACTTATTGAGAATTGAGGGAGTTATTGCCCTTTTTGGTTCCAATTTAATTGTATTTTTAATGTTTATGAGCTACATGCAACTTAAAAATAATCATGTTTGAAAACCTTGGTGATTTGTTGAATATTGATAACATTATTGCCCTTTGTTTTGGCTTATTTGATATTTTAATGATTATAAAATAATTTGAATTGTAATTATTTAGTTAATAATATTAATTAAACTTTTCCTTGTCATAGTCATCAGGGGTATGGGGATTTGCTTTGCAATGCAATGCTTTTTTCTGGTTTCCACTGAGCATAAAAAATACAATCCTTCCAAAATCAATTCTATATATCCAGGTGAACTTATACAGAGTATTCAATTAACAGGGATTGTGTCACTTTCCTGCATTCTAGAGATAAACTTAGCGTTTATTCCATGAGCTCTGTCAAACAAGATATAACAGATTAAATGCCTGTATTAGATATAGTGAGGCCAAATGGGTCTATAAACAAAAGAAAACTAGGGAGAGTCAGGGTAATTTCTTGACAGGTTACAAGACTTTTTATTCAATTAACAGTTGTTCTATAACCTATATTCAATTAACAGGGTTATACAGTAAAGAGATATCCAAAATTCTAAAAAATAGCCAATTAATTTTCATTATTTTTTCATTTTTTGTCTCAAAAACATAGGTTATAACCCCTCGTTGGAACAAGCTTGTTCCAATGAGGGGTCATAACCTATGTTTTTGAGATAAAAAATGAAAAAAATTATTTATTCAAGAATTGATTTTGCAAGTGTCATCTGCTTTTCATGTTAGGTAAAGGGTTAAAGCACATATGTCAACTTTCTTTAATGAAGATATCTGCCAAAATATTGATATGATTGTAAATTATTTTTTTTTGTTTCATCCAACATATGAATTTAATGGTTTATTATATGCCCATCATTTTTTGATGGACGTATTATGTTTTGGCGTTGTCCATCTGTCTGTCTAGGCGTCCGTCCATCCGTCTGTCCATAAACAATTTTTGTGTCACCTACTCCTCCAAAGATTTACATGCTATATTGTTCAAACTTTACAAACATGTTAATCAGTAATAGCCGTTGTGCATGTGACAAGAGCAGATAACTCTGTTTAATATTTCCAGATTTATGCTCTCTTTTAGTACTTAAAACATTACAGTATTGTGTCGCCTACTCCTTCAGCATTTTACATGCTATATTGTTCAAACTTTGCACACATGTTGAGCACCAATTGTTGTTGTGCATGTGACAAGAGCAGGTAACTCTGTTTTGTTTTTTTTCAGAGTTATGCCCCACTTTTAGTACTTGAATCATTACAGTGTTGTGTCGCCTACTCCTTCAACATCTTACATGCTATATTGTTCAAACTTTGCACACATGTTGATCACCAATTGTCGTTGTGCATGTGACAAGAGCAGGTAACTCCATTTTGTATTTACAGAGTTATACCCCTTTTAGTACTTAAAACATTACAGTATTGTGTTGCCTTCTCCTTCAACATTTTACTTCCATTATTGTTCAAACTTTGCACCCCATGTTGATCATCAATTGTCGTTGTGCATGTGACAGGGGCAGATAACTCCATTTTATTTTTAAACGATGAGAATCCTTGCTGTTTATAGCTGTTATGATCCTCAAAATGTTCTTTTCCTTGGCGTCACCTATCTTCAATCATTGTCAATGAAGTTAACCTGTCAGTGAATGGATGCTACCATTGTAAACAGCAAGGCGAATCTTCTACATCTAAAATTGTTTGCATTTACATTCTGCATACTAAAATTTAACAAAAACAATATGAAATGTGTGCACACAACCATACAATTTGAAACCCTTTACCCCAGACAGGGCAGGGGAATAGGCAATGATTGGAGGGGGGGGGGGGGGTGGGACAGACACAGTTGAGTCAACAAAAATTTCAAACTTTACCCCCAAAAAACTTGTGTATGTTCCAATTTTGATGGGCGCATGTTGCCCTGATAGGCGGTGCTCTTATTTTATGTTTAGCTGATGGTTGGAAATGTTTTTATTTTTGTTCTGGCAAATATAAATGTGCTACATTGTTGTTATGATGTTTGAAACTTGTACAAAAATTGAAGTATACATGTATTTTACCTTCTGAATGTAATTTTATGTTTTATAACTTTTTAATGACACAACAGTATGAAGCTTCTTAATTTTTCTTGTAACAACTGAATGTACATTGTAAAGCTTTGTTTTGCTACCATTTATCTAACATGACTAGACTATGACACTTGTAGGGGTATTTCTTGCCTTAAAAACATAGCCCCACACACATGAATGAGCATTTTAAAAGGAGTTGTGGGAGGGGGGTGGGTGAACATATGCTCTGATGTCTTGAAGTCAAGAATTGAAAAAACAATAGTAAAATTTGAAAAGTGACTTTTGTAAAAATACAGGGCACAATATTCAATTAACAGAAGTATTCAGTCAAGTCAAGATATAATAGACTAAATGCTTATATTGGATGTGCCAAGGATAAATATGTCTTTAAACATGTTCAATTCAGTGGTTGTAAAAGTAATTCTTCAACAGATTACAAGAATTTTATTTGATTAACAGGAGTTTACTCAATAACCCACATGTATTTAACAGGTCAAATTTGCACTGAAGGTATGGTAAATGGTATGGTGATTGAAAGTGATATGCAATTAACAGGGTCATTTAGTTAAGAGATATCCATAGTGGGCTCTTGTGCTGGATGGATACGGATATGGATGTTATATTAGGTGAAGGGTTTATGGTGTTTTTCTGACTAGCTAAATTTGATGTTTTGTTTTCCAACACTAAATATCATGCCTTTGCTGACTAGAGATGCATGATGAAATTTAGATATTGAAAAATATTCCGGACATTAGCGTAAGCAACAGAAAATTATGCAAAATTCCAGACAAGAATAATATATAACAGATGTTTTTGTGGAGTACTGGAGTATGGTGAAATAATTGTGCAGTTTTTTCAGGTTCCTGTGAATGGTACAGGGCCAAAGACAAAGTCCAATTCTACAGGCACCTGCGAAACTTGGCAGTACAATTATTTTTCAAAAAAATATATAATCTGTGGAGTATATATACTAGCAGAAAAAAGTAAATGTGGTAAATATTTCAAATTTTGTTTTTCACTGACCATATACTTAACTGATTGAGTACTCAGTGGTATATTTGAGCTCTACTGAAAAGTCTGGATACTGTGATTAAAAACTGTCATAGCCGTGGATGTGCTTTGTAATTACTTAGGTACATATAAATAGTTTTATTTCATATATTCAATGTATTTCAATTTATTGGAAATTGCCTAAAACCACTCTCCAATAAACTGTAACAAACAATCCATATAAAGAAATTCTGGCTTCAGAAAATTAATCTAGCAATCTACTTGTTTTTAAGGGATCCAGTGAACTTTCTGGGAGACCAGACTGAAAAGAAATACTGTTTATTGTGCAGACACTGGATGCTTGAAGATGACTTGGAAGCCATCAGACTCAACTCACAGATGAATGAATTTTTTTTTTATAGAACTGAATCTTTGTTCAGCAAACATTGTATACATTTTTATTTTTTTCAGAGAGGATAGTTCTGAAAACCATTTCTGCATGCAAACAAAACCATAGGAATTGATTGGGCTGGCACAGCCAGGGCCATACACAACACTCTGCACTGTTTTTTAGCTTAACTTGACAAAGTCAAGTTAAGCTATAGCCATCATGCATGCAAAAGTCTGTGAGTTTGTGCACATTTTCTTTACCACAGGCTACACCCCGTAGTTCTTGTCCAATCGTCACTAAATTTCATGTGCAGGATCAAGGTCATGTCTAAATGGGAACATCCCATTTTGGTTGTGATTGGTCAACCATAATGGCTGCGTGGGTTAGAAACCCCCAAAACCTTTAGCACAGTCTATAGGTCATATTTATGATGTGATTTCTTTCTAACTTTGTAGGATGACTCGGTACGATGTTCAGATGAGACTATCCTATTTTTGGTCACGATCGATCAGCCATTTCCGCCACTTGGGTATGTGACCTAGATTCCTTTAGCACTGGCTACAGGTTGTATGCATGAAGGGATTTCATTGTAACTTGGTAGGATGACTCGATATGATATCTAGATGAGACTGTTCTATTTTGGTCACAATCGGTCAACCGTGACTGCTGGGTTGGCACATGACCTAGATTCCTGTAGCGAATTCTACAAGTCATATTTAGGAAGGGATTTCATTGTAACTTGCTAGGATGACTTGTTTTGGAATGATTTTACTGTAACTTGGTAACTTTGGTTGACATACGTTAACATAGCATATAGGGTTCAGGACAATTTTGGTTTTATTTCATAATCCTTCCAAAAACATTGAACATTATCCATTTCATCAAACACACAGTCAAGTTAAGCTGCAGTGCCATGACACTTTCATTTCTTTACTCCACTGAGCATAAAAAAATAAAATCCTACCCATATCAGTTCATTATATCTTGGTGAACTTGTACATGAAGTATGTATGCACTGACCACTTTACTTGCCTAGGTAGAGGATAAAACGAAATCTTTTCAGTATTATTCTCAAAAAATTCCGTTCAAACTGAATTCTCTCAAACCTGACTTAAACTTGTAACCAATTTTTGGATTTTTTCTGTCACTGCTTCTTCCAATGTGATGTTGTTAACTGGCAGAATAACAGATAATTTCTTGTAGTTGTAATTAGTTCATTATAATTGGCTTATCACAATTTGTTGCAATTTATTTTGAGAGTGCCTTTTGGCCCTCCAATATATTTAACAAAAGACGCATGCACTAACAAAATATTTGCTCCTAGCTGACTTTAAAACACATGTCAGCTTTCTTTAATGAAGATGTCTGCCAAAATATTGATATGATTGTAAATTAATTTTCATTGTTTCATTTAACATATGAATGTTATGCTTTATTTTATGATGTTTATCTGATGATTGGAAATGTTTTTATTTTCATTCTGGCATATATAAATGTGCTGCTTTGTTGATATGATGTTTGCAACTTGTACATAAATTTGAAGGATACATAGAGAGTAATCGCTTGACTGGACTGGTTATGTGAAATAATTGCTGAGAGGTGAGGGATGCTGTACAAACATGAGTGTGTGAATGCGCACAAGTGTTTTACAATATAGTCCCTCGCCTCGAATGAATTATTTCACGTAACCAGTCCAGTCAAGCAATTACTCTGTTTATTACTTTTCATTATTAATGATAATTATATTATTTAACCCTTTACCTAACGGAATGGCCAAAACAGGCCAGTGCTATTCTCAAAACTCGCCAATTAATTATCATTATTTTTTTATTTTTTGTCTCTAAAATATAGGTTATGACCCCTCATTGGAACGTGCTCGTCGAGCTCATTCCCATGAGGGGTCATAACTTATGTTTTTGAGACAAAAAATGAAAATAATAGTTATTCAAGAATTTTTTTTGCAAGTGTTGTCTGCTTTTCATGTTAGGTAAAGGGTAAAAAAAAGCAAAAAAACACAATGAAGTACCCATTACACCCACATCAAAGCATCTTTGTTTGCGTGCACAGATACATGACACAATTGTTGATTGCATAATTCACTTGTGAAGTTATCATTTATAATCAAACCTGGAAATCCCAGTAAATGACACTGGACAGTAATAAATATATTTTCCCTTCTGAATGTAATGTTATATTTTATTACTTTCAGTGACACTACATTATGAAGCTCGTTAATTTTTCTTGTAATAATTGAATGTACATTGTAAAGCTTTGTTTTGTTACCCTTTATCTAACATGACTAGATGATGACACTGGCAATAACTTTTTTGAATAACTAAAATAATTTAATCTTTTGCCTTAATAACATAGACTGCACACAAGAATGAGCATTTTCCAAGGAGTGAGGTGAGGGGGTGTACATATGCTATGGTGTCTTGAAGTCAAAAATTTAAAAAACAATAGTAAAATTTGAAAAGCGATTTTTGTAAAATATAGTGCACACAGTTGATGAAAAATATTCAATTAATAGGGGCAGGGGGATTTTCTCTCAACTGTTTTGTTACATCAAATGAGCGTTGGCGAATGCCCTTGCTTTTCCAACATTTTGACAATTCTGCAGCTTTGTCTGCTGGAAACGGTGGCCTACATCTAGAGAGTATACCAACTATTGGTGTTGGTGTTTACATGTATGTTGTTGACACTGAATACTGTACCGATACCAAGGTAAAACATTCCAAAAATAACATTTTCAAAAGCGAACTTGAAATTTCATTGCGGCCCAGCTCTATCACAGACTGATGATAAACGTTTATCTTCCAACAACTGTATGTACATTATAAGTGATTGTCGAAGTGAAAATAGGTGACTTACTTTCAAAAAATTGAAAACTTCACCTTCATTTAAATGCAGTTTTTTGGTAAATAAAAAAAAAAAAGGAATTAAATAATATTTATTTATCCATAGAATAGCTTTAATTCTCATCCCCTAAAATTCCAAATCAAAATGTAAACAACACCTTGACCTCAACTATTTAACATAGTTTAAAAATAGGTTAAAGGCGCTTAGGAGGCCGAAAAATTATGACTGCATACTTCTAATATATACACACAGTGGACTTATTTTCTAACACTACATTTATTCCCTTGTTATGACTACAAAACTGTTAACTGTTGGAGGTATGTACCCAGAAACTTTCTAATAGAATTAAAAAAAAATGCTTTAATGTTGAAAAGAAAAGTTTTGTGCAGGGCACAAACGTCCACACATGTATGCATGTAGATTTTGATAAACATACTTTCCAAGTACTAATCTTCTTGAAGTAATCAAACATTAGGACATCTTTTCCTGTCAACATTTCCAGACTTGGGAAATTATTAGCTTAGTAGACTTTGATAAAAGCAAACCACAGGTGGTGGTGCTCTGTGGGTGGGGGTCATGAAGCAGAGGGTGGCACAGGGGGGGGGGGGGGGTGTTGGGAGGGGTCAAATCAACAATTATTTTATGATTTTTTAACAGCATAAATGCATCAGTATAATTGCCAACTAGATCTGAATATAACCTGGTGTTAATGGTGGTCCATGAGCTGAAAATTCACAAGTTTTTTCTTTTGTTTTGTTCCCACGTGAACTTTTCCCTGAAATCCATCCCATTTCCCTGAAAATCACCCTCAGGTTCCCTGAAAACTTATTCCGGAGGTTAACATGTCTGTTTGACAGAGCTCAGTGAGCTCTGTCAAACAAGGTATATTCGGTTAAATATCAAACTGAATTATGGAAAATAGTTGCTTCTGAGAACTTTGCCATTTTGACAGAGTGCACGGGGTTAGCTAACCTCAATAAAAATCTGTTTTAAATTGTCTGACACAAGTAAAACCACATTTTTAATATCCTGCTCACAATTTTCTAAGGAACACACATACTCATTTCCATATTTGTACTGTGTACATTTTATGTTTGTTTATTTGGGTTTGAGCAACACTTGCAACAACTTGGGTGTTATTGAGTTGGACAATTTTATGGATTGAAGAAGACAGAGTATCCACATATCTTTTTTTGTGTCTTTAACCTTTCACCTAATGAATTGGCTGTATGTAATTTACAAACTGAGAAGTTAAAAAAAAAATTCTAAACCATATCATGTGACGTCCTCATTGGAATGAGCTATTCGAATGTGTTATTTTATCTTTTTCCTTGCAGCCAGTGAATATACTTCCTTGTTTTTATGTTTTTTTTTACTCTGTCATTAATTCTATACATTCATTTGTAATGCGTAATTTTCATGATGTGTTAAAGGTTATAGCTGTATATAGACAAATTTTGTTTTTCAGTGATCATATCCTCAACTGTAGATTGCTAAATTATTTTTCAAAGGTGATTTGAAACATGAGTATTTTTTTTTCATGGATGCCATGCTTTCACCAAAGGGAGAACTATTTTAGCAAGATTTTATTCATAAACAATTGTTTTTGTTACAATTTATTGGAAGCTGTCTATTGGCACTCTCCAATTAATGGTAAGAAAATAATTTGCATACACATTTTGTGTTTTTGCAGCTGCACAAACTAGCAAAAAGAATACAATGTGTAAAACCATTACATGTACAGTCCATTAAAGACCCGGTTTCTATCACCCCTGATTTCTAGTACTGAACTAGGGGTGACGAACCCAGTTTGCATCAGTATCTATAGCACTGGGAAAATAGCAAGTGTAACCAATTTACCATGCTATCAATACGGCCTGACAAAAAAAATCAGTTCTCACAAATTAAATGTCGAACAGGCAAGATTTGAATCAATCAAAAGAAAACTATTTTGTTCGAAAATACATAACCATAAGAAAATTATTAATTTGATAGGCCTATGTATCGAAAAAGTGTCAATAATACAACATTTTAATCCACGGACTGCTATTCTGTTTTGGACACACTGACATGACTGTAATCCTGCCCATTAATTATTACCAACCAATGAGGTGCCGGTGCAAATATGTGTGACATCCCACCAATGCTCACTGCAAACTGCAAGAAAAAAAAAGCGTAGAACGTTCTCAGCACAGATGCATGGTGGTTTGCATTCACAGAACAAATGTGTATCTTTAAAAATATTAATTGCTTGTGTTTGTGTTCAATGCCGTCCATTTAAATTCATTCTGTTTTTATTAAATCTGTGGAAAAATATGCTCGTGCGAATGGTAAACTTTATCGAGGGGTCGGCAGCACTCATTACAATTTAAGCCCACCAGGTGAACATTTGATAAATGTTGTTGTAAATGACACATTGACGCAAATAAATATAAGAATACTGGTACCAGTACTCTAAGTGTATAACAGTAAGCTATAATTTAATAGAAATAAGTTTTAAAAACAAAAAGATGAGGCCTGTTGCTGGTACACATTATGGCCAACATAAATCTGTGAAGGTCACAAATAAACAAATATCTCTATCATTTACCAGCTGTTGGCAGCATCCCCCCCTCCCCCTCCCAGAAAAAAATCTAGGTCTCTCCCATCAACCTTTAATACCAATGTAAACACTACCTATCTCCCCAATGCGTGGTATCAATTGCTGGAGAATCAACGAATTAAAGCTTGAATTTACTCACCCGGATTTTGGACTCCGTGTTATTATAATTATTTGTACGGATCTGTGCTTGTGATATATTGACATCCTGTTCGCTTTTATTATATTAACTGGAATCGAATAATTACATTGTCAAACGATAACCCCCACACAACCACACCCCACCCCAATTCCAAAAAAAGAAAGACCATCAGCAATTTTAATAAGTAATTCGCCATAATATTATTGAATACGGCAATTGGTTTAACTTAATTTAAATTCATCGCTCAACACGTGCATTTTATTTTGATTACCACGAAATCACAGTGTGTGTGTGGGGTGGGGGGGGGGTACAATTATTTATAAGTTTAATAGATTAGCAAAAGGACTAGCCATCTTTCAATGGTTGTGGGTGACGCATAAGATTTTATCCGTAAATTTTAAGAATTAGTCGCCATGTACATGAAAATCCCCCCCCCCCTCCCCCCCCCCCATGAAAAAATAAGTAATAAGAAATTACCACAGTTTCGTGACTTTCATCGCCCCCTTCCCAGCTCCACTGTTAATTTTTTCTGAAGTTTATCCCAAGATTATAAACAGAGAGAGAGAGAGGGTGGGGGGGGGGGGGGGGTCTAAAAACTACTTTTCACTGGCTACACCCTTGCTGTCTTGTTTGAGGCTGAAACTCCCAGACTTAAATCCAAAATGTCCATTTCATCAAGTCCATGGGAAAATATTTGCGAACTGTATTCATTTTTACCATTACTGTTCCAATGTTACATTTATTTATATTTATTTATTGGTGTTTAAGGTGGGGGGGGGGGGGGGCACCAAATATTTGCAAGACGTGACGTGGGGGTGGGTGGGTCTCTTGAGTGCGCCAAAAATGTGCATTTCCAACTTGTGCAATTTTTTGAATTTTTTTAAAATATATCAATATATCAGTTAATATATACCATCATTTGTGTTTCAAACCTTAAAGATGATGTTGTTCATCACACTCTTAACATAAATTTATATGTGAGAATATTGGGCTTAATCTGGGAAAATGTCACACATTAGTCGAGGGTGGGTGTCTTGTTTGAAATGTAGAAAATGTGCAGACAATATTTTGGGAAAATTCTCTCTGATGCACTAAATTCAACCCAAGTTATTTATTTATTAATAGAATTGGCATGGATAGAAGAGGAAAGTAGCAAACACTTGAGAATACTGACAGAACAATTCAAATGAAAATTTGTTCCTGTATATGTACACCTGCTCTGGCCAAGCCTGATAATGAACAGCTTGTCATTTGTAGATTGGGGCCCACAGCAGCCCACAGAGGTTTAAATTGGTGTACCAGTTTAAGAACATTATGAAACCCCCTAAAGACAGCTGTGCCTACTAAGTTTATTAGTTTATTTTGGATTTTAATGGGAGAGTGGGGGTGGGTGTCTGAGAACGGTAGTAGAAACTTTGCATGTAGGGGTGGGTGGGTGTAAAAAGGAGCTGAATAAAAAATAGGACCTCACGTCACGTCTTGCAAATTTTTAGTGCCCCCCCCCCCCCTGTTTAAGGTCACATATTTCTGTACAATGGCTAACCATGACCACAACAGTTTTAGGGGTGGAGGAAGCCGGTCGCATATTTCTGCACAATGGCTAACCATGACCACGACAGTTTTAGAGGTGGAGGAAGCCGGTGTACCCGGAGAGAACCACTGAGCAACAGCGAGCAACTGTCAGCTCCCCATCATACTAACTCCACACAAGCAGGGTTAGCATTGGTTAAAGACAGGTGCACCATTGACGTGCAGTACGCCTTAGTACACGGCGTCACCATGCCCCACATGGGCAATGGGGGTGAAGTGTCTTGCCGAAGGACACAACGCGGTTGCCGCAGGTGGGATTTGAACCGAGGACCTCTCAGCTTGCAGCCTGCACCTCTACCAACTGAGCCACCGCACTCCCTTCCAATGTTACAGGCCCATCTCTTTTTTTCAGTAGAGTAAATACGTTGCTCTTTGCGTTCGGAAATTTTATACTCGCCAAAGGCTCGTCAGTTTAATTCTGAAGTCTACTCATAGAATAAAAGTTTTAATTCCAACACAAGATGTTCATTAATTTGCCGCTCCCCTCTACTGAGGAGGCCTTCATTCCTCCTGTCCCACGCATGTCATCCCAACCCCATTGTCCCTTTTGATCTCCCAGCACTCGTTTTATATTTCTCACTGACACTGTCTTAATCTCCCCAATTGTAATATTAACCCTTTACTTAACATGAAAAGCAGAGGACACTTGCAAACAAAATTCTTGAATAACTAATTTTTAGCTCAACTTTGGTGAAGACAAATTTGAGCTTATGCCATGGCCAGTCGTCCGTCAACAATTCAATACGGCTCGGGCTAGAGGCCGTATTTATGAACCGATCTTTACGAAACTTCTTGGGTACCTTTGTTATGACCGTGGGACGAGAACGAGTGGTTTTGGGTCCGATCTGAAATTCAGGTTGGCCGCTGGCGGCCATTTTGTACAGACTTAGGTGAAATCAGATTTTCGCGCAGAACTTCCACATGAAAGCACTGATTTGAATAATTTTCTGTATGAATGTTTAGTACGATGGGATACATCACATATAATACAGGTTTTTTTCTCGTACGTAAATTATGCAAATTAGACTGACTGATGTTTTTAGTGTTAATTTCAGCACTGTAAGTGCAATGCCAATTCGGCTTGGGCTAGAGGCCGTATTTATAAACCGATCATTACGAAACTTCTTGGGTACCTTTGGTATCACCGTGGGACGAGAACGAGTGTTTTGGGGTGCGGTCCGAAATTCAAGATGGCCGATGGCAGCCATTTTGTTCAAAATTAGGTGCAATCAGATTTTTGCACAGAACTTCCATATGAAAGCGCTGATTTGAAAATTTTTTTGTGTGAATGTTTAGTACCATGGGATACATCACATATAATACGGGTTTTTTTCTCGTGCAGAAATTATGCAAATTAGATGAACTTTGATTTTTTCAGTACTACTTACACACAGTAAGTACACATGTCAATACGGCTCGGGCTGGAGGCTGTATTTATCAACCGATCTTCACGAAACTTCTTGGGTACCTCTGTTATTACCTTGTGATGAGAACAAGTGTTTCTGAGTGCGGTCCAAAATTCAAGGTGGCTGCCAGTAGCCATTTTGTACCGAAATTCGGTCTAATCAGTTTTTTGTACACAACTTCTATATGGCTCAGGCTAGAGGCCGTATTTATGAACCGATCTTTACGAAACTTCTTGGGTACCTTTGTTATCACCGTGGGATGAGAACGAGTGTTTTTGGGTGTGGTCCGAAATTCAGGATGGCCACCACAGCCATTTTGTACCAAAATTACTGCAGTCAGTCTTTTGTGCAGAACTTCTGTATGAAAGTTCTGATTTGAATAAATTTTTGTATGAATGTTTAGTAAAATGGAATACATCACATACAGTACAGGTTTTTTTCTCGTGCAGAAATTATGCAAATTAGATGAATTTTGATTTATCTAGTGCTACTTATACACTGTAAGTGCACATGTCAATACGGCTCGGGCTAGAGGCTGTATTTATCAACCGATCTTCACGAAGCCATGGCATAAGCTCAAATTTGACTTACGTCAAAGTTGTGCTAAAAATCATAAAATAATTGTTCATTTGACCCCTCCCAACCCCCGTGCCACCCTCTTCTTCATCACCTTGGGACGAGAACGAGTGTTTCTGGGTGCGGTCCAAAAATTCAAGATGGCTACCAGTGGGCATTTTGTACCGAAATTAGGTCCAATCAGTTTTTTGTCACAACTTCTATACAGCTCATATTTATGAACTGATCTTCATGAAACTTCATGGGTACCTTTGTTTTCACCTTGGGACAGGAATGAGTGTGTTTTGGGGAGCCTTTGTTATCACTGTGCTGTGAGAACAAATATTTTGGGGTTCAGTCAGACCCACTCTGGGACTCAAAGATTTCTTTTCTAGTGTAGCATCTGACTGTCACCCACCTTTACAATACTTTACCTATACATATGTTACAGGCTACGGTCAGTATTTATGTACAGATCGTTACAATATTTTATATGTACCTTTGTTATCAGGTCATTACCTAGATGTTTGTCATTGCTGTGTCACATACTATACATGTACATGTCTTGACAAGTTGAGCTACAGTGTTATTGACACTTTCATTTTGTCTCAAAAACATAGGTTATGACCCCCCCTCTTTGGAACTATCTTGATGAACTCATTCTAAAGAGGGGTCATAACCTATGTTTTTGAAACAAAAAATGAAAAAAATAATGAAAATTAATTAGCAATTTTTGTGAATAGCACTGGCGGTTTTGATCATTACGTTTGGGTAAAGCGTTAATGCTCAACAAGTAAAAGTCACGTAACATATCGGACCATCATTGATTATAATAGCCAAGCAAGCCTATAATGGCCCAATACGTCTGAATATGAAGAATGACGTCACATCTCTCAGTCGATCGATAATATTTCACTCCACATTTCTAAGAAATTCTATTTTGATCGGAATTTAATTTCGGATTTAATTTGTAAACACATTTGTTTCGCGTGTTTTCCTTTATGTATTGGATAGATATGTATCAAACTCAGGAAGTGACAGGCAGAAAGTAAGTAATGACAACTTTGATGAATAAAGTTTTGCCCAAAATTCACATCTCAAAGATATATTTCATCATCCAACTTTCCAAATTTCGTCGTACATTGATCAGATGCTAGTCAAGTTACCCAGTTTGTTTGTCAACAAATCGGTCCATAGTTTTGGGTTTTTTAATTTTTTTTAATTTGAAAACTTTGTTTATTCTACAAATTATGCCTGTCTAGTTATGTTGTTGAAGTTAATTTTTATTTTCCTTGACCTTGTATATACCAGTTATGTTTCTAAAGTCCATATTTGATAATGACTTTTATGTACATAGTTGTTTTAACCGTAATAAAAGAAGACTGGTTTGTGTTATGTTATAATACCCTCAACAATCCCAGTTTTCTCTCTGGAAAAATAATGAACATTTCCTCACTAATCTCATTGTTTGTTTCCATTGAGACTGAAAAAGTTCCATTGCAGTCAATAATTGACATAATCTATCTATAGGCTGACAGATCTTAATTACCCTTGATAAACAGGACTCAGATTTTTAATACACTGTACACATAATGCCATGGTAGTGGCTTGAAGGCCTGAAAATAAGCAGTTTGACATTTGCAGAATGAGGTCAACAGAGGGTGAATTTGATGATGCTATCCCATACAGTAGGCCAATTTATCCTCTGAGTACCTCTTTGTATTTAGTTTTGAGACCCTGATTCAGATTGAGGTTCACAGAGGGTAAATGTAGTGATGTTACCCTGCTATGCAGGGTAGCATCACTAAATTCACCCTCTGGGGACCTCATTTTGCAGATGGCACTCTGCTTATTTTCTGGCTTGTAGCACTCAACCAGTTAGCTGGTTGAATGCTCAGTGGTCTATTTGGACTCTATTGAAAAGTCTGGATACTGCAATTAAAAGCTATCATAGCCGTGCATGTACAGTAGAATCCTCTTAATTGAATATCCATTTTGCACTGAAAATTATTCAATTAACAGGAGTATACAATTAACAGGGATTTGGTCAGTTTCCTGTGTTCTGGAGGTAAACTTAACATTTATTCTATTATTTCTTGTTTGACAGCGCTCCTAGATCTCTGTCAAACAAGATATAATAGAATAAATGCCTGTATTGGATGTAGTGGGGCCAAAAAGGTTGATAAATAAGGAGAATTTGGTGCATGTCACAGTAATTGTTTCGACATATTACAAAAATTTATATACAATTAACAGGAGTTTACTCTACAACCCATATGCAATTAACAGATCAAATTTGTACTGAAGGTATGGTAAATGGTTTTGTGTTTGAAAATTATATTCAATTAACAGGGATATACAATTAGGAGATATCCAATTAAGTGAGCTCCACTGTACTTTATAATCACTTAGGAGCATATAAATAGTTTTTTCATATATTTGATGTATTTCAGTTTATTGGAGATTGCCTAAAGCCACTCTCCAATAAACTGTAACAAACAATCCATATAAAGAAATTCTGACTTGAGAAAATTAATCTAGCACTCTACTTAATAAAGGCATCCAGTACAGGAGACCAGACTGAAGGAAATACTGTTTATTGTGCAGACACTGGGTGTTTGAAGATGACTCGGAAGCCATTAGAGTCAACACGCGGATGGTAGAAATTTTTTTTTTGTAGAACTGCATCTTTGTATATTAGACATTGAATACATTTTTATTTTCAGAGAAGAAAGTTCTGAAAACCATCTCTGCATGCAAACAAGACAATAGGAATTGACGGGGTTGGCACAGCCATAACCATACACAACACTCTCTCCTTTGTTCATATCACTGCTTCTTAGTGCTGTATCAAATCACAGAACATAAGGAGTGTTTTTGCCAATGGCATAGGTTTCAAGCCAGACAATGGATTGTACATACTATTACAATTTATTAAGAGTTATTTTTCCTTGTTCCATGTAAGGGTCCATCCACCTTGTTGAAAAATGTGTCTGCCCAATACATTTGCTGCTCTAGCTTTGCCATCATTTGTTGGGTTTAAATACTTTTTGACATGCTTGTACCTCAACATGGGGAACAGATAATGTGGTGGAATCAATGCCTTTGCTTAATTATGTACAGAGCTATTTATCCTTTTTTTTTTTGTTTTTTTTTGGGGGGGGGGGGGGGGGGGTTATTAATAAAAATATGTCTGTTTAATATGTTCAGTATTCCAACAATGTCGCTGTTTGCTGGATTGAAGTGAATTGTCATACCATTCTACCTTGGCATGGTGAACATATTTCATGACAGATGGAAAGCCTTGCTAGAATACTTTCAGAGTTACTTCCCTTTGATTGATTTAGACATTCATAAAAAAAGTCGTTCGAACATGTTCACTGTTCCTCTTCTGCCCCTGTTTGTTGGATTAAAATAATTTTGGGTGTGCTTTTACCTAATCATGGGAGGGGTGGGGGGAACATATAGTGTGCCAAAACAAATGGCCTCGTTCTGATTACTTATTTACTAGAGTTATTTTCCTTGTTTCACATAGATAATTATTAAAAATGTGTCCATTCACCGTATTGTGCCTCCAAAGGAGGATTCAGGGTATCTAGTGAAGGTGTCCATCTGTCTGCCTGTCTGTTGGTACAAACATTTTGCATTGTAATTTCAAAACCATTTGTCGCATTTGGATCTCCTTTGGTATGAAGATAGACCTGCATTGGAAGAACAGATATGCACAAGGAATGGTCTCCGTCCAATATCTTTTAACAGAGGAACCTTTTTCACTTTTTGGACTTTTTTGTTTTCACTCTTTCAACTGAGAAAATGTTTCGGTCCCACAATACCTTTACGACTACTTCAAACATGCCTGTGGGTCAGGGGCACCTTGGCCCATGGTTTGCGTAGCCCTTGTTAAAAAAAAGTGTCCATCCAACATATTTGTTGGATATAAATAATATTTGGCATGCTCGTACCTTAACATGGGGGAACAGATACTATTGTGGAATTAATCCCCTTTCTTAAATACGTCAAGAGCTATTTGCCCATGTTTCATGAAGGGTATTATTAAAAAGATGTCTGTCTAACATGTTTACTCCTCGAGTAGTGTCCCTGTTTGCTGGATTGAAGTGAATTGTTTCACCATTCTACCTTGGCAGGACTGAACATATTTCATATCAAAATGGATGCCCTCACTAGAATACTTTCAGAGTACCATAGCCCCCCCCCCCCCCTCCCCACACACCCACACTTTCCCTCGTGGCCACCCGCCCCCAAAATCAAAATTCAAATTGCTATCGGACACAATATGTGGGCCTTTGAAGACCACATCAGGTGATTGTAGAATGCTCAGATTTCACTCCCAGGGCATCCAAATATGAAACACTTTTCCTGGGGAAATCACCCACATCCCCACCAATGGGAGGGAAACATCCCTGCCTCAACTTAGGCCTGTGACGTTTGGGAGTTGTCTTTGGTATCTCAACCTTCAACATCCCCCCCCCCCCCCACATCTTACTTTGCCTCCTCCAAATCGAAATCCAGGTGCCACACTGGCTGGATTTAAATAGTTTTTGGAATGCTTCTACCTTAACATGACAGAGTTATCTGCCCTTCTTTTACATAGAGTATTATTAAAAATATGTCATCTTAACATGTTTAGTCCTCCAGCAGTGTCACTTTGCTGGATTGAAGTGAATTGTCACACAATTCTACCTTGGCATGTTGGAACATATTTAATGACAAGATGGATGCCCTAGCTAGAAAACTTTCTGAGTTACTTCCCTTCGATTAATTTAGGTTCCGCTCTACAGATTTGCAGTCATGGTGTCTATTTTTTCATTATGGTCATTGGTGTCATGTCTGTGTGTCATCCGTCCGTTAAGCTGTTTACACTTTAATATCTAGAGAGCAACACCCCCCCCCCCCACACACACACACACCCCAAAGCAATGGTTATTACTGCTTATTGTTTTATATTTTTATTGTATTTAACAGTGCTATTGACAGGTCCTGGTTAGTCAGTGTGGCTGGTGGTAATAACAAAAATGCTCTCTGAAGTGGCTCGGAGAAATATGAGGGTTGAGGTAGTGTGGTGTGGTTGTGAAAATCGGGCAAAAACTGTCCACAAAAGCTATTTGGCAGTTAGAAAGGCCATGCTGTATCTTTTTACTGGTTGAAAATAGGGACTTGTGGTATTTGTTCAATCGACTCAGCATAGACTCCAGATTCTTTTGCCTGAGTGAAATTCAAGGGGAGATCACTCTTGTTGTGAAATTCTAAACATAGGGCAGATGTTGAAACTAAGGCCATGTAAAATAGAGATATATTTTTACTATCGGATATATGATAACATTAGGCTTTTTGTCGGACAAGAGAATTTGAAGTTTTGGTCTCAAAAGTTGGAGTCTGATACATGGTAAATTACCAGATGAATTATGGGAAACGGTGGTTTCGAAAAATTGGCTATTTTTTAAAATGTAATTTTTACACGGGATTGTTACCAGACAGGTAACTAAAAAATGAAACGGAAACAATTTTTTTTTGCATTTTAGAAACAGGGGATACTCTTCGCCAGGGGTAGGTAGGTGGGGTCGGTGGGAAGATTCTGCTTTTGAGGCTGCTGGGTGGATGAAAATGACTGGTTTCGGCATTTTTTCATGCAATTTTTCAGGTTGAAGTCTTGCCTTTGACAATAAATTATTCCACCCACATTCAGATTGTTTATTTCTACTTAGTGAGATAGAGTTATATGTTTTTTGTGGATTTGGGAAATGTAATACATGTTATGGGTTAGATACTCAAGTTACAGAATATTTGCATTTGAAGAGAGTGTTTGGCATGTCATTTTTGGAAATGCCTGGAAAACTGTGGAGCGGAACTTTATAAAAAAAATCTGTCCTTCCAACATGTTTGATTCTTTAGGTCTGCCACTGTTTATTGGATTCAAATAATTTTTGGTGTGCTTCTATCTAATCATGAGCGAACAGATCCTATGACATAACTAGAGGCCTGCATCACAAAGCGCTGCTAATGCCCCCAACAGTAAAAGAATTTCTAGGTCAAAAGAGTGAAAAAGGGCCATAACTCTGGAACAAATGTGCCCAAGAAACTCGCGCTGCACAAGTAGCATTCCCGCATGATGCTCTATCATAACGCCAAATATTCATATTGGAGTAGCAGTGGCGGAGATACAAGGGAAAATGTTGATACAGACGGGTGGAGGTCTCCACTAGATACTCCTTCGACTTTTCAAGTCGGGGGCATAATAATTAGCGCCACTGTAACATTTACAGAGTTATTTTTCCTTATTTCACATACAATATTAAAAATGTGTCTGTCCAACATTTAGCTTCTCCAGCTCTGCCATCATGTGTTCGATTTAACTAATCTTTAGCAGTCTTAAACTGCAACATGAGGGAACAGATTCAATTGTGGAAGTTAATGCCCTCTCTCAAATATGACCTGAGTTATTTGCCCTTTTTTCACATAGTTTATTACTAAAAATATGTCTTTCCAACATGTTTAGCACACCAGCAGTGTCACTGTTTGCTGGATTGAAATCAATTGTCACACAATTCTTCATTTCATGACAAGAAAGATACCCCAGCTAGATTACTTTCAGAGTTATTTCCCTTCTATTAATTTGGTGTGTTTGTAAAAAAAATCAATCAATTCAACCTGTTCGCTGCTCAAGTTCTGGCATCATTTGTTGTTATTCCATTATTTTTTAGCGTGCTTCTACCTAAACATGGACATAGATAATTATTTAAAATGTGTCCATCCACCTTGTCAGCTCACCTGACAGTAAGTCGGGTTGAGCGAAAGTGATCACTCACTGCCGGTCATCCATCATCCATGTTTGCACCTGCTCCAACTGAGCCAATTTCAGTTAAATTTGAGGTGATTGCTTGTTCTGACATTGCATTTTATTGGGGAGGGGAAAATGCTCCAAAATTTAAAAAAAAAAAATTCGAATGAACCATGAGGTACACTGACTTGCTATTTGGTTTGGAGCTTCCTTCAGAGGTGTAGAATCAAGTTTGTTCAAACAAAATTTGTGGAGCAATATTTGCATTTGTAATGAGAGGGGCAAGATTTTTGGCCCCACCCAAAATTTATATTTTCTGATCCAGTGGCCCTATTTAAAATTAAATTTGGTATGCGGTATTATTGAGTCATATGTACTTGATTCGTGAAAAAAAAATCCTGTGTCCCCGTGCGAACCCCCGGAGTCCAAAATATTAACTTACTCCAATATGAAGAATACTCTTTAATACTCAGAAGTGCTTCTCCAGAAACACCAGTCAGAATCATTTAATATATGGCATACAGAATCCTTACATGGTTTAGATTCAATTTGTTCGACTCAAGTCCATCAGTTAATAACTGGGCTCTCTAATATTTGGTATACAGCATCATTAAAGGGTTCAGCTTCAATTTGTTCAAATAAAGTCCCTGGGTTGATATTTGTGTTCCTTATGAGCTGGGGATGGGAAATTTTATGTGTGCAAATTTTAACATAGTTCAAAGCTGGTAATAACCTCAAAATCTACCCCAGAACCACAAGTCAGAATCATTTGATATAATCCTTCTTAAACAACTATGGTCAGGTGTGTGCCTCAGTCCCCATGGGGCCTTTTGTTAACAATTGTTCTCATCCAACATATTTGCTGATCCAGCTTTCCCACCATTTGTTGGATTTAAATAATTTTTGGCATGCTTGTACCTCAACATGGGAGAACAGATCTTGTGATGTAATTAATGCCTTTGTATGGATATGTATCGAGATATTTGCGCTTATTTTACATAGGGTATTATTAAAAATATGTCTGTCCTACATGTTTAGTACTCCAGTCGTGTCACTGTTTGCTGGCTTAAAGTGAATTGTCACGCCATTTTACCCTGGCAGGGATAGGGGAGGGCATATTTCATGACAAGATGGATGCCCTAGCTAGAGAACTTACGTCGTTAATAAGAATATACACATTTATATAGCGCCAAAATTATATTTCAGAAGATAAAGAACCATATTCTAAGGCGCTGTACTTGTTACTGAGCTCATGCAAATGTACAAACGGAATATATACAGTATTTTACAGCCCAGAACATTACTTAATAGGCTTTTTGAACAGGTATGTTTTGAGATCTTTCCTGAAAAGGTTAACATTTGACAGTCTTTTTAGGTGTTCTGGTAAATTATTCCACAAGTGAGGGCCAGCAAATGAGAATGACCTCTCTCCAAATGTCTTACACCTATGTTTTGGAACATGTAGCAACATTTTACCATCGGACCTCAGGTTGTATTGACACACATTCTTGGTATTAGGGAGTTCTTCTAAGTAGGCTGGTGACATGTTGTTTTGTGTCTTAAAAACTAATAATAAAGTCTTGAAAATTATTCTGTACTTGACTGGCAGCCAGTGCATATCCCTCAGAACAGGAGTGATGTGTTGAGATCCTGATATCCGACATACCACTCAGGCTGGTGCATTTAGTACCATTTGCAGGCGAGAGTACTGATATTGTGGAAGGTTGAACAGTAAGGCAATACAATAATCAAAATGTGAAGTTTAGTTTGTTACAAAGGCATGAACTAGGGTTTTTGGTGAGGAACCGTCTTATCTGTTTAACTTGGTATAGACCTCTGAAAGCCTTATTGCACATATTTGTAACATGTCTGTCCATAGACATGGTAGAGTCGAAGAAGGCACTAAGATTACGTACACTGTTACTTGCACTGATGGCGGAATCTCCTACCTTCACTGAATTGATGTCAAATTTAGTGAGTTGTTGTCGTGAACCAGTTATTAGGAATTCAGTCTTATCATCATTTGTCATTAATTTGTTTGAAACCATCCATGTGCGAATGTCCGAAATACATGATTCAGTAGTTTCTAGAGCTTTAGTTTGATCCTTGATTGATGGTCAAAAAGAGAAATAGACCTGTGTGTCATCAGCATAATCATGGACATCAGACAGGTGACATTCAATGATGGTGAACATTTTTGAAATATAGAATAGAAACAGAACAGGACCAAGGCAACTGCCCTGTGGGACTCCACATTCAAGATGGAAATCTTTTGACAGATTACCGTTTATTGATACACGCTGCTGTCTATTCTTGAGGTATGGTGATAGCCAGCTAGCAGCTACACCATTAAGTCTAAAATCAGAATTCATTGTTCCTAGCAAAGTGTTATGACAAACAGTGTCAAAAACAGCTCTAAGGACTAAAAGAACAAGCAATGTTACCCTTCTAGACTCCATATTAAGGAGGATGTCATTCTGAACCTTGAGTAATGCAGTTTTAGTCGAGTGTTTCTTCCTTCTGGCTAATTTCGGCATTGAAAAAACATCTTGTCAGTTTAACATGTTTGCTGCTCTTGTAATTTCCATTATTTGTTGGATTCAAATAATTTTTGCCATGTTTGCCCCTTATAGGGGAACAGATCTCATGCTAAAACAAATACCCGTGGTTTGATATTTACAGAGTTATTTTTCCTTGTTTCACATAACAGATTCATACTGTAATATGAAAAGGCTAGTTTGTGTGTTTCATTGTTCCACACCTTCCCTTACAGTAAAACAAACAATATACATTGAAGTCCCCCAAATATGGCATTGTGGGCTTATTAGCTTAACTTGACATCATGCATGTGGAAGTCTGTTAGTCTGTGACTCTGTTCACATTTTCTTTTAGCACAGGTTACACCCCGTAGTTCTTGTCTGATCATCACAAAATGTCATATGCAGGTTTGGGGTCATGTCAAGATGGCGAACGTCCCCTTTTGGTCGCGATCGGTCAACCGGTATGGCAGCCCAAATCCCGAAAACCATTAGCACAGTCTACAGGTCATATTTATGAAGGGATTTCATTGTAATTTGGTAGGATGCTTCTGTATAATGCCTAGATGAGAACGTCCCTTTTGGTCATGATCTGTCAACTGTGATGGCTGACCAAGCCCGAAACCCAAAAACTTTTAACACAGTCTACAGGTCATATTTAATATGGAGGGATTTCATTGTAACCTGGTAGGATGACTTCGTATGATGTTTAGATGAGAACTTCCCCATTTGGTCGCGATTTGTCAACCGTGACAACTGTCCGAGTCCAAAACCTTTAGCACAGTCTGCAGGTCATATTTATGGAGGGATTTCATTGTAACTTGGTAGGTTGACTTCACATAATGTCAAGATGAGAACGTCCCCTTTTGGACCCTATTGGTCAACTGTGACGGCCACAGGAGACCGAAGTCCGAAAACCTTTAGCACAGTCTACAGGTCATATTTATGAAGGGATTTCATTTTAACTTGGTAGGATGACTCCAAATAAAGCCTAGATGAGAACGTACCCTTTTGGTCGCGATCATTCAGCCGTGATGGCTGCCCAAGACCCGAAAAACTTTAGCATAGTCTATAGGTCGTATTTATGGAAGAATTTCAGTGTAACTTGTTAGGCTGACTCCATATAGTGCATAGATGATGGCATCCCTTTTGGTCATGATTGGTCAACTGTGATGGCTATAGGGGCTCGAAGCCCGAAAACCTTGAGCACAATCTACAGGTCATATTTATGAAGGGATGTCATTGTAACGTCGTAGGATCACTCCAAATATGCCCAGATGAGAACGTCCCCTTTTGTTTGCGATCATTCAACTATGATGGCTGCCCGAGCTCAAAACCCGAAAAACAGACCACAGATTGTATTTGTAAAGGGATTTCATTGTAACTTGGTAGAATGACTCAGTATAATATCGAGATGAGGACTTCCCCTTTTAGTTGCAATCAGTCAACTGTGATGGCTACACAGGCCTGAAGCCCCAAAACCTTTAGCACAGTCTACAGGCCATATTTATAAAGGGATTTCATTGTAACTTGATAGTATGACTCGTTTTGGAATAATTTCACTGGAACTTGGTAACTTTTGTTGACATGCGTTAACCGTGAGGGCCACATACATTACCTGTGAAGGCCAGATTAACCCACTCCAGTTCTTTAGTACAGTCTACACCTCATATTTTTTTTTTTTAAAAACATAGCTACAGGGAAAAGAAATTAACATATTAATAATTATCACAATTCTTGCCTTATTTCATAATCCTTTAATAAACACTGAACAGTATCTTTTTCATTTTATTTCTCCTCTCACTTGAAAGATCTGATTGTCACCAGACTATAGTCACAGTATTAATAGCCCTCTTATTTGCCACAGGAAGGGGGTAATTTTTCCCTGCCGTTGATTGATATGAGTTGATACACATCTAAGGTTGAAATTTCCGGAGGGTGTGCAAAAATTCGTCCTGTGCTATTTTTAGAAATCCAAGATGGCCACCGCCACACCCAAAAATCGTTAAATAGACCATAACTCCCGAACTACTTATCGTAGGCACACAGTTTTTTGTTCTATACCCAGGTTTTCGATCACGAGGAATCCAATGATAGTGGTGCTAATGAGATCAGGTGACTCTGACGTCGGCAAAATCCAATAAGGCCGTCATCATGATCCAGTTTTCATGGAATTGAACACACAGTAAGTATTTTCATTTGACAATTTACCAATTATCTTTGATGTTCACTGAATCCCAATCAGTCATTGCATAAATTGAAAAATGTGACAAACATTATCCCCAAACAACATACATGAGGATGGGGCATGGTCCTGTCGGTGCTGTAGGTGTGGCAACAGACTATAACCAAATGGTAAAGTGGGTTCTGAGTTTCGTCCTCTGTGGAGAATTGTCACAACACGTCAAGAGTATGACCAACACTCATCAAAATGTCATCCACATGCAACACAAAGAGGAAGCAACAGGCCGCATCAAGGCGGATCATGTTGATCGCGAAAGTCTATGGAACACTTTGGATATGTGTATAAATCCCTTAGATGACGCGTCTCACCCTGACGGGGCATTGATGAACATTATCAATGGGCAGATTGCTCATCCTGATGTCAATACAGAGAAAGCCACCATCCTTGGGCAACAAGCGATAAGTGAATTCAGAAACGGATGGCCTGGTAGCTTCTTGGAAAACTAGTGATAACAATGGATGTGCATAAGAAACACGTGCTGGTAGGGAAAGAACGTGTTTATGACCAGAAATTGATATATGCTCGTGTTATAGGCCTCCTTGCGAGTTCAAGAGATATCAAATTGGATGATGTTTTGGCATATGAATTAGCCGCATACCCACCATCAATGTTTAATTCGGATGGCGAAATGAAAATTTGCAAGTCAAAGTCAATCCTGAAACAGAAGCTGCAGATCACCGTATCAGACCGAACTTGCGTCGGCTCCAATGTTGTGATCTATGATGTTCCAGGACTTGTGTGGACAATTCCGTGGTCATCTTGACAAACTTAAAGTCTATATAGACACTTTCAAGGCATTCGTCTTCCAGGCTTTGCAGTCAACAGATGTGAGACTGGTTTTTGACTGATACTTCCCAAACAGCATAAAAAAACTCTACCAGAATGCAGCGGGATAAATCAGCAAGTCGTGTGCATAAACAGACTGGAGATGCACGCTCCGCCGAAGCAGGTTGTTCTCACCAATACAAAGAACAAGATCCAGCTGAATGCCTTGCTCGTCCAGAGCCTTCGTGACACAGACTTTGTTACTGGAGCAACACAGAAGCACTCGCTGATGATTGCCAGTGTCAGTGACGTACCCGTTGAGATAGCAAGTGGAATTAGAATAGATCGTCAAGATCTTTGTTCGACGCATGACGAGGCTGATATTCTCATCGCACAACATGCAATATCTTCTTCCTTGTCAGGCAAGACTGTCCGTGTTGTTTGTGATGACACAGATGTGTTTGTTCTGCTCTGCCACTTTTACAATAGCCAGTGCATAGGGGAAAACCCAGCTCCAATGTTCATGTCATCTCCTGTTAAGGAACATGACGTGATAGATATCCGGGCAACTGTACAAGAACACAGTGATGTGGCAGATGATCTTGCTATCCATGGCCTATCTGGTGCAGATACAGTCGCATCCTTGCATGGAATCGGGAAAGCCGGTGTCCTCAAACTTCATAAGATTAAGAAGGGTGACTATTCCCTCTCCTTGATCGGTGATACCAAAGCTGATATGGAATCTGTGATAGCTCAGGCTACAAAATTCATCTGTACGGCAAGGTAACCGAATCATGTTCATCGATGACTGAGTGCAGATTGAAAATATGGCAGACAAAAACAGGAAAATGCGACATCGGTTAAGCTCAATTCTCTTCCACCAACCACTGCTTCTTTCGTTGAAAATGTGAAGAGATGTCATTTGCAGGTGGCCCACTGGAAATCTTCACTCGGACAGTCACCACCCTCTGAAATGGATCCTACTTCGTACGGCTGGGAACTGGATCATCCGGGCGTGCTAGTTCCTCAACCTGTACCACCTGATACACTTTATGCACCCTCAAGTGTCCTGCAGCTGATTCGATGCAACTGCAAGACATCCAGTTGCCGGACAGCAGCTTGCAGCTGCTCGAAGTTAGGATGCACCGTATTTTGTGCTTGTGAAGGTGGAGATGGTTGCGTGAATCCGTTGACGAAGTCACATCACGACCTTGATGAATCTGGAAGCATCGCATCAGAGACTGATGGAGAGGATAAAACAGATGTCTCAATAACGACCAGGTTGTGAATAAATTTGATTCAAGTGACTAGCCAAGTGGTTTATAATTCAAAAACAACCATCCGAATATAGCCAAAATTAGAACAAAATGGTCGCTCAGTTCACTATCTGTCGATTGATTGATTGAAATGATTGATTGATCGATTGACTGATTGATTTTGAATAATTGGTTGACTGATTGATTGATTTTGAATGATTGATTGATCGATCGTCATTCTAGTAATTTGGCCACACACGACTGCCAGTTCAGCCACTACTGGGTTATATTGGCGGCCATATTGGATTTTGCTGACGTCAGAGTCACCTGGTCTCATTAGCACCACTACCATTGGATTCCTCATGGTCGAAAACCTGGGTATAGAACAAAAAACTATGTCTCTACGACAAGTAGTTCGGGAGTTATAGTCAATTAAGCTAATTTTGAGTGTGCCGGCGGCCATCTTGGATTTCTAAAACTAGCACCGGGCGAAATTTTGCACACCCTCCGGAAATTCCAACCTTAGGTGTATATCAACTGACATCAATCAACAAAAAAGTCTGTACTACATTTCCACCTCACATGCCATATCCTCCTGACAATAGAGAATGGACAAATTACGGGCTTTCCAATGTGAAAATGCAGGCTACATGTAGCAAAGCAAAGTGTTTGAAATTATCCATTTCCAAAATGATAGACAAAAAGCATCCAAAGTTGGCTATTTTGGGCATTCTATATCGGTACTCTTATTCTCACCCTCATTGTGCTTGGGGATTAAATCTTGAGATTAAAAGTGAACAGTAACTTTCTTCTCCAATTATTGTTACATCTATCCATACCAAAATAATTGCTACAACAACCTTGCAATTAGAGGAAATGAGTACAGATGTTTGCAAAATTCACTGAAAATCAATTTTTGTCAGACAATACTATTCTTTACATGGCCAAAGCAAATGTTGGGGTTAAGCCCCAAAGCATAATTTGCAGCAGCGGATTTGTTCATTAAGCATCTCTACCTGTAGCAAAACAAAGTATTTAAAATTAAGCCTTTCCAAAATGACAGGAAAATGTAACCGAAGTTCGCTCATTTTATCATTTACGAATGGAACTCTTACCCTCATTGTGCTTGAGGGTTAAATATGAGATGAAAAACTAAACAGTAACTTTCTTCTGCAAGCATTGTTGCATCCATGCATACAAAAAATAATTGTTACAACAACATTGCAATTAGAGAAATTAGCACTTGGAGTTTGTCAATCTCGAAGATAAAATGCTTTATTCATATCATTTGTGGCCAATAGGGGTTAATTTTAAAATATTTGTGTGGTGATTTTAGTGTATCATATTATGCTCTAAATGTGCGGACATCAATCACAGACTGAGTGTCTGATAAGAGACATGGCTGAATATTGGTATTTGAATGAACATGTACAAGTTGAGGATACTCCAAGTCAAGGCACGACTATTGGGTGAGGGTTAAAACTTGGAATAAAACATATAATAGCAAAATTGTTCTTGGATGAATGTCCTATCTTCTCGTGGGAAACGTTTTGAGAAAATATGGCTCCAGTGCTGAGAAATTTCATGTAAATATTGGCAAAAATAACAATTATTCCGACAGTACACTTATAGGAAGTCTCAAATCTGGCAAGGGTTAAACTTTTAATAATAACATATAGAACAAAATCTGTCATACTTTGACTGCTGCATGCAGCTATAGAAAACTTCAGAGCTCAATCAATTTAAAATGGAGTAAATCGTCACCTAAACTTACCAAATTCTGAAAAATTGCATTTTTAGCTCATCTTGACAAAGTCAAGCTGAGCTGTTGCCATCACTTCTCGTCCGTCGGCGTTCGAACGTGCGTTAGTTTGTTGGTACTTACGTCCACAATTTCCTTTGGCACACCTCACAGGTCGCATTTATCATCAGATCACTTTGAAACTTGGTATGCTTGTTTGAGGTGACCTCTAGATGGGAGCTATCGATTTTCTTCAATTTCCCTCAAAAAATGTTGCCGCGGCCAACGTTCTTCGAACTTAGTTTAGTCAGTCCACAATATTTCCCTTTAGCACACCCTACAGGGCACATTAATGATTGGATTGCTTTGAAACCCGGCATGCTTGTTTAGGGTGACCTCTAGATGGGAGCTATCGATTTTCTGCCATTTCCATCCGTCAAAAAATGTTGCCGCTGGCAACAATCTTTGAACTTAGTTCAGTCAGGCATCAAATTATTCCTTTGGCATGCCCTACAGGGCACATTTATGATCAGATCGGTTTGAAACTTTGTATGCTTGTTTGGGGTTGCCTCTAGATGGAAGCTATCGATTTTCGTCTATTTCCATCAAAAAATGTTGCCACTGGCAATGACCTTCGATCAACTTAGTAAAAACTTAGTGCTGTTAAGCATCAAGATTTCCCTTTGACACTCCCTGCAGGGCACATTTATGATTGGATCGCTTGCAAACTTGGTGTGCTTGTTTGGGGTGACATCTATATGGGAGCTGTCGATTTTCTGCCATTTCCATCCGTCAAAAAATGTTGCCGCTGGCAACAATCTTTAAACTTAGTTCAGTCAGGCATCAAATTATTCCTTTGGCATGCCCTGCAGGGCACATTTATGATCAGATCGGTTTGAAACTTTGTATGCTTGTTTGGGGTTGCCTCTAGATGGAAGCTATCGATTTTCGTCTATTTCCATCAAAAAATGTTGCCACTGGCAATGACCTTCGATCAACTTAGTAAAAACTTAGTGCAGTTAAGCATCAAGATTTCCCTTTGACACTCCCTGCATGGCACATTTATGATTGGATCGCTTGCAAACTTGGTGTGCTTGTTTGGGGTGACATCTATATGGGAGCTGTCGATTTTCTTCCATTTCTGTCAAAAAATGTTGCCTCTGACCTTGAACTTAGTTTAGTCAAACCTCAATATTTCCCTTTATAACACACCCTTCAGGGCACATTTATGATCGGATCACGTTGAAATTTGGTATGTGTGTTCGGGGTGACCTCTAGATGTGAGCTATTGCTTTTTTTATTTCTATAAAAAATTATTGTCGTTATCACCAGCCTTTGAACTTACTGCATTTGTGCATCAACCAACTTATCCCTTTTGCACTCTCTGCAGGGTATATTTATGAATTTCCATAAAAAAAACTCCATTGCCACAAGCAATGGCCTTCTACTTAGCGCATTTGTGCATTAACATCTTCCTTTGGCATGCCTCAGAGGGCACATTCATTATCAAGTGTTTTGAAACTTTGTATGCTTATGCAGGATGACAAAGATAAGAGCTATTGATTTTCTTTTCATTTCCATCAAAAACTGTTGCTGGTAGCAACAATCTTTGGATTTATTACATTTGGGCATCAATATTCTTTGACATGGCCTGCAGGCCACATTTATCATGGGATTGTTTTTTAGCTTGGTGTGCTCATTGGGCAAGACCTTTAGATAAGAGCTATTGATTAGCATTCATTTCTGTGAAAAAAGTTGCCGTTTACAATAACCTCTGAACTTACTGCATTTGTGTATCAACATTCTTCCTTTAGCCATGGTGACTTACAGTTTACATTTAAAAAGGAATGGATTACTCTAACGTTGTGCACACACAGTGCTGTTATTTTTAAATTTCACCAACATTGGTCCCAATGATCTTCAATTTTGCCATTTCACTTATAACTTACCAAGTTCAAGTTTGTCAAGCTGAGCTACAGTGTCACTGACATTTTCATTTTTGGATGGTATTTATGCAACCAGAATGGGATAGAGTTCAACTTTACAAACAAACTTACAACAGCAAATATGCTTGGTAGTCAATTGTGAATACGTACATGAAAAGTGTTTGAAATTAACCCTTTCCAAAATGATAGAAAAGCAACCAAAGTTGGCTAATTTTGGCATTCTCAAACGGTACTTTTATTCTCGCCCTCATTGTGCTTGAGGGTTAAATCTCAGATTAAAAAGTAAACTAACTTTCTTCCGCAATCATTGTTGCATCTATCCATACCAAAATAATTGTTACAACAACCTTGTAATTAGAGAAATCTGCCCTTGAAGTTGGTCAATTTTGAAGAAATCTATATTCATGTCATTTTTGCCCAATGTGGGTTAATATTGAAAGCTTTGAGTGGTGTTTGTGGTGTATTATATTATGCTCTAAATGTGGGGAAAATTTGAGCTAAATAACTGTAAACAATTTTGAGACTTTCGAAAAATGTTTGAAAGTTTGGGCAGAATATTTTGAAAATACGCGATTTCACAGACATGACGATACCGCATTTCACTAGATTTTATGACATTACATAAGTCTGCCAAATCTGGTCAAAATCGTACAGCTTGTTTTTGAGCAGTTCAACAGACAAATTTCACGGCGGAAAAAAATAGAGAAGAAAAATTTTGAAAAAGAAGAGTCTTTCACAAACTGAGTTTTGGAAAGCCTAATAATTTCATGTCTCCCATGTTGGATGCATGTCCAAAACATTCGGTAACAGGTGTATGTGGATCTCACAATTGCTATTAGGTGTTGGATTTTCTCCCTGATGTAAAAAACCAAAGGCAATAAACCCCCATCACACGTATATGCCTAGTATTAAAAATATGTCCATCTTAAAATTATGGGAGAGGGAATATGCCAAGCTTGGTATTGCCCTTCTTTATTTATATTGTGATGCAATGACATTCCAGTAATGGTTTTACTCCTGTATATTCCCATCTTGTCTAGTACATTAAATAATAATAAATATCGTCTAGTTCTCTATCGTGGAGCCTGGCGTGGCATTTCTCTTCTTATAATGAAAACATGGTAAAAATACTGAGGACATCCTGGCTGAGGTGGTAAAAAAGAGTCAATGTCACAAGTTAATCAAAGCTGATTTTTGTGAACCAGAAGCAGTGTTATTTAGTTTAACATTCTGTGAGTGTAATACTGTATTCTAACGAGACATGGCAAAAGAAAAACCTAAAAGAATTGCCATCTGAATGTGCATTTTCAACAAAGTGTTGGGTATATTATTTCTGCTTTCCGATTAACACGAAACTCTGCCTCAAAACTGTTTCCAGACATATTCAACCAGATTTTACACCAAAAAAGGGAGGAAACTATTCACAGTGCTTCATACTAGTTATACATGGATTGGTTTATAATCATTCGGAGCATATTTAGGACCTAAAGGTAAGTTAGGAATGTGATAAGGAGGCTATATATTTTTATATGCATAAAACCAGCACCTACCGCACCCCACCTTCACGACATGCCCACCCCCCACCCCCAAAGCTGACAAAAATTGGATGCTACGAAGTTCACTTAATTGGATATCTCAACTGAATAACTCTTAAATAGCATATAACTTCCAAACCCCAAACAATTTTTCTTGCCGTCATTGCAATTTTTTTCCACTTCATTGCTAAAAGGATCTATTGAATTACTCCGATAACCACTCAAATGCAATACAGGCATTAAGAATCTGTTATAACCTGCCTGACAGTGCTCCATGAGCACACAGTTCACACTAAAACAAGCTAATGGAACCATTAAGCACATTTCCTGCTTTTGTGGGCACTGGAGCACATTAAGTGTAGAACCCACGTAATTGGATATCTCTTAACTGAATAATCCTTTTGATTTATGTAACTTCCAAATTCAAAACCATTCTGCACAAATTTGACCTGTTAATTGCATATAGGGTACAGACATGTTAACCCTTTACCTAACGTAACGGCCAAAACCGGCCAGCGCTATTCTCAAAAATCGCCAATTAATTTTCATTATTTTTTTTCATTTTTTGTCTCAAAAACATAGGTTATGACCCCTAGTTGGAAGGAGCTCGTTCCAACGATGGGTCATAACCTATGTTTTTGAGACAAAAAAATTTAGTTATTCAAGAATTATTTTTGCAAGTGTCGTCTGCTTTTCGGGTTAGGTAAAGGGTTAAGCTGCTGAGTTGTAAAATAGTGAGATTTCTGAGCAAAGAATAGTGAGATTTTAATTTTTAAATGGCTCAAAGAGTAAAAAAAAATTATTATAATGGTGAGATTCTGTAAAAAATCCCAATTTTAGGCTCATTTAGCAAAAATTATTTCTTGAAAATAGTGAGTCTCCCTCTAAAATAGTGAGACTTAACATATCTGATAGGTTATAGCAATTGAACTCCTGTTAATTGGAAAAAAAAATCTTGTAGTATGTCAAGAATTTCCCTGACAATAACAAATTCCATTTGTTTTTATACGCCTGTTTGAAAAACGGTCGTATTATGTGATCAGTCTGTCTATCCATCTGTCCGTCTGTTTACATTTTTTGCAGGCCTGCAACCAGGGGCGGGCATTGGGGGGGGGGGCACCTCCCCAACCTGGACATAATCCCATCATTTTTCCATCCAGAATCAATTTACCCCCCCCCCCCCCCTCCCCCACATCCAAGTGACTAAAGTTCACTAATTTGGATACATCTTGCCAAGCACATGTGCGCCGGGCCGACCATGGTTCGGCCCGGCATGAAAAGAAAACAAATTGGCAATAAAAGCAGGGGGGGGGGGGGGGGGGGCACTAAAAATTTGCAAGACATGACGTCCTATTTTTTATTCGGCTCCTTTTTCCGCCCACCCACCCACTACGTATAAATTTTCTACTACCGTTCTCGGACACACACCCGCCCCACTCTTCCATTAAAATCCAAAATAAACTTCCCCCAACTGCCCACGTAGGGGCACGATGACAATGTGTGCTGAGACGTACTGCACGCCGAGGTGCATATGTCGTCAGCCAATCTAACCCCGTCTGTGCTGTGTAGTACAGTCGTGGGTTATTATGTTGAAGAGCTGACAGCTGCTCGTCGTTGCTCGATGGTTCTCTCCGGGTACTCTGGCTTCCTCCACCCATAAACCTGTCACTGACACGATTTGACCCTGGTTGTTAAAGTGTCGTTAAACACCAATAAATAAATCAATCAATAAATAAATAACTTGGGTTGAACTTAGTGCATCAGAGAGAATTTTCCCAAAATATTGTCTGCACATTTTCTACATTTCGAACAAGACACCCACCCCCTACTAACGTGTGACATTTTCCCAGATTAAGCCCAATATTCTCACATATAAAGCCTCCTGATGTTGTATTTATGTTAAGAGTGTGATGTACAACATAATCTTTAAGGTTTGAACCACAAATGATGGTATATATTAGTTGATATATTGATATATTTTTAAAAAATTCAAACAATTGCACAAGTTGGAAATGCACATTTTTGGCACACTCAATAGACCCACCCACCCTCACATCTTGCAAATTTTTGGTGCCCCGCCCCTCCCCCCCCCCCCCTTTTAAAAGGAGCAATTTCCTGTCTTTTGAAGGATCAATTCCTACTTCAACATACCACAGAAAGTTTTATTTTTTCTGCTCAAATAACAAGATTCATTATTTGAATTTTTTTATTTCTGTCCACTAACTTTTGAATTGACCATCCTGAATCATTTCACCCCCTCCCCCCCCCCCCCCCTAGTGACTAAATTCCACTAATTTGGACACACCGTGCCAAGCATATGTGCGCCGAGTCGACCATGGTTCGATCCGGCATGGGAAAAATTTAAAATTTTGCATTAAAAGGCGCAATTTCCTGTCTTCTGAAGGATCAGTTCCTGCTTCAACATACCCCAAAAAGTTTTATTTTTTCTGCTCAAATAACAAGATTCATTATTTGATTTTTTTTTATTTATGCCCAATAACATTTGAATTACCACCCTGAATCAATTCACCCCCCCCCCCCCCCCCCCCCCCCTCATAGTGACTAAGTTCCACTAATTTGGATACACCATGCCACGGACATGTGCGCCGGGTCGACCATAGTTCAACCCGGCATGGGAACATTTTTTAATTTGGCATTAAAAGGAGCAATTTACTGTCTTCTGAAGGATCAATTCCTACTTCAACATACCCCAAAATTTTGCATTAAAAGGAGCAATTTCCTGTCTTCCGAGGATCAATTCCTACTTCAACATACCCCAAAAAGTTTTATTTTTTCTGCACGAATAACAAGATTCATTATTTGATTTTTTTTATTTCTGTCCACTAACTTTTGAACGACCATCCAGAATCATTTACCCCCCCCCCCCCCCCCCCCCCCACCCACCACAATAGTGACTAAATTCCATTAATTTGGATACACCGTGCCAAGCACATGTGTGCCGGGTCGACCATAGTTCAACCCGGCAGGGAAATTTTTTTGAATTTGACATTAAAAGGAGCAGTTTCCTGTCTTCTGAAGGATCAATTCCAGTTTCAACATACTCCAAAAAGTTTTTTATTTTTTCTTCTCAAATAACAAGATTCATTATTTGCAATTTTTTATTTCTGTCCACTAACTTTTGAAGGACCATTCAGAATCATTTTATCGCCACCCCCCTCCACCTCCTCAAAGTCACTAAATTCCACTAATTTGGATACTCTCTACCAAGCACATGTGCCCCGGGCCGACCATGGTTCCACCCGGCGTGTAAAAAATTTGAAATTTGGCATTAAAAAGAGCAATTTCCTGTCTTTGTCCCATAGAAAGATTCAGTTTGCGAGAGCATTTCTCCTACTTTCAATTACCAGCAACCACTCATCACTTGAAATTTAGCCTGCTATTGAAGACAGATAATCTCTTCTGTTAATTAGTTAATGTTTCGTGTTGTCATAGTTGTGTATAATCTGTGTGTTGAATAAACACCTCAAATATAACAATAGAGACTCAGTCATGGGATTATATTCAATGTAATTGCAGGTGTAAATTGACAACTCGAGTCAATTCACTGGTAGATAAAATGGTGAAAATTGCAAAACAGTGTCTGAAATTTTTCTAGGGGGGGGGGGGGCGAAAATGTTTCCGGGAACGCCCCCCCCCCCTGGTTGCAGGACTGATTTTTTGGTTTTCCACCGATAACTCCAGTTTGGATTATTTGATCTCAAGGAAAGTTTTTATGTGTATTACTCAGCAAGTATTACAGGTCAAGGTTGAATATGAGTACCGTCCAATTATTTTTACATGAGTTACGGCCTTTTTGCGACTTAGAATTCGACCATCTGTTAACAATTTTGGTTTCTGACCGATAACTAGTTGGGATTATTTGATCTCAATCAAAGTTGGAATGTGTACGCAGCTAGTAATACAGGCCAAGTACGAATATGGGTTCCATCCAATTATTTTTACATGAGTCATTGTTCTTTTTTGGCTTAGAATTTGACCATCTATTAATATTTTTGGTTTCTGACCGATAACTCAAGTTTGGATTATTTGATCTCAATCAAAGTTGGTTATATTCCCATTTGAAAAATGTTTGTATTATGTAACCAGTCTGCCCTTCGGTCCATTCGTCTATTTAAATTTTTGGTTTCTGACCGATAACCCTAGTTTTGATTATTTGATCTCAACCAAAGTTTGTATGTGCATTACCCAGCTAGTATTACAGGCCAAGTTTGAATATGGGTTCTGTCCAATCATGTGTTTTGCCCCCCCCCCCCCCCCTTTCGACTTATTAACATTTTTCGTTTCTGACCGATAACTCCAGTTTGGATTATTGATTCTCAAAGTTGTCATGTGTATTATCCAACTAGTATTACAGGCCAAGTTCGAATATGGGTTCCGTCCAATTATTTTTACATGAGTTCTGGCTGCTTTTTCTACTTCAAATTTAACTCTATTAACATTTTGGGTTTCCAACCAATAACTCGAGTTTGGAGTTATTTGATCTAAACCGATGTTGGTATATGTATTACCCAGATAGTTATACATGTCAGGTTCCAATATAGGTTCTGTCCAATCATTTTTTACACGAGTTACGGTCCTTTTTCAACTTAGAATTTGACCGTCTATTAACATTTTTTGGTTTCTGACCGATAATTCAAGTTCGGATCATTTGATCTCAACCAAAGTTGGTACAATTCAAAATGGCTAATGGGCTTATGTAGCCACGCCTGACGGTGCTCTTGTTTTACCTGCTTGGTATAAGCACATCTAATACAGGCATTTAATTTCAGAAGTTTTTTTCCTGGGGCAATGTTGTTGACTATAGGAAGGTTCATTTTGATGACCAACCAACATTCTGGCACATCCAACAGGGTCACCATGGCAGCATCTTGGATTTGGCGGCGGGGGGGAGGGGGGGGGGGTCTGTGGGGGATTTTTGCTTGTCCAATCAATGACTTAAAAATGAGAAAGGAATAATCTGTGGATCAATTTTTTTCAGCTTCGTCACTGTTGACTATAAGAAGGTGCTTTTCAGAAACCAGCATTCTGGCATCCAACATGGACACCATTGCAGCCATCCATATCATATTTGGTGAATGTTGCTTTTCCAAGCGATAAGTTTTAATCTGAATGACAATGGGGATAATATCACGAATTGTATTGCAAACCAGCTTCATTCATGTATTTTTCAAGAGTTAATGCCCTTGTTGGACTTGAAATGTCTTGTCATCACAAAAAACCCATTTCATGTCGCCATATTTCAAAGGAAACCGTTCAAGATTTTTATTTTCCAAATCTAATATATAGCTTGTTGGTGTTAATAAGAAGGGGACTGTGAACCACGTGTGCCCAAGTATTTCTTGGAGAGTTATTGGCCTTGTCGGCAAGGTACAGTACTGTAATCACAAATCCAGACAAACAATTTTGATCAGATCATGAGTGGGTTGTGATCTATCTGGGGCAAATTATCTTTCCGCATTTCTCCTCACACTCTGTTGTATCACATCCATCAAAAGAAAATGACAAGAACATTGAATCTGATATCCTATTTCTCATTGTTTTTTTCAAAATTCAGTCTTTACTGCAATAGTTGATTTATGAAATCTCAATCCACTATTGCAGTAAATTATTACAGGCCAAGTTCGAATATGGGTTCTAACCGATATGGGTTCATACCTGGAAAAGTGTGCTTAGCTGATCATAATATGATCAAGAAAAATCCATGTTTTTATCACGGTACTGTAACTTTCTATTGTCCAGCTCTTTTCAAAATGAATTTGAAGCCTCTGGTCTCTTAACTGGTTGAGTGCTAGAAGCCACTGTGATGACTCTATTGAAAAGTGCTGAAAGCCACTTCAGTGGATTTACAGTATTTGCATTTGCTTGTTTTTTTTCTGAGCAGGAAGAAAAAAAATGTTTCGAAAATGTTGATTTGTTGCAGTTTCTTGGAGAGTGCCATCACGCACTCTCCAAGAAATTGTAACAAAATAATTATTATGAACAGAATCTTACTCAGCTAAGGCTTCCTTTGATACTCGTGTTACAAATCATTTTTGGAAAATAATTTAGCACTCCATCAAATAATTATTCTGCCTCCCAGATTGCTAAAGTGGATTCAATTGTCTAGAAATGTCCCCACCCTCCCCATCACAATCACTCGCTTCCATAAAAAAAAAAAAAAAAAAATGTTGCACACAAACGAAACACATCACACAAGCCTCATTGTATAACAAATGCAAGCAATGAAATAGGTTTAAAAATTTATCACTCCACAAAGTTGAAACCTTAAGACATTTTAGTACTCGTGGTCCTAAATACAAAATTGAAAAAAAATCAAAATCAGACATCTGCAGATACCGGAGATATGATGTAAACAATGTTGGTATTTTTTTTTCCTTTTTGTATTAACATTCTCTTTTCAACCTCCTTTTCAGCTTAACTTGACAAAATCAAGACAAGCTATTGCCATCACACATGCAGAAGACTGTGAGTCAGTTCACACTTTCTTTAGCACAGGCCACACCCATAGTTCTTGTCAGATCATCACAAATTTCATATGCAGGTTCGGGGTCATGTCTAAATGAGATCGTCCCATTTTGGTCATGATTGGTCAACCATGACGGATTTACAGGCCTGAAAACCTTTAGCACAGTCTGCGTAAGTCCTATTTATGAAGGGATTTCATTGTAACCTGGCAGGATGCTTCCGTATAATGCCTAGATGAGAACATCCTATTTAAGTCGAGTTCAGTCAATCATGGTGGCGACAGAGGCACATTACCTAGATTCCCTCAGCACAGTCTGCAGGTTGCATTTATGAAGGGATTTCATTGTAAATTGGTAGGGTGACTTGGTATAACTTCTTGATGAGAACGTCCTATTTGGGCTGTGATCGGTCAGCTGTGATGGCTGCACAGGCACGTGATGTAGTTTTGTTTAGCACAGTCTACTGTTCATATTTAAGAAGCGATTTTATTGTAACTTGGTATGATGTCTAAATGAGACTCTTATTTTGGTCACGATCGACAGAGTTACCGCCACTTGGGTACGTGACCTAGATTCCTTTATCACTGTCTAGAGCTTCTTTTCAACCATGACGGTTGTACAAGCCTGAAAACCTTTAGCACAGTCAGTAGGTCATATTTATGAAAGGATTTCATTGTAACTTGGTAGGATAGCTCAGTATGATATCTAGATGAGACTATTATTTTGGTCATGATCGGTCAACCTTGACTGCCGAACTGGCTGTGGCCTAGAAATCTACGAGTCATATTTGTGAAGAGGTTTTATTGTAACTTGGTTTGATGACTCGTTTTGATAAGATTTTATGTAACTTTGGTTGATATAGGTTAACTGTCAGGACCACATCAAATTTTTCATATTGAAAACAGCATATTGGGTACAGAACTTAAGTTAACACATTCTCAATTATCACAATTCTTGTCTTCCTTCATAATCCTTTCATAAACATTGAACATTATCCTTTTCATCAAACACTATATATAGTCAAGTTAAGCTGCAGTGTCATTGACACTTTCATAAACATTTGACTTTCAAAATTTTGGAAATATAATAATAATACACATCAGACTCAGCTGCCAGAACGGAGTTTGCCAACATAATGGTACTGGCTGCCAAAACAGTGTTGGTCGTGCTTCGTTGAATGATTTGTGTGGCGATTTCGAAACCATCTAGTTAAGATAGAAATTGTCTGTTTCGACAGGAGACCCAAGCTTTGTTGATATATCATATTGTAACAATGGTTCTCATCTTCTGCATTTTGGAAGATTATTGACATCCAGCACTTGATTTCACAAAAGTTCATTGTTAATATTGGACCAAAAATACACAAGATTTTGCTCTTAGCTAGAATTTGTTGACCCAGCATGGCTTGATCACTAGCTCTTATCCTATATAAACGGAATGAGGAAGTCCATTTTACAAGACCCAGCCTGTCTGGAAAAGGGAACCACAGCTTGATATGTACACATGACAGACATAAAAGTGTTCAGGATGATTCAAGCTACTTGGTTGTTGCAGAGCGATGAGTTGCTCCACCAAAGAAGAATAATTGAATTACTTGTAGTTGGAACCAATCAACTGATATGATGTGAAAGAAAGAACCTTGTGGTAGCACTGGCATCTGGAGAAATAAACAGCAGAAAGGTGATATATAGACAAAACTACATGTATGTTTCAATGAGTCGTTTTGTATTCAATGAGTCAGATGTGCGTAGGAAGAAAACGTCGAGACCGAAGGTCGAGACGTTTTCTTTCTACACACATCTGACGAATTGAATACAAAACAACTCATTGAAACATACATGTGGTTTTGTATTTATTACATGACCCAAGCACCTACTGACCTAATTTTCGTTTCTATCAACGGTGGTAAACACCATGCACTTTATGCAGTCGCATTGTTACATGGCGTGAACAGGTCGGTGTGCAATACGGAATTCCGTATTGCACAGCCGTATTGCATAAGAGAGACTGCATGGGCATGTAATAAATTGCTGTAGTGATTGATTGGCTGGTTCTTGACAGTGACTGTAGCATAACATCCAAACCATTTAATGAGCTGATGGCCATTCCTCTGTAAATTGTGACAATTCCCAAATCAATTGAGTAAAGAGGAGAGAGTGTGAACAGAGACAAGAAGGAGGTGGGGCTGCCAAATTGTACATTGATGCAGAGACGTGATTATATTATACTCATGACCAGTAAAATGACCTCTAGGTATTATGGGATGAATTTACTTCAACAAAGAGATTAAAGTTTATTCTCTAAAAGCACGAAGGGTTACTTCCTGATGGAATATGAATGTTTTGATTCAGAATTCCAGGCGCTCAATTCAGAACCAAATTATAGATGCCTGTTTGCAACCAACTGAATATTATTCATAGTGGAAAATTGTTGGACTTGAGCAACAACTTTCGCGTGTTAGAAACACTTAGTGGCTTATGAATTGCGAACTGCCCGAGACCCACACATAAAATCATTTAAAATTATGCTTCACATGAATTTTTATTTATATGAGGTTTTCCACTGCCTGTGAAATGACAAGAAATAAGTTACTTGCAGTTGGTTAATCTTCACTGATGAATTGAGGCTGTGCTCGCTGTGGCCAAAACATTACCCAAAGACTGGTGTGATTGATAATGGGCCATGCCCAACTGTTCATGGCTGGTTTATTGATAAACAATATTGACATAAACTAAGCCCAGAATGCCAAGACTCGAATCAAATTTCCAATGGCAGTTGAAAAAGGCTACCATAAGTGTCTTGTGCCCACAATGCCAAGACCACCAAATTCCTTGAGGCCTTTGGGTCCAACATCCCGAAAATCGATTTTTCCCCATAGTTGACACAACAATTTCCACAAGCTATTTGGGCTTGGTGACATGATCATTGTGCCAAGTTGTATTAGACTATCACTCTATCGACCATTTGCCATTGTTTTTTAAATATTATTCACCCCAATTTTTTCTAAATTCCACATTGAAAAGTTTTTTTTAAGTCTATTGATATAAAATTGAATTTTATTTAAAAAAATGATGATTAAATCATTAGAAAATGAAAATAAAAAACAAAATTGATTAAGTTGCAAAATATTCTGAGGTATTTTAATCTCGAATTTAGTCAACTTTAGTGTAAATTGTCCATATAAATAATACCCTTGTGCCATTGTTTTTTAAATATTATTCCCTCCAATTTTTTTTTAAATCCACATTGAAAAGTTTTTAAAGTTTATTGATATAAAATTGAATTTTATTTAAAAAAATGATGATTAAATCATTAGAAAATGAAAATAAAAACCAAAATTGATTGAGTTGCAAAATATTCTGAGTTATTTTTATCTCTAATTTAGTCAACTTTAGTGTAAATTGTCCATATAAATAATATTGAACATTTGTGTAGTTGAAATCTGGTTAACTGACATTGACTCATTGTTATTCAATGAAACCTCAGAATGTTGAGAAAAGGTTTGTTTGCACAACAATTTGGGTAAGAATTGAAACTGTAAGAAGGGAGACCACTTAGATGCCCTGAACAAAAGTTAATGATTTTATTTTCTTTAGTTCTATAATTGGTGAAATATTTGAAAATTTATAAAAAAACCTAAGTAAATTTATTTTGCAGCATGTGAATACAAGCATGAAGAATCTACTGATGCCAACAATCACCACACTGCAAGGAAGTGGCATAGCCTAACATGTTGTCTTTTTGTCACTGACTTTGACCAATGCTAACATTGCATGTGTCATTTAACTCATTAAGCGCCAAAACATTAATAAAAAATAATTATCATATTAAACAGTTATACAATAAACAATCAAAAACATTTTAAAATTAACAAAACATAATTTACTGTGATCAGTTGATTTAAAATGTGATTTCCATATTTCCAAAATATGCAATAAATGACCACAGATTGGCTGAAAACTTCTTGATGCATTAATTAATCATCCAATCAGTTTTGACTCAACTGGTGTTGGTGCCCAGTTGATAATATCATACCATGCATGAGATAAATGCATGACCCAAGATTTATGGTTCTGCCCAATTCTTTTGAACACTGATGTGATTCTCAGCACTTCTGAAAAATCTTCTTCAAGACTCCAGTAATCTTTACTCATGTTTTGAATCTCCAATGAGTTTTGACTAGTTTTGTGTTTGTTCTCGGTCCTTCCTCATATCACTCCATGCTTAAGATATGTGTAACCCACTTTTGCCTCTGCTCACTTCCTTTGATATTAATATTCATACAGGAACTTTTATTGATGGCAAATATAAAAAGGCAATTGCAGTATTCCTAAACTACTGCACTCTGTGACCTGTGGGTTGCCACAGTGACCTTGAGACAAATTTTGAATCTCGATCCAGTGAGTTTTAACATAAAGAGTTGGTTCCGGATTCTTATGTCATACCATTCCTGAGATATCAGCAAACCCCATCTTCATTTTGTGCCTGCACCCACTTTTTTGGAATGTTGAAATACATATATTAACTTCAGCTATGCATTACGGGGAGTCTTCAAATGCAATTTACATCATTTCTGAAATTTCAATTCAATGATCTCCGAGTGACCCCACTCATCTTGTCCCATATTTGCAACCAGTGTTGATTCATTTGGTGTTGGTTCCTGCTACTTATATGATTCCATGTATGATATATAGGCATAACCCACTTTGAAAGTTTGGGTTCTGCACACTTTCTTGAGTGTCAGAATTTTTATGTGAATTTCAGGATTGCATTAGGAGGTCCTAAAATGCAATTTTCAGCACTACTGAACAATTCATTCAACGACCTTTAGGTGACCCTTGAGATGTATATTTTTGAACCTCCAATGAGTTTCAAATCATTTGACATTGCTTAAGCTCCTTGTATCACCATATTTCAGATATAAGCATACTCTGTTTTTAAAATGTTAGCCTCCACCCATTTTTAGCTCAACTTTGGCGAAGTCTGTCCGTCAACAATTCAATACGGCTCGGGCTAGAGGCCGTATTTATGAACCGATCTTTACGAAACGTCTTGGGTACCTTTGTGATGACCGTGGGACGAGAACGAGTGTTTTGGGGTCCGATCCGAAATTCAAGTTGGCCGCTGGAGGCCATTTTGTTACAGACTTTGGTGCAATCAGATTTTTGCGCAGAACTTCCATATGAAAGCGCTGATTTGAATAATGTTTTGTATGAATGTTTAGTACCATGGAATACATCACATATAATACGGTTTTTTTTCTCATACGTAAATTATACAAATTAGACTAACTTTGATGTATTTAGTGTTACTTTTAGCACTGTAAGTGCAAATGCCAATCCGGCTCGGGCTGGAGGCCGTATTTATAAACCGATCTTTACGAAACTTCTTAGGTACCTTTGGTATCTCAGTGGGACGAGAACGAGTGTTTTTGGGTGCGGTCCGAAATTCAAGATGGCCGATGGCAGCCATTTTTTACAAAATTAGGTGCAATCAGATTTTTGCACAGAACTTCCATATGAAAGCGCTGATTTGAATTTTTTTTGTGTGAATGTTTAGTACCATGGGATACATCACATATAATACACTGTATAATACGGGTTTTTTTCTTGTGCAGAAATTATGCAAATTAGATGAACTTTTTTTCAGTGCTACTTACACACAGTAAGTGCACATGTCAATACGGCTCGGGCTGGAGGCTGTATTTATCAACCTATCTTCAAGAAACTTCTTGGGTACCTCTGTTATCACCTTGGGACTAGAACGAGTGTTTCTGAGTGCGGTCCAAAATTCAAGATGGCTGCCAGTGGCCATTTTGTACCGAAATTAGGTCTAATCAGTTTTTTGTACACAACTTCTATACGACTCAGGCTAGAGGCCGTATTTATGAACCAATCTTTACGAAACTTCTTGGGTACCTTTGTCATCACCGTGGGATGAGAACGAGTGTTTTTGGGTGTGGTCCGAAATTCAAGGTGGCCACCAGCAGCCATTTTGTACCAAAATTGGTGCAATCAGTCTTTTGTACAGAACTTCTGTATGAAAGTTCTGATTTGAATAAATATTTGTATGAATGTTTAGTAAAATGGAATACATCACATACAGTACGGGTTTTTTTTTCTCGTGCAGAAATTATACAAATTAGATGAATTTTGATTTATTTAGTGCTACTTATGCACTGTAAGTGCACATGCCAATACGGCTCGGGCCAGAGGCTGTATTTATCAACCGATCTTCACGAAACTTCCTGGGTACTTTTATTATCACCTTGGGACGAGAACGAGTGTTTCTGAGTGCGATCCAAAATTTAAGATGGCTGCCAGTGGCCATTTTGTACCGAAATTAGGTCCAATCAGTTTTTTGTCACAACTTCTATACAGCTCGTATTTATGAACTTATCTTCACGAAACTTCTTGGGTACCTTTGTTTTCACCTTGGGACAGGAATTAGTGTGTTTTGGGGTGCCTTAGTTATCACTGTGCTATGAGAACAAATATTTTGGGTTCAGTCAGACCCACTCTGGGACTCAAAGATTTCTTTACTAGTTTAGCATCTGACTGTCCCCCACCTTTACAATACTTTACCTTTTCATCTGTTACAGGCTACGGTCAGTATTTATGTACAGACCGTTACAATACTTTGTATGTACCTTTGTTATCAGGTCATTACCTAGATGTTTGTCATTGCAGAGTCACATACTATACATATGCACATGTCTTGACAAGTTGAGCTACAGTGTCATTGACACTTTAATTTGAATGTTGAAATTCATATGTGAACTGCAAGAATGCATTGCGGAGATGGGGCAGTTGAAATGTGATTTCCTGTTTTCTAAAAAATTCTCTTGGTGATCTCCCGGGGGTGGGGGGGGGGATGAAGTGGCATTGACCCATATTTTGAGCATACATTAAGTTTTGACTCATTTAGTATTTCTCCCAGGACCATAGGTTACACCATGCTTGAGATATAAGCATGACCTACTTTCAAAATTTTGGGCCCAGTCCACATATCTCATGAGGGGAGCTTTAATGATATAATAGTACTAAATATTAGAATGAAGTCGAGTTAACCACTGCGTAAAGTGGCAGTCAGAAAGGATGCAATCTTCTAAACTTACCGATAGGTGTCTTGGAAAATATAGTTTGTTTTAATAAAGTTTTGAAGTATTCTTTTGATAAAAAGAGGGTCATTTGATGGATTTTGGGGTCTAAAAAATACAATTGACTTTTTGCTGAGAATTCCATAGAAAAATGTGCATGTCACCTGTACTTTCCTACCTGTCAATTTTTCTCTGTTATTTGTTGAATAGCCCCATATTTTAAGGACAGAAAAAGTTATCTGAAGGGCTATACTTGATAAAAAATATAATGCCAAAATTAAAGTGATGTGATTATATTTGTTTCCACACAAACTTTATAATGGTCACCTGTGGGAAAATGTTCAATACTGAGTACTGTTATACCTAATAAGCACTTTCCATCAACTGTCGTCTGTCCTGCATGAACTTTACATTTTTTAGTTCTTTTATAAAACTAGCAGAACAAATTTGATATGCATGTTCTTTTTCAATTCAGGATCAAATAAAGATGCTTCCCAATAGGGGGCACAACAAAAGGCATAACTGTTAGTATCCCCCCCAAAAAAATTTGAAAAATCTTTTTCTCCAAAATCACCAATCATAATCTTTGATATTTGGTATACAGCATCCTTAGGAGGGTCAGACTAGAGTTTGTTCAAACCACATCCTAGGTTTATTTTCGGGCTCCTTATGGAGCCTGAATTTTAACTTAGTGCAGTATGAGAAAATTCTTCAAAAATCTTCATCAGATTGACCAGTGAGACTCTTTTGATATCTAGTGTACAACATCCTTACGAAGGTCAAATTGGAGTTTGTTGAATCAAGACCCTGGGTGTATATTTGGGCTCCATGTGGGAGCTCAAATTTTAACATTTTGCAATTTGAGTACTATTCTTTTAAAATTGTCAGATTTAACAGTCGGAATCGTTTGATATTTGGTATACAGCTTGGGAGGTCAGATTGCATTTTGTTCAAATCAAGACGCTGGTTTTCTATTTGGGCTTAATCCAATATGAGAATTTTTTTTTAAAATCTTCTTTAGATCCACTAGACAGAAGCCTTGGGGGGGGGGGGGGGGTCAGATGCAAGTCTGTTTAAATGAAGTCCCTGGATTCATGTTTAGGCTCCCTATGGGAGCAATAGTGAAAATTCTTCAAAAATCTTTCTTCAAATCCATCTTTGAATAATTAATTGGTCAAATTCAAATTGTTTTAAAATCAAGTTCATGGGTCTGTTTTAGGGCTTCTTATGCGAGCCAATATTTAACTTAGTGAAATGTGAGGAATATCTTTTGAAAATCATCTTTTTCAGATCCACTGGTCACATTCTCTTGATATTCATTATACAACCTGGATACAGACTTACCTGACAAAGCGAACTAAACAACAATTAGTTCAGTAAGCATGTTATTGTTTGGTGATTTTCAAAAAGTTGACGGAGCGAACTGATATGGGTTCAATATCGAGTATGAGACCCATTACTGTTAATTACAGCTTGACAACGCCTTCTCGTGCTCCCAATCAGGTTCCTGGTGGTCCTTTGTGAGATGTTGTTCCATTCGTGGACCAGCATGGCACCAAGCTCCTGGACTGGGCGGGCTGAAATTGCAAGCTGCAATTCATTCCAGACATGTTCGATTGGATTGAGGTCAGGGGGTCTTGCTGGCCAGTCCATAGCTAATCCACTCCCTCTGACGGTACTCCCCGACAGCATGGGCAACATGAGGACGGGCATTATCGTCCATCAGAATGAATCTATCATCCACTGCACCTGCACACAATCTGACGTGGACATACAGGATCTCATCAATATACCGCTGTGCAGTCAATGTACCACGTTCAAGGACACAGAGCTCTGTACGCCCATCCCTGCTGATGCCGTCCCAGACAATGATTGACCCTCCACCATAGCGGTCATGCTCAGCAATGTTGGCTGCATGGAATCGCTCTCCTGGCCTTCTCCATACCCTACAACGCCTATCTGTGTGGTCTAGACAGTACCTTGACTCATCTGTAAAAAGGACAGGTCACCAATCTTCTCTGGACCATCCAACGTGGTCCATGGCCCATTAATATCGTGCCTGGCGGGGGTTCTGGTACAGCGGAATGCGAATACATGGTCTTCTCGATCGGAGACCACTTTCGTGCAACCTTGCTCGGATAGTCTGCACCGAAACATTTACCCCGGATACATTTTGAAGGTCAGTGCGAAGCTGAGTTGCTGTGGCAAAGCGGTTTATACGGGCCAGAATGATCAAAAACCGGTCTTCAGCTGCAGATGTGGCCCTGTCTCTGCCACAACCATGCCGTCTTACTGGTGTGCCATACTGCTGAAATCTTGCCCAGGCTCTGGCGATCACCGTTTGGCGTACACCAAGGGCTTCTCCAACCTGACGATGGGTAGCCCTTTTCTCCACCATCCCTATAGCCCGCCTCATTTCTGCTTCAGACAAATGTCTTTTAACATTTGCCATATTCAATCATTAAATCACAAGGGTTTGTGTTGAAATGAAGATTGAACACCCTACTCATGTCATGTACATGTAGACAGTACACGAAAACATCATGAAAATCAAGGGGTACTTGCTTTCCATGACTGTCACGAACAGTCTGCCTGCCAAGAGAGCTCTGATGTAAACACTGGGGACCATCTCAATACATTCCTCAATCATATCCACCAAAAAATATCGTAAACATGTCACAAGCCGATTTCACAACGGTGTGTCAAATATTTGGTGCTAAGCAAACTTTGAGTAGTATATTTTCACTGACATTTGATACCTACACTGATTGAGTTTCTCTCTCTGGTATTGCAAACTATCACTGTCATCAAGGAAGGACCCAGAGCTGTTTTCATACCATAACAGGTTTGGACGCCCAAACTCCAGGCGCCCCCAAAAATATTTTTTCTTTCTCTCAAATAGAAGAAAATGAACCAAATAATATAATTTATTTATGGTTCCCACCTTTACTGGAGTATTACACTTAAGAATATATCGCTGCAATTAAATCAGTTGAGCTTTATTTTTATCAGAGTCATTCTCGTTGCACTGTATTTTCAAACATTTTCTTGTGGGAGGCCCACCTGACCCAAACCCATGGGAAGGGGAAACCCACTACCTTACCTTCCACAACCTCCAACCTGCAGCCTTCAGGATATGTCTGTGGCCATCGGGATATGCATGTGACATATAGGCCCAAAAGAGGTGTCCCCCGAAAATTCCTAGATCATTCCCTGACTGTCATGCCTAATCTTTTGGGCTCATATTCTGGGAGCATCCATTAGCTCTGCTGATATTTTCTTGTTTATTAACAGAAATCGAAGTGCTATGAAACATTTATAGTACCACTTTCAACATCTAAGGCCATAAGGTGATTGTCAAACAAAAACAATTGTTAGTTGATCACCAAACAATAACATGCTTACTGAACTAAGTGTTGTCAAGTTCGCTTTATCAGGTAAATCGTATCCAGGTTTATTTGTTTTAATATTGGCATTTAAGGTAACAGACCTTTAGATTAATCCAGTTTGAGGGACTGCCACAGACCTTTGACATCGGTTCCTATTGTGTCACATTGAAGAGATTTTTCTGTTATTTTGACTCTGAAATGCTGCTTGTTGGGGAGTTCTTGGGGATGTTTTGCTGCCTGGGAATATCTATTAACTCTACAGGGTCTAATTCCAATTTTGATAACTTTTTACTGTTCCCCAACATGCAGTTTCAGGATATACTCAAAAGTTACATTATAAATATCTTGGCAATTGCTTCTAGGTAAGTTTTGGCTGGCTGTATAGGCAGGCAAAACTCACCTAGAAACAACTGCAAAGCAGCACGAAAAAAACTGTCATTGTGTTCCAAGTATGTATACATATCTCCAGGCCTTTCAGGCTTAAATCATTTTTTTATGAAACTGGATAAAACATATAAAACACAAACCATATAATGTGTTATCCCCTTGTATTTGGGAACATTCCTGTAATTTGGAGACACAGTTACCAGTGCGAGATTACTGGAATTGAAAGGCCTGCATGTAACTTTTCTGCATATATGATTACAAGACGGTTGAAACAAAATGCTATTAGGAGCTTTTTGTTCTCGTGTTCTTCTCCAGCTCCTATATTTTGTATAGGTCTGCTGGTGTTGAAGTCACTGTAGTCATCCATCTACAAATGAAATTGAGATTATTTTCATCAACTGGATATATCACTTCAACAAAGGAAAGATTGTATGTACGTAATTTATGTACTGTATTGAGTTGGCTAAGTTCAAGTTTAGGATTGTTTATTAATTGATGAAGATCATTCTGAGTATCTAATTATTTCAATTACCAGTAATTATGAAAGCAAAAATAAACAATTGAGGTGTAATGTTCTACAGTGTCGCGGGTTTTAAGAAGTAGAGTAGCTTTGTGTAACCTGTCATTCAATAGATTCAGGCCACAGTAGCAATATTCATCTTGGAATATTAGATCATAACATAGTTTGGGATGCCTTAAATATAATATACCATAAGTATTTTTGAAAGGAAAATGAAGGTGGAATTGAGAAATATTTCAGGTAACTTATGAATATAGGCATGATATGTGTGGTTGAAGTGATGGCAAAGATGGTCACGTATGTAACAGCATCTGTGCGATGAATCCTCTCAATTTAATTCAATGGTCAACTGTTGTAGGAGTCAATCGATAAGAATGTACCCATAATGTTAAGTTTTTGACCATTGTTCTTGCCTTGCATAAAGTCCTCCCTGGCAAGTGAAACAGTGCTTGTTTACTATTTTAACAAACTCAGTGTTTTACTGCTAGAATTGGACCTGGTAACCAGTGCGTGCGGTGGAAGACCTCCAAAATGGGCAACATGGGTATGAACGACTGGCTGGACTTGACTTGTATACATGTTGTAGTCACGCTTAGCCATTATGCAGAAATACCTGACCTCAAAAACCGATCAACAAATTCTCCCTGATAAAACTAAAATCTATCCGACAAGTCCTAATTTGCAGCCAGCGGTAAAATAATGCCAATACTCTTAAATTTCCTACTCTGCATCACAACACTTCCAATAGTTAATTTAGATGAAGCTTACCGAAAATGACGCTTTTATGATTTTAAAGCCCTAGAAACCAGATGTCATTCTGGTCATACCTACAAATTAATTTCCACTTGTTTGGACTTGTAGCACATGCTTTTCTATTCTCGTAACTGCCCATGTACCATGCTAATAAAATTAAAATAGAACAGTTTGGTTATATATGTATTAAAAATTAGTCATTGAGGGTCACTCATTGGAGAATAATTCTATGGGACCCTAAAAGGCCTACAGGTACTGATAACATGGTGGGATCTCAGCAATGCCTAATTGTGTTCAGAGCGGCAACATGCCTGCACATGGAATTCTTTGGTTATCATGACTGCGTAAAATAAAAGCTTTGAGACCCCTATCAGAGGCTTGAGAGTGCTGAACATGCCCCTTTCAGTAAAGTGCTCCATTTTTATAATCCCTAACGGTCGAAGATGTGTCGATCCTTCAGCCCCCCTCCGCCGCCACCATCCTATTTACCCCCCCCCCCCAAAAAAAAAAAAAACAACAAACAAACAAACAAAAAAAAAGAAAACTGAAGCTATCTTGAGTTAAGGCACCAAATTAAAACAACAGATGAGGCGATTTACTATGGAAGCATCAATTGTATTGTAGCAAGGTGGCTTAACAGCAAAAAAGTCCCTTGGATAAAAGAAAAATAAAACTTTCCTTCCATCTTTTAAAATATCTGTTTGAATTGTTCAAATTTATGTTCTAGTGATGACAGACAAACAAGCCTGAAAGTAAAAGTCGACAGCTTAATCTGATTGTGTTATGGATATTTATTTTAGTCTTAAAGTTTAGTGCTTAGAGAACAGCTTTAACATACTCAATACCGCGCATTATATGGGATGTGCACAATGGCAATAGAGATCTCCGAAATGCTTCTGTTATGGGAATCTTGTAGGAACCAGGTTGTAATGAATTCCTGGTGACTGTAGGAACCAGGTTGAAATGAATTTCTGGTGACTGTAGGAACCAGGTTGGAATGAATTTCTGGTGACTGTAGGAACCAGGTTGGAATGAATTTAATAGAGTTATCGGTACTGATATAATATGGGGTAATATCAGGACGTACGATTAGGGTTAAAATTCTTTATTTAAGTATGATAATTAATATAGTATGATGCTAAAATAATTAAGTATCATACTAAATGAAGTATCATACAGAATTATTTAAGGGTCATACTATATTATTTAAGTATCATACTTGATTATTTTACTATCATACTAGTAGTATGTAATGTGGTTTTGAGGTAAAGGTTGGGGGATCTCATGTGACGTCATAGTCACGTGACCTAGTGGCGCCATGTTGTGTTGTCATGGTAACCCGCGTGAGCCGCCATGTTGTGATGTCATCTCCATAGTGATGCGTGGTGTGAGTGCGCATGCGCAGCGCGTATTGTTAGGGTGATACGTGTTTCCGTCGTCCATTTTGTGTACTGGAGGCCGCCATCTTGGTTTCTATGGTAGCACGTGATTGCTATGTTACCCAATTGTTCTGCAATAAGACGGGGTATGTTCGATTGTAGAAGAGTAAATCTAATTACCACAAACAACCCGACAATCTCTCCAAATCACCAAAATCCACCCGAAATCACCGAAATTGACTTTATTTCCCCATTTTATCGGTTTAGTACGTAGTGCTATAGTGCAAGGGGTGCATTCGACTGAAGTGGAGTAATTTTCTGGTTCGGATTTTCCCAGAATCCTCATTTAATTACCCAAATAAACCCGTCAAGTTGTATTTTTTCGAATTCTTTAAGAATCCCTTTTTTGGATCCCATGACGTGTTATTTCCCTATTAAGAGTAGCACGTAATACCGAGAGGGTGTGTTCGTTTGAAGTGGAGTAATGTTCCCATTTTTTTGGATCCCATGACGTTTTATTTCCTTATTAAGAGTAGCACGTACTGCTATAGGACAAATTTACCCAGAAATCCTCTGCTTCTACTTGGAACTATATTTTTATAAATTTCTACGCTCTATTTTTAGTAACATCCTTAACTGACCCCCTAACTAATTGTTAGGGTCTATATTTAGCAATTTCTTTAAATGACCCCCCTAACTACATGATTTTAAATAATAAAATTAATGAGGATCAAGATGTTTTTACACTAACCAATCAGAGCGAAGTTAATCCACCAATCAGATTTCTGGATTCCCATTGTGTTTCTTTCCCATTAGTTTCTATACTAATTTTCTAAATTTCCCAACTTTAACCTATAATCCTATAGGAAACAAACACAAACACCCATCGAGAATGAAAATATCGATGAAAAAACGTTGTGACGTCGTGACGTTTTCAAAAACGTCCGTCACGTCTAAATAAATTCCGGAGAAGAATAACGTCGCGTCATTCTGTTTCGATCCTTCGAACTGAACACATCGCTAGAGAGTTTTCTATAGCAATTTTGCCTTTGCAAAAATTTATGAAGATGTCTGAAGCTGCTACTGCCGTTACCAGAACTGATGTCTACGCCTGTGAAGAGTGTGGGAAGACCTTTACTGCAAGAACGAATCGAGATCGCCATCGGAGAAATACCCATGGAGAGACGAAGACCTACGATTGTACCAACTGTAACAAGACCTTTACGAGGAAAGAGAAGCTGGATCAACACCTGATGAAATGTTTGGAGACATATACATGTATGGAATGCGGCCAGGAGTTCAACCAACTACTCCATTTTAATCGACATAAGAGCGTTGCACACCGACCAGTTCCTGTACCATCTAAAAGGAAGACTGATGAACCGAAGAGAGGACCACCTAAACAACCACGGACCACGACGACCACCCATTATGATGTTGACCCAATGGAGTTTGAAAAGAATATGATGTCTGAAGAAGAGCCAGATGAGATATTGACCGTGTACGAAGATAACTGGAGTTCTATTAGAACTCGCCACATGATGAACAGAAGAGTCCAAGACCAATATAACTACCGGATCAACGATGTGAACCTGAAGATGATGAATTGATGACTACCATATTTCTGCCACAACAGCTAAGATTTAAAATTAATCTGAGTTTTGGTTTTATCCTGCGACACAATGAAACGAATGAACTGAAGTATTACCATCCATCACAAAACAACGCCCGGGTACTTGATGTTCCACAACTTGTATGCTGCCAAGAAGACTTTGAAGAATTCCTTGATGATGTCATGGAAGAAGATATCCTGGAATGGGCCAAATTAAAACGACCCAACACCAAATGGCTTGTTGAGAGAGTTACCAACGTCACATTTTATGTGAACAAGCTGAAAGACCACCCAATTGGAATGGCAGAAGATCTTCCTGACTACATTCTCCAGAACAAAGTTTACCTGACTTGGAGAAATGTTTTGAAGTAAATATCCAAGTATATGAACTTGTCAAGAATGATGATGACCAAATTGTTGCCAAATTAGTACAGAGATCTCACAGAAAGTATGAAGATACCATGTATGTGAACGTTTACAAGAACCATTTTAGCTACATCATCGATATAGACCAATACTGCAAATCCTTTGAATGCCGCAAATGCGGCAAATTATGGAAGACCTCCTGGGCAATAAATCGTCACGAGAAAACCTGTACAGATGAAGTCAATTACCAGTATGTTGGCGGTGTATACCATCCATCCCAGTCCATATTTGATCTGTTAGAAGATGAAGGTATAGAAGTATCTGAAGAGAAGAAGTTTTATCCATACCGTGCAGCGTTTGATTTTGAAAGTTACTTTGTCAAATCCAGTCTACCTGCTAACAGTGATAAACTGATATGGGAAGCAGAACACCGACCATTGAGTGTGAGTGTATGTAGTAATGTTCCAGAATACCAAGAACCGAAATGTTTCATTACAAATGGAAATTCTCAAGAACTTGTTGAAGAAATGATGACATACCTCACAGCTATTTCATCTCATTGCCACCAACTGATGCAGACCTACCATGCTTGGACCTTGTTTAAACTCAGACAGAAAATTGATGAAACGCTGGAAGCGGAAGCCAGAGCTACTGGAGAAGATACATCCAAGATGCACCCTTTACAAAAATTGGAGAAGAAATTTCAAGATTACCTGCAAGAGATGCCCGTCATCGGATTCAACTCTGGAAAATATGAATGTAGTCAAGCGTGAACTGATGACATACCTGAAGAGACAGAATCCACTCAAGTTTGCAGTGAAGAAATCGAATAACTATATGTGCGTCTCGACAGAATCTTTCAAGTTTGTTGATATTTGCAACTACCTCGCTCCAGGATTCAGCTATGACAAGTTTTTGAAAGCATTTGGCTGCTCCGTGACGAAGGGATTTTTACCATATGACTGGATCGACAGCTTGAACAAATTGGATCAAGACTACCTACAAGACCATGAAGCCTTCTACAGTTCTCTCAAGAAAGAAAATATATCCAATGAAGAATACCAGTACTGCCAGCATGTATGGAACGACCTGGAGATGACAACTTTCCGTGATTTTCTGATCTGGTATAATAACCGAGATGTAAAACCATTCCTTGAAGCAGTTGACAAGCATTTTGCTTTCTACCAAGAACGCCACATCGACATGTTTAAAGATGGTATCAGTGTTCCGGGCCTCACGTTGAAATACCTGTTCCAGACCATGAATGATGACACTTACTTCACATAAAGACTTAAATCACTTGGTGAAAGATAATATCGTTGGTGGACCTTCAATTATCTTCAACCGATACCACGAGAAAGATGTTACCCGAATCAGAGAAACAAAATATGGCAAAGAAGCAAAACCATGTGGAAGTATTATAGGCTTTGATGCGAATGCATTATATATTTGGTGCCTAATGCAAGAGATGCCAACGGGTTGGAGTATTAGACGTCGTGAAGAAAACCAGTTTAAACCAGAACATCCAATGAAGTATGGTAAAATGGCTGAACAATGGTTAGAGTTTTTATCCATGAGAGATGACATCCACATCAGACATCAGTTTAACGGAGCTGAAAAAATGATTGGTCGAAGACAGTTGCCTGTTGATGGTTGGTGCAAAGAGACACAGACTGTATACCAGTTCCATGGCTGCTTCTGGCACGGACATACCTGCATGAAAGATAAGAATGGCCTTCCTATCATCCATAATGAAGTCAGAGATAAACCGATGAAAGAACTGCTACAAGACACCCGTACCAATGCAAAGTACATCACCGATTTGGGCTATAAACTTATTGAAATCTGGGAGTGTGAGTGGAGAGAGATGAAGAAGACCGATGCCACACTCAAAGCCTTCCTGAAAGAGAACTTTTCAGACAAAATAGATGGTGCTATGACAGAGGAAGAAATACGGAACAAAGTGAAGACCGGTGAACTGTTTGGTTTAGTCGAATGTGATATACATGTACCAGATCACCTGAAAGAGTACTTTGAAGAGATGACACCTATCTTCAAGAATACAGATATTTCCATAGATGATATTTGTGAACACATGAAGGCCTTTGCCGAGAAGAATGGAATCATGAAGAAACCCTGTAGAAGTTTGATCGGAAGCTATGGAGCCGAAAAAATGTTGTTTGCAACCCCTTTACTGCAGTGGTACCTCCAGCATGGTATTGAAGTTGATCACGTCTATCAAGTTATCCAATATAAACCAAGAAGATGTTTTGAAAAATTTGGAGATGAAGTATCTGAAGCAAGAAGACAAGGAGATGTTGATCCTGGCAAGTCGATCGTTGCCGACACCATGAAGCTGTTGGGAAATTCTGGATATGGCAAAACCATCACCAACAAAGAGAAGCATCGACGTGTGTGCTATTGCGACGACGAAGTTACCAAAGCTGTAAATGACATGTCCTTCAGAGCCTTGAATCCATTAGATGAAACATTATATGAAGTCGAACTCAACAAGAAGACCATCAAGTTGGATCTGCCACTTCACATCGGATTCTTTGTTTACCAGTATGCGAAACTCCGGATGCTTCAGTTCTATTATGATGTCATCGATACTTTTATCAACCGCCAAGATTTCGAATATGCTGAAATGGACACAGATTCTGCATAGATATGTACTTCGTCACCATCCATAGATGAATTAGTGAAACCAGAGAAGAGAGTAGAATTTTACAAAGAGAATCACAAGTGGTTTCCATCAGAGTGTTGTGATTTCCACGGAGATGATTATGTGAAAACCAAATTAGAAGGCAAAGAATGGCTGTCACCCTCATGCTGCCAAGAATGAAAGCGTTTTGACAGGAGAACTCCAGGCTTGTTTAAGGTAGAATGGCAAGGAACCGGCATTGTAGGACTGTGTAGTAAAACATGTTATTGTTTCGGAGCCACCAATAAATTCAGTTGTAAGGGAATCAGCAAACGCCACAATGATTTGACGAAAGACAGATATTTGCAAGTTTTGAAGACTCAACAAAGTGGATCTGGCATCAACCGAGGATTTGTGATGAATGACAACACTATGTATACCTACCAGCAGAGCAGAGATGGACTATCATATTTCTACCCAAAACGAAGAGTTTTAGAAGATGGAGTTAGTACCATACCACTAGAGATTTAAAGAAGAAACAATTGAGTGAGTGTCATATTTTTCTACAACCTGAACCAAGTCTAGCTTTTGCCTACAAAAAATTCCTAAAAAAACCGAAATGTTTTTTAGGTGGTCTACTCAATCATATTAGGCTCATCAAATTTTTAAAGTCCTTTATGGCATTCTCTAAAGTCCTTTATGGCAGTCCTCATAAAGTCCTATATGGCAGTCCTCATAAAGTCCTATATGGCATTCTCTAAAGTCCTTTATGGCAGTCCTCATAAAGTCCTTTATGGCAGTCCTCATAAAGTCCTACATGGCAAGTTTTTTCTCAAAGTAAAAAGTCCTATATGGCATTCTCAAAAGTCCTTTATGGCAGTCCTCATAAAGTCCTTTATGGCAGTCCTCATAAAGTCCTATATGGCAAGTTTTTCTCAAAGTAAAAAAGTCCTTTATGGCAGTCCTCATAAAGTCCTATATGGCAAGTTTTTTCTCTCTAAGTAAAAAGTCCTATATGGCAGTCTTCAAAAAAAAAATTCTAAATGGCAAGTCTTACAAGGCAATACATTTTTTCTAGTGTAAAGATTTTTTCAATTTTTTTATTTATTCTAATACAGAGAGTTTTTTCATCATTATCATCATTATTACTAACAAATTCTCTGTTGTGAATATTTAAAAGAAATGAGAAATTTTTATGATAGAAAAACTAAATTGCTAAGTTGGACATGTTGTTTTCGTTTTTCTTTTTTGATGAACAAAAAAAAATCCCTCAAAGAGGATACGAACTGTAGGGGGTGAGAATGCACTCGAGCTATTTGACTTATCTCCATTGGACAGAGGTTTGTAGCTTGACCTGTCCCAAGCCAGTATAAAATGCAGAGGGCCATATCCTAAAGTTTAAGGATCAAGATTGCAGTTTGATCGCCAAACTGACCAATCAGATCGAAGTTAATCAACCAATCAAATTTCTGTATTCTCATTGTGTTTCTTTCCCATTACTTTCTATGCTAATTTTCTAAATTTTCCAACTTTAACCTATAATCCTATAGGAAACAAACACAAACCCCAACCAAGAATCAAAAACTCAATCAAAATTTGTTCAACTGGGGTGATGTTTTCAATCACGTCCGTCAAAGATATATAAGATTAGGCAAAGCATGGACTTGGCATCATTCATGATCGAACCATTGACCAGAGAAGATGTTCCGAATTGGCACCAAGCAGACTTATGCTAACGTCACCCAGTACCAGGGTGAACTGAAGATTCATCTCAGAAGATACTTTGAGGGAAAAGACCAGAAACCTTATCCTACGAAGACTGGTATTGCTCTATCTTTAGAAGAATGGAATGCCTTGAAATCTCAAATAGAAGAAGTAGATGCAGCCATCAAAACCCAACAAACAACTTTAACTGAAGACACTAAACCTACTAACCATGAAGACTTAAAAAAAAAACAATTCAAGAACCACCTTTGAAGAAGAAAAGGAAGATCACAGTGAGAATAACCCAACCACGACCATTGATCGTTGATGAAATTGATAGTGAACTCAGGCAAGTTCGCTTGCAACATGAACTTTGCTTGGCATATGCTCATTATGTCGAAGAGAACATTGACGCTGTAATGAAAGAAAAATGCTATGGATGTACAGTCGATCACCCAAGTCAGATTCAGCATAATGTATGCCTAATGATGTCTGAAGAAGAGAAGATTATAACATGTTTTAGTGACGCACTTGAAAGAGTTAACAAGAATGATGTTCATCTACTGTGGCACCATAATACTTCTGGAATGAATCCACCACCAGTACAGAAAGAATATGAAGATATGTTCGAGAAACCTCTCACAAATGAACAAAGACGTTGTATTATGGATTTGGTGATTGAATTTATGACCATCAAGAAACCTGTTACAATTGTATTCTAATTGAAGATGTAAATAGATGTTGTAAATAGATGATTTTTTTATAAAAAAAAAAAAGAAGAAAAAAAAGTATAAAATGAAGAAACAAGAAAAAAAGGTGGTAATGACGCTTAAGTTATTTGATGTTTATCTTCTTGACAAATATCAAAACAAACTTAAACTGTCCCCAGCCAGTAAGTCAGAGGGCCACCAATTTTAAATATTTTTTGGATGACGGTTCATATTGACCACCTCTCCAAAAGGTATAAAAGGGGGAGTAGTCCCCACGTTCAGTGGGAGCCACCCCCCAAAAGGTATAAAAGGGAAGTAGTACCCACATAGAACAACAAAGATGGATCCTCGTTGGAAGCATCCATTCACTTGTTTATTGTGTGGTCCCATGGGTAGTGGTAAATCATCTTTTGTAAATCGGGTTATTCAAAACATTCAAAATATTATATCACCTGTCCCAAGTCACATCATTTGGTGTTATAGTGAATGGCAACCATTATGCAATACTTTACCCCAAGTAGAATTAGTAGAGGGTCTCCCTCAAGAATTAAAATCTGATAGTTTAGTCATATTGGATGATCTGATGCTCGATGCAGATGTTCGAGTGTCTAGATTATTTACTAAAGGTAGTCATCACCGTAACATTAGTGTTATCTACATTGTTCAAAATTTATTCGATAAAAATAAAGTCCATAGGACTGTAGCTCTCAATAGTCATTACATGATCTTGTTTAAAAATCCTAGGGATCGTTCTCAGATCTCACACTTGGCAGCACAGATGTATCCTGGTCATTCCAAGTTTCTGAGAGAAGTTTTTGAAGATGCCACTTCGACACCATATGGTTACCTTTTAATAGATCTCAAACAAGATACTCCTGAACACATGAGATTAAGAAGTCAAATTTTTCCTGGGGAAACCCAATATGTGTACCTCCGAAAACAGGGGAGCAACAAGTCTGACTCGAGTCAGAAGCATGTCTGACCGTCTCAAGTGCAACATCGCTCTTCTCAAGGTTCTTATTAAATCGAAACCCGCACTCGTCAAATCCATACTAAAACATGCAGACAAAGAATTGATAACTTGTTTGTGTGACTGTGCCTCGAATATACTGAAGGGAGCAGTACCTCTGACCAAAGCTCAGAGAACCAAACTCGTTCGTCAGAAACAACTAGTGAGGGCAGTGGCAAACAAAGGTACCTCTGACAAAAAGAGGAGACAAATCTTGTAGAAAGGGGGATTCTTGGGGGCATTGCTACCTCCTGTACTATTGGGTGCTGTTAAAGGTATATTTGGATGATGGAATATGCAAAGAAGATGGCTTTGGTAGAACCAAGGTTATTGGAACTTCAACAAGAGACTCCAAGTCAACCGATGAACTGGCTGTTTCATCACTGGATAGAGAAATGAGAGATATTCTCGACGCCCCTTTTCTTTCGGCTGATGAAAAGATGACTCAATATAATCAAATTTTACAAAGATACTTGACATTTCAACAAAAGGTAATGGCTCCTCGACCAATTAAAGTCGAATTCGAGAAAGATAATAAAGACGAAGACATTCTCGATTCTGTACCTATGACAATGAAGAGAAAGGGCAAGTTGTTGTTGAATCGTATTAGAAGTGACCCAAATATATCTTGGAATGAGAAGGGTGAATTAGTCTACAAAGATCAAACAGTGGTAGGGTCGAATGTAACAGATCTTCTAAACGATTTACTTAGAAGACGAAAATCTTTCCAACCAAAGGGATGGGAAATGTTGGCCGAAGCTTTGAGAGATAGTAACATACCCCAAGAATTAATTGGTCATAAAGAACGTTGGGATTTTATGAAACAGGCACCGATAAAGTCGGAACCAAAACAACCAAAGAAAACAGAAACGCCAAAGTGGACCGAAAAAAGGTATAAATAGAGTTGACACTTGAACAAGGCAGTCATGGAAGCATTGTACTATGATTCTGAAGTGCCTGGTAGTTTTGGTGGTGTAGACGCTCTCCGTAGAGCGTCCAAGAAAAAAACCAAACAAGTTGTAAAATGGTTAGAGACTCAAGACACATACACTCTTCACAAACCTGTTCGTCGTACATTTTGTAGAAGAAAAGTAATAGTTAGTGGTATAGATGCACAATGGCAAGCTGACTTGGTAGATGTTTCAAACATAAGTAAATTCAACAAAAACATAAAATTTTTGTTGACATGTATACATGTGTTTAGTAAATATGCTTGGGTGATACCATTACAAAACAAACTTGGTGATTCCATCGTGAAAGCTTTTAGTAAAATTTTCAAACAAGGTCGTAAACCAGAAAAATTACAAACTGATCAAGGCAAAGAATTTCTAAACAGAAAATTTCAGAATTTTCTCAAAGATCACAAAGTCGACTTTTTCACAACACAAAATGTGGAAACAAAATGTTCCTTAGTAGAAAGATTCAATAGAACTTTGAAAACCAAAATGTGGAAATATTTTACCAAGAACAATACACTAACTTTTCCACTTCAAAACTTGGTGAAATCATATAATCATTCTCATCATCGCAGTATAGGTATGGCCCCCATTGCCGTGAACTTTGAAAATCAAGAAGAGGTTTGGCAAAGGTTGTATGGACAACCCATAAAACACAATACACCAAAGTACAAAGTAGGAGACAGAGTGAGAATCAATAAAGTTAAGAAAACTTTTGAGAAAGGTTATTTGCCCAATTGGACCGAGGAGTTATTCACAGTAGTAGCCATCAAGAAAGGACATCCAGTCACATACATGTTGCAAGATGATAATGGAGAAATACTGAAAGGGTCATTCTACACTGAAGAGCTTCAGCGAGTTTCACATAAAACTATTTACAAAATCGAACACGTACTCAAGAAACGTGGTCGAGGTAAGAAAAGGGAATTGTTCGAAAAATGGTTGGGATACCCAACTTCGTTCAATTCGTGGATCAAACAGAGTCAGCTCACCTATAAAAGGAAGTGAACCTCTGAAGTTTCTTCAAAATGGAAGAAGGATCGAACGGTTCTTGGCCTCTGTTTGGTAAAAGAATTCCAAGGAGCGAGATCACTTATTTTTCACAAATAATCATTTTGTATATCATCATCATTACCAGTGTCGTTAATCTCACCCTCGAAAACACAGACAGCAAGTTGTGGACTTGAGTAGTAGCATAGGATATTTGTTACCAAATCCAACCATTAAGAAAAAGTAATGTTTTATTTGACTCTACCAAGTAATAGTTCTATGAACGTGTTTCCAGAAAACACGTTGACTACGTACACCACTCAGTTATCACAACCAGTGAATCTCACGGGAGAATGGGAAGTAGGTCTGGCAGAGATTCAGTATCCAAATACTTGGTTCAATATTCGTGGAGAAGAAGCTTTCGTTACAGTGTTCTGGTCTTCGAAAAAGAATTACCGACTTACTCTCAAGGAAGGTCGTTATTCGGATCCCATTGATGTGATACGAGCTATCAATGGTGTTAAAGAATTACTCTTGCCTCGTCACGATAAGGTAGCTTTTGAACTGGATAGAGTGACTGGTAAAGTTCGTATCACGGTACGTGATGGAGTCGTGGTCACATTGAGCCCTACTCTTCAAAATATTTTGGGATTTAATGAGTGTGTTTTTAAATCAGGAACTTACAATTCTTCCAGAGTTGCCGATGTCAACCAAGGATTTTATTCACTCTATGTATATTGTGACTTGGTTCGTGACCAAGTCGTAGGAGATACAAGAATACCACTTCTTCGTATCGTACAAGTACGTGGAAAATATGGGGATATCATCTCTAAAACATTTGAGAATGTGTATTATGTACCAATAGAACGAAAAAATTTCAGTACCGTCCAGGTGTATATAAAGGGTGACACAGGAGCCATAGTACCATTCGAGTTCGGGAAAGTGACAGTGACACTTTATTTCAGAAATCGTAGATCTCTTCATTTCACATAAACATGACTTATTGTTGTAAGTCCAAATTATATGAAGAATATTACACGAAACAAGCTGGGAATGGTCTACCGGCTTTTTCTGGAGCTCAAATACAGAGAGGATATGGTTTGGGAAGTATATTGGGAGGACTGAAGAATATGGTGTTACCTTTATTGAAAACTACAGCCAGGACCGTGGGAAAACAGTTATTGAGAAAAGGAGCAGCCTTTGCCGAAGATGTCATTGAAGGGGAAAATGTAGAAAAGGCAGCAATCAAAAGAGTCAAAGAGGCTGGTGCAGGAGCTTGGAATGAAGTGGTTGGTGGTTCAAAACCACCCGGTAGGAAAAGTATAAAAAGGCCCGCACCACGCAAAACTAGCAAATCGACAAAAAGAAGGAGAACTGTTCAGACCCAAGACCATCTCGGTGCATGATGTCTCTCATTAATGAAAAATCTTGTGAGTGTGTCAACAGCGAACTCGACTTGTTTTCCATACCACCAACACAGACTAGTGTGGAACATGGGCAATGGGTAGAACACAGGCCTTTGGCGACTATAGGAAACAGTGGTCCAATAGAATTCCACATTGCAGGATTAGGAGATGATTATTTGAATTTGGCACAGAATTTGAATTTAAAGCAACGGTTGTAGATTCCAATGGGGCATCAATTGCACCCGATGCCAAAGTGGGCCCAGTCAATTTATGGATGCATTCCTTATTTAATCAAATCGATATCAGCTTGAATGAAAAACTGGTATCTCCTTCCAACAACACTTATCATTACAGAGCTTTCATAGAAACTTTGTTGAGTTATGGACCAGCTGCCAAGAAGTCACAACTGACTAATGCATTATGGTACAAGGATACGGCCAGACACATGGAAGATTTGACAGATGATAACAAGGGATTTCTTCTTCGAAAGAAATTTATAGAGAAAAGTAAAATCGTGGACATGACTGGAAGATTACATTTGGACATGTTTTTCCAAACTCGTTACTTGCTGAATGGAGTTAATGTTCATGTTAAAATGAATAGAGCCAAAGATGCTTTCACATTGATGTCCGATACCGCTACATACAAGATCAAAATTCTAGATGTATCCATGTTTGTACGCAAAGAGAGACTCCAATCATTCGTGAGAATGGCTCACGAGAAAGCACTAACAAAAGCAACTGCAAAATATCCTATCGATCGTGTGGAAACCAAGGTGTTTTCAGTGCCGAAAGGAAATCTGAGCATTACACAAGAAAACTTATTTTTAGGCCAACTACCTAAACGCATCGTAGTGGGATGTGTAGACAACGATGCTTTCAATGGAAACTTTTCAAAGAATCCATATAATTTCAAGAACTACAAAATCAATTATTTGGCATTGTACGTGGATGGGCAGCAGATTCCAGCCAAACCATTACAACCTAGATTCGAACAACAAGAAGTGGCGAGATGTTATGCAACTCTGTTCCAAGGAACTGGACAAATGTATGAGAATGAAGGAAACCACATCAGCCGAGAAGAGTACATAAATGGATACACCCTATTCGTATTCGACCTGACTCCAGATCTATCACATGGACAACACTTCGATCTGGTGAAGAGAGGAAACTTGAGACTAGAAGTCCATTTCGAAAACCCATTACCAACCACAATCAACGTACTGGTGTATGCAGAATTCCAGAACATCATAGAAGTGGATAAGAATAGACAAGTAATCTTCGATTATTCAACATGAACACGTTGCAGTTAGAGAATGCACTTCGATCAGATAGTTGTTTGAAGAGAATATGTTTGGGTGTATTTTCAAGAAACAAATTACCAAGAAGATTACCAGATCACAGACCAGTAGCTTTGATAGCCAACACGGAGCCAGACCACAGAAAAGGAGAACATTGGGTGGCTATCTTTGTGAGTCACCACAACGCAGAATACTTTGATTCCTATGGATTACCACCACAACACAGACCATTCGAGAATTTCCTGAAGAAGAATTCCAGATATTGGAAGTATAATACGAAACGCCTTCAAGGACCATTACCAGTGTGTGGACAATACTGTTTGTTTTACTTGAAACATCGCTGTCGCGGTGTACCGATGGAAACCATATCCAACATGTTTACCACTGATCTAATGGATAATGATCTGTTGGTTAATGACGTCATAGAGGAAACCAGCCACTAGATGTCGCTGCATTGAAGGAAAACTATAAAAACTGGTGCACTTGGTGTTCAGCTCATTTGTGTTTCGACAGCCAAAGAAGAAGGATGTCTACTAATGTGACCGTCTTCAAACTTAACAACGATTTACAGATTCAACTGTTCAAGAACGACGTTGGGTTCCAGTTTACCACCAGAGATTGGGAACAAGTGACCAAAGCAGTGGATATTGCAAAGAAGAGAATTCTTGAAATAGGAGAACCCAAACCAAAAAGAGAAAGAAAACCAAAGAAGAATGAAGATAAAAAGGATTGAAGAATGTTCACTATTCCATGTTTGATCAGGATGGCACTGAATGATTATCAATCAAGAAACCAAGAAACAAGAAATCCAAGAGACTTTGTAGAGAGAATGAGCGTTTCATTCGAAACGTATTTTCGTGATGTTCCGCCACCGGTACTGGAGCAGTTATTACGTGGAGAAGATAGAATAAGAAAGACACCAGAACAAAGACCACCAAAACACATCAAGTATGCATTGGAGGAAAATCGTCTCAAGACATTTCAATTCATGTTACAAAGTGAAAGTGTGAAAACCCCGAATGAACTGACAAAAGCTGGATTCTTTTATTTGGGGACAGGAGACAGAACTCAGTGTTTTCATTGTGGTATTATTGTTCGTTTCTGGGAAACAGAAGATGATGTTATAGAAGAACACAGAAAATATTCTCCAGACTGTTATTACATTCATAATTTACCACCTGAATTCATGGACGTTGAAAAAGAAGAAGAAATGGACACATCATTTCAAGAAGAAGAAGATTCACGGAGGACAAAATGTAGTGTGTGTTTATTAGCTGGAGCCAATTTAACCATTTAACCATTTGTGTCTGTGCAAAGACTGCTGTAAACCACTCAGAAGATGTCCAATCTGCAGAAAGACTGTTTATGAATATCTGACAATCTACATACCATAAAAAGATGTATTTTTGTTGTTGAATAAAAGAAATTTAAATTTATATTTAGTGTTGTTATTTTTTTAAACTTTCCATCGAAGTACAAAGAAAAATCAAAATGAGGGATAGTAAATTAGACCTCGTACGACACATCTGTTGGGTAGATCCTCATTAATTTTACTATTTAAAATCATGTAGTTAGGGGGGTCATTTAAAGAAATTGCTAAATATAGACCCTAACAATTAGTTAGGGGGTCAGTTAAGGATGTTACTAAAAATAGAGCGTAGAAATTTATAAAAATATAGTTCCAAGTAGAAGCAGAGGATTTCTGGGTAAATTTGTCCTATAGCACTACGTGCTACTCTTAATAAGGAAATAAAACGTCATGGGATCCAAAAAAAATGGGAACATTACTCCACTTCAAACGAACACACCCCCTCGATATTACGTGCTACTCTTAATAGGGAAATAACACGTCATGGGATCCAAAAAAATGGATTCTTAAAGAATTCGAAAAAATACAACTTGACGGGTTTATTTGGGTAATTAAATGAGGATTCTGGGAAAATCCGAACCAGAAAATTACTCCACTTCAGTCGAATGCACCCCTTGCACCCCTTAGTACTATAGCACTACGTACTAAACCGATAAAATGGGGAAATAAAGTCAATTTCGGTGATTTCGGGTGGATTTTGGTGATTTGGAGAGATTGTCGGGTTGTTTGTGGTAATTAGATTTACTCTTCTACAATCGAACATACCCTCCGAACATACCCCGTCTTATTGCAGAACAATTGGGTAACATAGCAATCACGTGCTACCATAGAAACCAAGATGGCGGCCTCCAGTACACAAAATGGACGACGGAAACACGTATCACCCTAACAACACGCGCTGCGCATGCGCACTCACACCACACATCACTATGGAGATGACGTCACAACATAGCCGCTCACGCGGGTTACCATGACAACACAACATGGCGCCACTAGGTCACGTGACTATGACGTCACATGAGATCCCCCAACCTTTACCTCAAAACCACATTACATACTGCTCATACTAAATTAGAAATCACGACCCTCTCGCACGCGAATAGCATGATGCAGGGTCAACCTGTACGATGCTGGATCATACATCAATATTTAAGTATCATACTTAATTAAGCGAGTATGATGCAGGATCATACATGGCTTATTTAAGTATAATATTTAATTACTTTACTATCATACTAAATTAAAATTATGACCCTCTCGTACGAGAATAACATGATGCAAGTTTAACTTGCACGATGCTGGGTCACACATCGTTTATTTAAGGATCATACTAAATTCCCAATGTATGACCCAGGGTCATACATAGTATGATGCAGCTTCAACTTGCACGATGCTGGGTCATACATCGCTTGTTTAAGTATCATACTAAATTCACAAAGTATGACCCAGGGTCATACATGGTATGATGCAGGTTCAACTTCCGCGATTTTGGGTCAAACATCGCGTATTTAAGTATCATACTAAATTCACAATGTATGACCCAGGGTTAGACAGCATGATGCTGAATCGTGATTAAATCCCAAGAAGCAACGCGCTGAGTTGACCAATCATGGGCGTCGTTATATCCTGGAAACTATTTTGCGCCAAATCGAAAGTTGGAACAACACAGCAAGAGAAAACAAGAAATTGCTGAGCAAAGCACAAGCGCGTACCAAAAGAACCATGAAGATTTTGATTGTGTTTCTAGGCAGGCCCGTAACTACTGAAAATATGGGTGTGGGGGGTCATCATTCTGCCCTACTGTCAGCGAATATTGCCCTGCATATATATCACAACACCACCCCATACTAGGGCGTATGTATGGAGATGGAAGTTTACAAGACCTTGATATATCAGGTGCCCAGTGTGACCTAGCTGTTCAGCTCTATTCTGTTATAGGCAGGACAACATTCTGGTAAATATTTCCTTGTCATGGCAGTAGTTGCGTGAACCTCAGACCGTGGTAACAATTTAAAGGCTGGGCACCACAGGGAAGGCTTTCTGCTTGCCTTATTAGCTGCCCTGTGAACAGAAGATTTTTTTTTGGGGGGGGGGGGATAACACCCCACCAGGAGTTTTGCCCTTGTTTCCAGCACGAAATCCCGTGTACACTCTGTGTTTACTTTTTATCCATTTATCTTCAGAGCATTGCGAAAGGGTATTGATTCGAGGGTATGTTCACTCTAAATTTCGCCCCCCACCCCCCCCCCCACCACCCCCCATGACACACCGGTTGGACTTTGGTTCGACCTGGTTGGGAAAAATTCGAAAATTGTAAATGGGGCCAAACCCTCAACTCTGAGAAGCGATGCCCTGAGGACTGCTTAAATTTTGATTAGAGATGGAATCATGGCCTTAACAATTCTCGTCACATTCGTGAGTCAGTGGAGGTGTACCTGGAGAGTATGCAGTTTACATTTAGTACTGAGCGACTCTATATACGTAACCATATGAACTCGAAAGTCCGCTTTTTTCGGACCAAAATCGTGATACGACCTGCAGTCATAATGCAGATAGTTGCTCAGTGAATTTGTGTGGTATACCAATCAAGATTTTCCACGTGCAGTCCAAGACTTTCCCCGAGTAACGGATGTAGACTCTTCCAGTTGATGGCTCTGAACTGGTACAATAGTGTCCAAAGGGTTAAAGAAGCACGCAGTAGAAGAAATAAAGTTGGCCTATAATGCCTTTTGCGAGAGTTGAATACAATACAAGCCTTTTGAGCTTTTGTGCCTCATGTAGAACCATCGCCCCCCCCCCCCCCCCCAAGGGGTGGGGGGTACGGGGTGTAGCCATTCGCCACACGGGACGATAGGACAAGTCGTGCCTGGCCTCCTGCCTGACGAATATCAAAGTTTTGGAAAACCTAAATATTTCTGGTATTTAGCACAAATTCCCCAAATTAAATTTTCGACTTTTCCATCATTTTATTTAGAACATGGACAGATGCAGGGTCATAAATTGCTTATTTAAGTATCATACTAAATTCACAATGTATGGCCCATGGTCATACATAGTATGAAGCAGGGTCAACTTGCACGATGCTGGGTCATACATCGCTTATTTAAGTATCATACTAAATTCACAATGTATGACCCAGGGTCATACATAGTATGATGCAGGTTCAACTTGCACGATGCTGGGTCATACATCGCTTATTTAAGTATCGTACTAAATTCACAATGCATGACCAGGGTCATGCATAGTATGATGCAGGTTCAACTTGCAAGATGCTGGGTCATACATCGCTTATTTGAGTATCATACTAAATTCACAATGTATGACCCTGGGTCATACATAGTATAATGTAGGTGCAACTTGCACGATGCTGAGTCATACATCGCTTTTTTAAGTATCGAACTAAATTCACAATGTATCAATGTATGACCCAGGGTCATACATCGCTTATTTAAGTATCATACTAAATTCACAATGTATGACCCAGGGTCATACACAGTATGATGCAGGTTCAACTTACACGATGCTAGGTCATACATCGCGTATTTAAGTATCATACTAAATTCACAATGTACGACCCAGGGTCATACAGTATGATGCTGAATCGTGATGAAATCCCAAGAAGCAACGTGCCGGCTTGACCAGTCATGAGCGTCGTTATACCCTGAAACTACTTGGCGCCAAATCGAAAGCAGGAACAACACAACGAGAGAAAACAAGAAATTGCTGTGCAAAGCACAAGCTCGTACAAGGTCGATTAGTAATCCATTGGCTTCCCGGAGGGGAAGGCACAGAGGTATATATCGTCCATACTATACTGCCGTTCTCTGCTGTCAGGCATTACCCCTACAACACCATTTGACCTGCTATAACGTACTACCTATACCAGTCATAGAATAATACAAAGCAATCGGGGGGGAAGTTGGTTAATAGTATCGAAGACTAACAGGGGACCTACAACGGAATACACAACGCATCCTATGCCCCCGTTCTAAACAGACGATTATAATACTGCCTGACCTAGCACTAAACTACCACTACCAGCCATAAGATAATACAAAGGATTCGGTAGGTTAATAGTACTAAGGGGGTGATAAGCCAACAGACCATTCATCCTGTACTGCCAATCTAAACCACCAATGACTATCTCGCAATACCACACTAACCCCCCCCCCCCCCCCACACACACCCATCAACTGCTTGACCTAGCTGTAGAAGACATAGGATAATATGAAGCATAAGGTGGATTAACGCAACACCACACTACCACCCCCCCCCCCCCCCCCCACACACACACCTACTGCTTGACCTAGCTGCGCGCGGACATAGGATAACATGAAGACCCAAGGGCTAATAGTATACCAACATGGATATATACCGCCACCCCATACGAGAAGTCCGACACCCCATGACCCGAACAACGTTATGCCAGATTGCATAGTGGACAACAACAGAGGTCAACATATCTATGACGTCGCGTGCGCATCTAGACGTCAAAAGCAACGTCAACCGTTTCGCGGAAAAAACTTTCAAGAAAACCCAACTTCACCATTAATTTTCCATCACACACCCATACTCTATACCTATAGTCCTATGCGTACATATATCACTATACATACCATAGTATACTATATATGCCGTAGGTACACCACTTGTCGGATCTAGCTTCAAGGAGCCGAACTTTTGCACAGGAAAAAGTTGCTCCCCCAAAAGTCGGTTCTTATGGGAATTTAACAATAGCTGCTCCCCCAAAAGTCCGGGTGATGAGGGTCGAAAACCTCCCTGCTATACTACTGCCATCCAATGAAGATATATTTTCAATTCAACGAATTTATTAGTCAAAGAACACGAACTAACCATCCGTTACCAGCGGAAGTTCTATTGTGTAAAGATTTTAGAATCTCATAAATGCGCAATACACATTAACTTGCCTCTCTTACCAGGGAACGTTTATGGATAAAAAACGTAACAAGTGTAAACCGCAACAAAATCCCCTCTTGTCACCAAAGGAAAATGCAAGCCGGATTTTTTTTTTAAAAACAAGATTACGACAGGATGCCATAATGTTGATGAACAGGATTACTGAGAAAACACAATTAGACCCCCCCACCCCGACATAATATGAATTATTCGGATGACGCGTAATTTTATGTCCAAGTGATGCAATGTATTTTGGGGACGGCACTCAATCAAGCGGATTTGTTAGGAGTCATAAATGAAAAGGGGAGTAAGATTTGGCGAATTTGTAAATAAATAAATACTGGTGTCATGGGGTTATCATGAATGAAACACGAAAGAAATTTATGGTTCTTCCGTAACACTTTTCCCAACCATTTCTTGTATTCTTTTTTTCCGTCCCCCCGCCACCCCCGCCCCCCTCAGATTTGTAGCCATGTAGTTTTCGGAATATACCGGCTCTCATGATTTATCAAACTGGTATGTTGCTTCTTGGGATTTTATCTCCATTCAGCATCATACAATGTGTGACCTTGAGTCACACATTGTGAATTTAGCATGACACTTAAATACGCGATGTATGACCCAGCATCGTGCACGGTGAACCTGCATCATACCATGTATGACCCTGGGCCATATATTGTGAATTTAATACGGTGCTTAAATACGCTATGTATGACCCAGCATCGTACAAGTTACCCGCATCTTACCATGTATGTCCCTGTGTCATAGGATTGTGCAAGTTGAACCTGCAGTATACCACACAAATTCACTGAGCAACTATCTTAATTATGACTGCAGGTCGTATCACGATTTTTGGTCCGGAGAAAGCGGACTTTCGAGTTCAGATGGTTACGTATATAGAGTCACTCAGTACTAAATGTAAATTGCATATTCTCCAGGTACATTGCCTCTGACTCACGGAAGTATCGTACGTGACTAGAATTGTTAAGGCCATGATTCCATCTCTAATCAAAATTTAAGCAGTCCTCGGGGCATCGTTTCTCAGAGTCGAAGATTTGGCTCCATTTGCAATTTTCAAATTTTTTCTCCACCGGGCCGAACCATAGTCCAACCGGGTCGGTGCGTCTTACTGCGAGGGAGGGGGGGGGATTCAGAGTGGGCACACCCTCGAATCAATATCCTCTTGTAATGCCCTGGAGATAAATGGATAATAAGTAAACACAGAATATGGACGGGCGTAAAGGGGATTCCAAGCTGGAAACAACGGCATAACTCCTGGTAGGTGCCCCCCCCCCCCCCAAAAAAAAAAAAAATAAAAAATCTGTTCTCAGAACAGAGATTAGGGCAAGCCGAAAGCCTTCTCTGTGGTGCCCCACCTCTAATCGGCTACCACGTTCCTCGGCCCACGCAACTACTGCCCTGACAAGGACTTATTTACCAGAATGCTGCCCTGCCAAACAGAATATAGCTGAACAGCTAAGTCACAATGGGCACCTGATATTTCATGGTCTTGTACAACTTCCAACTCCACACATCCTCCCTAGTATGGGGCGGTGTTGTGATATATATGCAGGGTAATATGCGCTGACAATAGGGCGGAATGACGATACCCCCCCCTCCCCCCACCCCCCGCAATATTTTTCGGAAGTTACGGGCTTGCCTGGAAACACAAACAAAATCATCATGGTTCTTTTTGTACACGTTTGTGCTTTGCACAGCAATTTCTTGTTTTCTCTTGTTATGTTGTTCCAAAATTCGATTTGGCGCCAAGTAGTTTCCAGGATATAACGACGCTCATGATTGGTCAAGCCGGCGCGTTGCTTCTTGGGATCTTATCACGATTCAGCATCATACTGTATGACCCTGGGTCATACATTGTGAATTTAGTATGATACTTAAATACGCGATGTATGACGCAGAATTGTGCAAGTTGAACCTGCATCATACTATGTATGACCCTGGGTCATACATTGTGAATTTAGTTTGATACATAAATAAGTAATTTATGACCCTACATCAGTCCATGTTCTAAATCTAAAGATGGAAAGTTGAAAGAAAGTTCAATTGGGAATTTGTGCTAAATACCAGGGATATTTTGGTTTTCCGAAACTTGGATATTCATCATGCAGGCGGCCAGGCACGGCTTGTCCTATGGGCCAGTGTGGCCAATGGCTACGCCCCGTACTCCCCCTCCCGGGGATGGGGGGGGGGGGGGGGCGATGGTTCTACACGAGGCACAAAAGCTCAAAAGGCTTATACAGTATTCAACTCTCTGAAAACGCATTATAGGCCTACTGTATGTCTTCTGCCGTGTGCTTTAACCCTTTGGACGGGAGCGCGGTGGCTCAGTAGGTAGAGGTGCAGGCTGCAAGCCGAGAGGTCCTCGGTTCGAATCCCACCTGCGGCAACTGCGTTGTGTCCTTGGGCAAGACACTTCATCTCCATTTCCCGCGTGGGGGCACGATGACGCCGTGTACTAAGGCGTACTGCACGTCGATGGTACGCATGTCTTCAACCAATCTAACCCTGCCTGTGCTGCAGTGCGGAGTTACGATGTTGGGGAGCTGACAGCTGCTCGTCGTTGCTCTGTGGTTTTCTCCGGGTACTCCGGCTTCCTCCACCCGTAAAACTGTCACGGTCATGATCAGCCATTGTGCATAAGTATGTGACCTTAAACACCAGTAAATAATAAATAAATAACCCTTTGGACACTATTGTACTAGTTCAGAGCCATCAACTGGAAGAGTCTATATTCGTTACATGGTCATGCGTCTTACGGACCCTTGTGCGTTATGGTCATGGACAACCACCGCAATCCCGCCGCAACAGCATGGGGTGGGCGGCGGAGGTGGAATTTAGAGTGGGGATACCCTCGAATCAATACCCTCTTGTAATGCTCTGGAGATAAATGGATAACAAGTAAACTCTGAGTATGGGTTGGCGTAAACGGGATTTCATGCTGGAAACAAGGGCATAACTCCCGGTGGGGGTGTTACACCCCCCTCCTCCAAAAAGAGAATAAGAAAATCTGTTCACAGGGCAGCGAGTAGAGAAAGCCTGCCCTGTTGTGCCCAGCCTCTACTCAGTTACAACGGTCTGCGGCTCACGCAACTACTGCCCTGACAAGGAATTATTTACCAGAATGTTGCCCTGCCCCACAGAATAGAGCTGAACAGCTAAGTCACACTGGGCACCTGATATATCCACCTTATATATCATGGTTTTGTACAACTTCCATCTCCATACATACGCCCTAATATGGGGTGGTGTTGTGATATATATGCAGGGCAATATGCGCTGACAGTAATTTCTACGGCGGCGTACTGACGCCAGTAGATGTATTTTTTAGCTGTTCTAAGTTGTGATAACAAGTTAACTAACTTGGTAACTTGTTATAACAACTTAGCTAAGTTGTTATAACAACATAGCTTAACTTGTTATATCAACTTAGCTAACTTGTTATAACAACCTAGAAACTTGTTATAACAACTTAGCTAATTTGTTATAAGAACTAAGCTAAGTTGTTATAACAATATAGCTAACTTGTTATAACCACTTAGCTAAACTTGTTATAACAATTTCGCTAACTTGTTATAACAACTTAGCTAACTTGTTATAACAAATTAGTAATTTGTTATAACAACTTAGCTAACTTGTTATAACAACTTAGCTATCTTGTTATAACACCTTAGCTGTCTTGTTATAACAACTTAGCTATCTTTTTAATCATTACCCCCAGGCCAGTTTGTCCCTTCCTTGGGGCTGATAGTACTTGGTCAAAATGCGTTTAACCCTTTACCTAACGAAACGGCCAGCACTATACACAAAAATCGCCATTCAGTCTTTTTTATATTTACATTTTATGCTTCCAAAACAGAGGTTATGACACCCTCATTTGAACGAGCGCCTTGCACTCATTCCAATGAGGGATCATACCCTGTGTTTTGGATGCAAGCAATGAAAATTTTTAGTTACACGATAATTTTTTTTTACCGAGTATCCTCTGCTGCTAGCGTTAGATAATGGGTTAATGTGTCCCGTGGACGGAGCTACATTATAAACACACTATCCAACAGAACGACAAAAACTTTTTAAAAAAACTAACTTAAACAAGGGTGCACGTATCGCTGAAGCAATACAATGCCCCCTACCGGACTAATGAGCATTAATAATTATAAAAATGTTATAACCTAGATGTGATCAGCATGAATTCCGTTGAAGCATTTCCAAAAAAAGTCCAGAAAACTGATATTTTGGCGCTTTTCCATATTTCCAAGGGCCATAACTCACACAAGAATAATGCAGTCAGCATGAAACTCAAACATGATCTGTAAGTCATCGTTCTATAGTAGGTTACCAAGAATGAAATCATTCGGTTGAAGCATTTCCAAAAAAAGTCCGGAAAACTAAAGTATGACTGACAGACTGACTGACGGATGGACAGAGTACAAATGAAACTTGATCTGTAAGTCATCGTTCTATAGTAGGTTATCAAAAATGAAATCATTCCGTTGAAGCGTTTCCAAAAAAGTCCGGAAAACTAAAGTATGACCGACAGACTGACTGACAGACTGACGGATGGATGGACAGAGTGTAAATGAAACTTGATCTGTAAGTCATCGTTCTATAGTAGGTTACCAAAAATGAAATCATTCCGTTGAAGCGTTTCCAAAAAATGTCCGGAAAACTAAAGTGTGACCGACAGACTGACTGACAGACTGGCGGATGGATGGATGGACAGAGTGTAAATGAAACGTGATCTGTAAGTCATCGTTCTATAGTAGGTTACCAAAATTGAAATCATTCCGTTGAAGCGTTTCCAGAAAAAACTCCGGAAAACTGATATTTTGGTGCTTTTTCCCATATTTCCAAGGGCCGTAACTCACACAAGAATAATGCAATCAGCATGAAACTCAAACTTGATCTGTAAGTCATCGTTCTGTAGTAGTTTACCAAAAATGAAATCATTCCGTTAAAGAGTTTAAAAAAAAAAAACTCCGGAAAACTAAAGTGTGACTGACAGACAGACAGACTGACGGATGGACGGAGTGCAAACCTATAGTCCCCTCCGGCGATGCCGGTAGGGGACTAATAAGGCTCACAAAGTCTGAAATATATTCGAGCTTTTTCAATAACGCCCTTTAAATATGGATATCGGCGGTTCCGGGTGACAAAACGCAATTCGCCCCGACCAGGCATCAAACTTTTGATTGCAAGTTCATTGTGCTTGGGTACTCCCTTCTTATTTATTTATTTATTTATTTATTTATTTATTTATTTATTTATTTATTTATTTATTTATTTATTTGTTTATTTATTTATTTGTCTTTCAGCTCATTATGTTTCTGCATCATGGCTATTCATGACCGTAACACAGATATATTCAAGTTCAGGCTATCATTTATACCCATGTTGCCCATTTTAAAGCAGGGGCGGCGCCAGGGATTTCTCGACGGAGGGTGACCTCTCCGACGGGGGGGGGGGGGGGGGGGGGCTGGCGCCACCACTATTTTAAAGGACCCCCCCCCCCCCCCCAAGCATCAGCTACTGGGTCCTATTCTACCAGCGAAACGGGGCTAGTTTACCACAGTGAACAAGTACTGCTTCACTTCCCGAGATTCCCACGGGGAGCGAACTCGCTGGAGGGGGCTAGAGATTTTATTTATTTATTGGTGTTTAAGGTCATATATTTCTGCTCAAAAAGGCTACTTCATTGGGGAACTTAAAGCTTGAAAATTCGTCCTGTGATGGCTGACCAAACAACGCCTCGTGAATCTTTGTAGTATGCGCAGTTAATGTGAAAAACAAACAAAGCCTAATTTCTCACATAGTTGTCAGCCTACATTCCACGGGTGGGCCAGGCTACGTGATCACTCAGTCACGGGAAAGCCAACCGTTTTGCGTCGTCAAAATTATGCAGTGAGTGTGCAATACCAAACATTTCTTTTTAGTTTTCTGTTGCTGGTCTTCTCTTTGCTGGACCTACCCACTTGATCTTGAAAACGCAGCTCACTTTGAAGGCATACTGCATCACCTTGTATCACGTAAAAATGGAAGAATCATGAAAAAATACTTTGTCTTAGACTGTGGCGGATTTAGACGTGGCGCATCCGGCGCGCGCCCCCTCTATTTCTTCCCCGAGACATGCTAATGAATCGAAAACACCACACAACTTTACACAAGCAGTTTTTTTTAACATTTTGAGAAAATAGCCCTCACCATATCTCACTGAAACAATGTAGATATGGGCATAATTGGAACCGGCTTATTCAGCCAGTTCCAATGATATCCATTTACATAGTCCTACTAAAAAGCTTTTATAAAATATATATTTCTGGACGTTTTTGGCTGCTTTCCTGGGTACTGGATTAAAAGTCACTTCAGAGTCTAGTATTTATCTTTAACCAGGAGAGCTCCGCCTTTAGAGATGGGAGAATCGATCTCGAGTTTGTCACGCACCCTGTTGTTTCATGGCACAGTTTCAGACTAAGACACGCCCCTCTTTTCAGAAATCCTGGATCCGCCCCTGTTAGAGGGGACAACGACGGCCTATTCACGTTTAGCAATCTGTGCGACTTGACCTTTAATTATTTTGCCAACAAGGTCTTTTTAGAAAAAAACTAATCAAACTTTTCTTTAAAGATGGATACACCTTATTAAAACCTTAAAAATATGACTACCACTGGAACCCTCGCAATCACCCAGAACCGCCGATATCCATATTTAAAGGGCGTTATTGAAAAAGCTCGAAAATATTTCAGACTTTGTGAGCCTTATTCAAGTTATTTTTTGTAAAGTTTTTGTCGTTTTGTTGGATAGAGTGTTTATAACGTAGCTCCGTCCATGGGACACATTAACCCATTACCTAACGCTAGTAGCAGACGATACTCGTGAAAAAAATTCTCATGTAACTAAATATTTTCATTTTTTGCATCCAAAACACAGGGTATGACCCCTCATTGGAATGAGCACAACGCGCTCGTTCAAATGAGGGGGTCATAACCTATGTTTTGGAAGCATAAAATGTAAATATAAAAAAAGATTGAATAGCGATTTTTGTGTATAGTGCTGGCCGTTTTTGGCAGTTACGTTAAGTAAAGGGTTAAACGCATTTTGAACCTTTACTATCAGCCCCAAGGAATGGACAAACTGACCGAGGGGCAATGAATATTTATTTATTATTATGGTTTAAGGTCACGTACTTATGCACAATGGCTAATCATGACCGCGACAGTTTTGCGGGTGGAGAAAGCCGGAGTACCCGGAGAGAACCACCGAGCAACTGTCAGCTCCTCAACATACTAACACTGTTCAAGCACCGCTCACGCGAGGTTACAGCGGTTGAAGGCATGTGCACCAACGACATGCAGTACGCCTTAGTACACGGCGTCATCGTGCCCCCATGGAGGCAACCGAGATAAAGTGCCTTGCCCAAGGACACAACGCGGGTCGTCCCGGACGGGGATCGAACTCGGGACCTCTAGCATAGAAGTCCAACAGTCTACCACTGAGCCACCGCGCTCCCAGAGGCAATGATTAAAAAGATAGCTAAGTTGTTATAACAAGATAGCTAAGTTGTTATAACAATATAGCCAAGCTGTTATAACAAGTTAGCTAAGTTGTTATAATAAGTTAAGCTAAGTGGTTGTAACAAGTTAGCTAAGTTGCTATAACAACTTAGCTAAGTTGTTATAACCAGTTAGCTAAGTTGTTATCACAAGTTACTAAGTTGTAATAACAAGTTAACTGAGTTGTTATAACAAGTTAGCTAAGTTGTTATAATAAGTTAAGCTATGTTGTTATAACAAGTTAGTTGAGTTATAACAAATTACTAAGTTGTTATAACAAGTTAGTTAACTTGTTACAACAACTTAGAACAGCTAAAAAATACATTTACTGGCGTCAGTACGCCGCCGAAAATTTTAGCAATTTCTTGTTTTCTCTTGTTGAGTTTTTCCTTCTTTCGATTTGGCGCAATGTAGTTACCAGGACATAACGCCTCTTATGATTGGTCAAGCCGGTGCGTTGCCTGTTGAGATTTTATCACGGTTCAGCATCATACTGTATGACCCTGGGTCATACATTGTGAATTTAGTATGATAATTAAATAAACGATGTATGACCCAGCATCGCGCAAGTTGAACCTGCATCATACTATTTTCGTACGAGAAGGTCATAATTTTTAATTTAGTATAATAGTAAAATAATTAAGTATTATACTTAAATAAACGTTGTATGATCCTGCATTATACCAGCCGAACCTGCATCATACTCACTTAATTAAGTATGATACTTTAATATCGATGTATGACCCAGCATCGTACAGGTTGAACCTGCAACATGCTATTCGCGTACGAGGGGGTCATAATTTCTAATTTAGTATGATAGCAAAATAATTAAGTATGATACTTAAATAATATAGTATGACCCTTAAATAATTCTGTATGATACTTAATTAATTTAGTATGATACTTGATTATTTTAGCATCATACTATATTAATTATCATACTTAAGGGGCTATATAAGTAATGGAATTGTGTATATTTTGAAATTTCCACCTCTCATATTCCTTAAATTCAAATTAAATATACGCAAATTATACATCAAAATGAAGGTTAAGTTGTATAGGACACGAAACACATATGTAATCAACTCATATGGAGTTGACAGTAGGCAGCACTGGTTCCAGGAAGTCTGCTACCGTATTCGTACCAGAACTGACAATAAAATAATATTTCATAACAACTTGTGGCCAAATGTGTGGTGAATGTTGACACAGGGGGTTTTAGGTTTAAGTTGTTTTGTTTTCCAGTCCCAGCCTGGTAGGTTGAAATCCCCCGCGGCTATGACGAACGCATTTTTGGTGTTTATTGCTCGACTCATGCTGATGTCAAATTGGTTATATCCTTCTTCATTTGTTGTTTTGGGATTAAAGAATGATGCCAAGTAGATCGCCTTGTGGCCTGAAAGTTCAAGTTTGCACCATACAATCACGCAGTCTTTTTGGGGTTCAGGTACTTGGGAACTGATCACATTTGCCCATACTGCAAGTAAGATTCCTCCAGCACTTAGGTTTCTGTCATTTCTATAGATGTAATATCCTGATGGGAATATCTGATTATCCTTTATACTAGAATCTATCCATGTTTCTGTTCCAAATACGATGTCTGTTTTGGTACTGTCTAGCATATTGTAAAATTGGCCCTGTTTAGTCTTGATGGATTGGAAGTTTACATTGACTATGCGTAGTGTGGAACCAATTTTTGTCTTGCCATTTAACTTCTTGGCGTTATCTGGTGTTGAAGAATGCACAGGTCTCAAAGCTCCTGATGGGATTGGACTATCAAGGGTTGTGTCTGATAGTACGCTAAATTGGTTTGATGTACTGAAGACAAGTGAGTAGCAAAATGGGGAGTAGTTTGCACATCCACACATTATACAATCCCAGGCTATTCCGGTATCATTCACATGTTAATGATAAAGTTTTTTTTTACGTCCATGATTGGCAATGTGCATGGTACCATTGAGTACACGTGTCGCAAACAATCCGCCTGTCGTCCCAGGCAACCGTCTTGTCACATGTTCCACAAGGGTATTTTGTGCTGTTTTGTACTGAACTGCTTGATGGACCAGGGTTGAGTTCAACATCATTTTAGACTGTTAACAGAATCATTGATAAGTACAATAGTAGATTTCCTCTGTGCTCGGTCTTTTTCATGAGACAGCTGTTCTTAACTAGGTACACGAACTGGAGTTTTGGTAGTAGTTCCGTCCTTTTCACATTTTGGAAACTGGTATTTTTGTTTGAGTTGGTGTAGTACCCAGTTGATATAAGGAATAAGAAAAGGATTTTACCGGACATGGTATGACTGTGTAGCAGTCTGTGCTGCTGCAATAATATTTCTATTTCTATTGCAATTGATGAGGGTGCCTCACCTAGATGCAACATTATCTTCTGGATGTTGCAGTATGTCTGACTGATTGAGTGCTCCACCTAGCCTACTACTGATGCAGGTTGATTGGCGAAGGTGCTCCGCCTAGTCGTGATTCCGGTAGATAAGCTTAGGTGGAACTGATAAGGGTGCCTCACCTAGTTCAGGACTATGCATTGAATTAGGTCAAATGTAATTGATAATATAACATACCTGTCCTTTAGTGTCGTTTGTTGAGTGTTTTTTCAGTTGTGTTTTTATTTATTTATTTATTTATTTGTGTTTAAGGTCACATACTTATGCACAGTGGCTAATCGTGACCGTGACAGTTTTACGGGTGGGGGAAGCCGGAGAGAACCACCGAGCATCGACGAGCAACTGTCAGTTTCTCAACATACTAACTCTGTTCAAGCTCCGCTCAAGCAGGGTTACAGTGGTTGAAGACATGTGCACCATCGACGTGCAATACGCCTTAATACACGACGTCATCGTGCCCCCATGTAGGCAACCGGGTGTTTTGATTCATAAGTGGTTGCTAGAAAGAAGAGATAATGTCGGTGGAAAACTGAATAGTGAGTACAAGTACTTGTAGTTTGTGATTGGACTTTTGAGGGTGCCCCACCTAGTAATAATATAATAACTCTTTGGCCAGCCGCTGATTTGTCGCGGTCCTCATAAGAGAAGGCCATAATCCCCCCTGCACCCCACACCCCTCTTCCCCTCCTCTCCTCCCAGCATTCAGATATAAACTGCTTAATAGTGTCCCTCACTTCCTCTTTTTCAATTTCTTCAATAAGCATTCCTACCCTCTCCCTCGTGTCCCCCTTCAGCCATCTATCCTTTGTTTCTTCACCCCACTTCTGCATTATTCTTCCAGTAAATTTTATTCTATGAGGTATATACTGTGGGCATTCCAAGAGAAAATGTTCCAGGGTCTCCACTACTCCAGAGTGGCACATTTGGCATCCCTTTTCCCCATCTCTCCCAATTTTTCCCCGAAGCTCCAGTGATCTTGATCTCAGTTTGAACAGCAGTGACCTAGTTCAGTTACTTAGTGGTAGGGTCAAGCAAGCTTTACAAGGAGATGCATAATTTCAATGACGTTAGCTGGGAGCTGATAGTGAATACCGGTAATTGTGGTATGTGTATGGTTGGGAATTTCAAAATAAACAAAATTCCATTACTTATATAGCCCCTTAAATAAAGAATTTTGACCCTAATCGTACGTCATAAATCACTCATAATTCAGGTTCCGCTCTACAGTTTCGCACTATTTTGGTCATTGGTGTCATGTCTGTGTGTCATCCGTCCGTTAAGCTGTTTATACTTTCATATCTAGAGAGCAACACCCCCCCCCCCCCAAAGCAATGGTTATTACTGCTTATTGTTTTACATTTTGATTGTATTTAACAGTGCTATTGACAGGACTTGAGTAGTCAATGTGGCTGGTGGTAATAACAAAAATCCTCTCTGGAGTGGCTCAGAAAAATGTGAGGGTTGAGGTGGTGTGGTGTGGTTGTGAAAATCAGGCAAAAACTGGCCGCAAAAGCTATTCGGCAGTCAGAAAGGCCATGCTGTATCTTTTTACTGGTTGAAAATAGAGATTTGTGGTTTTTGTTCATTCAACTCACCATAGACTCCAGATTCTTTTACCAGAGTGAAATCCAAGGGGGGATCACTCTTGTTTTCTCTTTAAGGTTCCGCTCTACAATTTCGCACTATTGCACAGGGGTGAAATTCTAAACAAACATGTAGGGCATATGTTGAAACTAAGGCCATGTAAAATAGAGATATATTTTTAGTATCAGATATATGATTACATTAGGCTTTTTGTTGGACAAGAGAATTTCAAGTTTTGGTCCCAATGTTGGAGTCTGATACATATGGGTAAATTACCAGATGAATTATGGGAAACAGTGGCTTCGAAAAATTGGCTATTTTTTAAAATGTAATTTTTACACGGGTTTGTTACCAGACAGGTAAAGAAAAATGAAACGGAAACATATAAAAAAATTTTTTTTTGCATTTTAGAAACGGGATGCTTTGCTCCAGGGGGTGGGGTTGGTGGGAAAATTCTGCTTTTGAGGCTGCTGGGTGGCTAAAAATGACTGGTTTTGGCATTTTCTCGTGCAATTTTTCAGGTTGAAGTCTTGTCTTTGACAGTAAATTATTCCACCCACATTCAGATTGTTTATTTCTACTTAGTCAGATAGTGTTAAATGTTTTTTTGTGGATTTTTGGAAATGGAGTACATGTTATGGGTTAGATAACTAAGCTACAGAATATTTGCATTTGAAGAGCGTGTGTGGCATGCCATTTTTGGAAATGCCTGGGAAGTGTGGAGCGGAACCTCGGGAGACTTTTTACCGATTAACAGAAGGGAGATAATTCCATGGAAAGAAATAATGGCGGCGGAATATTCAATTTACTTCCGCATCCAGATTATGTCAAATCATGTAAATTCCAACAACAACAACATTGTTTCAAGATTAGTCATTGTACTTCAGATATCTCCGTTTTTCAAAAATAAAATGAACTGGACGCACGTAAACGTATACAAATCCAGAGTAGCAGAATAATTAATTTTAACCTGTATCATTGAAATTTGTTTGTGGATGTGTAGATAAAAGTTTTTTGAAATTTACTGAAAACTTGGTCATTCTTCAATTGCCAAGTTCATGTGAGAATGTTGCTCAGAGCTCAGGTTTTAAAATGCCCATGTGCAGCACTCTTCCAACATAAGGATTTTAGTTGCATTGTCGGTGCTACTTTTCCCTTGGATTTGGAAGTGGTTTCTGGAAACGGGGTCGAGGAGAAGAAATTCCGTCCTGAGGGTTAATTCTGTGACGGGCCCCCTTTCAGAAGTATCACTATCAGGATACTGATGCGAGTGCCCAAGTTATTAAATGGAGGTTTTCTGCGGCTTTGGGGATAAAAACACGTTATTTTTGGCCGTCAAAATGACGTTTTTTAGCAGAATGTTTCAAATTTAGTTTAAACAATGCATTGGTATTCAGTGAATATGCCATTTTTCTTAGAAATGAACACAACAAAAAAGTAACAGTACAAGGAACAGTAGCAAACAGTATGACATATATTTAACAAATAAACAAATTGCTATGTAATGGATGGATTTGACAGCAAAAAAGCTATGAGCTTGTGTAAGTCATCTCTCTGAATGTTTCAAATTTCCAAGTTCATCCATGTGAGTATCCAGTAACCTGCTAGTAGAGTTATAGCTTTTGACTGCTTTTAGTGATAACTATATTACGTCAAGTTGATTTAATAAAGTTATTACTTTAAGAATCCTGTGGTCCAAAATTACAACCATTGGTCAAGTGCAGAGCTCCATTCACTGATACTGCCCCCTTCTTAACTGTTGGCACAGGAGTCAGAACCTGGGGGGGGGGGGGGGGGATACTGCCCCTTTTTAACTGTTGGCACAGGAGTCAGAACCTGGAGGCAGGCCTAACCCAAGAATCCTGGACCCCTGGGACAAACTGGTCCACCATAGTTCCAGGTCCAGGGGTTACTGCCCCAGTCCCTCCTCCCTTCTCTCTCTCGCTGACCCTGTCTGCTAAAGTCAGACAAACAAGATTTCAGTGGATACTGGTCAGGGCTATTGGTGTCACCATATCACTAGTATGAGGGAAGAAAAGATGGGTCAGGCAAAATACCAAGCAAAACTGAGCTGAACCAAGCAGAAGAAAAATTAAGCAATAAATGGGCTTTAATTGGTGTAGGGGCATAAAGAAAAGTGTTTTTAAATTTAAGCTATTGTAAGCAATAAAAGTGTATATTATTCCCAATATTTCATCAAAATACACAATAAGGTGGCACCCTGACAGTAAAACATCTGTGTGTTATTTTGCCATAAGTGCCTTCTGCTTTATTTATCTCCTTGCATGCTGATGGCAGATTTACCTGCCTAAGATACGATACCTCTTGCCACTGAAATAAGTATAATTTTGGCACCTTTAACCAAATGTCTTCCAGTAAATTGATTGGATTTTTTTACCAATGATTTCTTGTGTTAAATTTATAAGAATTGTCATCAAATCTATTCATGGCCACTTTGAAGCAGTCATGATTAGATTCGATAAAATATATTTTGAAAATACTCAGTGGGTTAAGAGGTAAGCTAATTAAGAGCTTGCTGTAACACCAGCCAACTCCCCTCATCCTTTTTTCGGACTTGGGCCCATCAGATTTCTTGTGAAATCAGGCAGGTGTAGAGTTATTCAACTCCCCTGGTCCTGTATCAGGGCTTGGGACTAACAAATTCCAAGAAATCAGGCAATTTTTTTGTGGGCCCTCTATAGGTTATCCATAAACCCTCTACCAGTTATCCATCACTGCTTTATGCAGTTTGCGCGATTGGTTTTCCTGTTGCCTCTGCTATGCAATCATAGGTACACCCAAAGCTAATTTATTGCTATTGGGCCCTATACAAGTTACCCCCTTTTTTCATTTTTGTGACAGGAACGAGTGTTTTTGGGTGCCTTTGTTATCACTGTGCTGTGAGAACAAATATTTTGGGGTTCAGTCAGACCCAATCTGGGACTCAAAAGATTTCTGTTCTAGTTTAGCATCTAACTCGCCCACCTTTACAAATACTTTACCTACACATTGGTTAGAGGCTACGGTCAGCATTTATGTACAGACCATTACAATACTTTACATGTACCTTTGTTATCAGGTCATTACCTAGATGTTTGTCATTGCTGTGTCACATACTATACATGTACATGTCTTAAACAAGTTGAGCTACAGTGTCATTGACACTTTCATTTTGTGGGCCATACAGGTTACCTTTTTTTCCATTTTTTTTGCTGGGTGACTTTACAGCTTATCCTTCTTTCTTTTTTTTTCATCCAAATTCAATCCTAGAGCTACATGTATCCCATTCTCTTTTGCACAGCAATTCTTTTTGTCTTGTAGTTAAACTTAAATGTGTTTTGTTTGCACTGCATGGTTTCTTTGCATTTGCTGCAGTTTTGGGAATATAGAGACTTCCTGCGACTTCTGTCGATGTCTGCATTGAATCTCGGTCATGAATGAATGTCAAAACTCTTTTAAATCGTCTGTCTTGCAAGTCGATGTTTAGGCCTATCAAAGCCTTCAGTTCGATGAGTTAAAATTTTCTGCACCAAACAAACCCCACATCAGACATCTCTGCATTGGCCAATCACAATGTTCTTAAGTTTGTTCATCAAGTCAGTAAGGCTTGAGTAAGCTTCAGTACTTTTCATTCTCAGGTCTGTTTTCTTTGTTAAGATAACAGAAGTGGTCAATGACTAAGAAAACTTGTAGCTTTTGTCTTCACATTCTGTGTGCAAAATTAATTACATGTAACTAACAACCTTTGTCTAATTAGCATGTTCAGCCTTCAGCTAGCATACTAGTTACCAAGCAAAAGGCTCTAGTGGCAAAATAACAAGCAGAAGGTTTACCTCCGCCTCGTATATTTTGTTGAAATGTCAGGATTAAAATACACTTTTATTGTTTACAATTATACAGTGGAACCCCATTAATTGAATAACCACAATGACAATGAAAATTATTTATTTAACCAGACATACCAGAGTATTCAAATAACAGGGATTGTGTCACTTTCCTGTAATCTATAGATAAACTTAGCATTTATTCTATTATATCTTGTTTGACAGAGCTTCATGAGCTCTGTCAAACAAGATATAATAGATTAAATGCCTGTATTGGATGTTCTGAGGCAAAATAGGTCTAATTTTTGTGTCGCTGCCTCATGAAGTGGGGAGCGACATATAGGGATTACTTTTGTCGTCTTGCGTCGTCGTCCGCGTCACACTTTCTCTTATCTGCCACTCCTCTTTAACCTATGAATGGATTTTGATGAAACTTTCAGTGATTCTTTATCACATCATGGCATTGTGCACCTCCTATTTTATTTTTTGATCTGCTGTATTTTTTCCAGAGTTATGCCCCTTTTCCACTTAGAATTCTGTCTGAAACGCCAGGCTTCTCTTATCCGCCACTCCTCTTTAACCTATGAATGGATTTTGATGAAACTTTCAGTGATTCTTTATCACATAATGGCATTGTGCACCTCCTATTTTATTTTTTGATCCGCTGTATTTTTTCCAGAGTTATGCCCCTTTTCCACTTAGAATTTTGTCTGAAACACCAGGCTTCTCTTATCCGCCACTCCTCTTTAACATATCAATGGATTTTGATGAAACTTTCAGTGATTCTTTATCACATCATGGCATTGTGCCCCTCCTATTTTATTTTTTGATCCGCTGTATTTTTTCCAGAGTTATGCCCCTTTTCCACTTAGAATTCTGTCTGAAACGCCAGGCTTCTCTTATCTGCCACTCCTCTTTAACCTATGAATGGATTTTGATGAAACTTTCAGTGATTCTTTATCACATCATGGCATTGTGCACCTCCTATTTTATTTTTTGATCCGCTGTATTTTTTTCAGAGTTATGCCCCTTTTCCACTTCGAATTCTGTCTGAAACGCCAGGCTTCTCTTATCCGCCACTCCTCTTCAACTTATGAATGGATTTTGATGAAACTTTCAGTGATTCTTTATCACACACGGCATTGTGCACCTCCTATTTTATTTTTTGATCTGCTGTAATTTTTCCAGAGTTATGCCCCTTTTCCACTTAGAATTCTGTCTGAAACACCAGGCTTCTCTTATCCGCCACTCCTCTTTAACCTATCAATGGATTTTGATGAAACTTTCAGTGATTCTTTATCACATCATGGCATTGTGCACCTCCTATTTTATTTTTTGATCCGCTGTATTTTTTCCAGAGTTATGCCCCTTTTCCACTTAGAATTCTGTCTGAAACGCCAGGCTTCTCTTATCTGCCACTCCTCTTTAACCTATGAATGGATTTTGATGAAACTTTCAGTGATTCTTTATCACATCATGGCATTGTGCACCTCCTATTTTATTTTTTGATCCGCTGTATTTTTTTCAGAGTTATGCCCCTTTTCCACTTCGAATTCTGTCTGAAACGCCAGGCTTCTCTTATCTGCCACTCCTCTTCAACCTATGAATGGATTTTGATGAAACTTTCAGTGATTCTTTATCACACATGGCATTGTGCACCTCCTATTTTATTTTTTGATCCGCTGTATTTTTTCCAGAGTTATGCCCCTTTTCCACTTAGAATTCTGTCTGAAATGCCAGGCTTCTCTTATCTGCCACTCCTCTTTAACCTATGAATGGATTTTGATGAAACTTTCAGTGATTTTTTATCACATCATGGCATTGTGCACCTCCTATTTTATTTTTTAATCCGCTGTATTTTTTTCAGAGTTATGCCCCTTTTCCACTTAGAATTCTGTCTGAAATGCCAGGCGACACACGTCTTCCATGGAAGACTCACATCTAAGTATTATAAACAAAGGAAAACTGGGGAGAGTCAGGGTAATTTCTTGACAAGATTTTTTATTGAATTAACAGAAGTTTACTCTATAACCTATATTCAATTAACAGGTCAAATTTGTACTGCTGGTATGATAAATGGTTTCGTGTTGGGAAATTATATTCAGTTAACAGGGTTATTCAGTTAAGAGATATCCAATTATTTAGCATCACTAAATTTACCATCTGTGAACCTCAATCTGAATCAGGGTCTCAAAACTAAACAGAAAGAGGTACCCAGATGATAAATTGGCCCACTGAATGGGATAGCATCATCAAATTCACCCTCTGGGGACCTCATTCTGCAAATGTCAGCCTGCTTATTTTCAGACCTGGTTTACAGTCTCTTATTTAAGGTCTTCACAGATATTATCATATGCAACACTGTTGACACAGATTGTTTTTTACTGGTGAATAAGGATGGATATATATAAAAAAAACCCCAAAAAACGATATCATGGGAATACCGCGAAACAAACCAAACCAGTCACTGAATACCGAAAGTTCTGAATTTTGACATTTTCCTACATTCACTATTTATAAGTTCACTATTTATGATGTCTAGATGAGAATTTCCCCATTTGGGCGTGATCTGCCAACCATGATGACTGCCCGAGCCCCAAACCCGAAAACCTTTAGCACAGTCTACAGGTCATATTTATTGAGGAATTTCATTGTAACTTGGTGGGTTGACTTCATATAATGTCAAGATGAGAAAGTCCCCTTTTGGTCCTGGTTGGGCAACTGTGATGGCTACAGGGGCCCAAAGCCCAAAAACCTTTAGCACAGTCTAAAGGTCATATTTATGAAGGGATTTTATTGTAACTTGGTAGGATGACTCCAAATAATGTCTAGATGAGAACGTCCAATTTTGATCGCGATCATTCAGCCTTGATGGGTGCCCGAGCCCAAAAACCTTTAGCATAGGCAAAAGGTCATATTTATGGAAGGATTTCATTGTAACCTATTAGGTTGACTCCATATAATGCCTAGATGATGGCATCCCCTTTTGGTCGTGATTGGTCAACTGTGATGGCTACAGGTGCCCGAAGCCCCAAAACCTTGAGCACAGTCTACAGGTCATATTTATGAAGGGATTTCATTGTAACTTCGTAGGATCACTCCAGATTATGCCCAGATGAGATTTTCCCCTTTCGTTGCTATCATTCAACCATGATAGCTGCCCGAGCCCGAAGCCCGAAAACCTTTAGCACAGTCTACAGGTCATATTTACGAAGGGATTTCATTGTAACTTGGTAGGTTGACTTCATATAATGTCTAGATGAGAACGTCCCCTTTTGGACACGATTGGGCAACTGTGACGGCTACAGGGGCCCAAAGCCCAAAAACCTTTCGAAGAGTTTGCAGGTCATAATTATGAAGGGATTTCATTATAGCTTGGTAGGATGACTCCAAATAATGTCTAGATGAGGACATCCCCTTTTGGTCGCGATCATTCAGCCTTTGTGGCTGCCCAAGCCCAAAGACCTTTAGCATAGTCTATAGGCCGTATTTATGGAAGGATTTCATTGTAACTTGTTAGGTTGACTCCATATAATACCTAGATGATGACATCCCCTTTTGGTATTGATTGGTCAACTGTAATGCTACAGGTGCCCGAAGCCCGAAAATCTTAAGCACAGTCTACAGGTCATATTTGTGAAAAGATTTCTTTGTAACTTCGTAGGATCACTCCAGATGATGCCCAGATGAGAATGTCCCCTTTTGGTTGCGATCATTCAACCATTTTGGCTGCCCGAGCCCGAAGCCCAAATACCTTTAGCACAGTCTACAGGTCATATTTATGAAGGGATTTCATTGTAACTTGGTAGGTTTGACTTCATATAATGTCTAGATGAGAACGTCCCCTTTTGGACATGATTGAGCAACTGTGACAGCTACAGGGGTCCCGAAGCCCAAAAACCTTTAGAACAGTCTACAGGTCATAATTATGAAGGGATTTCATTGTAGCTTGGTAGGATGACTTCAAATAATATCTAGATGAGAACGTCTCCTTTTGGTCATGATCTTTCAGCCTTGATGGCTGCCCGAGCCCAAAAACCTTTAGCATAGTCTATAGGTTGTATTTATGGAAGAATTTCATTGTAACTTGTTAGGTTGACTCCATATAATGCCTAGATGATGACTTCCCCTTTTGGTCGTGATTGGTCAACTGTGATGGCTACAGGTGCCCAAAGCCCGAAAATCTTGAGCACAGTCTACAGGTCATATTTATGAAGGGATTTCATTGTAACTTCGTATGATCACTCCAGATGATGCCCAGATGAGAGTGTCCCCTTTTGGTTGAAATCATTCAACCATGATGGCTGCCCAAGCCCAAAGCCCGAAAACCTTTAGCACAGTCTTCAGTTCATATTTATGAAGGGATTTCATTGTAACTTGGTAGGTTGACTTCATATAATGTCTAGATGAGAACAGCCCCTTTTGGACACCATTAGGCAACTGTGACGGCTACAGGGGCCTGAAGCCCAAAAACCTTTAACACAGTCTGCAGGTGATATTTATGAAGGGATTTCATTGTACCTTGGTAGGATGACTCCAAATAATGTCTAGATGAGAACGTCCCCTTTTGGTCGTGATCATTCAGCCTTGTTGGCTGCCCGAGCCCAAAAAACTTTAGCATAGTCTATAGGTCATAGTTATGGAAGGATTTCATTGTAACATGTTAGTGTGACTCCATATAATGCCTAGATGATGACATCCCCTTTTGGTCATGATTGGTCAACTGTGATGGCTTCAGGGGCCCGAAGCCCAAAAACCTTGAGCACAGTCTACAGGTCATATTTATGAAGGGATTTCATTGTAACTTCGTAGGATCACTCCAGATGAGAATGTCCCCTTTTGGTTGCGATCATTCAACCATGGTGGCTGCCCGAACCCAAAGCCCAAAAACCTTTAGCACAGTTTACAGGTCATATTTATGAAGGGATTTTATGGTAACTTGGTAGGTTGACTTCATATAATGTCTAGATGAGAACGTCCCCTTTGGATGCAATTGGGAAACTGATGGCTACAGGGGCCTGAAGCCCGAAAACCTTTAGCACAGTCTACAGGCCATATTTATGAAAGAATTTCAATGTAACTTGATAGGATGACTCTTTTTGGAATAATTTCACTTTAACTTGGTAACTTTCGTTGATATACGTTAACTGTGAGGGCCACATACATTAATTGTGAGGTCATATTAACCCTCCCTCAGCTCTTTAGTACAGTGTACACCTCATATTATTTTTATCAAAAACATAGCATACAGGGAACAGAAATGAACATATTCCCAATTATCACAATTCTTGTCTTATTTCATAATCCTTTCAAAAACATTGAATATTAGCCTTTTCATCAAACACAACACACAAGTTAAGCTACAGTGTCATTGACACTTTCATTTCAGGTTTCATTCATATTGATTCAGTCCTTTACATACGTTGGTGCTATTGTGTTTATGCCCGATTGTGCTTACAATCTTGAAAAGTCTGGCACTAAATCTCATGCTTGTTTATAATGGTTGTGTTTTGCCAGAATATATAATATACATGTATGTAGACTTAATAATAATAATAATAATATGCAGTATTTGTATAGCGCAGGAATCACTTCCATTTCTAATGCGCTTAAAGTTCCTATGTAAATAAATTAGTCACAAAATTTATTTTTGATTACGCAAGTTTTCAATTCTTTTTGAATGACTCAACATTGTCCACATTCTTTATGTTTTCTGGTATCTGATTCCAGAGGAATGGTGCAGTAAATGAAAAAGCTTGCTTCCCAGTTTCTCAATTCACCTTAGGAACAGTAAGACTCAAACAGATTTCTGAGGAAGATCGAAGGTTCCTTTTAGACGACCGCAAACGTATAAGGTCTGATCTGTATTGCGGTGCAAGAAGATGGAGAGACTTGAAAGTCTGTAGAAGGATCTTGAAAGCAATTCTTTCTTTTACCGGTAGCCATTGAAATTTCTCTCAGTGCGGTTTTCCAAGTCTGTTGAACTGGTCATTCAAAGACCAAGTCAGATCAGAGACAAATTATTTACCAAGTAAGCCTATAACAGGGTCATGGTCCTACCCAGATATTCACTCTCTGCCAACTGATATCAAAATTTAGAATTTTTAAGAAAATTTTCCCATGATATAACTAGGAATTTAATTACTTCAGTCTTGTTTGATAATGAGCTCTATCAAACAAGGCTGAATTGGTTGATTTTTATGCCCCCCGACTTAAGTCGAGTGGCATATAGTGATTGAAGTGTGTCCGTCCGTGTGTGTGTGTGTGTCCGTGTATGTGCCCGAGCCAATAACTCAAAAACTGTTATGGCCACAGTCATCAAAGCTATACATACACAATTATAAAGGACCATGGGAGGATGTGTCACACACCATAGCCGGGTTTCGTACCTTCAAGGTCAAGGTCATACTAAAAATCGGTCAATATTCGTGTCTCAGCCATAACTCAGAAATGAATCATAGTACAATTGTTAAACTTTTTACAAATGTTAAGGACAGTCGCGTATAATAGTTTCTGGCGCATCTGCAAGGCGAAGGTCACAATTGACCTTCATATGTTCAGGGTCACAAATTGCGTCTCAAGCATAACTCCAAAACTATTAGGGCTTCAATCATCTAAGTTTGCTCAATTATAAAGGACTACAGGTGGATGTGTCACACACCACAGCCAGGTCTGTAAGGTCTAGGTCACATTTCAAGGTCACACTGAAAATCATCAATATTCATGTCTCCCCCATAACTCAGAAACGAACGAAAGTACAAATATTAAACTTTTTACAAATTTTAAGGACAGTCAGAAGGTGTGTCGCGTGCATTAGTTTTCGCTGCATCTTCAAGGTGAAGGTCACAATTGACCTTCATATGTTCAGCGTCACAAATTGTGTATCAAGCATAACTCCAAAACTATTAAGGCTACAATCTTCTTACTTCGCTCAATTATTTCCAAAGTTATGGCCCTTCTCACTCTTTTGACTTGAAACTTTTTGGCAGGTCGGGGGCATTGGCACATGCTTTGCAGTGCCCCTCTTGTTTCTAGTTGCATTATGCAAGCCGGTCGATTTGAGGCGAATGGCCATCTGGGTTGTGTGGAGGTTACCTAAAATGAAAAACATGCGAACGAAAAACGGGTCGCGCCAAATTGTTGCTGGGCCACCCCAAAATTTTGCTAAGTTGAATGATCTAGTAAGAATGAAAGGTGGAATGATGTTGAGCATAAATCAATAATGAGCTGCACAGGTGTTCACATCTGCCTGAAGTATAGCTGCTCTGCTGGCCAATAATTGACCAACAGAGCAGCTATACTTCAGGCAGATGCAAAAACCTATGCTGATGATTGGTTGATACTCAACATCATTGTAAATTGTTGATCATCTTGAGATGTTGCATAGATACAAAATCATGAAATGGCAGTAACTCATGTCTTTGTCGCAAATAGTAATTATGGATGCCATACTCTTCTGCAGCATACTAGCCCATGCCAATATTAGGCTATAATTATACCCCCACAAACCAAAGTTTTAGGGGGTATATAGAAGTCAACTTGTTGGTCCGTCTGTCGTTGATCGGTCTGTTTCACATGTAAACTTGTGGTGCGAACTATTTCCACAGTTTTAGCCGCATTTTCATGAAACCTCACAAAAATGATCAACATGATGAGGGAAAGTGTGTGACATAAATTTTTTCCTGCTCAGTTTCAAGATGGCCGACTGGCAGCCATATTGGATTTTTTTTAATAAACTTTTGGAGTGAACTACTTCCACAGTTTTAGCGGTACTTTCATGAACGTCACAAAAATGATCAACATGATGAGAGAAAGTGTGTGACATAATTATTTTCTCTCGGTTTCAAGATGGCCGACTGGCAGCCATATTGGATTTTTTTTTTACTTAGAAAAATTGAATGCCCTTTTCAGTCACACACACTAGGCCGTAAGCCACGGTGGAGGTATACCAGGTGACAGACCATCTCTAGTTGCTACTAATTTGCATCTGAATTTCTGCAACACAGCCGATATTGTAGCAAAGGATTCATCTTTATTCATCAGGATATTGGCCATAGGAGCAAGAACCTGGTTATGATACAACAGTTCATATATCGGCATAGTTGCGATACATATATATTTAGGTTACCTAATGGGTTACCTGAATCAAGCACGGGAGCAAACGATAAATTACCAAAGCTCAGACCAGGTGAACGATAAATGGGTTATGCAAACGTTTGAAAACAGCAGGCCTACTATGCTTGCTGAGCTCTGTAATTTTGATATTTCAGTATCAGTATACAAAGGGTTAACTCAGACTCTTTGGAATGGCATGAGGAGCCATAGAAGTGTTTCCACCAAATTCCTGTGGACCTCAGATCCATTGACTGAACATTATTAATATTACAGTACAGTCACCGTGGACTGGTCGTAATCCACACATGGGTAGCAATGTCAACACATGCGTTTACCATAAAATAAAAATCATCATCAGCAAAATTTTAATTAATGAAGCACTGGGTTGTACCCGGTGCTTCATTAATTAAATTTTTGATGATTATTCCAATAATTCCTGTTTAGAATCCAATATTATTGTGTCCGTGGAATACATTTATTTATTTATTTATTTATTTATTTTATTTATTTATTACGGTTCAGTGGCACTTTCGACACCCAGAGCCATCTTGTGTCGAATAGTTTTATGGGTGGAGGAAGCCAGAGTACCTGGAGAGAACCACAAAGCAACAGTAAGTAACTGTCACACTCCCCAACATTATTAACTTCGCTCAAGCAGGGTTAGCATTGGTTGAAGGCAAGTGTACCATCAGCGTGCAGTACGCCTTAATACACAGTCCCACTGTGCCCCATGTGGGTAATCAGGATGAAGTGCCTTGCTCAAGGACACAACGCAGTCGTCTGTGGACATATTGCTCACCAGTGGAAAGTAAGCAGTAGCACAACTGTATTTAATGCACGGATTTCGAATACTTTTTCAATGAATCAATTTGAGAGGTACTGTCTGGGTGACAAACCTCACTCCACAGGCATCTTGTTGACAAATGCTGACAGTCTTTTCTGGATGTACAGTGTTTCTTGAAATTTCAATTCATACCACTTTTCATCAAATTCACACTAATCCATAAGTAAGTGACTTCATGACATTCTAAAGTTGTAAGCTACATTTATAAACATGATTTGACCTCATGGAATCACAGATGATGGTAAGTGCCCTTTTCTCCCAATCCACTGAAGCATAATATTACATTTTATACTAGAGATGGGCAATATACCGAAAAACTGAACTGATATCGATATGGGCACACCAAAAAATCAAACCGAACCAATCATTTAATCCCAAAACTGTCTGAATTTTCAAATTTCCCTACATTCACTTTTTATAAGGCCCTGTTGAGGCTTGATAGCAATTGAAGGTTTCATTTTCATGAAAGAAGGGACTGATTTTCTTTTCAGTTTTGTTAACCCTCAGGAGCCTCGGCAATTGTCCAGAATTCTCACTAGACTACAACATGTACTTGTCCTGCTGCTTAGCAGTGATTTCTAGCCAAGTCTTGTCTAGAAATCACTGTCCAGGCAGGCCTGAAAATAAGCAGTCTAACATTTGCAGAATGAAGTCCCCAGAGGGTTAATTTGATGATGTTGTCCCATACAGTGGGCCAATTTATCCTCTGGGACTGGGTACCTCTTTCTGTTTAGTTTTGAGACCCTGATTCCGATTCAGGTTCACAGAGATTAAATTTAGTGATGCTACCCTGCTGTGCAGGGTAGCATCACTAAATTCACCCTCTGGGGACCTCATTTTGCAGATGACGGTCTGCTTATTTTCTGGCTTATGTCCAGGTGCTTTGACTATTGTCAGCAGGACCTCTTGAAGATGGCATGGTCCGGGCACATGAACTAAGATTGCATACGCCTGAAATAGGGCTTTAAGAGTTAAGGTGTGTTTAGAATAAGTCACAAAATTACTGTAGATATGATTTGTTTTCTTAAAAGATTGCCACTGTTGAGTTCACTGGCAGTGGAACCCTGTTAATTGAATAGCCACTTTGCCAATAAAAATTATCCAATTAACAGGAGGATTCTATTAAAAGGGATTTGTCACTTTCCTGTATTCTTTATATAAACTAAGCATTTATTCTATTATACCTTGTTTGACAAAGCTCCATGAGCTCTGTCAAACAAGGTATAATAGATTAAATGCTTGTATTGGATGTACTGAGGCCAAATAGGTCTATAAACAAAGGAAAACTGGGGAGAGTCAGGGTAATTTCTCGACAGGTTACAAGATTTTTTATTCACTTAACACGACTTTACTATGTAACCTATATTCAATTAACAGGTAAAATTTGTACTGGAGGTATGGTAAATGGTTTTGTGTTGGGAAATTATATTCAGTTAACAGGGATATACAATTAAGTGATGTCCAATTAAGTGGGATCCACTGTATTTGTGACGCTGTGGAAGAATGATACAAGAACAACTTAATTGAACTTATTCTGTTTTACCTGATGTGAATTCCCCTTTGGTACTATAAGCAATGCCAGTCTCAGATACCGAATACCAAACAGATACCAAGGTATACCCCCTTTAAAATACTGAAACTGATACCGAACTCCAAATTCCAATACCACCCATCCGTATTTTATACATGTAACGGACTGATGAAACAAAAATGAGTTGGACTTTACTTTCTTCAAAAGTTGAGATTATTATTTCTCTATTGTGAACCCTTGTTCTAAAATATTTGCCAAAACCATTTCTGTCAGATTAATCCAATTTATAATAACTGGCACCATTTCTTACTTTACAGGTTCCAGAGGTGTACAACATACATCCCAAGATGCATGCTTCTTTTTTTAAATGACCAGAAACTCAAGGTAAGTCATTTTATTACACGCCTGTTCTACAGTTAAAACTAGAAGTCCTGTCCTGAAATGCGCACAGATCGCGTGTCGATTTGCGCGTTAATCTATGCGTTATGATGATGGTAAGGCTATCAAATTCTGCACATACGGCCTGTGCACAAGTAAAGTTTCAACCAATGGACGTCCGGCAGGAACATTGCTTGTGTTTGCTATGGGTAACAAGGAGAACCTGCCATGCTTTGGGTGCCATTCGATATGGCAATGGCGCGCAATTCCCACGCGCAATTAAGCCTACATAAGCGCACAGTTCGTGACAGGACTTCTAGTTTTAACTGTATGTAATCTCCTTCTACAGCAAGACTAAACCATGCAGAAAATGAAAATCTGTTCCACACATATGTGCGGAACAAAAATCGTTGACAGACTTTGTTTATAAAGAAGCAAAATTTCACTGGAATTTTATACAAATCATGCACCACAATTACAATTTGAATTGTTAGTGATAGCTGAAAATCGTCCCCTGATTTTCAATCCGGCACATAGAACACATTGGAAATCAGGGGACGAAATTCAAGTTTGTTCAAATCGTGTCTAGAGATGGGTGGTATTGGAATTTTGAGTTCGGTTTCGGTATTTTTGTGGGGGTATACCTCAGTATCGGTTCGGTATTTTTGTGGGGGTATACCTCGGTATCGGTTTGGTATTCGGTATCTGACTTGACTGAGATCTGCTGATAGTACCAAAGAGGAATTCATATCTTGAAAAACAGAATAAATTGTTGGAGTATCATTCTACCACGATGCTATAAATGACACTTCCAATGAGCTCAATAGTGGCATTCTTTTACAACCACGAAACAAATCTACAGTAATTTTGTGATTTGTACTAAACATACCTTAATGTTTAAAGACTTATTTCAGGCTTTTGTGATATCAGAGCATGTGTCCTGACCATTGCATCTTTTGAAGCTCCTGCCGACAATAGACAAAACACCTAGGCAGTGATTTCTAGTCAAGTCTTGGCTGCCTTAACAGGCAGCCAAGACTTGACAAGAAATCACTGCTAAGCAATTAGATATACAGTTAAAACTAGAAGTCCTGTCATGAAATGCGCGCAAATAGCATGTCGATCTGCGCGTTAATCCACGCATTATGACCATAGTAAGGTTATCAAATTCTGTACATATGGCCTGTGCAAGAGCAATGTTTCAGCCAATGGACCTCCGGTTAACCCGAAGGTCCATTGGCAGAAACATAGCTTGTGTTTGCTATGAGTAACCAGAAGAACCTGCCATGCTTTGGATGCCATTCGATAGGGCAATTGCGCGCAAATCCTACGTGCAATTAAGCCTAGATAAGCGCACAGTTCGTGACAGGACTTCTAGTTTTAACTGTAAGCAGGTTGTAGTCTAGTGGTAATTCAGGTTGGTTGCCCAGTCCATTGAGGGTTAACAAAACTGAAAAGAAAATCAGTTACTTCTTTCATGAAAATGAACCTTTCAAATGTTATCAAGCCTCAACAGGAACTTATAAATAGCGAATGCAGGAAAACTTAAAAATTCAGATGGTTTCAGTATTCAACGATTGGTTTGGTTTTCGGTATCCCTACAGCATCGGTATCGGTTTGGATTTTTGATATATTGTCCATCTCTAATCGAGTCTCTGGGTTAAGATTTGGGCTCTCGATTGGAGCCCAAATAATAACTTAGTGCAATATGAGGAAATTTCTTTGAAAATCTTCTTCTTCAGATTCACCAGTCAGAATCCTCTCATATTTGGTATACATCATCTCTAGGGGGGCCAGATTCAAGTTTGTTCAAATCGAGTTCCTCGCTTAATATTTGGGCTCCTTATGGGAGCCCGAATTTTAACTTAGTGCAATATGAGGAAATTTCTTTAAAAATCTTCCTCTTCAGATCTACTAGTCAGAATCCTTTAACATTTGGTATACTTCATCTTTAGGGGGTCAGATTCAAGTTTGTTCAAATCAGGTCCCTGGATTGAAAATTTTGGGTCTGGTTTGGACTTAGAAATTTTGAAAAAAAAATTTCCAATTTGTTAGGCGTTCTGTTCAACTTTGAGACAAAAAACAAATTTTTGGCCTAAAAATTTTGGGTCCAGTTCCGACTTGGAAATTTTGGGTCAAAATTTGGAAATTTTCTTTCTCGTTTTTTTGTGTTTTGTTCTATTTTGAGATGAAAAAAAAAATAGCCCGAAATTTTGGGTCCAGTTCGGACTCCAAAATTTTGGACCAAAATTAAGAAATTTTTTTTGGATTTTTATGCGTTTTGTTCAACTTTGAGATGAAAAAAAAATCTTTAGCCTGAAAATTTTGGATCCGGTTCGGACTCCGAAAGTTTGGACCAAAATTCAGAAATTTGGGGGGGGGATTTTTTATGTGTTTTGTACCAAAATTCGGAAATGTTTATTTCAATTCTTTTCAAAATCGAGTTCCTAGATGAATTAGAGTGGTTTTACTGTCACCCACCTTTACAATACTTTACCTGTACATTTGTTATAGGCTACGATCAGTATTTATGTACAGACCTTTACAATACTTTACATGAACCTTTGTTATCAGGTCAGTACGTAGATGTGTGTCATTGCTGTGTCACATACTATACATGTACATGTCTTACTTAAGTTAAGCTACAGTGTCATTGACACTTTCATTGTATATAGTATGTTGGTGTGTCCTGTTGCCACCTGTATCTCAGAGACGCTTCAACGCTTCTGTTTCAAATTTTCAGCAGTGATCAGACATTATGTAAAACTGATGCACGTCAATTTTTTTCAGAAAAAAATTCAAGATGGCGGCCATTTTTGTTGGAAATTGCGTGTAATTAGTTTTCTGCCTAGAACTTCTAAACGTCCTTTCCGATTTCAAAAAGTTTTGGTATGAAGGTGTAGCAGCATAAGATAAACAGCATATCGTACAGGTTTTTATCATGCAAATTAGATGAACTGGAGATTTTTTCAGCCATTTTTGTATATATTATGTTGGTGTGTTCTGTTACAACCTGTATCTCACGCTTTGACACTTTTGTTTCAAATTTTCAGCAGTGATCAGACATTATGTAAAATTGATACACGTAAATTTAAAAAAAAAAAATTCAAGATGGTTGACTGGGGCCCATTTTTGTTGAAAATTGCACGTAATTAGTTTTCTGCCCAGAACATCGAAAACAACATCCCCGATTCAATAATTTTTGGTATGGCCATGTAGTAGCATCAGATAAACAATTGGTGACACCCCCCAACCATGGGAGACTATTGTCTGATCTCTGGCGATCGGCGTTGCACTTGTTATTTTTGGAGAAAAAAGTCCCAGCAATCACTATTAGTTATTAGCAGTGAGGAGTAGAGTGAAATGCCCTCACTTTTGTTATTTCCAATCAAATATTCTGACTATCACTATTACTCAGCCATCACTGTTATTAGGCAGGTAAGAGTACTTTGGCAGTGCTTTCTATTACAATCTTGGCTGCCAAGAATAGAGATGGGTGGTGTTGGAACTTTGAGTTTGGTACCGGTTTTGGTATTTTTAGGGTGTATACTGTGGTATAGGTTTGGTATTCAGTGTCTATCTTAACAGAGATTTGCTAATATTATAGAGATGGGCGGTATTGGAATTTTGAGTTCGGTATCGGTTTCGGTATTTTTTTGTGCGCATACCGCGGTATCGGTTCGGTATTCGGTTTGTGACTTGAGATTCACAGATAGTACGAATGGGGAATCCATGTCAGAAAAATACAGAATAAGTTGCTCTTGTATCATTCTATCATAGTGCTACACATGCCACTGCTAATGAGCTCAACATTGTCATGCTTTTGCCAATACAAATCATATCTACAGTAATTTGATGGCTTGTTCTAAACACGCCTTATCATTTCAAGGCCTACTTAAGTTAAGGAGTCTAATCTTAGAATGTGTGTTTTGAAGATATCATCTTTAGGTGGGCCTGATGACGGTAGAAATACCATCTGGTCAGTGATTTCTAGCCAAGTCTTGGCTGCCTGTTAAGAAATCACTGCTAAGCAAAGCATGTACAGGTCGTAGTCTATTGAGAATTCAGTTCAACTGTCCAGGCCATTAAGGCATAACAAAACTGAAAAAGAAAATCAGTCACTTCTTTCACGAAAATGAACACTTCAACTGCTATCAATCCTCAACAAGGCCTTTTAAATGAGCGAAAGTAGGGCAAACTGAAAATACCGATGGTTTCGGTGTTCAAAGATGGGTTCGGTTCGGTTTTTCGGTATCCCCATGATATCGGTATCGGTTCGGTTTTTCGGTATATTGCCCATCTCTATAATATTACCAAAGGGGAATTCTCACCAGGAAAATACAGAATAAGTTGTTTTTGTATCATTCTACCACAGCACCACAAATGCCACTGCCAATGTGCTCAATGTTGGCATTCTTTTGCCAAAATAAATCATATCTACTGTAATTTGTAACTTGTTCCAAACACACCTTAACCTTTGAAGACCTACTTTAGACTTATATTATCTTAGAGCATGTGGCCTTAACCCTTTATCCAATGCAGACGATTTCAAAATTTATTATTTTAAATATAATTTTAAAAATTTTTTCAAAAAATTTCAACAAAACCATATCATGTGACCCCTCTTTGGAACGAGCTCAATGAGCTCGTTCCAAAGAGAGGTCACATGATATGGTTTTGTTGAAATTTTTCGAAAAATAATATTTTTTCAGCTGCAGAATTTGCATATTACGCGGGCAGATGCAGGTGATTCGTTGGGTAAAGGGTTAATATGCCATCATTAGGAGGTCCTGCTGACAATAGACAAATCACCTATGCAGTAATTTCCGATCAAGTCTTGGCCGCCTGTTATGGCAGCCAAGACTTGACTTCAAATATGAAACTTGCCCAAGCTTTAAGGGTTAACAAAACCGAAAATAAAATCAGTCACTTCTTTCATGAAAATTAACACTTCATCTGCTACCAAGCCTCAACAAGGTCTTATAAATAGTAAATGCAGGAAAATTTGAAGATACAGATGGTATTGATATTCAATGATTGGTTTGGTTTGCTTTTTTGGTATCCTATCATATCGGTATTGGTTTTTTTTTTTTGTATGAACCAAGTTTGACTCGGATGACGCCATGTACTAAGGCGTACTGCACGTCGATGGTGCACATGTCTTCAGCCGCTGTAACCCCGTTTGAGCGGAGCTTGAACAGAGTTAGAATGTTGAGGAGCTGACAGTTGCTCGTCGATGCTCGGTGGTTCTCTCCAGGTACTCTGGCTTCCTCCACCATTAAACTGTCATGGTCATGATTAGCCATTGTGCATAAGTTTGTGATCTTAAACACCAATAAATAAATAAATCTGTTATGCCCTGTAATTAAAGAAGATTTCTGTCATTTGTGAAGATCAGTTAGTGCTGTGATTTCAGTGGAACTTGAAGAACTGGATAATGTTCATTTTGCCCCACACAGCCCGGTCACTGTATTTTGAAGTATTGTGAATTCCTAGCTTTGTTCTTGGATATCTGAAGCACATTTGTTAATGAGTTGTTGTCATAAAATTTTATTTTATTTATCAGTTCTGGTATGAATACCATAGCAGTCTTTCAGAGCTGTTTATGCCTGTTTTCAAAGTATGCAAGTTAAAAGCTTATGTTTCTTTTCAACCTACTCACAGTTGTTTACAATTGGCTGTAACGTAAGTGCAAGGTCTACTTCAGAACTAACTCAAGCTTTTAAGAAACTTTTCCAAACAAGCTAGAAAAGTAATAGATTGCAAAAGCACGAAAAAGATCGAAAAAGGATCGAGCGAGACCAGCGCTCGAAATTACAGGTACTCTCTCTGCACACCTCTTGCGTTTACCGAGTGCATGTGCAACAACCGGGACGTCAATTCCTTTTATTTCTGCCATTGTACATGGTCGGAAATTTTTGTGACTCGTGCTATTCTTAGCTATTATCTTCGTGAACAACTTATTGTATGTGCTATCTTCATCTGACTGTGTGCAAGTGGATTGTATCCTTTTTCAAGCTTTCAAAATTATTGTTATTTAATGCTATTTTTGATCATTTTTGCTTGTATTTTCACACATAGTCTTGTTTTTCCTCCATGTGTGAACACAACCTTTGTTCTGTTTTCCGTCGACGGGAAGCTTGTTTTCATTATTCACATTCATATTATGCCTAAGACTATTCCTTGTACCTCTTGCTTGCAGATGAAACATGTGGACGACTCTCATTCTACATGTGTCACTTGCAACAATTGTACTCAGGCCCAATCATGCGGTATTTCTGGGGTTTGGTCCTCAAAATTCTAGGCTTCTGTTAACAAGGTGGTTCTGTCCAGAGCTAGAACCCCTCGTTCTCGGGGTAAAGGTAGCCATGCCTTATCAGACATTTCTGTTAGTGCACATGGTGACTCTGTCACACAGGATGCTGATCTGTCTTTTTCTGTGGTGAGTTCCTCTGCAACTGTTGATGGTGCTAGTTCGGTGATACCTGACGTGGAGACTGTGGTCTCTTTGTCTTCTGATGTCACTCTTGAGGTGTCTGTTTTCATAGAGAGCTTCTCCGAGGTCAGCTCGGTGACCCTCTTCGATTTGCCTCCTACGCCGTCGACAGTTGCTGAGGAAATTGTTACTACAGATCCTATTCTGTATGATGGTGGCTCTTCCATCTCCTCTGGGGATGGTATACAGTGTCGGGGGACCGAGGCTGTATCTGCTGGTGTGTCTGTGAGCCCTCAGCTTCCCCTGGCTTCACGACGAAGCTGTGCGGGTTTGCTGTCTGCTCTGTCTCATCTGGCTAGGTTTGCTCCTAGTTGGTTGAGCCGTTCGGTCACTTCAGCAGCGATTCCTTGCCCCTCGAGCGAATCGTTCATTGTTCCTCCTTCCCCTACTAGTGTGCCGACTAGCAGGATGGGGTTGGGACATTGGCATCCAGGGCCTGCTGTTCGGCAGAGGTAAGTGACAGCCCCGGTTAGCTGTCACTCTCGGAACCTTCCTCCGGTGATTCCTCACTGTGCTCCGAGTCTGGATGTCGATTGATGCTTGCCGTTGGTCTCAGAGGATGGGCAGTTGGGGCCTTCTGCCGTGCAGAGGCCAATGACAGGTTCCTGTAATTCTTGGGACAATCCTCCGGTGTCTTCTCACCGTGTCCCAGGTCCAGCTACCGATCGATGTACGCCGTCGGTCTCTTTAGAGGATTTGCAGGCAGGACCTTCTGTTCCACAGAGGTCAGTGATGACCCCTGGGCGTCACAATCGGGACTATCCTCCGGTGTCTTCTCACCGTCTCCCTATTCTGTTTGCCAATCGACGTTTGATGTCGGTCTCTTCTGAGGATTTGGGTTCTTCTACCAGAAGGGTCCATTGGGAGGACACTCTGTCGGGTGGTGCTACTGTGACGGATTCTCAGGGTGACCTGCGTCAGGTCGTTTTGGCGCTCATCCGGTTGCTTTCTGGCAACCCTCGAGTTGGCCTCCCTGTGCCTCCTGAGGCACAATCTCCTTTGGTCGGTCGCTGAGATGTCTCGCCTGGCCCCTTGGATACTGCACAGTATTCACAGGAGGTTTCTGCTGGTCAGCCCGAGTTGGGCTACGTCTCCTCTGCAACAGAGGATGATGATTTTCTTGAAGGTGATGGGCTCCCCCGTCAGTCTTGGGGCAGGCTTTGGATTTCGTCTTTGGCTTATTGCCGGACATTCAACCTTCAGACCAGCCATCTGTGACCGTCTGGCCGCGGTCCTCTGTGGAGCGCCGTAACCCTGTTGAGCCTTCTAGCTCTGGGGCTTTGCGTCCTCTGCAATCGGCTCAGGTTGTTGAGTCCAGGGCTTAGATGTCAAAATGCGTTCTAAGGCCCTCAAGGGTTCTTTCTTTTCTAGAGCTGATGCCTTTCTGCTTCCATCGTGGTTTCGTGTTTACGATTCCGTCTGTCCACCAGTCTTCCAAGGAATGACTACTGTGGATGAGGATTCTTCTTCCCTCGGGTTAACTATGCCTAAGTCGGCAGTTCTCCCGATGTCGGTAGTTGAATCTATGGTGGGCCTGTCCCGAGAGATGCTGGGTATGTTATCTCTTGCAGACCATGTCGTCACTGCCCTGGCTGAATATTTTCTACCAGGGGAGTTTGATGATGCTCAGGCGCCTTTTCGCATTTTGTCACAGGCTCTCATGAACTTGACACACGCTCACACCTGTAACACTGCTAATTTGGAGCTGGCACGCCGGGATGCGGTGCTGGATTCTTCTCCATCCCTTCCTTTGGAGCAGCGTGCTGTTCTGAGGTCTGCCTCTTTGGTTGGACCTCAGTTGTTCCATAGTTCCATGGAAGCTGTCCGTGGCGAGGTTCGTCGTCATTCGAAGGACCAGCTTTTGCTGCGACAGCTGGACCAACCTGCTGCTGCGGGTGGTGGTCGTTCCAGGCCTGCCAAGCATCCTGCTGCGTCTGCCTCGTCGGCGACGTCGGCTATGCCTTCGGCTCCGTCTGCTCCTTCTGCTCAGAGGAAGCGCCGACACGGCCAGGCTCACTGGCAGCCTCAGGCAGGAAAGTCTCAGGACTGTCACTTCCTGAGGTGGTGGTTTCTCCTCTCAGGAGCCTCGTCGAGACCGCAAGTGAAGGTTCTCGCCTCCAGTCGGGGGAAGGCTGTCGCTGTTTTACGACCGTTGGACAGAGATAACGTTGGACACTTGGGTCCACGACGTCATACAATCCGGTCTGAGACTGTCCTTCCATCGGCACCCCAGTTTATCTCAGGTGCCCCTCCCGACTCGGGTCCCTTCCGATTCTCTACGTCGTGACCTTCTGATGCAGGAGATCGACAATCTCCTCTCCAAAGGGGTGATCGAGGTGGTCAGGAACACCCTTTCACCGGGGTTTTACTCGAGACTTTTCTTGGTGCCGAAGAAAAACGGCCAATTTTGTCCTGTCATCGATCTGAGTATCCTGAACGAGCACAGAATAGCTCCTCGTTTCAGTATGGAGACTTTCCAGTCGGTTCGCCGTTCAGTTCATCAGGGTGACTTTGCTGTCAGTATCGACCTAAAGGATGCCAACTTCCATGTACCCATTCATCTGGCATCACGGAAATACCTTCGGTTCTCGTTTCGGGATTGAGTCTATCAATTCAGAGCTCTCCCGTTCGGTTTGAACCTGGCTCCTTGGGCCTTCACCCGACTGATGTCACATGTGTTGCTTTCCATCGTACTCAGTCGGCTGTGACTTCGTCAGCCTACCTGGACGACATCCTCCAACGGCACCACGATGCTGCTGTTCTGGAGTTAGATATCAGGCAGTTTCTGGGTTTCAGAGTCAATCGCGAGAAGTCGGATCTCCTTCCTTCTCAGCGATTTCGTCATTTGGGGATGGATTTCGACACTCTTCACAATGTAGTGTCGGTCACCCATGCTCGGGCGATGATTCTTTCCATCTTGACTCGGAACCTGGCAATCTTCCTCGGTCTCGGTCAGGACTTTCCTTTGGATGCTGGGCCTTTACAGTTCGGTGACAGATCTCATTCCGCTTGGTCGCTTGTTTGTCCGACCTCTCCAACACTTCCTGTTGGATCATTGGCGTCCGAATGTAGATCTGCTGGACCTGGAACTTCCTATTCCATCGGTCCCTGCTTTGTCGCCTCCACCCTTGGGCCGATGTTCCCTGGCTGACACAGGGTGTTCCGTTGGATCTTCCTTTGGCCGATCGCATCCTTACTGCAGATGCCAGCGATCGGGGCTGGGGTGCGACGTTGGATCCTCTCGGGCTGTCCACTCACGGCGAGTGGGACAGTGAGCAGGTGGGCCTTCATATCAACCAGAAGGAGCTCCTAGCTCTTCTGTTGAGTTTTCAGCTTTGGATCCCTCACCTGTCGGACCATATTGTCCTACTTCTTTCGGACAATTCGACAGTAGTGGCCTACATACGGAATTAAGGAGGCACACATTAGATTCCCATGTATCGGCTATCTCGAGATCTTCTTCAGTTGGCGCAGGATGTAAATGCTCGGGTGTCCATTCGACACATTCCCGGACGTCTCAACGTCCTAGCAGACTCCCTGTCCCGACGCGTCAGTGTCCTTCCAACCGAATGGATGCTACATCGGTCGGTGTTTCAGGCGATTTGCGAGCAGTCGGGCCATCCTCAGGTCGACCTTTTCCCTACTCGCTGGAATCATCAGGTAGAGACCTTTGTCTCCCCTTGCCCAGATCCTCTGGCATTTGCGGTAGATGCTCTGTCTGTGGACTGGACAGGTTGGATCGGCTATGCCTTCCCTCCTGCACTGATTCTTCCTCAAGTATCAGTGAGGATTCGTGCTTGCAGTTGCAGGATCATTCTGATCGCCTCTCTGTCTTCACAGAGGGTGTGGATCAATCTGCTGCGGCCTCCGCCGCGATCTTCTTTTCCAGGGTCATCTCAGGAAGTATCACAACAACCTGGCGAGCCTGTCCCTTGACGCCTGTCTTTTATCAGGTCCTTTCTTATCAACCTACCTCAATTGTTTACTACAGTCTTGCACTACAGTGGAAGAACCTAACTCGGATAAAATACTCTCTATTTTAATCTTTCCCAAGATTTGGGAAAGAAAAGTGGTGTAAAAACACCACGAAAAAATAAGCCAAAACTGGGTCGAGCGCCATCGGTGCACCCCAGTATGGGACGCTCTTCCACAGTACAAATCCACGACTTCCGTAAAACAGTGTGCAATGCGTCAATTCGTCATTCTTTTGATTATCCGCACACGTGGTGGATGTGTGTGCCATCTTAGCTGCAGTAACAGTGATATTTTAACTCGTCGATAATGGTTTTCCTTTGACTGGATTTATGGATCTGAAGATCGTATAATAACAGGACTGTGTTTTATATGTTCTCGTTTATATTTTCAACCACATTCTCATTGTTTATTATTTACTATTCCGTTTTCGCGAATGTTTTGTTTTCGACATCACGCGATTCGACAATTAATTTTTCGGTTGACGAATTAATTTTTGGAGTTAGGTGTCAATCTGGGACTGTCTGGACAGGATTTCTTCACTCTGTTGAGGGCTGAATTTCTGTTTTTTCGGTCCCTGTCAACCGTCTGGGTTCTGTCATGTACCCACCGTTTTTTTTCTGTCACCTTCTCCCGCAGTTGAGGGTGTTCTTCTACTTTCTGTTTCTGTTGAGTTCACCTTTTTCTTCTACTGCTCTCACCTCTGTTATTTCCAGTTCGGTTCCTTTAGGGCAATTCCTTTTGCCCTCACCTTGGTGCGTTCTCGTGGCTCGTTTTGGGGTCGCCCGATTCGACCACGTCTGAGAATTGCTCCCCCTCCGTGGGGGATGTGCAGCTCATCCCACACCAGCGGGGGGGGGGGGGGGGGGGGGGGGAACGCTGTCATTTCGGGGCTTCCCGACTCAACCATGTCTGGTGAGAGTTATTCCCCTTCAATGCAATTTTTTACCGTGGTGGATACTGCGGGAGCTGATGGATTTCTGGTGAAGAGATGCCTGGTTCCGGGACTATGCGCCCTCTCCAGTTGACATCTGAGGCTGTCACTAGGGTTGTGACTCCTCCTTTGGAGTCCGAGCTTGGTGGCTCTCTCCGCTTTTCCGCCAGTTCCAACAGCTCCCGTCGTATCTGCTGCTACTGCTGTTCCGTCTACAACATCATTGGGCACCGTTTTTAGCCGGCCTCGGCTTATCCCTGCCAGGGTCTGCAGGGATGCCTGTAGTGTGGTTGTGGGGTATCGGCCTCAGCCTTCCCCGACTTCCACTCGGCGAAGTCAGATGGGGCTGCCGACTGAACCCCCTACTGTGTTCTCTTAGCCATTGAGCACAGTAGTTTTATACCTGCAGTGGTCTGCTGCGGTGTCTGGTTGTGTAGACGCGGGGGTATCGGCCTCAGCCTTCCCTGACTTCAACTCGGCGAAGTTGGAAGTGGCTGCCGGTCGGACCCTCTACTGTGGTCTCTGCACTGTCGAGCACCACAGTTGTCATTGGATTCGGATGTTCTCAGTGGGACACTATGAACTCCGTGGCATTTCCGTCCACTCATTCTGGCCACACGACCAGTTTTGGGGGACCAACATCTTTTGTGCAGCCTGGACCTTCTGCCCTGCAGAGGTCCGCGGTGTCTCTCATGAGTTCCCGCTATGTTGATCCTCGGGGGTGTGTCACACCCCTATACACGTCTGCCTTCAGACGTTTCAGTTGCCGCCCGTCGTCCCACGTCGGGTGTTTTGGAGGATCGTGACCCTTCGCTGGTTAAGAGGGTCAGAGGTGAAGCCACTTTGCCGGTTCGTTCCCCTGTCGAACCGGCCAGTACGGGCAGTGAGCTTAGGGAGGCCCTCTCCTTACTCACTCAGGTTCTGTCAAAGAGCCTTCAAGTTGCTTCCAGCAAGGCAGCGAGTGGTTTCCAGGCCCCCCCCCCCCCGTTTCACCGCCTCCCGGGATTGGAAACAGGCCGCATTCTGATCCCCCTGGTGTTCCGACACCATGGGAGGCGTCGGCTGGTTTGCCCACGATGGGCTATGTGTCTTCCGACCCAGGGGAAGAGTCAGACATGCTTGATGTCGAGAGCCAGCAGTCTTCGGACTTGGGGGCAGCTCTTGATTTCGTGTTTGGGTTCCTTCCGGATCTCAAACCATCTAACCAGTCGACAGTGTCAGCCAGACCACGATCATCGGTCGCGCGCCAACAGCCTATGGAGCAACCCGCTTCTGGGCGTCTTCGACCGTGCCAGTCGGTACAGTTGGTTGAAGCATTTTCAGCCTTGGACTCTAAGCTAAGTTCCAAGGCTATGAAGGCTCCGTTCTTCACCAGGGTTGACACCTTTTTTGCCTCTGGCGCGTTATCGTTCCTACGATTCCGCCAATCCGTCGGTCTTCCTGACTTTGACGGTTTTGGATCAGGACTCCAATTCCCCCGGGCTTTCCAAATCCAAGTCTGCCGTCATTCCGATGACGGCTTTGGAGTCCACATTGGGCTTATCGAGAGAGATGCTTGGTATGCTTTCTCTCTCAGATCACGTTGTCTCAGCTTTAGCTGCTTATCTGCCTCCAGATAAGTTTGATGAGGTACAGGCTCCTTTGCGTGTGCTGCCCAAGGCGCTCATGCATCTTACTCACACGCATGCCTGTACCACGGCTAATCTGGAATTAGTTCGAAGGGATTCTGTGCTGGACACAGGCCGATCCCTTCCTGAGGAGCAGTGCGCTACTCTTCGATCTGCTTCTTTGGCAGGTCCGCAACTTTTCCATGGTTCTGTGTTGACAGTCCGGGATGACGTCCTACGTCATTCCAAAGATCAGCTGCTGTTTCTTCAGCTTGATCAGCCTTCTAGGGTAGGCACGGGCCGTTCCAAGCCTAACAAGTACCCTCTGCTTCCTCTGCGAAGCAAAGGGGTTGATCCTTCTGCCTCCGCTTCTACTTCTTACTCAAGGGGTAAGGGTAAGCATCGGCAGTCTTGAGGGAAGTCCCAGGATTCTTCATTCAGTAGAGGAGGTGTTTTCTCCTCTCGCGAGCCTCGTCGGGGTTCGAAATGAAGGTCCTCAACTCGACTCGTCCCAGGTTGGAGGAAGGATAGCAGAGTTCACAGACCATTGGGCCACCATCACATCTGATCCTTGGGTGTTAGATGTTGTTTGGTCCAGGCTGCGAATATCCTTCCGAAGGCACCCCACTCTGTCCAGGGTGCCTCTTCCAACCACAGTTCCTTCAGACATTTTACGTCGGGAACTTGTGTCCATGGAGATAGACAATCTCCTGATAACGGGGGTGATTGAGGTCATCAAGAACATTAGGTCAGTGGGTTTCTATTCCCGCCTGTTCTTGGTGCCGAAGAAGGACGGCCGACTCCGACCGGTTATCGATCTGAGTTTCCTGAACCAGTCTATCATTGCTCCCAAGTTCAGCATGAGGACTTTCAGGTCGGTCCTCCGTTCAATTCACCAGGGAGATTTCGCTTCCTGCTTCGACCTGCGAGACGCTTACTTTCACGTTCCGATTCATTGGGCGTTACGGAAGTATCTCAGGTTCGTTTTTCTGGGGCGAGTTTACCAGTTCAAGGCCATGCCTTTCAGCCTCAACCTGGTTCCTTGGGCCTTCACCAGACTGATGTCGCATGTGATAGCTTTCCATCGCACACAGTCCAGGGTGACTACTTCGGCATATCTGGATGATATCCTCCAGGGGCATTCCAATGCTGCCTTACTGGAGTCGGATGTCGCCACTCTGTTGAGCTTGCTCACGTCGCTAGGTTTCAGAGTCAACGAGAAGAAGTCAGACATGGTCCCTTCTCAGTCGTTTTATCATCTGGGGATGGCTTTCCGCACACAATTCAATTTGGATTGGATGGATCTCATTCCTCTAGGTCGGCTGCGTGTCAGACCTCTCCAACACTTTCTGCTCAGTCGTTGGAGGCCAAATGTAGATTTTCTGGATCTGGTGCTTCAGTTTCCAGAATATCTTTATCCTCACCTTCTCCTCTGGGTGGATGTCCAGTGGCCTTCGCAGGGTGTTCCGTTGGACTTACCCACGTCCGATCGCGTTCTGACTGCAGATGCCAGCAATCTCGGATGGTGTGCGATGTTGGATCCTCTAGGTCTTTCCATTCATGGGATGTGGGACCAGGATCATGCAGCTCTACACATCAACCAGAAGGAGCTTCTTGCTCTTCTGAGTTTCAGGTAGTGGATCCCTCACCAGTCGAATCTCCAGGTCCTTCTGTTGTCCGACCATTCGACGGTGGTTGCTTACATTCGGAACCAGGGCGGCACACACTCTGTTCCAATGTACGAATTGGCTCGGGATCTTCTACTGCTCGCTCAGGATGTCCACGCCGGAGTGGCTGTTCGTCACATTCCCGGTCGTCTGAACGTCCTAGCCGACTCCCTGTCCCGTCGGGGCAGGGTTATTTCCACCAGGTGGATGCTCCACATGGCGGGTTCCATCGATCTCTTGCGACTCGTTGGAACCATCTGGTGGACACTTTTGTATCCCGTGTCCAGATACTCTGGCTTTCGCCGTGGACGCTCTGGCCCTCCTTTGGGATGGTCTTGTCGGCTACGCCTTCCTACCGGTTTCGATTCCGCCTCAGGTTCTCACCCAGATATGAACCTGCAGTCGTCAAATCCTTTCGATCACACCCGTCGCCTCGGTGGGTGTGGATCAATCTGCTCCGCTCTCTGTTAGCGGCGGTTCCGGCATGTCTCCCTCTACCTCGCGACTTTCTTTGCCAAAGTCGCACAAGGAGGTTTTACGTTGACCCAACTTCATTGTGCCTTCGCACATGTCTTTTATCGGGTCCTGTCTCCTCCGTAGTGGTTTTTCGAGACACGCAGTGGAGTTGCTTTTCTTCTTCAAGGAGGCACTCACTCCACTGGTTTAGCCTCTGTGGCTAAGTAGAAGGTTCTTCTGTCGATGGTGTGCGATCACTCTGTTGCTTCTGTCACTCCTTCAATCACACCGCTTGCAGAGTTTCTGGTATATGTTTGTTTCTGGGGGTCTCCAGCAATGGGTACATGTCCATGATTCGGAGACATTTTTTCATATGTGATACCGCATTGTTTCGACACTCATCCTTGCCTCTCCAAGCTTGTTCAGCTCTTTTCCTTGAAAAGGCCTAGGACTTTGCAGTTTCCTCCAAGATGGTCACTTTCTTGGGCGCTGCTCTGCTTGGGGGTGGTGGGCATTCACGCCTTTATCCTGGATGAATATGCGTTCTCTCACATGCCAGATCTCTCCTGCATCCATTTTCTTGATGGATTTGTCTTGCTATTCGTGCAGCTTCCGCTCGTCTAGCTACTGGTGATTGTATTACCAATTGTTTTTTCTGCCACGAGGTGCGTGCATTGTCTTCCTCTTTTAATAACTCTGTCATGTTGTCGGATGACGGATGTTATTCTGGCAGCCTTCTGGAGAAATGCTACATTCTCCTTTTATCTGCAAGAGTTGCAGGAGCCGATAGAGGACCTTGGTCCTTGGGGCCCTCTTTCTTCGGCTCAGGCTGTTGTCTATCCCAGCCTTTCAGCTTTTTTCAGGGTCAGTTCCAGCTTTGTGCTGTTACTGCCCTTTCTGTCTGTGCGTCGCACTTCACCATATGCCTCATCTTTCATTGTCTTTTCTAATGTTTGTGATGCTATGGTTTGATAGGCCTAGGGATCTCTTCCTCTGTCCATGGTCCCAGTGCTATTGAGTTATGTATGGGTTGGTTATGTGATTCCCTCCAGCCTTTTGTCTATTCAGCCAGTAGTAAACAATTGAGGTAGGTTGATAAGAAGTATAAATTTTATAGTAAATTTCCTTTCTTATTATACCTACCGAAATTGTTTACATGGAGGCCCTCCCGTCTTCTTATTCGGGTAAGAATCCTTCCTCCCCGCTGATACATAGCTCCAGTGTTGTTCGGAATCAAAAGAATGACGAATTGACGCATTGCGCACTGTTTTACGGAAGTCGTGGATTTGTACTGTGGAAGAGTGTCCCATACTGGGTGTGCGCCTATGGTGCTCAACCCAGTTTTGGCTTATTTTTTCGTGGTGTTTTTACACCACTTTTCTTTCCCAAATCTTGGGAAAGATTAAAATAGAGAGTATTTTATCTGAGTTAGGTTCTTCCACTGTAGTGCAAGCCTGTAGTAAACAATTTTGGTAGGTATAATAAGAAAGGAAATTTACTATAAAATTTATACGTCTCTGACATAGAGATTTTTCGAGATGAACAGTGGAGTGCATTTCAGCATCGCAGCGACATTTCACTGGCATGACTTATGCTGCGAAGTGGAAGGTTTTCTGCCGCTGGTGTGCAGATGACAATGTGGATTACCGTGATCCGTCAATCGCTCAAATTTCAGATTTTCTGGTATATCTTTTTGACTCCAAGGGCCTCCAGCCTATTACGATTAAGGGCTATCGGTCTATGCTGTCTGATACTTTCTCTTATGTGGAAAGCGGTGCATCGGTCGTAATCTTTTTCTCTCCAAACTCATTCGGCACTTTTCTTTGAAGAGGCCTCAAGTTTTGCATCTTACACCCAAGTGGAACTTGGCATGGATGCTGCACTGTTTGGAGGGGGCGCCATTTGAGCCTTTATCTGAGACCTATAAGATGGCTTTCCTTCTAGCGTTTGCTTCTGCTCGACGAGTCAGTGAGCTTCATGGGCTATCTGTTGATTCTGCTTTCTTCAGAAATGAGGCTAACAGTGTCACCTTCACTACCTCCTCCCATCTGCATTCAGGCTCTCCCCGCTGTCGATGGTCGGAGACCTCTTCTTTGTCCTGTTCGTGTGATCAAGAGACTTTCATTAATCGCACTCAGTTCATTAGGAGGGGTCGGAAGAGATTCTTTCTGTCTCTCATTCCTAAGAGGCAGTCTATCTCTTCCCATTCTATTTCCAGGTGGATCTGTCTTGCAGTCAAGCTGGCTTATTCCTGCTTGTCTGCTTCGGATCTTGTTTCGAACCGGTTTAATGCTCATGAGGTTCGTGCCATTTCTACATCCTGGGCGTTCTCCAATTCTGTTTCACTCTGGGATGTTATGAATGCGGCTTACTGGAGGAATGCTTCTACCTTCTCCTTTTATCTCCGCCACCTACAGCAGCAATCTGAGAACCTTTATTTTTAGGCCCTCTCATTGCAGCTCTGGCTGTTGTGCACCCTCATTAAATTGTTTTTCTCGAGGTTGTGCTTCGCTCAGCCTTGTTCTTTTCAGGTGCCTTCTCTTTATCTTCATTACAGGTTTCGCTATTGTTCTCTGCCCTCCTTGCTTTTCTTTCTGCTGCTCCTGTTGGTATTGGTTATGTGATTCACCTCCTCCTATTGTTTATTCAGCCAATTGTAAACAATTGTGAGTAGGTTGAAAAGAAATTAAAATTTTTTAGTAAATTTTGTTTCTTAACATACCTACCACAATTGTTTACCGGAGGCCCACCCTCCTTGGGGATATCTTTGATATTGATGCCTCCCCGCTAAATCACAAACTTCTCGTTGGCAGAAATATGGAATTGACAGCACGGTTGTTGCGCATGCGCTCGGTAAACTCAAGAGGTGTGCAGAGAGAGTACCTGTAATTTCGAGCACTAGGAAATATGCCGCCCCCCCCCACCCCCCATTAAGAAAAATAAATAAATAAAATTCTCCCCTTTCTAATAATTGTGTTTTGAGAGAAGCCAGAAACAGGATCACTTCTCACATTTAAGGGATGCTATTTCAGAGAGGCCAGAAACAGGTTTCACTTCTCACATTTGAGGGAAACAATTTGAGAAAAATAAAGATATAGGTCCTTTATCACATAAATACCAGAATATCTCCATCTGTTGTCATGAGTCTGATTGCCTCGCAACTCGGCCTGTGGGGAGGGGGGGGGCTCTAAAGAAACTTATCCCTCTCCCCATCAATAGCAATGATCACACAACAGTCACAATATACAACAGCAGATTCCTATCTCTCTCTATCTCTAACTTTTCTAATTGAACACTCTCAAAAATTTTCTTGAAACACCCTTATCAAGAAGACACATGGAAAAAGTAGACGAAGTGCAGGAGAAATTGGAACAACCTTCCTGTTAACACACATACAGGAAAATACCAAACACCAAGCAAGGATTGAAAAAAGCTTGCATGGCTGGGACCAGTGTACATTTTAAATAAATAAACATATGAATAAAGATATAACAGCTCTTTTAAGAGCTTTTGGGTGTGTGTCTGTGAGTTTTTTTTGTTTTTTTCCCCTCTCATCAACCCGTCATCTGTTCCTCCGAAGGCAGACCAGATGGCCAAGGTTCAGCATCCACTCTTCCTTATAGGCTGATGGATGGCTCCCAGCTTTCAAAAATACACATTGGTGGATTTTTTCCTTTTTAGCTTATCTTGACAAAGTCAAGATAACCAATTGCATCATTTGTGCAGAAGTCTGTGAGACTGTTCACATTTTCTTTAGCACGGGCTACACCCCTTAGTTCTTGTCCGATCATCATGAAATTTGATATGCAGTTTCGAGGTCATGCCAAGATGAGAACGTCCCCTTTTGGTCGTGATCGGTGAACCTTAATGGCTATGCAAGCCGGAAACCCAAAAACCGTTAGCACAGTCTACAAGTCATATTTTTGAAGGGATTTCATTGTAACTTGGTAGGATGACTCCGCATATTGTCTAGATGAGAACGTCTCCTTTTGGTCGCGATTAGTCAATCAAGATGACTGCCCGAAACCTGAAAACCTTTAGCACAGTCTACAGGTTGTATTTATGAAGGGATTTTATTGTTGCTTCGTAGGATGACTCTGTATAATGTCTAGATGAGAACATCCTATTTTGGTCAGGTTCTGTCAACCGTTATGGCCACAGGGGCACGTAATCTAGATTCAATTAGCACAGTCTACAACTTGCATTTATAAAGGGATTTCATTGCAAATTTGTAGGATGCCTCAGTATAATCTCTAGATGAGAACATCCTATTTTGGCTGTGATTGGTCAACCATGACAGCTACAGAAGGTCGTGACCTAGATTTGTTTAGCACAGTCTACAGTTCATATTTATGAGGCGATTTCATTGTAACTTGGAAGGATAAGTCAATCTGATGTCTAGATGAGACTGTCTCCTATTTTGGTCACGATCGGTCAGCTGTTACTGCCACCTGGTCATGTGACCTAGATTCCTTTAGCACTGTCTGCAGGTTGTTACTATGAAGGGTTTTCATTGTAACTTGGTAGGATAACTTGGTATGATATCCAGATGAGACTCTCCTATTTTGGTCATGCTCGGTCAACCATGACCGCCGAATCATCACATGACCTAGATTACTTTAGCAAAGTCTCCGAGTTAGATTTATGAAGTTATTTTATTGTACCTTGCTAGGATGACTCATTTTGGAATTATTTTACTGTAACTTGTTAACTTTGGTTGGCATATATTAACTGTGAGGGCCACATTAACCCAGGCCTCAATTCTTTAATACAGTCTACACCTCAAATTATTCTTCTTGAAAACATAGCATACAGGAATAAGAAATTAACATATTCTCAATTATCACATTTCTTGTCTTATTTCATAATCCTTTCATAAACAATGAACATTATTCTTTTCTTTAAACACTACACACAGTCAAGTTAAGCTACAGTGTCAGTGACACTTTCATTTATAACTGTTAAGGATAATATGCTGGGATTGCTCTCAAACTAGCGACTGTTTGAGTTTCTTTTTTCTAAAACAACCATCAAATTGCGGCTTCAGTATTACCATAAATATGCCCACGTTTTTAAGTAAAACACAGAGAAGAATTCTTCTAGCTATGCATAATTCCTAGTCACCTTCTAGTTTGAGGTTCTCGGGGGTTCTGACCCCAGTACCCGACAACCAGAACGCACTCTCAAACCAAATAAGATTATTGGCCCTCGCTTCCAAGTCCAGTGGATTCATAAGCAAATAAAGTTATGCAGGTTGCAAGGGATTTCAATCCCACTTTGTCCCTGTACACCTTCAGAACATTGAAACTTTTCATTCATTCATTCATTCTGATGTCATTCATCATCTTCCATCATGGAATTGATCACAAGTATGAAAGGCGGTTCCAAATTCTGCTACGAAGATGGAATGCTTGATGGCCTAGCATTTCTGCCTGTTGATGATGTCAAGACCGGTTTTGATATCCTTGAAATATAACACCTGATCTATTGAGACCTCTCGTTGATTACTTCGATGCAACCTATGTGACAGGTTCCTTCATAAAAGTTAAGCCATCACACAAGAATGGCGATCTTCATCCATTGCATATGCATCAGATTGAGCCACAGTTCCTGCCAGCCAAATGGAATGTTCACATAACACTTGAAGGTGGACAAACAATATGTGTGAAGCATGGAACCGTGGTTTTGCATCCGTAATAGGCCACTCACATTCATGGGGTCACATTTCATGATTTTGTTGAAATTTTTTGAAAAATTGGACTAAAATTATTATTAAAATAACATATTTTCATACAGGGTAAAGGGTTACACTTGTTATTATGTACATTACTGTGATCACGAAACTGGTCTCTTTTACAATTGCAGCTGGTTTGCAGCATACTTACACCAGTAGGTTGAGATGTCCTAAGTAAAATACTGCAAAATCAAGGCTACTTCAAGAAAAACAAATGAAAATAACATCTCAGACTAAAGTTCCCACATTTGTTTTGAGATTCTATAGTTCTGCAGGGAGGAAGGCAAAAAGAGAATTTTGATTGGATCGCAATTGACCACTTAGTATGATCACAGTACTAGCCATAGATGTTGAAAGTAACTCTAAACACCAATATATAAACAATTCTGTTGTATTTTTTTCAGAATTTTATGAATGATGTGAGCTGGGAATGATATGTTGAAAGAATCTCCATTAACCAGGATCATACCTGATGGAACACGTAGATAAAAGTTGGGTCAGTAATACCATTTTATTAACAACAATCTTTTAAATCATCCAAGACCTCACAATGTGTTGGGTACTGTTTAGGTGTGCATTTTTCCCCACACAGAAACTCTTACAAAGCATCAAATCACTTTCATTTAGGACTACACATCAGTTAAAAATTATTGAGTTGTAACATTTTTGAAATACTCAGGCAAAATTATAAATTTATTCTATTGTGACTTTTGTATACAAATTTATATAAACAAAATATTATTTGTGTTTGACTGAATATGAAATATAAGCAAGGAAAGTGTTGGCTTTTGCTCTGGTATCCTCATTTTTTGAAAGCCCTGATAGTGGCTTTTAGCACTCAACCAGTTAAGAAGTCTTTACAGCAGGATTATATTAGTATTTTAAGTAGCGATAACATTTGGCTCAACAATTGTCACTGAGCACTATTTGGGAGAAAATATAAATTGAGGTTAAAACTTTTAAAAATCGAAATATAATAATAAACAAATGACCACAAAGTCTCAACGCGCTGTTTGATTTCATACGTCACAAGACGTACAAAAGTATCAAAGGGTTAAAAAGTTGCTTGAGAGTCATCTTAAGGTTCACACACATGAAAAACCATTCTTTTGTGACAAAGCACTAAGCAGTGGCTCAGTCATCATCTAAGAGTACATACTGGTGAATAGCCATTCACATATGAAATTTGCAGCATAGGCTTTACTACTGGGAGCAAGAATTTCACAAGTCATTGAAAAGTTCACACAAAAAGAAATTTGTGTGAAATTTGTAACAAAGACTTCAAATGGAAACAAGAGTCTAAATGTTCATAAAAGTGAAAACTCACGTTGTTGTTTTATTTGTAATAAGAAAGAGGTATTTTGATAGTCATCTTAAACTCGGTTAACATCCAAGACTCCACACTGGTGAAAAAACATTCACCTGTGGTATTTGAGTATAAAAAGCATCACCTCAACTGCCATGTTAAAATTCACACAGGTGAAAAACTGTTCATTTATGATATTTGTAACAGAGCATTTCTTTTCAAGCACATCCCCTGTGATTATATTGGTGAAAAGCCATTCAGATATGTAATTTTAACAAAGGTTTTATTCAGAACAATAGACTTGCAAGTCATTTTAAAACTTCACATAGGTGAAAAACAATTCAGGTGTGAAATTTGTGAAAAAGTCTTCAAATGGAAATAGAATCTCACTAAATCATCTAAAAATAATTACATTGTTAATGTAGTTATACGTTTTGGGTCCAAATACTCAATTCCCATTGGTCAGCTGGATGAAAACGTCATGACCAAATGTAATTCATTTTCCAATGAATACATTTGGTCGAACTTTGGCCCGCATTTACGGTAGAGCGCAGTTGACAGAATGTAATTCAGGCGGGTTTTTAACTTTTAGTGCCTCTCGCAGTGATCAACTCCACTGCTGTTTCTTTGGTGACATTTCCCAACTGTGGCATAAAGCCCGTTACTAAAATACTCGTTTCCATTTCTAAAGTTGTGAAAATTAAAAATCAGAGTTATGCGCTTTGTCTTTTGTGTGAGGGTGGTTTTTCGCCTCGTTCGTTGTGAATCGTTCATACATATTTTATTTCGTCTTTCTGCTTTGTTGTTTGGTAAAAAATAGTTTAAACAGTTATGGAATGTAAGTTCATACAGGTAAAAAATCATTGAGTTGTCCTATTTGAAACAAAGTGATCAAAAGTATCTTGATAGTCATTTTAAGGTTTCCAGAGGTGAAAAATTATTCTATTGTGACTTTTGTATCGAAGCCTTTCGCACCAAGAAGAAACTGAAATCGAAGAGTCCATACTGGTGAACAGCCATTCAAATGTGAAATTTATAATTGAGGCTTTACTCCAACTCCAAAATTCAGAAATCATCTTAAGAATTCACACAGGTGAAAAAAATTATACTAGAGGCATGTTACAAAGCCTTTTCAACAAAGCAATACGCCAGCTCTCATGTTGCTTGTGAAAATAAAATTAATATAGAACTTGAAACAAAGGTTTTGTTAAGAAGCACTTTTTCTGTAATCGCCTTATAATTTACATTGGTGCAGTCCTTGTAATTTATCCTTGTTTTCTCGGCATAAAAATTGCAGTGGAAAAGTGGTGCTTCTCCGGCAATTGCTGTGAAGCCTGCTCGATAGTGTAAAAATCATCAGTGGGCAGGGCATAGTCTCAATTGCCATGGATATGTAGTATGCGGTGAAGTGAAAAGTTTCAAGTAACTTTAACATGTGAAAGTAGTTATACATGTGTATATAATCACAATCAATGTGCAGAATCTTTCACTTAATTAGATCATGCCAATATCCTGAACCATGTAAGTGCTGAGAAAAAATCTTGGAAGTAAGCCGGAGACTTGCTCAATATGTATAGTATGAGTGAAAATAAGATGCAGCATAAGTATCTCACTGCTTCTATGTTGATAACACCAGAATCTGACAACAGTTTCTGGAAAGCTATTTAAGTATTATCAACATAGAAGAAGCAGTACACGTAGTTTCTAGTGGTTATGCTGCAACTTGCCCTGTAAATTGTAAGATTAGCAATACAGTGTAGTGCAACACACATGGCTTGATTCCTTGTGTGACCTGAAAGTTACGCAATTTTCTGCCACCACAAGGTTTTCTGAAGAAACCATCCTTTGCAGTATTTTTGTTTTGGAAATTTTTTAATTTCCTCAGCATTTTCCTCGGCCCTAGGCCTGCTGATTGCCGAGGTTGAATTACTAGTGTTCAACCAATGATTGGAACTGGCCACCACAATCGGCCGATTGTGGGCAATCGCATGACAAAGCCAACGGCTCAATAGAACATCGGTTTAACTGATTGTTGCCAAGCATTTTGTGATGATTCAGTAACCGCATTTTATTATCTTCTGCAATTGTTCAATTGTTAATGTAAAATGATGTCAATGATACCATTCAATAAAGTTGAGAAACAATCACAATCTGTATTCTTAATCTCACTAGACGCCCCTTTATGGGATATACAAGTTGAACGACATGTAAAGCTTACAATTGAGAGAACTTGTGGCAATCGTCAATTCATATACCGGAAAAGTGAAGGTTTCACTCCATAACTGGGGTCGCAGTAAAAATACCAGTCACACTTACTTGGGCGGTAAACATGTCTCTGAGAGACACGTTTACTGTCCAAGTGTATGCGACTGATAATTTTACTGTGACCCCAGTCAATGCCGTTTAACACTGTGAAAAATGTTCAGTTTAATGAAGTTCTTTCGAGCCTTGACTTTCTAGTAATGCACAGTATTATTCATTTATTTATTGGTGTTTAAGGTCACATACTTATGCACAATGGCTAATCATGACCGTGACAGTTTTACGGGTGGGGGAAGCTGGATAACCCAGAGAGAACCATGAGCATCGATGAGCAACTGTCAGCTCCCCAACATTCTAACTCTGTTCGAGCACCACTTAAGCAGGTTTACAACGATTGAAGACATGCACCTTCGATGTACAGTATGCTTTAGTACACGGCATCATCGTGTCCCCATGTAGGCATCCGGGATAAAGTGCCTTGCCCAAAGACACAATGCGGGTCGTCCAGGACGGGGATCGAACTCGGGACCTCTAGCTTAGAAGTCCAACAGTCTACCACTGTGCCACTGCACTCCCCAGTGCACAGTATTAGAGTCTGAATCGACATCAGAATCGGCCATTTGTGAGCTCAAATAACCGATAATCGGTCATCGACCCGTTTTGGTAATCAGTTGAACACTATGAATTACCAGGGCTGTTGGTGAAAAAATCCCCAGTCATGATGTTTATGACAAAGCCTTTTAGATTGAACAGCATTTAAGTCAGAATTATTTTGGAGTTCACACAGGTGAGAAACAAATTATGTGATTTTTGTAATTCAGCCTAATGCCCTGCCAATCTCCAAATTTTGGATCAAATCAAATCAGGTAGAGGATTTTGAACTGAATCAAATTTAAAATCAGATTGAATCTCAGATTGAATCTCAATGCTTTTAAAGTTGTAGATAAGGCCCCACAAAGTAGGTCTTCTATTTCTGTTTTTCAGGCCATTTTTGGGTAAAATTGCTTGTGAGCGAGCATTTTCAGCTCAACTTTGGCGAAGCCAAATTTGAGTTATGTCATGGCCAGTCGTCCGGCTGTCCGTCTGTCCATCAGCATTTAATACGGCTCGGGCTAGAGGCCGTATTTATGAACCGATCTTTACGAAACTTCTTGGGTACCTTTGTTATGACCGTGGGACGAGAGCGAGTGTTTTGGGGTCCGATCCGAAATTCAAGTTGGCCACTGGCAGCCATTTTGTACAAAATTAGGTGCAGTCAGATTTTTGCGCAGAACTTCCATATGAAAGCGCTGATTTGAATTTTTTTTTGTATGAATGTTTAGTACCATGGGATACATCACATATAATACAGGTTTTTTTCTCGTGCGTAAATTATGCAAATTAGACTAACTTTGATGTATTTAGTGTTACTTTCAGCACTGTAAGTGCAAATGCCAATACGGCTCGGGCTAGAGGCCGTATTTATAAACCGATCTTTATGAAACTTCTTGGGTACCTTTGGTATCACCGTGGGATGAGAACGAGTGTTTTTGGGTCCGGTCCAAAATTCAAGATGGCTGATGGCAGCCATTTTGTACAAAATTAGGTGCAATCAGATTTTTGCACAGAACTTCCATATGAAAGCACTGATTTGAATAATTTTTTGTGTGAATGTTTAGTACCATGAGATACATCACATATAATACAGGTTTTTTTCTCGTGCAGAAATTATGCAAATTAATTAGATGAACTTTGATTTTTTCAGTGCTACTTACACACAGTAAGTACACATGTCAATACGGCTCGAGCTAGAGTCTGTATTTATGAACCAATCTTCACGAAACGTCTTGGGTACCTTTGTTATCACCTTGGGACGAGAACGAGTGTTTCTGGGTGCGGACTAAAATTCAAGATGGCTGCCAGTGGCCATTTTGTACCAAAATTATGTCTAATTAGTGTTTTGTACTCAACTTCTATACGGCTCAGGCTAGAGGCCGTATTTATGAATCGATCTTCACGAAACTTCTTGGGTACCTTTGTTATCACCGTGGGATGAGAACGAGTGTTTTGGGGTGTGGTCCGAAATTCAAGATGGCCACCAGCAGCCATTTTGTACCAAAATTAGTGCAATCAGTCTTTTGTACAGAACTTCTGTATGAAAGTTCTGATTTGAATAAATTTTTGTATGAATGTTTAGTAACATGGAATACATCACATATAGTACGGGGTTTTTTCTCGTGCAGAAATTATGCAAATTAGATGAACTTTGATTTATTGCACATGTCAATATGGCTCAGGCTAGAGGCTGTATTTATGAACCGATCTTCACAAAACTTCTTGGGTACCTTTGTTTTCACCTTGGGACAGGAACGAGTGTGTTTTGGGGTGCCTTTGTTATCACTGTGATATGAGAACAAATATTTTGGGGTTCAGTCAGACCCACGCTGGGACTCAAAGATTTCTTTTCTAGTTTAGCATCTGACTGTCACCCACCTTTACAATACTTTACCTATACATTTGTTACAGGTTACGGTCAGTATTTATGTACAGACCGATACAATACTTTATATGTACCTTTGTTATCAGGTCATTACCTAGATGTTTGTCATTGCTGTGTCACATACTATACGTGTACATCATGTCTTAACAAGTTGAGCTACAGTGTCATTGACACTTTCATTTTGTTTTATTTTTGTAATTATTTCAAAAGTTTGTGTTCTTGGTTTGTTTTATGTTTCAGGCCTCATAATTGTGGTATCCTCCAAAAATGTCATGTCCGGATCTGGGTGCACAGCTCCATCGTGTCTCAAACCTAACCTACTCTACCCGAATAGAATGACACCCTTGAGTAGTTATATAAAGTTGATCAGTTCCTGAATGTGTGCTTTTCATTTGCAGTGGCCATCAACAATGTTGGGATTGCTGCCTCCGCTGCCGACAAGCTTTCGATGATATTGTAATATATTGTACACAGAACACGGAATACAGATAGTTGAAGTGTTTGTTACAACAACGACATTTACAGGGTATATAGAGAACATATTATTAGGTAAGAATTATCACTAGTTGACTGCAGGCGAGTCACCACATAACCTACAGAATAGCATGGCTGGTGATTTATTTCGTCCCTTGAGTGCAAGAAGGCTTTGCAATGCTAAAGCATTGAAAAACCTTGTTGCAATCAAGGGACAAATTTATCAATTTTATTAACTTGAGTAAAATATCAGACATAAACCATTTAATTTTTATTTTTTTAAGTTTGTTTTGGTTATGAAAAGAGAGCATTCGGCAGCCAAAAGGACCATGCGGTGGGGCCTGAGAAACAGATTTTCAACTTTTTCAGGCCTAATGCACATATTTTTATACTGTACCAATGACCCAGACTTAGCTGGTGCTAAACTCCTTAATTCAGGGCCAAACACAAATAATTTTGCCACCCCCCCAATCCCCAAAATTTGCATCAAAAACCGAAAATTACATGTCCTATATGGTCCTCCATACATTTACTTCTCTGCGCATGCGCAGTGTCAAGGGGGTCCCAAAATTGGCGCCAATTATCATTCTTTGTTTGGCCCTCAAAACAGTCACACTTCTCTGTTATTTGTGCTTCCAATCTCAGTTTTCATGATGCCAGACACATTTTCATGAGAGAAATGGTGGAAATAAAGAGGATACATAAGGAGGAGAGGAAAAAATTTAGTGCAAGAAAATGTTCAGGGCTGTAACTAATAATTATTTTATGAAATTATTTCTAGTTGCCTTTTTTCAAGGCATAGCCCTGATGTTGTCATTCTTGCTATGAAGTACCATTGTTTGATCAGTGTTTCCTCTCTACCTTCCTTATTCCCCCCCTAGCTATTCTCCCATGTTTTGGCTTATTTTTTGTAATGTTTATGACTAAAATTTCTTGGGAGTTTTGGCTTGGTAACAGATTTATTTCTGTTTTTTCCCCATGTTTACGTCATCACCCTAGGGGTGTTTAGGCGTTTTGGTCTGCATCTACCATATGATGTTCTACAGTTTCTTCTCTGGAAGCCTCTGTTTTGCATCAGATAGTGTTTTAATTGGTGACTGATTTCGGGCCATGTTTGTTTCAGTGCCTGGAGTCATGTTTCCGGTTTGTTGACACTTTTGCTTACGTTGACAACAGTTACTGCTGATAGTGATTATTTGTCTTCTGCATCTCTTATTCATAGTAAGATACATTATTATTGTCCGTAAGTGTCTCATTAATTTTTTCAAAATGAATTTAAATTTTTGTCCACACTTAGGCTTTTTTGGGATCCATTGGGCTCAGGTTCCCTTTGGGAACTTGGTCTCTTCTGAAAAATTTTTTTTTTTTTGAAAAAATTTTTTCTTTTCAAATCATTATTTATTAATGAATATAATGGATTGTTGTATTATGTATCTTTATTTTCAAGGATTAGTGCGAGTACTATGATTGTTTACATTTCACAATGAATGATTATTGTTCAAATTGTAATAGGAGGAAAACTTCCTATGATTCTCATGATCTCTGTATTAATTGTTCTCTCTGTACTCGCACTGATCTTTGTTCTGTGAGTTTCAAATGGGATGACAAACGTTGGAAACGTGTGTCACGGTATGTTGTTCCTGGAGAAAGGTCCATGTTCTTTCTCCTCAAGAGTCACTCTAGTTTTTCACTCTCTTTTTTAGAGGAACAAGAACAGGGTGATATTTCCGTGATGTCGTCCAGAAGTGTGCCTCCATCGTCACATACAAGCGAAGAGCTAGCGGCAAAAGTGCTCATGGAGATTCGTCAATTACCTGAAAGGAACCTGAAGGGGTTGGCGTCCGCTAGCTCGACCGGGGTTGCGTCCATTCACCGAATGGGGCAGCTCCCGGGTTCATCCGTTGCGGTCCAGCAGAGAGAGTCGGGTGTTGCGAGCACTATAAAACATCCACGTGCACACCCAGTGATGACGGAAAGGAGGATGGATCGGAGGAAGCCTGACAGTCCGGTGTTTAGCTTGTCCAGCTTGGCACGGGCTGCAAGCGAGAGAGGTCCCTCTCTCATACAGCAGCATCTGGGACCAGATGTTGTAGTCCATAGTGTTACGCAGTCGGAGCATACGTCCGCCGCTTGGGACGCTCCGGTATATAGGCAGTCCGACTAGGCTACCTATAAGGCTTCCGTATCCTCTCAGCAGCACACTCGACCGCACCTTGGCTACATGACCAGTGAATTACAGTCAGCTCCGCCGACCAGGGATTCCATGGCGACCAGGTCACGCCGTCTGGTAGCTAGGGATATGAGGCCTTCTTCATCCGGACATTCGCATAAAAGATGTATGCAGGATGAAACGTCCAGGGAGCTTCCAGCGGCTAAATCCAGTAAGACCGCCGCTCCCCAGGCCTCCGTAACGGATGTGCTATCACAGATAGCAAAGTTAATCGCAGCATCCCAGCAAACGGCAGAGCCTCTGTCGGAACATGAAATGTCAGAAGATGCTGGGTCGGTAGATTCCGCCACTGGATCGGGTGCGGACGTCCGAGATTTACATGATTTACATGAGGTCCGGCAGGATGGCAAAAGGGATTCCGATGAATTAGATATTTCCCTTTCGGAACAACATAAAATAGCCGTAGAATTCATCCGGCATTACCTTCCAGAAGTTGTTCCGCCGGACCAAAATGCTGCGCAGCCGGATAGGAGGGTGATAGCGCCACTTTTTTTTGAATTATTGAATGACGCTATTGATAAACTTGCCAACAAGACGGGCAGGTCAGCCTTCCTACCGGCATCTGCTCTGCAGCTGCCATTTATTAATCAAAGGAACAAGTTTGATACGGCAGGTCAGGGCATCCAGAGAGTTCCTCTGTGTTTAGACGACCAGGCTGAAGACCTTGATATATCCATGCCGTCGTCTATGTCACTTCCGTCGTCTACGATGGAAACGACGATATCGTCTAACAGAGCTAGTTTAGACACTCTTTCCTATGCAGATCACCTTACTAGAGCGTTGTCATTACGCTTTGAAGGACCAGAATTTCAAGACGTACAAACGTCTTTAAGAGTTCTGTCCAGGGCCATAGCTTTTTCCACTTATAACTCTGCCCTTTCAGTGGCAAATCTGGAGTTAGCTAGACGTGATGCGGCCCTGGCTACTTCCACACGCGTGGACAGTAAGGTAAAAAATTCTCTTAGAGTCGCTCCGGTCTCTGGAGAGTTTCTCTTCAGTGGTAAGCTTTCTGATATATATGATAAATTAACAAAGAAAGCTTCAGACTCTCTGCTGTTTAAGTCTGCTTCCAAGAAATCGGAACCAGCAGACAGGAGTAGGCCAGGCACTTCCGGGACGAGTTCGTCCAGGGGAAGTTCCTATAGAGGTTCCTATGCGTCCTCTAGGTCTTACTCTAGAGACCGGCAGAGAAGCGACTCGACTAGGGGCCATTACGCTGGCCGAAATAACCGGTCAGATGCCCCTAGGCCGACGGGGCGAGGTGCGGGTCGCGGAGGACGTGGTTTCTCCTACTGCAAGCCTCGCGGATCCAGGAGGTGATGGTCTAGACCTCTGTCGCGTTCCGGTGGGCGGAAGACTGTCGAGTTTCTCAAGTAATTGGGAATCAATTACGGAGGACCCTTGGGTTCGAGGGGTTATTTCGGAAGGACTAAAACTGTCCTTCAAAGGCATTAACTCGAAGTCCAAGATGGACTCAGCTCCCGTCAAATTGTCAGAAAAGAACGGCACTTCTATCAGAAGTCCAGTCTCTTTTAATGAAGAACGCGATAGAGGTTGTAGAAAACTAGGAATCTCCAGGTTTCTACAGCCATCTTTTTTTGGTTCTGAAGCCAGACAGCTCGTTCCATCCAGTGATCGACTTAGCTGGATAAACAAGCTGATCGTGGCTCCAAAGTTTTATATGGAGACCATTCGATCGGTCAGAGCGAGCATTCGAGTGAACGACTATGCTGCGAGCATAGACCTCAAGGATGCGTACTTTCACGTCATGGTACATCCGGCGTTCAGAAAGTATCTTCGCTTTGCTGTCCTAGGTGTTGTTTATCAGTTTCGAGCGATGTGCTTTGGTCTGAATCTAGCGCCCTGGGCATTCACTCGAGTAATGAACTTGGTAATGACTCATTTCCGAGCTCACTCGTCTTCGGTAACGTCGGCTTACCTGGATGATATTCTTCAGAGATACGGCAATGAGTTAACGCTTCAGAACGACATGCACAATGTGCTTCTATTGCTCCGATGTCTCGGTTTCATAGTAAACAAAGAGAAGTCAGATCTGGTGCCGTCCAAGTCATTCACCCACCTGGGAATGAGCTTCGAGACGCACAACAATCTCGTTCGTCTGCCGTTAACCAGAGCAAAATTAGTCAGTTGTTACGCTCGCTATTGTCTTCACTCAGACAAAGTGTCAGCGAGGGAATTCATGAGACTAATAGGTCTGTGCGGAGCTGCTGCGGATCTCAATCCGATGGGGCGGCTACGCACTCGTCCTCTCCAGGTCTATCTGACTCAGAATTGGAGAGTGAAGATTCATTCGCTCGAGACGGACATCCTCTTGTCAAGCCAAGTGAAACAAGAGATTCAGACTTGGGCAGACATACAGTGGTTAACTCAGGGAGTTCCACTGCAGTTGCCAGATCCGAGTTTTACGATTATGATGGATGCCAGTCAAACAGGCTCGGGTGCGACACTGAGCCCATCAGATTTGAAGTGCCAGGGTCTTTGGGATCTGCAGTTTCTAAGCAAGCACATCAACATCAAACAGATGATGTCGATTTGGCTTGCTCTACGTCATTGGATAGACGTTATTCAGAATGCACACGTGCAAATTATGTCCGACAGTACGACAGTAGTTGCGTATATTCGGAACCAGGGTGGCTCTCATTCCATTCCATTGCTCAATCTAACGGAAAGAATTCTTCTGTTTGTACTAGAACATCAGATTCTTCTCTCGGTCTGTCATATTCCGGGTCGTCTGAACGTCTTAGCAGACTCCCTTTCACAGAGGGGTCGCCTGTTGCCGTCAGAATGGACTCTCAACAAGCAAGTATTCAATCAGATTTGCTACCAGTGGGAACGGCCTATGATAGATTTATTTGTGACACATCTCAACAATCAGTTGCAGACGTATGTGTCACCTTGTCCGGATCCTCGAGCGTTTGCAGTAGATGCTCTCTCGATCTCTTGGGACGGAATGATAGGATATGTGTATCCTCCAGCGCTGTTGGTTCAGCAGATATTGCTCAAGATAAAACAATCGCAATGCAAGATTCTGTTCGTAGCATCTCTGTCTCCACAGAGACCGTGGATAAATCTACTCAGGTGTCTGTTGTGGGACATGCCGAGGAAGCTTCCTCAATGGGAAGATCTTCTTTCGTAAGGGAAATCGCGCATCCTCCATCACAATCCGCAAGGTCTAAACCTTCACGTATTTCAGTTGTGCGGTCCTTCTTGCATGGAAAACATTTTACAGGACGAGCAGTGGACGCGATTTCTAACTGTAGGAGGACCTCCTCTTTGCTAAACTATGCTGCTAAGTGGAGGGTCTTTTGTCAGTGGTGTGAGGATCATTCCGTAGATATTTATGATCCTTCCATTCCAGACATAGCAAACTTTCTAGTATACTTGTTTGATGAGATTAATCTGCAGCCTATCACCATTAAGGGTTATAGGTCTATGCTATCCGATACCTATGCACATCATGATAGCTTGATGATTGGAACTAATGTCTCTTTATCTGAGTTAGTTAGAAATTTTTCGATAAATAGACCTAGAACCCTTAGATTAATTCCGAAGTGGAATTTGTCCTGGGTTCTTCTTAAGCTGAAAGAAGTGCCTTTTAAGCCTCTTGGATGTTAATAGAGATCACTGATTATTATGCTCAATTACTGATCGGTATTGTGTCTTTCTTCTTTATTATAAATAGGAAAGATACATGTAAAGCCTATCTCTTCTTTTCTCCTGGAGAGGATATTCTATTATACATAATTGAGCTTATTGGATTTTCCTTTATGTCCTAGGCCCTCCAGCCTATTTACTATTCAGCTAAGTCTGGGTCATTGGTACAGTATAAAAATGTTAATAAATTTATTGTAATTTATATATTTTTTATACTTACCAATTACCCAGACGGGGATGGCCCTCCCAGGAGTTGGGAACTCATACCTCCCCGCTAAGTACATAATGCTTGCCAGGCACTGGTTGTAAGAATGATAATTGGCGCCAATTTCGGGACCTCCTTGACACTGCGCATGCGCAGAGGAGTAAATGTATGGAGGACCATATAGGACATGTAATTTTCGGTTTTTGATGCAAATTTTGGGGATTGGGGGGGGGGGGGGGGGGGCAAAAGTTGTGTTTGGCCCTGAATTAAGGCGTTTAGCACCAGCTAAGTCTGGGTCATTGGTAAGTATAAAAAATATATAAATTACTATAAATTTTTTAACTTTTGTGACATTCATACATATTGTCATTCTCCTCTAAAGTATTATACTCAATGGTGACTCATCTGTTTGGGCAAGTCAATCGAAAAGCGAAGTATTCCAGAACAGAACCTAAGCTGTTTTTGAAGCAGAACCTCTCAATCTTTGAAATCTTTTTTTTTGCTCATCTAAGTGTCTGTACTAGCAGAAAATTATTCAGTTGTGATCTTTTGTACCAAAGTTTTGATTATTTTATTTATTATTATTTTTATTATTAAGTTTTCATATTTTCACTGCCCAGGTGTTTTGTCTGTTGTCAGCAATACCTCCTGAAGATGGCATGGTCAGGGCACATGGTCTAGATCACAAAAACCTGAAATAGGTCTTTAAACGTTAAGGTGCATTTAGAACAAGTCACAAAATTACTGTAGATATGATTTGTGGTTGTAAAAGAATACCACTGTTGAGCTCATTGGCAGTGTCATTTATAGCATTGTGGTAGAATGACACTACAACAACTTATTCTGTTTTTCCTGATGTGAATTGCTCTGTGGTACTATCATATCAGCAAATCTCGGTCAAGTCAGATACTGAATACTGAAGCTGTACCAAAACCGATACCAGACTCAAAATTCCAATACCACCCATCTCTAGTCTCAGATATTGGACTGGGGTATACGTAGCTGCATATCATCCTGGACGAGCTCGTTCCAATGTGGGGTCATAACCTATGTTTTTGAGACAAAAAATGAAAATTAATTGGCGATTTTTTAGAATAGTGCTGGCCGGTTTTGGCCGCTACATTGGTAAAGGGTTAACTCCACAACCGGTGTAAAGCTTCTACTGCAGTTGAAATGTTTTCAATGGGAATTCCATTGCAAAAATTTACACCTATAGTAGGAACCACATCCACCTTGAGCTTTGACATGACCTAATTTGCCGACTTTGATACATTCACAATTCACGACGTTTCATTCAAACATACAATGTTTTGTGGTTCTATCTACTATATGTAATGACTTATTGAGTTTAAAATATCTACAATTAAATATTTAAAATAAAATTTAAGAATTGTTAATAATAATTTGACTGAAAAGGCAAGGTAAATTCAATCAGTTTTGACGATTTGTCTAGCTGTCAATCAAGCATTCATGTGCAGCTGGATGTACTGCCCACTAGTGCAAATGTAAACAAAACAAACCCATCATCATGAAAGTATCATTTTTTACCTATTTTAAGTGACAAAATCGATTATTTATTAAGAGCATGGTATAACTAAAACAAATAGGTACTAAGCCCAGTAATCAGATTTAAACCACTCGTAGAATAAGGGGTTTAACCACTCGGCAGAGCCACGCAGTTAAAACTCTTATTCTACTCATGGTTTAAATCTAATTACGGACCCTAGTTCCTTTTTGTTCTATATATTTTTTTTTCTTTACAGTCTGAGAATTAGTAGCTTACCTGACTGAAAGTCAGGGTGAGCTTTAGTGATCACTTATCGTCCATCATCCAGCATCTTTCGTCCATCGTCTGGCATCCTCCATCCTCCTGCATAAAGGTGGTGTTTGTGACTTCTCCTCCAATGAATACCACTAGACCGACTTCAATTAAAATTGAGGTGGTTGCTTGTTTTGACATTACATTTTGTTATTCTTGAAATCAGCTTGTCCAGCCCCATAGGGAGGGGTGAGAGAAAATGCTCTCAGATTTTAAAAATATCTTCTTATGAACCAGTGGGTACAATGACTTGATATTTGGTACTGAGCTTCCTTCTGAGATGTAGGATCAAGTTTGTTCTAATGAAGTTCATGGAGCAATATTTGCCTTTGTAATGGGAGGGGAAAGAATTTTTGCCCTGCCCAAAATTTCTATTTTCTGAACCCATGAGCCGATTTGAACCAAATGTGTTATGTGGTACTATAGAGAGTCATTAATACAATGAGGCAGTTGTGAAACTTAATTAAAACTAAACTTGATTCATGCAAAAAAAAAAAAAAATTCCTGCATCCCCATCAGAACTCCCACAAGCTAAAAGTAGAAATATTTTCAAACGCCCATATTTCCCACTCCTAACAGAACAGAGATCTATTATTTGGTATGTAGTATCCTTAGGACCAGTAAAATAGAATGGTGAAAAAAATTATCATCGGTTGTGTCATAGTGTATGGTAGAGGGAATCGAAAAAATGCTGAGTCAGCATATTTGCAAAAATTTAAAAAATCTTCTCTAGATGAGATGCACTGATCAGAATCTTTTGATATTTGGTATACAGCATCCAGAACAGTGTCAGGTACAATGTTGTTAAGCTCCTCCTTTCATAATTGGGCTCAGGAGCCCAAATTTTAATTTGGTTCAATACGAAAAGTTCTCTTTGAAGAATCTTCTCCAGAATCTTTTAATATTTCGTATACAACATCGTTAATTCCCTTTTTGTTCACATCAAGTGCTCCAGTTAACTGGTAGAGTGCTAAATTACTTTTCAATGGCCATTTGTAATTCAAGTATTTTTTATCAACGATGTTACCCTACCAGCAAAAGGAGCTTTAGATTTGCAATATATTGCTCATAAATAATTGTTGTGTTGCACTTTAATGGAGAGTGCCAGGTGGCATTCTCCAATAAATTGTAATAAAACATAGAGGATATCTATGCTGTTTTAGTGAATATCAGGAATTATCTCATTCATGTGAACCTGAAAGTATTATTATTTTTCACTTGCGCTTTAAAACAGCATAGATTTTCTTTTTATTATATGCTGCGTAACATTTTAATGCGCAATATTCAGCCCTATTCGACTGCAAACGGTTTCAAGACAATAACCAAAAGCTGCTGATAGTTCCTTCAAGGCAACATTCAAGGTGATGTCATGCACCAAAGTGTAACGTCATTTAGGAAGCAATTGAAAAAATTTATCGTGTGGACCTGAAAGTATTATTTTTCACTTGCCCAACTGCTCGCAAAAAATAAAACTTTCAGGTTCACACTCATGAGATAATTCCTAACACTGACTTAAAAATAGAGTAGATTTTATAGTAAATTATTCTGTGGTGACATCAAAGTAATCATAAAGCATGATCTTCGTGCTTTCTGATTACTTTGATGTTACCGCAGAATAATTGGACGATGCCATGTTTGTCTTGCGAACTTGGCGACTGGCTCGGTTTAAATGTGAATTTCTGCCATCTGATTGTGATATGTCATTCTACCATTGTTGATTTGTCCTGGTACCGGTACCAGTTTTGGCCCAACTGCTCGCAAAATATAAAACTTTCAGGTTCACACTCATGAGATAATTCCTAACACTGACTAAAAAATAGAGTAGATTTTAGAGTAAATTATTCTGTGGTGACATCAAAGTAATCATAAAGCATGATCTTCATGCTTTATGATTACTTTGATGTAACCGCAGAATAATTGGACGATGCCATGTTTGTCTTGCGAACTTGGCGACTGGCGCGGTTTAAATGTGAATTTCTGCCATCTGATTTCGATATGTCATCCCACCATTGTTGATTTGTCCTGTCCCGGTACCGGTTATGTTGGTACCAGTGGTACTTTAATATGCCTGTATGGTATACACCATCATTAGTGGAATAAGATTCATGTTTATAAAAAGTAAGTCCCTAGTTTAATATTTGGGCTCCCTATTGGAGCCTGAATTTTAACTTAGTCCAATATGAGGAATAATCTTTTAAAATTTTCTTTTCCAGAACCACTAGTTAGAATATTTTGACATATGGTTTAGAGCATCCTTACAGAGTTTGGATTCAAATTTGATGAAATCAAGTCCCTTGGTTAATATTTGGGCTTTCTATGGAAGCCAGAGTTATAACATAGTACAGTATGGGGAATGACTTTTAATCAGTTTTCTTCCTCAGATCCACCAGAATCAGGATCTTTTGATATTTGGTATACAACCTCATTAAGGAGGTCAGATTCAAATTTGTTCAAAAGAAGAACCCCGGTTAATATTTCGACCCCTCACTGGAGCCGGAATTTTAACTTGGTGCACTATGAGGAATATTCTTTAAAAATCTTCTTCTCACGGCCCTCCCCCCCCCCCCCCAATAAATATCTTTTGTTATATGGTATACACCATCTTTAGGGGAGTCAAGTTTGTAAAAATCAAGTCCCTGGTTTAATATTTGTGCTCTTTAACTTAGTCCAATATGAGACATAATCTTTGAAAATCTGCCACTATCAGAACTAATGGTCAGAGTCCTGATGGGGGGGCGGGGGGGGGGGGGGTGGGGTTCAAGTTTGTTCATGTTAATATAAAGGTTACTATTTGGGCTCCCTATTTTCCATTACTAGAAACCTGAGCATTATTTGTGTGGTAGCATCTCAATACCAGAAATGAATCATCTTACGGGACAACAGAGATATGAATAGTTTCATGACTTCAATCCTCTGTAGTGTTGACTGACCTTAGATGATAATTAAATCCTTCTTTAACCCCTGGCACTCTGCTGGTACAACAAAATTTTCTCCACTTACCCTGTTTTTATCTTGTTAAATAATGAATTTAACCAATTATATCTTGTTTGACAGACCTCTGTCAAACAAGATATATTTGGTCAAATATCAAAGTGCATTATAGGAAATATTTGCTGCTGAAAAGTTTGCCATTTAAACATGCAGAGGGTTAAACAACTTTGTAAGGTGAATGCCTCAGGCCCCATGGAGCCTCTTGTTATTATTGTTGACACCCTGAATGTCTGTACATTCATTTATCTATATGTTCATCCATCCGTATGTCCTATTTTCTTGTACACGCAACTTCTATAATTTTTAACCCTTTACCCAACGTACTGGTCAAAATCATCCAGCGGTATTCACAAAAATTGCCTTTCAATTTTCATTATTTTTTCAATTTTGGGGTCAAAAACATAGATTATGACCCTGTTGGGCTCATTCCTATGAGGTGTCATAAACTTATGTTTTCGACACAAAAAATAAAAAAAAATAATATTTGAATGGAAATTTTTCTATATAGCATTGGCCATTTCTTATCAACCTACCTTACAATTGTTCACTACAGGCTTGCACTACAGTGGAAGTCCCTAACTCAGAAAATATACTCTCTATTTTGATCTTTCCTAAGTGATTTGAGAAAGAAAAGTGGTGCAAAAGCACCAAGAAAAAATAAGCTAAAATTGGGTCGAGCGCCATTGGTGCACACCCAGTATGGGATGCTCTTCTCTTAGTACAAATGCACAACTTCCGGGAACCAGAGCGCAGACAGTAACTAATGAATCATTCTTTTTTCGTCTGCCTATGTGGCAGGACCTCCATTTGCATTCAGAAACAGTAATAATTCAACTCGTTGATAATGGTTACCTGTGACTGGAATTATAGATCTGAGGATCGTATAATAACAGGACTGTGTTTTATATATTCTCGTTATTATTTTCAACCACATTTTCATTGAATTTTATATATTTTTATACTGTACCAATGACCCAGACATAGCTGGTGCTAACTCTTAAAATATAGGGCCAAACACAAATTTTGCCCCCCAATCCCCAAAATTTGCATCTAAAACTAAAGAAAACATGTCCTGAGAGGCCCTCCACACTTCGCCCCTACTGCGCATGCGCAGTGTCAAGGACGTTCCGAAATTGGCGCCATTTATCATTCTAAGTTTGGCCCTTCATCAGTTAACATCTGACTGATCTTTGTGCTTTTAAATCTCAGTTTAAATGATGCCAGACACATAAATATTAGTGAAATGGTGATTCTAAGGAGGATAGAAAAGGAGGAGAGGAAAAGAATGTGTGACAGAATATTATCAGGGCTGTAACTTAAAAATTTTTAATGAAATTATGTTAAGTTACCTATTTTCAAGGCAGCAGCCATTTTGTTGTCATTCTGATTATTTAGTTACACTGTTTTTTCAAGTGTTTTTCCTCTCTCCCTGTCCTTTAAGTTCCCCCTTGCTATTCTCCCATGCTTTTGGCATAATTTCTGTAATTATTATTACTAAAATTTCTTGGGAGTTTTAGCTGAATAACAGAATGAATTCTGTTCTTTCCCCATGTTTACGTCTTCACCTACGGGTGGTTAGGCGTTGTGTTCTGCATCTACCATCTGATGTTCTGCAGTTTCTTCCCTGGAAGTCTCTGTTTTGCATCAGATGGTGTATTTTTGGTAACTGATTTCGGGCCTGGGTGCCTGGAGTCTTATTTTAGTGTTTTTACACTCATTGTTTACATTTACAACAGCCCTCTGTGTGAGGGGGGGATTTCTAAATAATAATATCTTTATGTTATTTTAATCATAACTAGATACATTATTATTGTTCGTAAGTGTTGAATAAATAGTTTAAAATATTTTTAAAATTTTTGTCCACACTTAGGCTTGGGATCCATTGGGGCTCAACGTTACTTTTCAGAAACTTGGGCTGTTCTGAAAAAATATTTTTTCAAAATATTTTGATTTCAATTATTTTTTCTATATTAATGGATCATATTATTATTATGTATTTTGATTGCCAGGGGTTAGTGCGAGTACCAGGACTTGTTTTCTTTTCACATTGAAAGGATATTGATCAATTGTTTTAAGAGGAAGTCTTCCTCTGACCTTATTATCATTCTATATGTGGTCAGTGTACTCGCATTAACTCCTGTTCTGTATCGTATGATTTCGATGACAATATGGGAAGCGTATGTCACGGTATGTTGTTGGGGATTTGGACACTCCGGTCCTTTCCCCGCAGGGTCACTCTACTTTATCAATTTCTATTTCAGACGATCAAGATTAGGGTGATGTATCTGTGATGTCTTCCAACAGTGTGCCTCCGTCGTCACAATTAATGAAGGGCTAGCGGAAAAGTGCTCATGTAATACGCCAATTGCCTAAGAGGACCCTAGTAGGTTCGACGGCCTTTGACGTCCGCTAGCTCGCCCGGTGTAGCGTCCATTCACCGAATGGTTCGGCAGCCGGGTTCGTCCGTTGCGGTCTAGAAGGAATTTTGGGGTGATGCAAGCACTATAAAATTAACTTAATGCACACCCAGTGACGGCGGATCGGAGGGAGAATGGAGGAAGCCTTTTAGTCCGGTTCATAGCTCGTTCCGGTCCATCTGGACGGCAAGCGAGAGAGGCCCCTCTCTCGTTCAACAACATCTGGCCCCAGATGTTGTGGTACAAATGTGTCGTTAGCGGAGCATACGTCCGTCGCTCGGGACGCTCCGTTGTATAGGCAGTCCGCTGAGACTGCTAAGGCTTCCTCTTCTCGTCAGCGCACATGACCGCACCTTGGCTGCGTGACCTCCGATATATTACCAGCTTCGCCGATCAAGGATTCTTCGGCGACCAGGTCACACCATCCGGCAGCCAGGGATTCGAGACCGATGGACTCCGGACGTTCGCATAGGAAAAGTATGCGGGAGCCATCTGATGCGGAGCTGCCCTCGGCGAAGCAGCGATAGACTGCGCCTCCGCAGGTCTCGACGCCGGACATTCTTGTGCACATAGCACAGTTTATCGCAGCATCCCAGCAGCCGACAGAAACGGTGTCGGATCGAGAATTATCCGACAGCGCTGGGTCGGTAGCCGGGGATTCGAGGCCTGCAGACTCCGGACGTTCGCATAGGAAGTGTGCGGGAGTCAACGTACACGGAGCTTCCAGCGGCAATGCATCGTAAGTCCGCTACTGCACAGGCCTCGGGAACGGACGTGCTTTCCTTAATAGCACAGTTTATCGCAGCATCCCAGCATCAACTGAATCTGTCGCATATATTTTATCCGACGATGCTGGGTCCGGACGCTCCGCGGAAGCGGGTACGGACGTCCGATAGTTTCATCCGGTCCGACGGGATACCGAAAGGGATTCGGTGGATTTCAAGCTTTCCCTTTCGGAACAACATATGCTGCGATGCCGGATAAGAAACTGATAGCGTCGGTGGACTTAGAAATTTTTGGTTCGGTTCAGGGACATCGTCCCTCAGTTCCGACATAGTCCAATAATGTCACACAAACTTTCGAATTATTGAACGACGCTATATATATTATTATTTTATGCTTGCTATCCAAGCATTTCTGGTTTCTTGTTCGAAGACTTATGGAGATGTCTTTCAAAAGTGTGCCTCTGTCGTCATAGTTAATGAAGAGTTAGCGGCAATAAGTGCTCATGGAATATGTCTATCGCTTACGGAGTGACATTCGCTAGCTCACCCGGTGTAGCGTACATTCATCGAATGGTTCGGCTGCCGGGTTCGTCCGTTGCGGTCTAGGAAGGAGATTTGGGTGATGCGAGCACTTTAATTACTTTAGTACTCACCCAGTGACGGCAGATTGAGGACAGATCGGAGGAAGCCAACAACATAGGGGACCGCATGTTGTGGTTCAGATATTTTACATTCGGAGCATATGTCCGTTGCTCGGGACGCTCCGTTATATTGACAGTCCGAGAGACTGTCTTTAATGCTTCCTCATCCTCACAGCAGGGCACACGACCGCACATTGGCTACGTGACCTCGAGTATCCGATCAGTTTCGGCATTCAGTGATTCCACAGCGAATAGGTCGCGCCATCCGGTAGCCAAGGGACACGAGGCCTATACACTCCGTTCGCTCGCATATTGGAAGTATGCACGGGGTAATGATCTCGGAGCTTCCTGCGGCAATGCATCGTAAGACCGCTGCTCCTCAGGCCTCAGTGACGGACGTGCTATCCGAGTTAGCACAGTTGTTTCGCAGCATCCCAGCAATTGACGGTTTCTCGGTCGAATCGGGAATTATCCGACGGCGCTGGGTCGGTGCGGTCCGCGGTTGCATCAAGCTACGGACGACCGAACGCTTTATAGGGTCCGACAGGATGGCGAAAGGGATTCGAAAGATTTCGAGTTTTCCCTTTAGTAGTATCGGAAGATGCCTTTCATATCTTCTGGCATTTCTTCCAGTGATTATTTTTCGGACTTCATTGCTGCGATCTTGGATAAGAGACTTATAGCGTCATTGGACTCGGATTTTTCGATCGGTACAGGGACTTTGTCCCTGACTTGCCGACGCAGTCCAATATTGTCATTACAACATGTGTTTTATTTTTCGACGCTATATATTTATATATATATACAAGCCTGCTACTAAGCATGATAGTTTAGTTTCTTGTCCGCGTGGCTCACTTCTGCCATTTTATCTTTTTTACATATAGTTTATTTTGGCAGAGCAGGGCATACCGAGAGTTCATATGCGTCTAGACGGTGTGATTAAAGACTGCATATATTCTTTTTCGCCGTTTATGTCTTTTCCAATTTCAATGTTGGGAACGACATTATGTATAGTAGACTTAACTTAGACGCTTTTTTATACGTAATCCGCCTTACTGAGGTGTTATCATTACGTCTTCAAGAAAAGATTTACGGGATATTATTCTCAATGTAATTTCTTTTGAGGGCAGTAGTTTGTTCACGTATAACTCCGCCCTTCAGTGGCTGATTGGAGTTGGTTAGACGTGATGCAGCCCTAGCTACATCCACGCGTGGATAGTAGGTTAAGAACTCTCTCAGAGTCGCTTCGTTCTCGGAGGAGCTCCTCTTCGACGGCAACTTTCCGGCAATCCATGAATTGCTTGATTTATACATTCTCTTGTCTATCTAGTGTTACAAGAGATTCAGACTGGGGCAAACATTCGGTGGTTGACTCAGAGAGTGCCGCCGCAGTTGCCGGACCCGAGTGTGGCTGTTATGACGGTTGCCAGTCAAACAGATTGGGATATATACTGATCCCTACGGATTCGAAGTGCCAGGGTCTTTGGGTTCCGCAGTCTTTTAGCTATCAGTTTTAACTTCCGCGGAATAATGTTTTTTAGGCTTGCTTTATGTCATTGCATGAACATTATTCAGAAACGCATGCCCAAATTCCTGTCCTTTAATTCGACAGTAGTGGCGTATCTCCGGAACCAGGGAGGCACTCTTTCGTTTTCCGTTATTCAATTTAATGGAAAGAATCCGTCTGTTGGTTATAGTACACCAAGTTCAGTTTTGGTCCGTCATATTCTGGGTCGTCTGATTGTTTTATCGCACTCCCGTTCTCTTACGGGTCGCTTGTTGCTGTCAGAATGGACTCTCAACAAACAAGTATTCAATCAGATTTGCTATCTATGGGAGCGCCCAATGATGTTTTATTTATGACACAGCTTGCTAATCAATTGCAGACGTATGTGTTGGCTTGTCCAGATCTCTGAGCTAATACTGTTAACGCTCTATTGATCTATAGGACGGAATGATAGGATACGCGTATCCTCCGGCGCTGTTGTTTTAGCAGGTATTGCTAAGATAAACAACCACAATACATTTCTGTTGATAGCATCTCTATCTTCACAGAGATCATGAGTAATTTACTCTCTTGTCTACTGTGGATCTTAACGTGAAATCTTCCTCTATGTGAGGATCTTTTTTCACTGGGTAAATCGTGTCTTCTTTATCACAACCAGCAAGGTCGCAACCTTCATGTATTCCGTTGTGTGGTCCGTATTGCATTGTAAGCACTGTACTGGACGAGCTTTGGACGCGATTTCTTACTATAGGAGATCCTCTTCTTCGCTATTCTATGCGACTAAAGTGGAGGCTCTTCCGTCGTGGTGTAGGGATCATTATGTTCATATGGTTGATCCCTCCATACTACTCATTGCTATTTTTTAGTATACTTGTTTCACAAGATCTACTGCAGCCTGTTGTTATTTAGGTTATAGGTTTATGTTACCTCATACCTATGCACTCTACGATAGTTTACAATTGAGTCTTTTGTCTCTTTATCTAAGTCAGTTAGTAACTTTTTGATAAATAGACTTAGAATCTTTAGATTAAATTCCTATACGGATTTTAACTTCAGGTTCTTATTTAGCTAAGTAATCATTTGAGCCTCTGGAAACAGTAGTTTTCAAATTCTGACCTTTTAGACAGTAATTCTGTTGGTTTCTCTTTTACTGTAGAGTCAGTGAGTTTCATGCACTATCGATGGATGATTTTCACTTTCATAGTTTCGGAATCAATACTTCCGTTACTATTTAGGTTGGATTGTTGCATAAGAGTTAGGCTCCTATTATCCGGAACCTATTATTTTAAGGTCCTTCCGTCTTCGTATGGGCATAGGCCTTTACTCTTTCCGGGTACAGTTTATGTGTTTATAAACAGATATCTGTTTATTACAAGGGCGTAAGCTTCTTCTGTCTTGATGTCTAGTAGAAGGACGTTACGCTCCATTTTATTGTTAATGGATTCTATTAACTAGCGTACTGCTTATGGTATATCATTGGCTTAGCAGTTGTGCTTAAGATTTCGGCTCATGAAGTAAGAGTTCTTCTACTTCTTGGGCTTACATTAATAGTGTTGCTATTATAGATTTTTGAAGGCTGCTCATTGCGCTCAGCCATCCATTCATGAATTTTATCTCAGAAATATCGAGTCCATTTCTGGAGGCCTCTATTGTTAGGTCTATTATCTACTGCTCAGAATGTCATTCACTTAACAGTTGCTACTATAGCTAGGTAGGCTGTCTGTTTCGGCAGTGTCTCCGTTCGGCTGCCCTCTTCGCTCTGGGCTATTTGACCCAGGGCAAGAAAAAGGGGGGGGGGGGGGGGGGGGGAGGGTGTTCCCTTGGGTCACCTGTTTTTACTATGAAAACAAGGGGATACCTCCTCCGGAGTTAGTAATTCTGAGCTGTTATTGGGATGGTTGTTTAGTGAGAAGTTTAAGTTTATAAATTCATTCAAGTCTTAGTTTTTAAAGTATAGCTTTTGAATATTGCATATGTCAACTGACATGATTATGCAATTCTCACACACTTTTAGGAGTATAAGAGTCTCTATTCTCTAGACTTACTTTATTATTGGCTTACTTTAAAAATTATTAGTATAAGGATTATACTAGATATTAATAGAGTACATGGATGTATGAAGCTCAATTTTTGGAAGGTGTTGTATCTTTCTAATTTATCATAAATAAGAAAGATACATGTAAGGCCTATTACTTCTTTTCCCTACAGGGGATGACTCTATTTTATTTTATTGAGCGTATTCCATTTTGCTCTATGTCCTTGGCCCTCCAGCCTTTTTACTATTCAGCTATGTCTGGGTCATTGGTACAGTATAAAAATGTTAAAAAATTTATAGTAATTTATATATTTTTTATACTTACCAATGACCCAGACGGGGATGGCCCTCCCAGGAGTTGGGAACTCTTGCCTCCCCGCTGAGTACATAGCGCTTACCAGGCATGGAATGATAAATGGCGCCAATTTCGGAACGTCCTTGACACTGCGCATGCGCAGTAGGGGCGAAGTGTGGAGGGCCTCTCAGGACATGTTTTCTTTAGTTTTAGATGCAAATTTTGGGGATTGGGGGGGCAAAATTTGTGTTTGGCCCTATATTTTAAGAGTTAGCACCAGCTATGTCTGGGTCATTGGTAAGTATAAAAAATATATAAATTACTATAAATTTTTTAACATTCTCAGTGTTCTCGCGTGATTTTGTTCGGACATAAAAATTTTCGGTTGATAAATTTATGTTATCCTTTGGATATTATTATTATTATTATTGGAGTTCGGTGTCAATGAGGGGCTGTATGGACAGGATTTCTCCTCTCTGTTGAGGGCAGAATTTCTGTTGTTTGGTCCCTGTCGGCCATCTGGGTTCAGTTGTGTTCCCGCCGGTCCTTTATTTTCTACCACCTTACTTTCGTAGTTGGGAGTGTTCTTCTACTTTCTACATCTGTTGAGTTCACCTTTTTCTTCGACTGCTCTCACCTCTGTTATGCCCAAGACTGTTCCTTGTGGGCAATGCCTTTTGCCCAAGCATGTGGTGCATTTTCGTGGCCGTTACTCCTGCACCCGTGGGAATGGGGAATGCTGTCATTCGGGGCCTCCCAACACGATCACTTCTGGTGAGAGTTATACCCCCTCTGTGGGGGATGCGCAGTCTTTTTCTGTGGTGGATACTGCAGGAGCTGTTGAGTTGTCTGGTGAAGAGATGACTGGTTCCTAGACTGTGATCCCTTGCCAGTCGATATCTGAGGCTGTCACTAGGGTTGTGAGTCTTCCTTTGGAGCCGAGCTAGGTTGCTCTCTTCCCTTTTCCACCAGTTTCAACAGCTCCCATTGTATCTGCTGCTACTGCTGTTCCGTCTGCAACGTCATCAGTCACCGTTTCAGGCGGCCTCGGCTTTTCCCTGAGGGGTCTGCAGTGATGCATCTCTGGTAGTGTGGATGTGGGGTATCGGCCTCAGCCTTCCCTGACTTCAACTCGGCGAAGTTGGAAGGGGCTGCCGACCGAACCCTCTGCTGTTGAGCACAGCAGTTTTATCCCTGCAGGGGTCAGCAGATATGTCTGGTATTGTAGACATGGTGTATCGGCCTCAGCCTTCCCTGACTTCAACTCGGCGAAGTCAGATGGGGCTGCCGGCCGGACCCTCTGCTGTGGTCTCTCAGCCGTCGAGCACCGCAGTTTTCTCATTGGATTCGGATGTTCATGGTGGGGCCACCATGAACTCCGTGGTATTTCTGTCTACACACTCTGCTCCCAGGATCCGTTTTGCAGGACCAACGCCTTTTGTGTAGCCTGGACCTTCTGTCCCTCAGAGGTCCGCGGTGACTCTCCCAAGTTCCTGCTCTGTAGATCATCAGGGTATGTCATACCCCTATACACATCTGCCTTCAGATGTTTCGGCTGCCACCCGTCGCCCCGCATCGGGTATGTTTGAGGATCGTGATCCTTCGCTGGTTAAAAAGGGTCAGGTGTGAAGCCACTTTGCCGGTTCGTTCCCAGGTCAAACCGGCCGATACGGGCCATGAGCTTAGGGAGGCCCTTCCTTTTGCTTCCAGCGAGGCTACTAGTGGTTTCCACGGCGCCGCCTTTTTGATCCCTCAGGTGTGCCTACACCATGAAAGGCATCGGCTGGTTTGCCCATGATGGGCTATGTGTCTTCCGACTCAGAGAATGAGTCAGACATACCTGAATTCGAGAGCCAACAGTCTTCTGACTTGGGGGCAGCTCTTGACTTTGTGTTTGGGTTCCTTCCAGATCTCAAACCATCAAACCAGCCGACAGTGTCAGCCAGGCCGCGATCAACAGTCGTGCGCCTACAGCCTGTGGAGCAACCTGCTTCTGGGTGCCTTCGACCGTGCCAGTTGGTACAGGTGGTTGAAGCGTTTTCAGCTTTGGACTATAAGCTGAGTTCCAAGGCCATGAAGACTTTGTTCTTCACCAGGGTTGACACTTTTTTGCCTCCAGTGCCTTATCATTCCTACAATTCTGCCATTCCATTAGTCTGCCAGACTTTGACGGTCTTGGATGAGGACTCCACCTCCCTCAGGCTTTCCAAGCCCAAGTCGGCTGTTATTCCTATGGCGACTCTGGAGTTGTGGATTTGTACTAAGAGAAGAGCGTCCCCTACTGGGTGTGCGCTGATGGTGCTCTACCCAGTTTTGGCTTATTTTTAGCTCACCTGTGCGAAGCTCAAGGGGAGCTTTACTAATCGCTTTTCATCCGTCCATCCGTCGCCTGTCCATCACCCAACATTAACTTTACATTATCGACTTCTTCTCACAAACTACTCAACCAAATTGAACCAAATCTGGTGTGCAAGTTCCCTATCATATGTCAATTCAAGTTTGTTCAAAACAAGCTGACCCGCCTCTTGGTAGGGCCACACCCAAAAAGTGAGCCTAAATCTTAAACAAGAGGCCCCAGGGGGCCTGAGGGCGCTCACCTGACATGGTAGCCTAAATATCAACCCAGAGAATTGATTTCCACAAGTTGCATCTGCTCCTCCTAATAAAAGCTGAAACCAAATATCCAAATATTCTGACCAGTGGATCTAAAAAAAGATTTTTAAAGAATATTCCTCATATTGAACTAAGTCATAATTCGGGCTCCCACAGGGAGCCCATATATGAACCCAGGGACTTGGCTTTAACAAACCTGAAACTCACACCCCTAAGGATTCTGCACACCAATTATCAAAACATTCCGACTGCTGGATCTGAAGAAGAAGATTTTTAAAGAAAATTCCTCATTTTGAACCAAGTTACAATTCGAGCTCCCACAATCAGCCCAAATATGGATCTAGGGACATGGCTTGAACAAACTTGAATCTTACCCCCCTAAGGATGCTGCATAAAAAATATCAAATGCATTCATCTGCTGGATCTGAAGATTTTTAAAGAAAATTCCTCATTTTGAACTAAGTTGTCATTCAGGCTCCCATAGTGAGCCCAAATATGAACCAAGGGACTTGGCTTGAACAAACTTGAATCTCAGCCCCCTAAGGTTGCTCCATGCAAAATATCAAAACATTCCAACTGCTAAATCTGAAGAAGAAGATTTTTAAAGAAAAATTCCTCATATTGATTATGTTATAATTTGGGCTCCCACAGGGAGCCCAAATATAGACCCATGGACTTGGCTTTAACACACTTGACATCCCCCCCCCCCCCCCCCCCAAGGATGCTACTCACCACATATCAAACCATTCCGACTGCTGGATCTGAAGAAGAAGATTTTTTAAGAAAATTCCTCATTTCGAACAAAGTTACAATTCAAGCTCCCACAGTGAGCCCAAATATGGACCTAGGGACATGGCTTGAACAAACTTGCATCTCACCCCCCTAAGGATGCTGCATACCAAATATCACAAGATTCTGCCTGCTGAATCTTGAGAAGAAGATTTTCAAAGAAATTTGCCTGAAATGCACTAAGTTCAAATTTGGGCTCCTATACTGAGCCCAAATATAAACCCAGGGGGGCCGATTTGAACCAACTTGAATCAGATCCACCCCACAATGTTGCATGCCAAATATCAAAAGATTCTGCCTGCTGGATCTGGAGAAGATTTTTGAAGAAATTTGCCTGAAATGCACTAAGTTTGAATTTGGGCTTCTATAGTGAGCCCAAAAATGAATCCAAGTGGCCGATTTGAACAAATTGGAATCAGATCCACCCCACAATGTTGCATACCAAATATCAAAAGATTCTGCCGGCAGGATCTGGAGAAGAAGATTTTTGAAGAAATTTGCCTGAAATGCACTAAGTTCAAATTCGAGCTTCTATAGTGAGCCCAAATATGAATCTAGGGAGCCGATTTGCACAAAATAGAATCAGATCCACCTCACAATGTTGCATACCAAATATCAAAAGATTCTGCCTGCTGGATCTGGAGAAGAAGATTTTTTAAGAAATTTGCCTGAAAAGCACTAAGTTCAAATTTGGGCTCCTATACTGAGCCCAAATATAAACCCAGGGAGCCGATTTGAACAAACTTGAATCAGATCCACCCCACAATGTTGCATACCCAATATCAAAAGATTCTGCCTGCTGGATCTGGAGAAGAAGATTTTCAAAGAAATTTGCCTGAAATGCAGTAAGTTCAAATTTGGGCTCCTATACTGAGCCCAAATATAAACCCAGGGGGCCGACTTGAACCAACTTGAATCAGATCCACCCACAATGTTGCATGCCAAATATCAAAAGATTCTGCCTGCTGGAGAAGAAGATTTTTTAAGAAATTTGCCTGAAATGCACTAAGTTCGAATTCGAGCTTCTATAGTGAGCCCAAATATGAATCTAGGGAGCCGATTTGAACAAAATAGAATCAGATCCACCTCACAATGTTGCATACCAAATATCAAAAGATTCTGCTGCTGGATCTGGAGAAGAAGATTTTTTAAGAAATTTGCCTGAAAAGTACTAAGTTCAAATTTGGGCTCCTATACTGAGCCCAAATATAAACCCAAGGGGCCGATTTGAACAAACCTGAATCAGATCCACCCCACAATGTTGCATGCCAAATATCAAAAGATTCTGCCTGCTGGATCTGGAGAAGAAGATTTTCAAAGAAATTTGCCTGAAATGCAGTAAGTTCAAATTTGGGCTCCTATACTGAGCCCAAATATAACCCAGGGGGCCGACTTGAACCAACTTGAATCAGATCCACCCCACAATGTTGCATGTCAAATATCAAAAGATTCTGCCTGCTGGATCTGGAGAAGAAGATTTTTTAAGAAATTTGTCTGAAATGCACTAAGTTCGAAATCGGGCTCCTATACTGAGCCCAAATATGAACCCAGCGGGCCAATTTGAACAAACTTGAATCAGATCCACCCTACAATGTTGCATACCAAATATCAAAAGATTCTGCCTGCTGGATCTGGAGAAGAAGATTTTTTAATGTTTTTCCCATTGCCTACAGTGTTAAAAAGTGCTGACTCAGCACTTTTTCAAAGTCCCGAAACTGTACCCTATGATAAAACCGATGGCATTTTTTTTTACCAATTCTTTCTGTTGGTCCTAAGGAAGCTTCACACCAAATAAAAATTCTCGGTGCCATGCAGTTTTGGAGATATGGGCGTTTTAATTTTTTTCTATTTTTAGCTCCTGCGGTTCCCATGGGGCTACGGGAAAAAAAAAATCAGCATAAATTAGGTACTTATGACCCAATAAGCCCTCACATAAAATTTGGTTCAAATCAGCCTCTCGGTTTGGAAAATAGAAATTTTGGCGGGGCAAAAAATTTTGCCCCTCCCATAACAACGCCAAGTATAGCCCCACAAACTTCTCTTGAACAAATCTGAGTCTACACCTCAAAAGGAAGCTGCACACCAAATATCAAGTCTCTGCTACTGCTGGTTCATGAGAAGAAGATTTTTAGCTCAACTTTGACGAAGTCAGATTTGAGCTATTGTCATGGCCCGTCGTCTGTCTGTCCGTCCATCCGTCTGTCCATCTGTCCGTACGTCAATAATTGGCTATGGCTCAGGCTAGAGGTCGTATTTATGAACCGATCTTTACGAAACTTCTTGTGTACCTTTGTTATGACCCTGGGACGGGAACAAGTGTTTTTAGGTGTGGTCCAAAATTCAAGATGGCTGCCAGCGGCCATTTTGTACCGATGATGCAAAAATCAGTTTTTTTGTACAGAACTTCTGTATGAAAGTTCTGATTTGAATAAAGTTTTGTATAAATGTTTAGTACCATGGGATACATCACATATAATACGGGTTTTTTTCTCGTGCGTAAATTATGCAAATTAGACTGACTTTGATTTATTTCGTGTTACTTTCAGAGCTGTAAGTGCCAAGCTGCTATGGCTCGGGCTAGAGACTGTATTTATGAACCAATCTTTACGAAACTTCTTGGGTACCTTTGTTATGACCGTGGGATGAGAACGAGTGTTTTTGGGTGCAGTCTGAAATTCAAGATGGCTGCCAGCAGCCATTTTGTACTGACGATGCAGAAATTTTTTTTTTGTACAGAACTTCATATGAAAGCTCTGATTTGAATAAATTTTTGTATGAATGTTCAGTACCATGGGATACATTACATATAATACAGAGTTTTTCTCGTGAATAAATTATGCAAATTAGGGGTCCGGGTGGGACTTAGAAAATTTTGGACCAACCGGAAATTAGTTTTTTGGTTTTTTATGCGTTTTGGTCAATTTTAAGACAAAAAAAAAAAAATTTTTTTTACACTGAAAATTTGGGGGCCGGGTGGGACTTAGAAAATTTTGGACCAAAATCCGGAAATTAGTTTTTTGTGTTTCGATGCATTTTGGTCAATTTTAAGAAGAAGAAGAAAAAATTTTAGTCTGAAAATATTTTGTTTGGGACTGAAAATTTCCACACAAAAATAATAATCTACAATGATTGGTCTTAATCTGTAGTCCATTACAGTCACCTTGTAATTCTTTTATTATTGTTGACTGGGCCAAAATAAATACTAATTCCTGTCATATTCATTATTCAGTTGTCTTGGTCACAGCAAGTACTAATTCCTGTCATATCCAAGTTGAGCTACAGAGTCATTGACTCTTTCATTTAAGATTTCAGCACACTTTTTGGATGTGGCCCTACCCACGGGCGAGGCAACTTGATTTGAACAAAATCAAATTGTGATGTCATAACAAACTATTATCTCAAATATCAATTAAATTGGTTCAGCGGTTTGGGAGGAGAAGACGCAAACACCATGTTCACGGACGACGGACGGTGAGTGATCACTATAGCTCTCCTCACTGAAAGTCAGGTGAGCTAAAAATCTTCTCATGAACCAGCAGTAGCATAGACTTGATAATAGGTGTGCAGCTTCCTTTTGAGGTGTAGACTCAGATTTTGCCACGCCCAAAATTCTATTTTCCAAACTGAGAGGCTGATTTGAACCAAATTTGATATGAGGTTTTATTGGGACATAAGTAGTTAATTTATGCCAAAAAAATTTGCCCGTCACCCCATGGGAACCGCAGGAGCTAAAAATAGAAAAAATTTAAAACGCTCCTATCTCCCAAAACTGCACAGCACTGAGAATTTTTATTTAGTGTGAAGCTTCCTTAGGACCAACAGAATGGAATGCTAAAAAAAATTGCTATCGGTTTTATCATAGGGTACTTTTTGGGGGACTTTGAAAAAGTGCTGAGTCAGCATTTTTTAACACTGTAGGTAATGGGGAAAACATTAAAGAATCTTCTTCTCCCAAACCACTGGTCCCAAAGGCTTTCATATTTCACATATAACATCATTGGAAGATTGATTCACATATTTGTTGAAATCAATTCCCTGGGTCCATATTTGGGCTCTCTATGGGAGCCCAAATGTTCAAATTAGTACAATATGGGGGAATATTCTTTAAAAACCTTCTTCTTCAGATCCGCCCATTAGTATCTTTTGATATTTGATATGCAGCATCCTTAGGGGGGAGGAGGGGGGGGGGGGGGCAGATTCAAGTTTGTCCAAGGCAAGTCCCTGAGTTCATATTTGGGCTCACTGTGGGAACCTGAATTATAACTTAGTTCAATACGAGGAATTTTCTTTAAAAATATTCTTCTTCAGATTCAGCAGTAAAAATTTTTTAATATTTGGTATGCAGCATCCTTAGGGCAGTGAGATTCAAGATTGTTCAATCCAAGTCCCTGGTTCATATTTGGATTCCCTGTGGAAGCCTGAATTATAACTTAGTTCAATATGAGGAATATTCTTCAAAAATCTTCTTCTTCACATCCACCAGTCAGAATCTTTTGATATTTGGTATACAGTATCCTTAGAGAGGTGAGATATAAGTTTGTTAAAGCCAAGTCCCCTGGGTTCATATTTGGGCTTCCTGTGGGAGCCCGAATTGTACCAAAATTTCTATTTTCCAAACTAAGAGGCCAATTTGAACCAAATTTGATATGAGGGCTTATTGGGTCATAAGTACCTAATTTATGTCAAAAACATTTTTCCTGTCACCCCCATTGGAACTGCAGGAGCTAAAAATATAAAAAAAACTAAAACGCCCATATCTCCAAACTTGGCACGGGTATGTAGTTTGACCAGCAGATTGCCCTTGAGGGGGTCCAAAAATGTGCTGTCCCTATATTTTTTTATTTAAATTTTTTTTATAACTTCATGGCTTCATTCCTCTGTATTGTTGATGAGCCAAGACTAGCTGAATGTGACCCAAGATATGTTTTTGAACCACTTTGGCAGGTGAGTGATTTAGGACTCTGGGGCCTCTTGTTTCTTGGTGCTTTTGCACCACTTTTCTTTCCCAAATCGCCTGGGAAAGTTCAAAATAGAGAGTATATTTTCCGAGTTAGAGTCTTCCACTGTAGTGCAAGCCTGTAGTAAACAATTGTGGTAGGTATAATAAGAAAGAAAATTTACTTTTAAGTTTAAATTTTAGTCTGTTACATTGGGTAAAAGGGTGAATGCTGTAAATCATCAACAGTATTTTGTTTGCAAGTGTCATCTGCATTTTTGTGTTAGGTAAAGGTGAAACTTTTGATCAAACTTCTCAACATTATGACTCACAAGTGGACATGTTCCAAAGTTTTTTTATCATCTACAATTCTAACCACACTTGCATGATCATTATACAAGCTGGTTCCAATGAGGGGTCATAATCTATGAAAACAATAAAATTTGAATGGAGATTTTTGTATATAGCACCAGCCAGTTTTGTCTGTTATGTTGTTTAAAGGGTTAGTGCTGTAAATTATCAATGATACAGCAGTTATTCAGCCACCTATTAGGGCATGTGATTAATTGATTAACCAAGGTTAATCCATGTGATTAATGGATCAAAAAACCCTTTAACCATTCCAGCTCTGTAGCTCCCCCTGATTTTTGAAAAGTTTAGACCTACTTCCCCATGTAAACAACTTGAACCAGGTTAGCATTTTATGTTCACTTGAGCCTCTAGTTGAGATTTTGTAAGCAAGAGTTTAGAGAAAGGGAAGTATTTCTGATATGTATATCAACTCTCTGTATACTGATGTCAAAATTCCAAAATTTCAAGCGTTAATTTTTTCCATAATACAACTAGGAATTTAACCAATTCACTCTTGTTTGACAAACCTCGATGGGCTCTGTCAAATAAGATTACATTGGTTAACAGGTACAGTGCTAAATTATTTTTCAAAGCTGAATTGTACCATAGTATTCTTTTTCAAAGATCCAATATTGTCAGCAACAGTAGCCTTAGTTAACCCTTTACCCAATGTAACAACCAAAACCAGTCAGTGCTATTCACAAAAATCTCCAATTAATTTTCATTATTTTTTTTCTTTTTTTGTCTCAAAAATATAGGTTATGACCACTCTTTGGAATGAGCTCGTCGAGCTTGTTCCAGTGAGGGGTCATAACCTATATTTTTGAGACAAAAAATGGAAAAATTAGTTATTCAAGAATTTTGTTTGCTTTTCATGTTAGGAAAGGGTTAAGAAAGATTTTGTTCATTAAAAATTGTTTTGTTGCTATTTATTGGAGTCCAATAAATTGTAGCAATACAATTTTAAATGAACATTTCCTTATCTTCTCCTGCACAACCGGCAAGTTTATGCACACAGCTATAAAGCCACTAAAATAGCTTTCAGTACTTATCAGTACAGCCCTGATAGTGCACGTGGCTTCTAGCACTCTACCAGTTAAATTCATTGTTGCAGAATGACAAAATTGAAGATTGAAATTTTAATATTTACACATCCGTGTCAAGGGGGTTAAAGGAAAATAGAATAAAGTCACTCAATTAGAATCCATAAATTTTGGGCCCTACAGCCTTTATCAAGTGGAAGAAAGCTTTAATGGTTACCAGGGTCCCCACTCAAATGAAAAGCCCTTCAATTTCTGGACCCTTCCTTGAAAGGTGCTTGGGGTGCATGGTGGCTCAATGGTAGACTGCTGGACTTCTATGCTAGAGGTCCCAAGTTCTATCCCTGTCCGGGGTGACCCATGTTGTGTCCTTGGGTAAGGCATTTTATCCCGGTTGCCTTCATGGGGGCATGATGACGCCGTGTACTAAGGCGTACTGCACATCGATGGTGCACATGTCTTCATCTGCTGTAACCCTGCTTGAGCAGAGCTTGAACAGAGTTAGAATGTTGAAGAGCTGGCAGTTGCTCATCAATGCTCGGTGGTTCTCTCTGGGTTCTCCGGCTTCCTCCACCCATAAAACTGTAACGGTCACGATTAGCCATTGTGCATAAGAATGTGACCTTAAACACCAATAAATAAATAAATAGAAAGGTGCTTGAATTTGTTTCTATCCTTGAAAAGTACTTGATTTTCCCTCTACCTTCCTGAAAAGTGCTGAAATTCAGTTTACCTATGACCTCTGAGGCAAGATGTGTAATGATAACCTGCCACACATACATGTGACTTCACGAAATTGGCCAGGAACCACATCTCTTTGACCTCTATATTGTCGCTAAAGTGCAATAAGGTGCCATCTGCAAAGCTTTAGCTTTGCAGATGGCACCTTATTGCACTCAATGGACGGTATATGTCAAGCTAGTAGGGTTTTCCCAGAAATCAGGTCTTTGACACAATGCTTTTTGTTTTTTATGGTGTTGTTAGTTCATATGAAAATTATAATAGTTCTTAAAAACCATTGTCAGAGGCTTTCAAAGTGCTTAAATAGTGCTTGGATTTGATTCCCTGATAGCAGTGGGAACTCTGGGTTACTGCTATGTAACATCCATCTTGTTGCTATACACTTTGTACTTTAACCCTTTACCCAACGTAATGGCCAAAACCGGACAGCACTTTCTAAAAAATCTCCAACTAATTTTCATTATATGTCTAAAAAACATAGGTTATGACCCTCTTTGGAACGAGCTTGTCAAGCTCGTTCCAATGAGAGGTCATAACCTATGTTTTTGAAACAAAAAATGAAAAAAATTAGTTATTCAAGAATTTTGTTTGCAACGCCGTCTGCTTTTCATGTTAGGTAAAGGGTTTAACCATTACGGAAATAAACAAAGACGTTGGATGCAGCAGGGCCATAATGTAACTTAATCTACAAAAACAACATCAACAAAATATGTTGAAATACAAGAGTCAGGAGTCTTCTAACACTGAGTGAACAATGTCGAGGAAAGGGATAACTAGGAATAGCACTATAAGGATGAAATACATCACATTTCCCTTTCCACTTATTTGTTTTGTATATACTGGATGACAAGATTTCTTTCTTTTCACGTACAGTTGTTTATCAGACGGTTTCGTGAAAAGATCAGTATATTTCCTTTCCTTATTTTTACTATAGTATCTAGGAGAAGTCTCCATCCCATATTCTGAAAGCATCATCGATATATATCTCTTATAAAAATAAGGTTTTCTCTGAAAATATGAGCTCCTCGCCCCACTTCTGCATGTATGCACAAGCAAAGTTCCAACCAAGCTTAGATCCTATAACTATCCCATCAACTTGTTTGTAATGTTTATCTGGAAAGTGAATATAATATTATAAGTTATTGTGGTGTATTGACGGTAACATGGTGTGATGTTTGCTGTCAGGAACTTATATGTTTAACTGAGCCACGATAGCGGCGAGGTTGAACATAAAAGTTCCTGACAGCAAACATCACACCATGTTACCGTCAATACACCACAATAACATATATGTTCCGCCCCCCCCCCCTCCCCCCCCCCCCCCCCCCCAAATTTGGTATTTGTGAATAATAAAATAAAGCAAGTGGAGTTATGAACAAATATAATTTATCGCACCTATCGTGGGCCTCAAAATAAAATCAAAATCAAAACAACTAAACTGGAACAATTCAAATGTCATGGTTGTAAAACTCAATGTTTGGGCGTGATTCAATTTCGTCACTTGGAGATTAAATTGGATTTACTTATTTCTTATTTATGGTAATGTTTATGCTATGGATTGTGCATCCACTGAACATAGGTGCTTGAATTCTTTTTATTCCCAAAGAATAGTTTGGCCCGTATACTTGTGTTTGAAGGTTTGAGAAACTGTCAGAAGACTGCAGTATTTGGCTGAGAAGGTGTGTCAAGTTTTATCACATTTGCCTCTTCAAGTTCAACGGTATTTATTATTTGCAAATCAGGCATTTAAATTAGTGCAATGCATATGTGTTTTGCGCCCCACCCCCTTCCCCCCCCCCCCAAAAAAAAAAAAAACAAAACAAAAAACACAGACACAATTTCATGCCAACAAAGAAAAATGAATGGCGTTCTTTGTTGCTATTCTGTCACAAAAATTGATAACTGATCATGAATGCAGGTCAAGATTATTCACAAGCTGGAGACGCGAAATAAATTTCAGTATCTTTTTATTGTGTCCAATTATTAGTCGAGTTGTGACGAAGTCAAACTCGACTTATAGTTTGGTGAATGGCGGGCGGGCGGGGCGGGCGGGCGGGCTTGCGGGCTTTCGGGCGTAAGCAATTGGTTTCCGGATGATAACTTGATAGTGGTTCAACTCACATTCATTAAACTTCATACGTAGGTTGGTCATGGTGGGAGGAAGAACCCTATTGATTTTGGACATGCTACGTCGAAGGTCAAGGTCACAGTGACCTTGAACGTAGTAAATCTTAAACAATTGGTTTCCGGATGATAACTTGATAATGGTTCAACTCACATTCATGAAACTTCATAGGTAGATTGGCCTTGGTGAGGGGAAGAACCCTATTGATTTTGGACTCGCTACGTCAAAGGTCAAGGTCAACGTGACCTTGAACATAGTAAATCACAACAATTCCTTTCCGGATGATAACTTGATAGTAGTTCAACCTAGAGTCATGAAACTTCATAGGTGTGTTGGCCTTGGTGCGAGGAAGAACTCTATTGATCTTGGACTCACCAAATCAAAGGTCAAGGTCACAGTGACCTTTAACATAGTATATCGCAACAATTGGTTTCCGGATGATAACTTGGTAGTGGTTCAACCTAGAGTCATGAAACTTCATAGGTGTGTTGGCCTTGGTGCGAGGAAGAACCCTATTGATCTTTGACTCACCAGGTCAAAGGTCAAGGTCACAGTGACCTTGAACATAGTATATCGCAACAATTGGTTTCCGGATGATAACTTGATAGTGGTTCAACCTAGAGTCATGAAACTTTACAGGCGTGTTGGCCTTGGTGCGAGGAAGAACCCTATTGATGTTGGACTCACCAGGTCAAAGGTCAAGGTCACAGTGACCTTTAACATAGTATATCGCAACAATTGGTTTCCGGATGAGAACTTGATAGTGGTTCAACCTAGAGTCATGAAACTTCATAGGTGTGTTGGCCTTGGTGCGAGGAACTGTTGTCACAACTCGACATTGGATCTGTGATCCTGAGCGGCATTTTTATTTTAATTCAATAAGTGGTGATTGTGCATCTGTCAACTAATCATCAGCACGATTACTTTTGACAGTGCGATGTTTCTGAAGCAAAGACTATAGAGAAACTAGATTCTCAGCTGAAATGAGTGTGATGCGATAGCACGTTCAACCATGACTTTGTCAGCTGAGTTGCTTGTGTAATGACGTCATCCGCTAACATAAAGTTTATGTTGTACTGCAGCTGAAGGCTAACATAGAAAGTACAACGCGAGCATGTAACCAATCAAACGTCGAGAATTCCGCAATGATCGGAACATAGTCTAGTACTGTTTCAATCATTATAAGACATATTTGCAGGTGCAAGTAGGCTAGTTCGTCTGTCTAGTACTTCGCGACAAGCTTCTATTCCCTCTTTTCTGGGTATTGATGGATATAGTTTGAAAACACCAAAGCAGAAGTCTGCACTATCCTAAGGCAGGGTTGAGCTTGTTTGCTTCAGTCTGACAGGGAAATCTGTAGTATCTTTTATATATGTTGGAGAGTTCTCTAGATATTCATTAAGTTCAAACTCTGCAATCTTAGCAAGTTCCTCTGTCAGAGTATTTTTCCCACTAACAATTGTCCTTAACGGTACTCCGTCTTTATGTAAATTAGGTTCCCTTTTAATTTTCCAGAAGTTGGATACTTGGAAATAAAATACTGACATAAATTAGAGTCTATACCAGTAAAACCCTCATGGTACATCTTGTGCACTAGCAACTCAACCTTTTTCCTACAAATTTTTGTAAGACCTTGTTCAACTTCTTAATAAGACTTGCTGTTAATCATTTCACTTTTAAGTTTTTCCATATAATCCAATTTATTATCAACCATAATTCCTGAACCTTTGTTTGCAGGGTGTATAATGATATCAGTATTGTTAACTGGTTGAGTGCTAGAAGCCACAATCAGGTCTTTCAAAAAAATGAAGGTACCAGAGCAAAAGCCAACATTTTTCTTGCTCATATTCTGTCAATCACAAATAATATTATGTTTATATAAATTTGTTTTATTACAAATTATTGGAGATTGCCTCTGGACACTCTCCAATAATTTGTAATAAAATAAATTTTAATGAACAAAATCAGACCACAAAAAATATAGCCCCAACCAGATAAGTAGAGAATAGAATTCTTGAGCCTCTTCTCCACTGATGTTGAGTTTGTCAGCTTTCTTCAAGTAACGAAGAATGTTAGAATTCACTAGTTCTGTATACAAGTCTGTTGGACTTCTATGCTAGAGGTTCTGATTTCAATCCCCATCCGGAACGAAGTGCGTTGTGTCCTTGGGCAAGGCACTTTATCCCTTTATCAAACACACAAAACTGTAACATTGAAAACAATAACATAGTTTGCTATCACTGAAACTGATGATGAGGGGAAAATATCTTTGCTAAAATGCAAGATATGTTCTGTGCAAAACCAATGAGAAGAGGTGTGTTCACACTTTATTTATAATCACGTTTTACAGACATTTCATCCCAATCAATTCAATACAGTTACCTACCTAAACGGGACATTTTGCATTGGATGATTCGCCCCTCCCTAATCAGAATATGCAAAGAATTTTTATTTAATTATTTCATTTATTTTTTACTTGTTCAATTTTAAAGGAAAAACAGAAATAATTATTTCATTGTCCTACAGTTATGACTGTTTTTTCTTTATCTTTTTCACTTGCTTGTACACATCTGAGTCATCATTGCGTCAGTTTATCTGTTGCAATTAAATTGAGTGTTCAAGGGCACAAAATACACAAATGAAAACACAGATAATTTGTTTCACTTTTTTGCCATCAAATATATTCACCCTGTCATCTATAACGATTCATTTCATATTCTAGGTTCCCCGTGGGAACCCCGGGAAGTAAGCAGCACTTGTTTACTGCGGTAAACCAGTTCCGCTTTACTAGTAAAATAGGACCCAGTCACCAATGCTTGGGGTGAAAGTCCTCTAAAATGGGCAACATGTTGATCAACGATTGACTATCCTTGACTTCATCGCTATGTTGTGTCACGATTAGCCATTGTGCATAAATATGTGACGTTAACCACCAACAAACAAACAAACATCATATTCTAGGTCCTTCTTAAAACATTTGTAGGTCCTAAACTGGAAATCAGGATAAGAAAATGGGTAGAGAATCAATATGACATAAAAATAGGTTCCTTGATAGCTCTTATTGGAATCCAAAAGTAGGTTCAGTGGGGTTCCCAGACATCAAAGACCTGGAACCTGTTTAAGGTTCAATGAATTACTGAAATCTGCATGCCTGTTATCCTGGTTGCCTACATGAGGGCACGATGATGCTGTGTACTAAGGCGCACTGCACGTCGATGGTGCACATGTCTTCAACCACTGTAACCCTGCTTGAGCGGAGCTTGAATAGAGTTAGAATATTGAGGAGCTGTCAGTTGCTCGTCGCTGCTAGGTGCTTCTCTCTGGGTACTGCGGCATCCACTGCCACGGTCACAATGAGCCGTTGTGCATGAGTATGTGACCTTAAACACCAATAAATAAATAAATATTCTATATGCATGTCAAGCCAGATATCTCTGCCACTTTTCAGTGTGAAATGACTTCTTTTCTTGATCTGAAACTGTTCATGTGGATCCATATTACCTGCTATGTTCTGTTGTTTATCTCTACTATGGAAATACTCTCTGAGCCTCATTCTTCACTTCCACTCCTTCAAATCTGCAAGAAGTTTGCACAGACCGACCTTTGATGTATGCGGTATGAATTTTAGTCTTTCTGAAAGTAAATGATGCTTTCACGACTGTAAGTTTATAAGTAGATAAATTAGTAACGACCTCATCACAACTTCCAAATTTTAACCCTTTACCTAACATGAAAAGCAGACGACACTTGCAAAAAAAATTCTTGAATAACTAATTTTTTTCATTTTTTGTCTCAAAAACATAGGTTATGACCCCTCGTTGGAACGAGCTCGACGAGCTCGTTCCAACGAGGGGTCATAACCTATGTTTTTGAGACAAAAAATGAAAATATAATGAAAATTTATTGGCGATTTTTGAGAATAGCGCTGGCCGGTTTTGGCCGTTACGTTGGGTAAAGGGTTAACACTTCTTTTTTTCTCTCTTGAGTTGTGTTTGATGGGTACTGGTCGTCACTATTTTACCTTCCCCCATGGCAGGCACATTTATAAACTACAATAATTATTGTTGATTGGTATAGGGCTGAAACGGTTGGCTTATTTTCACAATCGACTAACCGAGAGCATAAACTGGATAATATCCAGTTATCCATGGCCATTATTTCACAGAATATGAGATCAAAACTTATAGGAATTGGAATGCAGTATTTGCAGAAACTATTCTGTAGTGTGTATAGTCGAGTACTCAACAATGTTCGCTTGTATACATACTACGGAATGGTTTCTTCAATTACTCAGTACTCATGAAAATTTCCCATCATTAACAAAGTCTCAAATGCCAAAGTCGATCATTTCCCAATATATACAACACGGTTTTGAGGTGTAATCTATCCCAAAGGAGAAGCAGATCTACTAGGGTGCAAATGTGGAATGGCGATCAGTATCATTATTTCGGATAACTGGTTAATGGTTCTTGTAATCAGTTAGGTAGGTAACTGGTTTCAAACCTGTTGTCTTTCTCATAGTTTTCGGTCCAAGTACTTTTGGATGTAACGCTGATGCTGGCAACTCTGCGCATTCAGACCAGTCAATCACATCTCTATAATGTTAGTGTTTAGTGTTGAAATATTTGCATTAGTTTTGCTAAGAAGGAAGTTGTAATGGTTGGCTCTAAAAATAAGATGTATAATGTCTTTATATGGCAACAATGAGCTTACGTTGAAATCTATCAGACAAGCAAAATGTATGTCTATACCAAACATATCTTACCCAGCATTTGGATTTCATTTTAACCTTTTACCTAACACGAAAAGCCATCAACACTTGCAAACAAAATTCTTGATCAACTAATATTTTTCATGTCAAAAACATAGCTTATGACTCTCGTTGGAATGAGCTCAATGAGGGCTGTCACGATTTTTGAATTTAGGAATTGATTAATCCTCGCAAATAATCGATAATAATCGATTAATCGTACCTAGATGACCCCCCTGTCAATCTCTTTGAAGTCATTAAAAATGAAGTTCAAGTCAGTTGACCTACCTCAAGTAAACAACGTAGACGATCCTCTTTTAGGTACATTCAAAGCTTTGATGTTCTGAACTTTTGAACCGTCAGTGTAATAATCAAGACCAGTTGTCAGTTGTGAACTTCGCAAGTTTGCAACTGTCGACCAGTCTTGATTATTACACTGACGGTTCAAAAGTTCAGAACATCAAAGCTTTGAATGTATCTAAAAGACAAATGCTTCTAACGGCTTCTTCAGGTTTAACGTCAACATTCTTGACCTTTTACCTTTAGAAACAATAGTTTTTTCATCAATTTTTTTTTTATTTATTAAACATCTAAAACGAGGTAAAATTTACCGATTCTTCGACAATGAAAAATGCTAATCGATTTTCGGCGTGACCGATCGACGATTTATTAATCGTGACAGCCCTATACTAAATCACTCGTGGGGTGATGACTCCACTCAGACAAAAGTTCCTTGTCTAGGAAGAAACATCAGAATGACAAGCAAAGTTGGTGGAAACTTCACTCCATGAGTGTTTTAGTGGTAATTCACTCTCCACATACTGTACATGCAGCACACCAGCAATTAGTTCAGACATGTTAACTCTCCCGAAATGTCCAGGAAAATCCTGTAAATTCAGTGTAGTTCCCGACCTCCCGGAAGGGAAGCAGTCTAGGAAAAAAATCCCTGAAAATAGTACATTCAAAATTTTTTCTGCCTCAAGACATTCAGTCTTAAATCATTGGCCTTCGAAGCTACAATCATAATGATTAGAACTAAAAATATGCAGACAAGTGTGAAAAATAAATATTTCACTTATATTCTTCCCATGCGAGATTAGACTTTTCGGTAACCCCTCATCCTTCTCCCCCATTAAATATTTTTTTAAAAAGTGTTATAGTGTGGGGGTGTAACTAAGTGGTTGTATGAGGACATAAGGTTAAGTTAGAACCTTTTAGTGGTACTACATACATCTCTGTGATTTACTTACAGGATTTTCTTTGTATAGTGCATTTTTGCCATCTCCCCTTTTGTTTTCATTTCTCCCCCACCTCCATTCTGTTTCCATTCCACCAGCCCGCAAATAAAATTTTTACAAAATTATTTATTAATTTATATTATTTTTTTATTTTTTATTTTTAGTTTATTTTTTGGGGGAGGGGGGAGGGGGTAGGATGTGGATAAAGGGAAGGGGGATTGACATATTTCATCAGTAAAGTCTACTTACACTTTTCCCCTTTTAACTCAGTGTTATGACTCCCAACTCTTGTTTTTGTTTATATCTTTGTTTATTTCTAAAACAGTTTCAAGTGTAAAGTATTGAGTAGCAAAAATGTATACAAATCTCCCGACCTTTCCTGGTTGAATCATTTCAACAAAAATTGAAAAGAAAGCATAAAACCAGCCACACTGTGTGTTATGACCTAAATTTGGGACATTCCTGTAATTTGGGGAACACCAGTCGTTAGTGGGAGTTCGGGGAATTAACTCCTTGCATGTTGCTGGCAGATATTCCTGCCCAGGTCAGGATTTCTCTTGACACTGAAATGTGTAGAATTTGGACACAATTAATCCAATTTCTACCCTGTATAAATTGAATGGATTTTTTCAACAATAATTTCTTGAGTTAAATTTAGAAGCATTTTTCATCACTCCTAGTCATGGCTGCTTCACGGCATAGTCAGAGTCCTTGAAAAGTGCTTAAATAGTGCTTGAAATTGATTCTCGGATATCAGTGAGAACCCTGCAAGTGTTGAAAATTTGATTCACTTTTTTATTTTTCTTTCCAGGTTTACTGTATCAGAGTTAAATTTGCCAGATTTAATGATGTTGATAGCTTCTTTATGAAGTGGACCACTTTCTAAAGATGAAGTGTGAAGACAGTAATCTGTTTCTGTATCTATACATCATGGGAACTAATTTTGGCATAATTAAAGATGGAAGGAGTGAGCTTAGTGAAGTTCCCCTTCAAGCAGCAACTGGAATATTAGGTGAAGATGCTAGAGAATGACTGAAACTTCCCTTGAGATGTCCTGTTTTTTTAAAATTTTAACAAGGCAAATCCATACAAACTAAATAATTTCACTTTAAAGATAATAAGAAGCATGTCCACAGAATAAGAAGGCCTTTTATTTGCAGGACCTGCATTTCAGAGTAAAGCCCCAATATGGGCTTCCAGCAATCTACCAGTTGGGCCTAAACAAAATAAAAATATGTTTCTCAGGCCCTCCCACATGGTCCTTTTGGCTGCCGCATGCTCTCTTTTTATAACTAATGTAAACTTTAAAAAATAATAATTAAATGGTTTATGTCTGATATTTTACCAAAGTTAAAAAAATTGATAAATTTGTCCCTTGAGAGCAAGAAGGCTTTGCAATGCTTTAGCATTGCAAAGCCTTCTTGCTCTCAAGGGACAAAATACACCACCACCCATGCTATTCTGTAGATTATTAGGCCTAAAACATAAACCAAGAACATGAACTTCTGATGGCAAAGAAATAATTACAGAAATAAAAAATAAAATAAAAAACCGCTCGCCCGCATGCAATTTTATAAATAATTGTACCCGAGAAACAGAAGATCTACTTTGTAGGGCCTTAAAAAATCTTGTTTGCAAGTGTTATCTGCCTTTTGTGGTAGGTAAAGGGTTACCATATCTGTATGATATTATAAACTTAACATGTTATAGAATTCATCCTTGGTATGTAGGAAAGGGAAAGTTGTCATCGGAATATGACAAATATAAACTATTCTTTGCCCCTCTGGATGACAGAGACCAATTAATAAATATTTGTAGGCTTCAGTAGTATCATGGTGTTGAGTTGAAAGGGTGGAGGAGGCTGGAGTACCCACAGAGAACCACTGAGCAATGGTGAGCAACTGACAGTCTTCAACTTATGAAGCCAGCACAAGCCATTTTTGCAGTGGTTGAGGGCAAGTGCAACATTGACATGAAGTGTGTTATTATACAGTACCACTGTGCCCCCATGCAGCAAAGATGGTGCATGTCAGGATCAAACCATCAACCTTCCGGTTTAACTCTGTGCATGCTGATGGTGATATTCCTGCCCAGGAAGGAAATCTCTTGCCATTAAAGTAAAATTTGAAGATCCCCCCCCCCCCCCTCCCCCCTTGTGAATTGTATAGACTATTAGATCCATGCTTTCTCAAGTCAAATTTTTCATCAAATCTTCGTCATGGCAGCCATGACTAGATTTGTTGACAAATATATTAAAATTATATTCAGCGGGTTAAGAGTTAATGTTCAAATTGATGTTCGGAGTGTAGAGCTGCAGTGGTTAGAGCATTGGATGTCAAGATCAATAGTTCAGTTCTGACGAGCCGTAACTGTGTCCTTTGGCAAAACACTTAATCCTGATTGTCCAACGTGGGAGTATGGTGGCACTGTGTACTGAGGCAAACAGCACGTTGATGGTGCACTTGTCTTGAACTGCTGTTAACTATGCGTCTGCTGAGTTAGTAAGTAGGAGAGTCTGAGGCCTAAAAAAAGTTAAAAGTCTGTTTCTCAAGCCCTCCCACATGGTCCTTTTGGATTCTGCATGCTCTCTTTTTATAACCATTGCGAATTTAAAAAAATCAAAATTAAAAGGTTTATGTCTGATATTTTACCCAAGTTAATAAAATTTGTTCCTTGAGTGCAACAAGGCTTTCCAGTGACAGTCTGAGCGATCGGATTCCCGCATTGTGTCCTTGGGCAAGGCACATAACCCCGATAGTCCACCTGGGGGCATGATGATGGTGTGTACTAAGGCATACTGCACGTCGCTGGTGAGCATGTGTTCAACCAATCTAACCTGCCTGTGCTGCAGTATGGAGTTTCAATGTTGGGGAGCTGCTTGTCGTTGCTTGGTGGTTCTCTCCGGGTACTCCGGCTACCTACACCCATGAAAAAAAAAAAAAAACCTGCCGCCGACACCATATGACCTTGGCTGTTAAACTGTCATTAAACCTTAATAAATTAATAAATAACAAGGCTTTCCACTGCTTTAGCATTGCAAAGCCTTCTTGCACTCAAGAGATGAAAAACGCCTCCACCCATACCATTCTGTAGATTACGAAGCCTAAAACATAAAAAAACAACAAAAAAAGCAATATCTTTAAAATACTCAGCGAGTTAAAAGTTAATGGTTGGAAAAAGTGCCGTTTGTTCATTTTATGTCAGTTTCAGCTTTAAAAAAAACAAAAAAACATTAGGGGTCACAAAAACAGAAAATCAGTTTTGACAACTGGGACAGTTTTCACTGCCATATATTGCTCTCACATTCAAAATGGTACATTTGCACTCCACAAACTTAGAAATATGAGACTTCCTATGAATTGCAATTTCAAATGAAATTTCTGTACCATGTTCCCTAAAATTGATCTAAGCAGAGATTTACCGAGAATTAGATTGATTTTATCTTGAATGAGGTTGAAAAATTTCATGTCAAATTGTTAAAAACGTTTTTATCAAATCATGTGTAATTTAACCTCATAAAGGCTGAAGCTCACCAGCACTGTTGACAAAAATCATCAACCAAATTTTAATATTTATTTTCAATTTTTGTCTCAACCCTTTACCTAACACTAACACGAAAGACAGACGACAATTGCAAATGAAATTTTTGAATAACTAATTTTTTTCATTTTTTGCATCACAAACATAGCTTATGACCCCTCATTGGAATGAGCTCAATGAGCTCATTCCAATGAGGGGTCATAAGCTATGTTTTTAAGACAAAATAATGAAAATAATAATGAAAATTGAATGCGATTTTTGTGAATAGCGCCGACTGGTTTGGGCCGTTACGTTGGTTAAAAGGTTAAAAACACTGCTTATGACCCTTCAGTCGAGCAAGCTTGTACTCATCCCAATGAGGAGTCATAAGCTACGTTTTTGATACAGAAATTTAAAATATTTAGTTATTTCGGCAATATTTCTGCAAATGTCATCTGCTATTTGTGTTTGGTAAACAGTTAATGAAATATAAGAGAAGATTAATTCAATTCTACATCCCAAACTCACTCACAACATTACAGCGCGGACTTCTGTTGTCATTCTGTATTAGACATGTTGTGAACAAAATTTTCTGTAATGATCTATTTGATGGTGATTATGTGATAAATGAGTCTTTTGACACATCTGTGCATGTTTCTCAGGTGATATGTTCGGATATGTGTAAATTCAATAAAGTTTCTTGAATCATCGGTAGGAAATATAAGTCTGATTGAATTTTTCTCCCCCCACTATACTTGAAACATAAGCGTGTCCCGGGTGAGACAGCAGGGTAGGATATTTCTATCCCACCCACCCCACGTGACATACTCATTTGCATATTTTATTAGGTCGCTGGAACTATTTCATCATCGTCTGCATAAAAAACGCTTCTTAAATTGTGATCGTTTATTACCTATTTATCTGTTCCTTGTTGATATAGACTCAATATTTAATTATTATTAAAATATTAAACTTCATTTGTTTCAACCCCATGTTTCTCTGCAGATTTAATAATATCACTGCGCGAATTTAGCGATCAATCAATAATCTCACAATGCCCTTTACATTAGAGTTTGACATGTTTAAATTCATTAACCCCTTAACGGAGAGTATTATAAATCAATTTTTTAGTATATCCCTATGGTATATACCTAACTTTTGTACAATCTTTCCGATGAAATTGTTCGTTTTTCGAAAGGACTATGACTTGATAAATTGGGTATGTCAGCATGTGACCGCCAATTATCTATAATGACATAATCCTCGTGTGTGGGGAGAAAAATCATCTACGATGAGTCTGAAGGTGGGAATGGGGAAATCTCACCTTCCGGGCAATATATTTTAACCAGACCTGAGGATGGTTCAAATATCTTGCCCCTCAGGTGAGATTTCCCCATCCCACCTCCAGACTCATCGGGGATCATAATAATCCAGCTGAAAACAACCCAAAACAACTGTTCACATCCCCCGCAGGAATCAGTGTCTGGGATGGAAGTTCTCTAAAGTGGGCAGCATAGATATAAATTGTTGGTTAAACTTGACTTCATACAAATACTGCAGTATAGCAAAGATACTGAAAGTTGCTTAACCCTCTGATGTTGAAATATCAGTATTCCAAGCCACAAATTTTTCCCATAATACAATCTGGAATTTAACCAAATCAGACTTGTTTGACTGATCTAGCCCTCTTTGAGCTCCGTCCAATAAAACTGAATTGGTTCAATTTTTCATTGCATTATGGGTAAAAAATTTTATTCGGAAAACTGATATTTTGATATCTGTGGTCAGAGGGTTAAACACCAATAAATAAATAAATTGTACAGATGCATCTATGGAATCGATTTCTGCCATTTAAAAAAAAATAATAATGAAAGACCTAGGTTTTTGACCAACCTGAAAGGAACAGAAACCAACTTAGAAATTAAAAAAAAGCACAGTTTGAGAGTAAGGTGTTCAGATCAGTACTCCTAGAGTTATACTGAAAAACCGAACCGATATCAATATCATGGAGATACCGAAAAACTGAACCGAACCAATCATTGACTACAGAGACCATCTAAATTTTTTAAAATTCTCCTACATTTTCTATTTATAAGTCCCTGTTGAGCCTTGATAACAGTTAAAAGGATCATTTTAATGAAAGAGGTGACTGATTTTCTTTTCAGTTTTGTTAACCCTCAATGGACTAGGCAACTGTCCGGAATTCCCACTAGACTACAACCTGTAAATGGCCAATTGCTTAGCAACAATTTCTAGTCAAGTTTTGGCTGCCTGTTAAAGCAGCCAGGACCTGACTAGAAATTACTGCCCTGGCATTTTATCTATTGTCAGCAGCACCTCCTAAAGATGGCATGGTCAGGGCACATGCTCTGAGATTGCAAAAGCCTGAAATAGGCCTTTAAACATTAAGGTGCAAGTCACAGAATTACTGCAGATATGATTGTGATCATAAACAAATACCACTGTTGAACTCATTGTCATTTATAACACTGCTGTAGAATGATACTACAACTTATTCTGTATTTTCCTGTAGAGCTGTAGGTTTTTAAATTTCTTGTTCGGTTTTGGTTTTTCAGGTGGAGTAAAACCTCGGTTCGGTTCGGTTTTCGGTTTGTTCATGAGGCCAAGTAAAATTCAATAAAACTCATTCTTATGTCGGAAGTCATAACTGAATGGTAGTGAAAATGAGTGAAACTCAATGAATGCCCGAAATAAGCTATAATACATGAAGAATCAGGAAGGCCAATATAATAATTACCTAAATATACAGAACTTTTATTGTGCTTGGCCATTTTTCGAGGTCTGACACCTACACGCAACTTGAGGAAAGCTGCAAACACAATTAAACTGAAATGTCGGAAATTCACAGAATGTAGCCTTCCCAGAGTAGTGAGAGTACCCAGACACTGCCATTGGCAGTGTCTGGGTACTCTCACTACTCTGGGATGGCTACATTCTGTGAATTTCTGCAGCAAGAGAGTATTTAATAAAAAACGAAAAACCTTAGATTACGGGATGTCGACGGTTTCGGTTTCGGTTTTTTAAAAAAACTAAAAACCTCGGTTCGGTTTCGGTTAACATACAGCTCTATTTTCCTGATGCGATTTACTCTTTGGTACTATCAACAAATCTCAGTCAAGACAAGTCAGATATTGAATACCAAACCAATACTGAGGTATACCCCCTAAAAATACCGAAAACGATACCAAACTCAAAATTCCAATACCACCCATCTCTAATCCCCCCTGTGCCCCCACCACTGTCTTCCCCAACAAAATGTTAGCTGTTAGGCTATACTTGGACTGACGACAAGAATGATTCCCCTTTGTTTGAACCTAAGGAGTTCAGCATTCTTAGTTGATCACGAGCAAGTGTGACAACTCCTGAAAAGTCAAGACTGGCATCAGGAGCTCTAATATAACGACATTTGTTAAGATCTTTCCAAAGTACATTGTATTGTTCCTCCCTCTCTTCAGCAGACATATTGTTCCAGGCTCCAATTCGTTGTGATCGTCTTGATCTCAGACGGGGAATAACACCATCCATTCTGTCTGCTGCATTCTCTTCCTGGAATATCTCTATAATTTCATCTGGGTCGAAGAAAAATTCATCAGGTGGATTCTCTTTCATATATTCATTCACACCTTTGATGAATGCCTCCTTTCGTTTCTCTAACAACTTACTTCTTATAATTTCAGTACTCAAGAGTTCACGCCGTCTTTCTTCGTACAAATTATCACCTAGATTACTGTCGATGGAATCATCTGTCATGAATGACCATCGCCTATCTTTAGCCTCCATTGACCGACTGGGACCTTTGTCCATAAGTGAATGTGAAGAATAGGGAGACCTTCCTGGGGTTTGGTTCATATTGTTTGTTGGTTTTGAAACAACATGGTGCTCTGATCTTTTGCGTCCAGAGCCGACACATGTAGATGGACGTTTTATGTCAGTTTGAGATGTTTTATCATCAGCTGTTGCCATCCTTCCAGCAACTGAAGCACTCACGGGCCTTATAGTCGAAATGAGACTAGCTGAACCTGTGCGCCTAGGTGTTGGGTCTATTGGGGCATCAATAAATGCACCTACCACTGAGTTACTTCTCTTTATATTTCTACGCATTGGATGGTTATTGGTGCTTGTAGATGGACGAGACAATGTTATTGACGTTTCTGTTAGATCACTAGGTATGCATGACTGTGCTGTTTTTGGTCTCCGTCGTTGTCCAGACTTGTGTCCATTTAATTTGAGCCTTTTGGCTGCTGCTGCTATCTTTAAAGCTGAATTCAGATTAAATGATGAGCCATTTTTTAGTTTTCCATCTGCTTCCATTTTTTTCAGATCTGTTATTTGTTCCGCACTCAAATGAGACCTTATTTTAGCAACTTTCTCCTTAAGATGCTTATAGTTCACTTTAAGAACTCTGTGGTCAAGATTCAGTAACTTAAGCTGGTAACCTTGCTCGAGATTTAACGTTTGCATGGATTTTTCCAAACATCTTTGTTCCATTTGGTTAAACGTAAGTGCTGTCATACCTTTGTCAGTACTAGGGCGTACCTTAGCCATGCTGAATACCAACCTGCAATTAGAAATGGTCAAGTTTCCATTCTCATGCCCTGCTCATTAATATAAAAAATTTCAAGCAGCAAATTTTTTCCATAATTTAGCAACCAGGAGTTAAACCAGTTCAGTCCTGTTTGACAGAGCTCCATGGGCTCTGTCAAACAAGACTGAACTGGTTAAATTTTTAGTTGCATTATGGGAAAAATTTGCAGAGAGCACATTTACTCTTCAAGTTTGAAACTTTAGCACCAAAGAGTGCGGTGGCTCAGTAGGTAGAGATGCAAGCCAAGAGGTCCTCGGTTCGAAACCCACCAGCAGCAACCACGTTGTCTCCATGGGCAAGGCACTTAATCCCGATTGCCCACGATTGGGCAAGGTGGAGCTGTGTACTAAGGCGTACTGCATGTCAATGGTGCACCTGTCTTCAACCAATATTAACCCTGCTTGTATGGAGTTAGTATGTTAGGGAGTCTGACAGTTTCTTGCTGTTGCTTGGTGGTTCTCCCCGGGTACTCCGGCTTCCTCCACCTGTAAAACTGTCTGACACGAGTTGACCTTGACTGTCAAAAGTGTTGTTAAACCTCAATAAATAAATAACATTAGCACCAACTTTATTTTATAACATTTTAGAGTGGGATAGTTTACTGAATGAAACTTGGGTGCAATTCAAAATATCAGTGTAATATTATTAATTACAAAACTTTTAGTTGGTGCATGTGATGTCACATCAGGCAAAGTGAGAACAATATTACGAGAAGGTGGGGGTTGGGGGGAGGGGGGGGGGGGCTTTAGGTGACACCACACGCAACACCACATCTGTCAACTGAACATCCTGTACTGTATTTATTATTGCAGCTTACTAAGTATTTGCAAACTATTTCATGTTTTCCTAAAATTTTCCTATCCTCATTAACCCTTTACCCAACGAATTGTCGAGCTCGTTCCAAAGAGGGGTCACATGATATGGTTTTGTTGAAATTTTTTTGAAAAAATTAAAAAAATGATATTTAAATTAATAAATTTTGATATCGTCTGTGTTGGGTAAAGGGATAAATTCTTTACAAAAACAAATAAGTAGTGATGCTATGCAAGGAGAATTATCCAGCATATTGTTGATCACCTAGAAAATGATTGATTTATTGCCTTTGACATTTTCGGGCACATTTCATTTACAGTTAGGTCTGATTTCCGATGCTTTGAACTGAAAACAAGTGCTAATTAGCCGAATTCATTCAGACAGCAATTTTTTGCGATAAAAACAAAATGGTGGACAATGACAGATAATATACCACCAGTGTCGGTATATTAAATTAATATGGAGTAACTGTTGAACATTGTTTTTGGTGTATTCCTCAGTCCATGGTCATTTGTTCTGGCCATTCATTGGGCAATCTTTTGGGCTGTGGCATAATAATATTAATTACATAGATTGTTTGACTAATGTGGTATACAGTAGAACTGAAATGGTTAAGGGGTTTTCTTGATCGATTATTTACATGGATTAACCTTCGTTGCCCAATTAATCACTTGTCCAAATAGATATCTGAATAATTTCCATACCGTTGATGATTTAGAGCATGAACCCTTTACCCAACGTAACAAACAAAACCGACTAGGCCTATATACAAAAATCTCCATTCAAATTTATTATGTTTTCAATTTTTGTCTCAAAAACATAGCTTATGACCCATCATTGGAACGAGCTCATTGATCTCGTACCAATGAGGGGTCATAAGTTGTGTTTTTGAGACGAAAATTGAAAATTTTTAGTAATTCATGAATTTATTTTGCAAGTATCGTCTGCTACCCGCAATGTTTAAAGGGTTAAGAATGACCATTCCCAGCTACTGATACAGTATGATGATCATGCAAGTAAACAAGTATGTTAGCAAGTAACTTGCATGCTTTACTCTCTCTCTCATATAATTGATGTGAGTCAGTGTGACAGTGTTTGCCTTTTCTGGAGCAAGTTTGTTCCTTTGTTAACCCATATAATACAGTAGTTCAAAAGTAACGGTTAATCAATCAATTACTTTTTGGATTGATCAAGATGTTGATCATTGATTAATTGATTAATCGGTTAACTGTTTCAGCTTAGTATACAGGATGTCAGTTAATTCCATACGGAACAAGATCGAAGGTTTTGGCCATTACATTGGGTAAAGAATTGATACAGTGGAACCCTGTTAATTGAATAACCACTTTGCAATTGAAAATTATTCAATTAACAGGAGTATTCAATTAACAGGGATTGTGTCACTTTCCTGTATTCAAAATAAAAACTTAGCATTTATTCTTAGCATTTATTCTATTATATCTTGTTTGACAGAGCTCCATGAGCTCTGTCACACAAGATATAATAGATTAAATACCTGTATTGGAGGTACTGAGGACAAATAGCTCTATAAACAAAGGAAAACTAGGGAGAGTCGAGGTAATTTCTCGACAGGTTACAAGATTTTTTATTCAATTAACAGGCGATTACTGTATAACCTTTATTCAATTAACAGGTCAAATTTGTACTGGAGGTATGGTAAATGGTTTTGTGTTAGGAAATTATATTCAATTAACAGGGTTTTTTCAGTTAAGAGATATCCAATTAAGTGTGCTCCACTGTATAGATGAGATTTACACTAAGGCTGTACAGTGTGTAGGGTTAGTTTCTCAGTTGATAATGAACATTTTTTATAACTAGTCGTACCCTGTTTTTATAACTATAAAGTGTGACTTACCCTTTTGTTATACTCACATAATAGAGATGATCTTATTTATAACCAGAAAGAAAAGAGTGACTAACCCTATGCATTGCACAGAGTTAGTTGGAAATAGGGCTGCACGATATTCAAAACCGAATACTGGTATCGGTATTCAAAAAAATACCACGGTATATCGGTATATCGAAAACTGTTCAGATATATGAACATAAGTACCACAATCGAGACTAGGCATCACAGTCGGAATGCATTAGCATGCCTTGATGATGCGGTTCGAAACACCTTTACTCAACGCAGACGATATCAAAATTTATTATTTTCAAAATTAATTAATCAGATTTTCCCTGAACATTTCAACAAAACTATATCTTGTGACCCCTCATTGGAACGAGCTCGTTCCAATGAGGGGTCATATGATATAGTTTTGTTGAAATTTTTAAAAATTATTTTTTCAACTGCTGAATTTGAATATTACGAGGGCACAAGCAGACAATTTTTTGGATAAAGGGATTATATTATTCATTCAAGGCTACAGTTAAAAAACTCAAGACATCTTGAAAATTAAATTGTGAGTAAATAAATATTGATGATAAACCGATATTTTTGTAATTACACCGGTATTCAATCGATATTGGTTTGAATACTGGTATATATCGGTTTATCGATATACCGTGCAGCACTAGTTGGAAAGCTAACACACACACTACATGGAAATACACACTCACTGAGGCTGTAAAAATTCTCAGGGTTAGTTGGTGGGGGCGTGGTGGCATCACAGTAAGTGGTTCTCGTCAGATCACTGAAGTTAAGCAATGTCGGGCGCGGTTAGTAGTTGGATGGGTGACCATTTCAGCAACTGATCCGCGCTCCTGCATTGTGTCCTTGGGCGAGGCACTTCACCTCAATTGCCTACATGGGGGCACGATGACACTGTGTACTAAGGCATACTGCACGTCAATGGTGCGCATGTCTTCAACCAATCCCCTGCTTGTGCCACGGTTCAGATTTATGATGTTGGAGAGCTGATAGCTGCTTGTCGTTGCTCAGTGGTTCTCTCCGGGTACTCCGGCTTCCTCCTCCCACAAAACTGTCACCGACATGATATGACCCTGGCTGTTAATGTGTCGTTAAACCCTAATTAAAAAGTAAAGAAAAAAAAAAGGGTTAGTTGGTTACGTGCTGTATAGAGTCAAGAGTTCTTCAAGGAACTAATGGAAATACTTATACAGAATTTTGGAAAAAATTTTAAGCTAAATTATTTTTCAAAGGTGATTTGTAATGCGAGTATTTTTTTCAGAGGTTCCATGCTATAGGCTAAAGGAGTCCCAGTTTAATAAAATTTTGTTCATAAACAATTGTTTTGTCACAATTTATTGGAGAGTGTCTCTTGGCACTGTACAATAAATTGTAATAATTTTTTTGGGGGGGGGGGCGCGATGGCTCAGTTGGTAGAGGTGCAGGCTGCAAGCCGAGAGGTCCTCGGTTCGAATCCCACCTGCGGCAACCGCGTTGTGTCCTTGGGCAAGACACTTCACCCCGATTGCCTACATGGGGGCACGATGACGCTGTGTACTGAGGCGTACTGCACGTCGATGGTGCGCATGTCTTCAACCAATCTAACCCTGCCTGTGCTGCGGTGCAGAGTTCAGAGTTACGATGTTGGAGAGCTGACAGCTGCTCGTCGCTGCTCGGTGGTTCTCTCCGGGTACTCCGGCACTCCGGCTTCCTCCACCCGTAAAACTGTCACGGTCATGATTAGCCATTGTGCATAAGTATGTGACCTTAAACACCAATAAATAAATAATAATTTTTTTGTGCTTCAGCTGCTGAGAAAATGAGGTACACAGTACATTGTAAAGTCACTGAAGTGGCTTTCAGCGCTTTTCAGTAGAGCCCTGATAGTGGCTTCTAGCACTTAAACCAGTTGAAGGGAATTCTAAAAATTAGAACACGTTCTATTTTTAATTAATAGCATGTTTGAATATGACATTACTCATCTCCTCCCTCCATGGGAACCCCGGGAAGTGGAGCAGTTCTGGTCTACTGTGCTAAACAAGCTCTGCATTACTGGTAACAAACAAAGGACCCAGTAACCAATGCATGTTGTGAAAGTAAAATGATTGACTAAACTTGACCTCATACTTATGTTGCAGTCATGATATAGCCATAGCTGCTGACTGTGACCTTAAACACCAATAAACAAGCCTGGAAATAAGCAATCTGTCATATGCAGAAAGAGGTCCCCAGAGGGCGAATTTGCTGATGCTATCCCATACAGTGGGTCAATTTATCCTCTGGTTACCTCTTCCTGTTTAGGCTTGACACCTTGAGGCTCACAGAGGATAAATGTAGTGATGCTACCCTGCTGCGCAGGGTAGCATCACCAAATTCACCCTCCAGGCCAGTCCAGGGACCTCATCCTGCAGATGCCAGTCTGCTTATTTCTAGGCTTGCCAATGAATAAATACACTCATCTCATCATGACATATTTCTCTGTAGGTGGAGAGTGCCATAATAAGGTATGATGATTCTGTAGCAACACCAGGAAGTGGGGCAGTGCTAGTTTTCCATAGTAAACAAGTTCTGTTTTATGTCTGCGGTGGAAGTCCTCTAACATGGGCAGCAGGGGTAAAGCCAATTAGCTATATCTGACTTCATACCTGTTCATTAGTCATGATATAGCCAAAGATGTTACAAGTTCTGTTTTATGCCTCCGGTGGAAGTCCTCTAACGTGGGCAGCAGGGGTAAAGCCAATTAGCTATATCTGACCTCATACCTGTTCATCACTCATGATATAGCCAAAGATGTTTGAAATGATCTTAATCAATAATAAATATTTGACTTAAACATTGTTTGCATCCATTTATGTCCAGGTTTGTACTTCTTTGATTTATTACATAATCATTTTTCCCCTGTGGGAACCCCAGGAAGTGAAGCAGTGTGGTAAACAAGCTCTGTTTTACTGGTAAAATAGTACCCAGTCACCAATGCTTGGGGTGGAAATCCTCTAAAATCGGCAACATGGGTATAAACGATTGATTAAACTTGGCTTTATCTCCATGTTGGAGGGGGGCAAGGTGGCATTGCGGTAACCAGTTCTCGTCAGATCACCGAAGTTAAGCAATGTCGAGCCTGGTTAGTCCTCGGATGGGTGACCGTCTGAGTGATCGCTCCGGACTCCCGGGCAGTGTCCTTGGGCAAGGCACTTAACCCCCATTGTCCACATGGGAGCACAATGATGCTATGCACTAAGGCGTACTGCACATCGATGGTGCGCATGTCTTCAACCAATCTAACCCTGTCTGTGCTGCAGTGCGGAGTTACGATGTTGGGGAGCTGGCAGCTGCTCATCGTTGCTTGGTGGTTCTCTCTGGGTACTCCGGCTTCCTCCACCCATAAAACTGTCACGGTCATGCCATGATTAGCCATTGTGCATAGGTATGTGACCTTGAACACCAATAAATAAATAATCTCCATGTTGGGGTCAAGATTAGCCGTTGTGCGGAAATATGTGACCTTAACCCTCTGCACCCTTATGTCAAAATACCGTAGTTTTCAGCAGCAAATTCTTTTCCACAATGCAACTAAGAATTTTACATATGACATCTTGTTTGACAGAGCTCATTGAGCTCTGTCAAACAAGATATAATTTGTAAAATTCTTCATGCTGCATGGACAATATGATGTCAGTGATGAAAAATTTGAAATACTACAAGTGTGCTAGGAGTTAAACATCAATAAATAAAAAAATAATCTATTTTTTTTTTTTTATATGTTTCTCCTTCATATATTTATCTGTTATTGTTTCATGTGATAATTTGTAAATAAATAAATAAAAATAAATGTTAATATCTGTGTTAATAAATGATATATTGTGCATCTTTAAGAATGGTATGTCACCACAATTTGTTATTGATTTTTCCCACTATTATGGTCAGGTACCAATTCTTTAACTAATAAAATTCTGTCTTGATGAACTCTAATTTAGTCCATGAAAAAATTTGGAAAGGACTTAGAAAAATGTTTTTGAAAGTACATAGAATTTTAGCTTTTGAAATCAGTGCATCCCTTGTATGAACCCAAAGCAATATCAATATTTAAGGAATGGTGCATGGCTTGGAGTTGACAACATCTAAAAAGTGACCAATGAAGTGGAGTAGTTCCCAATGCGAAAAAAAGGGGACCACACCACCTCACTGGGCACTATATGAATGTGGTCAGTGACAAGATATAAGGGGTGTGGTGGCATTGTGGTAACCGGTTCTTGTCAGATCACCGAAGTTAAGCAATGTCGAGCCTGGTTAATTCTCGGATGGGTGACCATCTGAGCAGTCAACTCGGACTCCCATGTTGTATCCTTGGGCAAGGCACTTAACCCTGATTGTCCACATGGGGGCACAATGATGCCGTGTACTGAGGCGTACTGCACGTCGATGGTGTGCATGTCTTCAACCAATCTAACCCTGCCTGTGCTGCAGTGCGGAGTAACAATGTTGGGGAGCTGGCAGCTGCTCGCCGTTGCTCTGTGGTTCTCTCCGGGTGCTCCAGCTTCCTCCACCCATAAAACTGCCATGGTCATGATTAGCCATTGTGCATAAGTATGTGACCTTAAACACCAATAAAATAAATAAATAAGTGACATGATATGCACTGAACACCCTTCAAGAAAAAATCTGGCCACTTTGTTAAGTAAAGCGAACAGGCAAAAAGCAAATCTGTCTCACAGATAGCCAGCAGGGGAGCCTTTGTATACCGGACAGTTTTCAAGCCACTTTGCAGTTTCAAAAGCTCATTTCTATCAACAGAGTCCACCGATTCTTTTCTTTTTTTTGAAAGATTGACTGATATAATGTTCGCTTTTAAATACATGCCTCATATATGCTTTACCACATTTAGATGCAGAATATCTAGAGCATTATGTGCTAAAAATAGAAACATAAGAGTGCTTGCTCAGGAAAAAATAGGTAACATAATACACTTGCCCAGAAGGTATAGTGCCCGGCTAGCAATCACAAAGGACACTACCCAAAATGGAGTGTTAGTAGTTAGCCAGTCAGAGGAACAAAAAGTCACATGAGGTATAATGTAACTTTTTATATCTCCATGGAATCTGATGTTCAGTGAGTGGAAAATTTGCAACTGTTCTTGGTGTTCTTCCTTCAACATTTGAAGTTTTGAGTTGTAATAAATCTTTACTATCCCCTGCCAAATGAGGTGTGCAGGGGATCTAACAATGGGGCCGGTCCATTTGTCCACCCACACAAAAGTCAGAAAATAAGCAGACTGTCATCTGCAAAATGGGGTCCCCAGAGGGTGAATGTAGTGATGCTACCCTGCATGGCAGGGTAGCATCACTAAATTTACCCTCTCTGAACCTCAGTCTGAATCGGGGTCTCAAAACTAAACAGAAAGAGGTACCCAGAGGATAAATTGGCCCACTGTGTAGGATAGCATAATCAGATGCACCCTCTGTGGACCTCATTCTGCAAATGTCAGGCTGCTTATTTTCAGGTCTGCCTGCACATCTGTCTGTATCAAATTTAGACATCTGTATCTCGGTCAGTGCATGACGGATTTGAATGATCTTTGGTATTCTGATGGACCATCATGGGGGAAAGGATATTCACAAGTAACAGGTTTTGTCCAATGATTTTAAGTTATGGACCTTTTTTGACTTTTTTTGACTTAGAAAATTTCAGTTTTTATGGTTTCTAGATGATAACTTTAGTATAGAAATGCAGATAAAATCCAAAACCCCAACTTTATCCCCTCTTTAGTAAACCACTTCTCGGCGGGGGATACCAGTGATGTTGCACCTTGTTCTTTCTGATTTTTTCTGGTGGTGATTCTCGTACTCATGTAGTATAGAGAGATCACTATTTGTAGCATTTATGTAAACCTGTTTATTTTTGTTGATGTGGTAAAATAATAGACTATTTTTAGACAAGTCTTTTTTTCCTTGGAGATTCTGTGAAAAAAAAAGAAGGTACAAACGATCACATTGTGGAGTAAACTGCCAACAACTTGTCAAGTATGGAGTCACTTGCTTTTGAATGTCTGGTTGCTTTGAAACATACTGATAAACTTAGTTGACCTTGTTTTACTGTCTTTCAGAATAATAATAGTTAAAAAAATAATAATTTAATCGTAATATATAAAATAATAGTAAGAAATAATATCATTAATGATGTTGAGGATGATTATGATGTTGAGAAGAGAAGAGGTGAAAAGAGAGGTGAGAGGAGAGGGGAAGTGTGATGGTTTGAGTGTTGTCATAATAATAATAATGGTTGTTTGAGTGATGTTGTTATAATAACAATAGTAATATAATAATAATAATAATAATGATGAAGTGTGATGGTTGTTTGAGTGTTGTTATAATAATAATAATAAATAAATAAAATATGGTCAACTAAATTCATTGAATTCATCAGTATGACTCCCAGCAATCAGATATATCAGCACAATGTGATGAGTTGTTCATAAATTCTCTCAAAATGGTAAGCACTTGCAGCTCTTTACTTAATCTGCAAAGGAAGAATAGATCCTACAAAAATAAATATAGAGAACGACACGCATGTGTGAATGAGTTAATCGATATGGCACAAGTGTCATATCAAATAACCCATTCACATGCATTGTCCTGTGTTTATTACATGCCTTCATGTCTATAAAAAAACAATTATTAGAAGGACACTCAGCAATTCATTTGACACCTATCAAAAAGAACACATTTTATCGCCAACCAAATTTGCGAGGGGGAACCTGTGTTACTATTTCGTCCCCGGTGTTCCAATGTGTTCTATGTGCCTACTGGCACATAGAACACACTGGAACTAAGGGGACGATATTCAGCTATTGCTGTGGATTCAAACTGTAATTGTGTTGCAGGATTTGTAGAAAATTCCAGTGAAATTTTGCTTCTATTTAAAAATAGTCTGTCAATGATTTCCATTCCACATATATGTGCGGAACATATTTTCATTTTCTGCATGGTTTAGTGTTGCAGTAGAGGGGGATTACATAGAACAGCGTGTAATAATCTATAGGACAATGCAAAGTATATCGGTTTCGGAAGCCAGATTTTCAAAAGTGCATCTAGTTTCTGTGGGGTTATTTTTCATTTGATCTATTTTTTTGTCACTCGGAAAATTCATCATTCATTTACTTATTGACATTTAATTACACTTTTGACAGCCAGGGAACCTCATGTTGGACAGTATTGTGGGTGGAGGAAGCCGGAGTACCTGGAGAGAACCACCAAAAAATGACAAACTACTGTCAGACTCCCCAATGTAACAAAGCAAATCTGTGTGGACAAATTGCAATTAAAAGAAATCCAGCATTTACCAGATAAGAATTTTAAAAAAAAAAATGATGAGTTAATGAATGGATTGCATGTCCTAAAAAAATGCCTGGTGGAGAAGACTGAGAAAGAGATATTTATTTTGTCGGCCTAAATCATCATATATAGTAATCTGTTTTTGATGGCTGTGTCTGGATGTATTAAGCTACCTGGAGGTAAGGTCAGGGTGTTGTATTATTAGAAGGTTCCAGCATTGGAGTGAAATCTCATTAGAGGAAGAGAAATGTTAAGAGGTATTTGACAAAAATTCAGACCCCCTCCCCCTCCCCCACCCCCACCCCTCCTCACACATACACACACCCAAACACACATGCCTTCCATACAAACATACACCCTTCACACCAAACATCCATGTCTTTCTAGTGTTTCCACTACAAAACAGACCGGACAACTTCAATTCCATCTTCAACTTGATCAGTGATTTGTGTATATTTTCCACAATTACCTCCCTTGATGCGATCTTCACGATTTTGCAGTCTTGTCAGTACTTTGAGTATTTTGAGAATATGTTAGGGCAATTGCGTCCCCTGGTGCGATCCTGCGCAAAACGTGAAGCATGCCCGATTGAACAAAACTGACAACCTTGACAGAACCCCCGAGAATTACTCGATCAATGCACTGACCATAGAATTCTACTTTTAAAAAGACATATAATTTCTTTTTGTTTAAAAGTGATTACTTATCGAAGTTTCTTCGTGTGTTTTTTCAAACTAATGGACTTTCGGGAGCTGTCCAAGAACTCATTTGCATAAACCCAAGAGCTTGGGCCAGATGGGATCTTTTGGCCCGGGCCCCAAAATAAAAGTGGTCTGGTAAGACTCTGGATTACTTAGTTTCTTATTAAGTCCCAGGTTATAAGACGAGCTAGTTCCAGTGAGGGGTCATAAGCAATGTGTTGAAGCCAAAAATTCGAAAAGTAATCAAATTTGAATAGCTGGGCGGATATAGCAATCTCGTTATCAAATTGTTAAAGACCTCACTTGGTTGCAGTTAGCCAACAAATGGACATTTACACCACACCCCAAATGTTCCAAAAGAGATTGTGTAAGTGCATGGAACAGATGTCGCTAACGGAATCCAAGTGCCTTTAACCCTTTACCCAACGTAACGGCCAAAACCGGCCAGCGCTATTATCAAAAATCGCCAAATAATTTTCAAAATATTTTCATTTTTTGTCTCAAAAACATAGGTTATGACCCCTCGTTGGAACGAGCTCGTCGAGCTCGTTCCAACGAGGGGTCATAACCTATGTTTTTGAGACAAAAAATGAAAAAAATAGTTATTCAAGAATTTTTTTGCCAAGTGTCGTCTGCTTTTCAGGTTAGGTAAAGGGTTAATCGATACCGATGCATAAAAATAAAAAAAACGCTTGCCGGCTTGACCGAAAAGTCTCCATGTAGCCACAAACATATTTATATTGCTCCGAAAGGGGTCGCGGCGGCTGAGTGGTTACGGCATTGAACTTCAAACCGAGAGGACCACAGTTCGATCCCCCACCAGGGGTAACTGCGTTGTGTCCTTGGACAGACACTTAGTTCCGATTGATTGGGGTGGGTGGGGTGGCCCTGTGTACTAAAGCGTACTGCACGTTGATGTTGCATCCGGCCTTCAACCAATGCTAACCCCGCTTGTGTGGAGTTAGTGCGTTGGGGAGTCTGACAGTTGATTGCCGTTGCTCGGTGGTTCTCTCCGGGTGCTCCGGCTTCCTCCACCCGTAAAACTGTCCGACACGAGGTGACCTTGGTTATCAAAAGTGTCGTTAAACTCCAATAAATAAATAAATTGCGCTGAAAACGTTCTCCCAAGTGTATTCTTCCTTCATAATTCTATTGGTATGTTGCATTTATCTTGAAAGTGTTTTTACATCATTGTTGGCTGCCTGTAAAGGCAGCCAACAATAATGTAGAAACAATGTTTGGTCACGCTGTTGGCTATCTGTACAGGCAGCCAACAATAATGTAGAAACACTTTTAGGTCACGCTGTTGGCTATCTGTACAGGCAGCCAACAATAATGTAGAAATACTGTTAGGTCAGGCTGTTGGCTATCTGTACGGGCAGCCAACAATAATGTAGAAACACTGTTTGGTCACGCTGTTGGCCATCTGTACAGGCAGCCAACAATAATGTAGAAACACTGTTTGGTCACGCTGTTGGCCATCTGTACATGCAGCCAACAATAATGTAGAAACACTGTTAGATCACGCTGTTGGCTATCTGTTCAGGCAGCCAACAATAATGTAGACACACTGTTTGGTCACGCTGTTGGCCATCTGTACAGGCAGCCAACAATAATGTAGAAACACTGTTTGGTCACGCTGTTGGCCATCTGTACAGGCAGCCAACAATAATGTAGAAACACTGTTAGGTCACGCTGTTGGCCATCTGTACAATAATGTAGACACACTACAATACTACAACAATAATGTAGACACACTGTTTGGTCAAGCAGCCAACAATAATGTAGACACACTGTTTGGTCACGCTGTTGGCTATCTGTACAGGCAGCCAACAATAATGTAGACACATTGTTAGGTCACGCTGTTGGCTATCTGTACAGGCAGCCAGCAATAATGTAGACACGTTGTTAGGTCACGCTGTTGGCTATCTGTACAGGCAGCCAACAATAATGTAGACACATTGTTAGGTCACGCTGTTGGCTATCTGTACAGGCAGCCAACAATAATGTAGAAACACTGTTTGGTCACGCTGTTGGCTATCTGTACAGGCAGCCAACAATAATGTAGACACACTGTTAGGTCACGCTGTTGGCTATCTGTACAGGCAGCCAACAATAATGTAGAAACACTGTTTGGTCACGCTGTTGGCTATCTGTACAGGCAGCCAACAATAATGTAGACACACTGTTAGGTCACGCTGTTGGCTATCTGTACAGGCAGCCAGTAATAATGTAGACACATTGTTAGGTCACCTGCAGTTGTGCATTATCATAAAGTAGTAGTTATTAAAATAAAATTAATCTGAGGTCAAGGGTTAAAGCCGTGCATACTTCATCTTCCTCGGGTTGCCATCAGCGTGCACCTAACAAAACTTGAGACACCCGAGGAAATGATGGTTCTAAGCTATTCTTTTTTATGATATATTGGTCTTCGTGATAAAAATAAGATTACCTTCGAAAGTCCCAATTAACGGTTGTGAAAGTGTTCACCACGACATCGGACAGAGTGGCAATCTGTTCCCCGGAACCATCTGTAAATGTAAAGGAAAAGGGATATTAAAGCAGAGTTAGCTTTTGGGAAATGGCTCAAATTTGGTGCGAAATTCTGTAGGTTGACACATATAATTCCTCGACAGTGGTGCTGATCTCTCAAAAAAGGGAGGGTGGGTGGAGTGCGGGAAATTTGGAACCTGAACCGGATTTCAAAATAAGGGGGGCGGGGGGTTACAGCCTCCTGTATCTTTCATGTTTTAGCGATTCAAGAGCTTCCTACAACAACTCTCAAAGCATAAGACTCTTAAATGGGGGTAGTATCCACTACCTCACCCTCTTAATGAAGGTCCAGCGCCCCCATCCCCTGAGGATACAAATGTTTTTTTCTTGAATTCCCTTCCGGTGTCGTGAATATCCCACTCCCCAACTCCCTCCATCCCACACACACGCGTTCTGATATTTTGATCAAGGTGGTGGTTTGGCTCTTTTGGAAGAAGGGTAGAACCCCTCTCGTGTCCACGCAATTTTTTTACCCTTTACTCATCGCACACGATATCAAAATTAATTTATTTTTTTAAATGATAAACAAATATTTCAACAAAACCCCATCATGTGATCCTTCCTTGAAGCGAGCTCGAAGAGCTTGGTCCAATAAGGGGGGCACGTGATATGTTTTCGTCGAAGTTTGAAAAAAATTTTTTTTCAACTGCTCAATGTGTAAATTACGCGGAAGGATGTGTTAGTTTCGTTAGGTAAAGGGTTAAGGGTTGAACAAATCACACTCACGACGCACAAATCGCTACAGTAGGCAGGGGGGGGGGGGGGGGGGTGGGCAGAGATTTTTTCCCAATTTTATTCAAATGCACAAAACAGTTTTTAAAATACCTATTCACCCAAAACACGTTAATTTTTCAGATGCCCCATCCCCTTTACTAAGTTATTTTAAATAGACAAATTAATAAAAGATTCCATTTTATGTCACAGTGTAGCTCAAAAGAATTTCAAACCATATTTCTATAGTCAAAATATCAGACTCTGCCACCATTCCTTGGAAGGTTATTGCACAGAACGTAAAGAAAATTGTGTTGGAAGCTGGTATTGGGAAAAGGGAAAAATTTTGTCAGTCATTAAAAATAGTATTTTGGTCGGCAGTGTACGATCTGTAATCGATCGTTTAATTGATTTTGTTTTGTTGATAGTTGGTCGTTTTGGTAAATTTTCTATTTTGTTTGATCGATGTTAAATCGGCCACCACCCCAAATATTCTTTGTCTCCTCTCATTTCGACTGAAAAGTCGCATATTTACTGAAAAACACAGTGTCGTGTGTTCGTTTTCGATACCCGAATGGCCGTGTGGTATTGCCTTGGTGTTTTCAACTGGTGATCTGTGGGTGTTTTGGAAGAGCGGGTTCAATTCCCACCACATTCAGGTGAAAATTTTCTAAGTGTTGAAACATCGATCGGATGTCCAAACAATGAAAAAATAAAAAGGAAATGTTGGTTACAAAAATTTAGTAGAACTAAACTTTTTCATCATAGAAATGCAGCATTTCACCATTTTCACTCTCGTAGCCTTTATCCTCAACAATAATGTGTTTTATTAATATGTATAATTAGCACAAAGAATAACGCCTCCCGAAAACGTTGTGTTGTTGGTGCAGTGGTTAGCGCGTTTGTTTCTTGACCAATTGTTAATCTTATGGTCACCGGTTCAAATCTCACATGGCGCAATTCCATTTTTCTGGAGTGTCAAGTTCACGAATAAACCTGAAGATTTATTCGTAAATTTGACACTCAAGAAAAATCATTCGTTGCATCGCCTGTTTGGTTCACGAAATAAAATACTCAGAGGCGAGTCTCGATTCCCTCCAAATAACGTATGTTTTGTAATGTTGAACTTTCAACATTCGCCGTTCAAGCGCAAACTAATTACGAGATCATTTAATGATATCAGCTCAACGTCTTCATTATTCCCGAGTAGCTCAGTTGGTAAAACCGTTTGGTTTTGTGTTAATCTTATTGTTGTGGGCGCCACAATCATGTCGACACGGGTTCGCGTCCCAGACACCTCTTTGGCAAAAATAACAATTTGTCAACTTTCTTCTCTATTTGCATCTTCTAAGATGTTCAAACAACTTAAAGAATAAAACAATGCTGAAATCTTCCTAAACAACATGTTTTCTTTTCGCTCCATCATAATATCAATTTCAGTAGCCAGCTTTGAAACGCTGTACTTAAGATTTATAGAACGTTCGATCGTTTACTATCGTCAAATGCGTGGCGCAGTCGATATCGTCGCGGACTGCGGATCTAAGGGTCGTGGGTTCGAATCCCGCAAAAGCTAAACAGGTTAAACAATAATACTAATAATAAACTCGTAATAATAAAACTAAACAACCAACACAAAATAAAAAAACAAATAACCAATAAACCAAAGATAAGTGATAATGATTGGGTGATCATAGCAGATTGTCTGGTAGAGAGAGCGGTGTTTATTACTTATATTTTTTTCCCCTCCATTTGGCGGGAAATTTTTTTTCTCAAAAAGCCCCTTACTAGTCTCGAATCGTCGACCTCCAGAGAGCTCCTGACGGGGCTCGAACCGTCGACCTCGAGATCTCCAGCCCAATTCGCTACCAACTGAGCTATTTCCCCTCTTAATAAAAAAAATTCGGAACATCTATTTAATTTGGAGTCCACAACGGGCGGGAACCAGCCCAAAACCGCCAGATTTCTAGCGTTTTCTCGCCAGTTCTTGATTTTGAAGATTTTGATGGGCTTACCCCTTACGATTTCTTCGGAAAAATGATATGTTTTTCCGAGTTAATTTTTTGATGGTTTCACAAGAATTTTTGTCGATTGTCAACTTGTCTTTTCCGTGCCCTGGTCCGGCTTTTGAACTAGTTATTCGAACTCATTCTGCAGCCGTCGGTTTCCCTTGTTTTTTCCGCAGTTGACCGCCAATTTATTTCCAATAACCTGAACCGATTTTGGAGTCGATGCTGAGGTGTTTCTCTTCCGTTTTTTTCAAGAAATTGTGAGATGTATTTTCCGGATTCTGGTCCAGGTTTTTAACCACCGCTTGACAGCAATTTCCGAACTTTCAATTTTTCTGGATATTTTCGTCTATTCTGCCGCTGATTTTTTTTTACCTTCAAACTGAGACTTTTGATTTCAGTTTTATTACTATTATTTAAGTTTTTAACTCTGCTGTTTACTTTAACCCATTCCAGAAGGTTTTGTTTTTAAATGTTAACATCCGTTTCTGAAAACGAAAGGAAAAAATGTTTTTGCGCCAAATCATAGAATTTATTACTGTTATTCAAATTTTAACTACACCGTTTAATCGAATACTTTAACCCATTGCAGACCTTTTTTTTTAAATTTTAACATTTATTTCCGAAAACGATAAAAAAGAAAATATTTTCGTTCCAACTTAGGCTTTTGACGTCTGTCTGGAAAGGGCACGAGGAGTCCGGTCGGGTCCGGTCCGGTCCGGTGAGTTGCTGAAAACTTTGATTTGAGACAATATGAACATTTTGCGGAGGAAAATGCACGTATTTTGGTATTAATTAATAGCCAAACTCCGACGATTTAAGACTAAGGAATTAACCCTCCCACACATACTCCACTTTACACTTCAAATTTCTTCAGACGTCTTAGCTTATTATTCCTCGTTGGAACGAGCTCGGAGAGCTCGTTCCAACGATGAATAATCATATTTTTTTAAATAGATTTATTTTTTGGCACGTTGTATTAATTTGTTTTACTGGGTTCTTTTAAATATTTCAACAACATCTTTGCCCCCAAAATAATTTGTTTTTCAAAAAAAACTTTTTTTTTTAATTTTGTGTGTTTAACCCTCTGTGCCCTGATGTCAAAATATTACAATTTTAAGATGCAAAATTTCCCCATAATACAACTAAAAGTGTAACCAATTCAATCTCGCTCGACATTGCTCATTGAGCTCGATCAAGCAAGACTGAAATGGTTAAATTCCTTGATCCATTTTGGGAAAAAAATTTTGCTTGAAATTTTGTTATTTTGACATCAGTGTGAATAGGGTTAACATGGCTCGGTTCCAGATTGATTTATCACACTATTGTAACACATTATATCACAACCATACAAGCACTGGTTCCTGAATACAAAGTTAGAAATTATTTTCCTACCAAGTTATAGTTTATAACCTTCCTGGAACTCGCTCGGGGGGGGGGGGGGCTGTTCCAATAAGCTGTGAGCTCTGTTTTGCGAGGCCAAAGTGACAATTTTTTCTAAAGAACCCAGTTAATGAACTGCAGAGAAAAATGCACGGATTAATTAATCGGCTTGCTCTGACTAAATGTGACAAATGAATTAACCCCTCTTGCGCCACCCTGCACAGAACAGTTCATATTTCTTCACATAGCATCGTTTATTACCATTTGTGACCTCAACATCGATATAAAATCAAGCACTGCTTCGCTACCCGGGGTTCCAACGGGGATGCAAAAGGCCTTAACCGAGAAGGCATTTAAATACTGTACGCGATGCGTACGATGCGATAAAGATATAACGATTTTTCTTCGCAATTTTAAATTTCCGCGCAGTGTAATAACCATGCACATTTTAACCTTGCTGACAAACAAAGACAATGAATCTAGCTGATTCTATTGGCCCAGATGAAACATACAATCGCTGAATATAAATTTGACGCAAAATGTGTAGCGTTAAAATAATATTCAGTGATTTTATATTTCATTTTGCAAATTAGTGTCGATTTGGTCAATATTTGTGTTCACTTTACAAGGGTTAGGTTTGAGGTCTCGCACTGTGGCACGGCAACAAGCTGAGAAGAAAAATGTGTAGTTGTCAGTTAACGCCTTAATGCTGCTGACGGATATTCCTACCCGGGACAGGTTTTCACTTGCCATTGAAATAAGTAAATTTCTCCACCGATAATTTGGGTTAAACTTTGATGAATTTTTATCACATTTCTCCACCGATAATTTGGGTTAAACTTTGAATTTTTATCACATTTAGTCATGGCTGCTTCATAGCAGCCATGACTAAATTTGATGAAAAATACCTTGAAAATACACAGCGTGTTAAGAGTTAATCGAACCACACGCATCACAACACGTGTGTACAATGCCTTTAAAATATTAAAAAGGGACAGCCGCTTTCCTGTTGTTATTGTAGACGAAAATTCCCATAATTCAATTTGGTTCGCCTTCATTACCAGAGAAGAGATTAGTTTAAAAAAATAACACAAACAAAATTAACAATACCCGTAACACTTCATTTGGAAAATCAAGAGCATTAAATCCGGCCACTCGAAACTAGATCACTAATGAGAAATGAATGAGAAGGTTTTATTAACGCAGTTGCAGTAATTGGGTATCAATATGTGATTTGTAATCATGTGTTGCACGTGTTCATTGATTGTTTTCAATGCAAGGCCGTGACAGGTACCCACAAAAAATGCAACTATTTGCGTCTTTGTTCTGCGCGAATCAAGAAAACTAAATTGAGTCGCGAGGAAATATAAAAAAGTACGCAGATATTAACCATTTCCATTCCCCCAATAAATAAATAAATAAATAAATAAATAAATAAATAAATAATCGTGAACATGGATATCAAGCTAAGTCCGGCCAATCGTTTATACCTATGTTGCCCATATACGAGGACTTCAACCGCAGGCATTGGTGATCGGTCCTATTTTACCAGTAAAACAGAGCTTATTTACCATTGTAAGCAACAACTGCTTCACTTCCCAGTATTCCTACGGGGAGAAATGACATTATTATTATTTATGTATTGGGTTTAACGACACTTTCGACAGCCAGGGTCACCTGGTGTCGGACAATTTTACGGGTGGAAGAAGTACCCGGGGAGAAGCGGCGAGCAACTGTCAGACTCCCCAACGAACTAAATCCACACAAGCAGGATTAGCATTGGTTGAAGACGAGTGCGCAAAAAAGTAGTAGCCTAAGACCACAATAAATAGACAATGTGAAACTTTGCCAAACAAATTAGAAAGCCCAATAAACCTTTTACCGAACATGAAAAGCAGACGACACTTGCAAAAAAAAAATTCTCGAATAACTAATTTTTTTCATTTTTTGTTTCAAAAAAATAAGTTATGACCCCTTGTTGGAACGAGCTCGACGAGCTCGTTCCAACGAGGGGTCATAACCAATGTTTTTTAGACAAAAAATGAAATCCATTGTTCATCCATTGTTAGTGATAATGATAACGCTTTGGTTGGCCACTGATTTCTCGCGGTTCTCAAGTGAAAAATCCTTGGTGACTCCTGTGCTCCCAACCGCCCCCCCCCCCCCCCCCCGCTATTCCCACGCCTTTTCTCTCATCCCAACACTCGCGGACGAACTGCTTGATGATATCCCGCCCCATTCTTCCCAATCTCTCCGATAAGCACACTAACGCTCTCCTATGTATCGCCCACTAACCTTCATTCTCCCATCCCACTTCCCAATTATACTCCCAATGAATTTTATTCTGTTAGACTGGTATTTTGGACATTCTAGTAGAAAGTGTTACACATCTGGAACTCCTTTTCGTTGTTTTTCTCCATTTTTACCCTACGCTCCAGGGACCCCAGCTTAATCAACAGTGACCGCCGAAGGTGTCATCAAGGTGCTCTTCAAAACCTGACTTCTCTTTATCACGCAGGCAACCCAAATATCTCTTTGATTTGACCCTCTCTCGCCAATTAATGTTATCATTCTCCATGACTCTTTCTCTGACGATTTTTTTAACCTGGGTTGTCCCTACTTTTAAATAAGAGATCTCCAGTGAGTAGTTCTCTATTAACCCCCTCACTAGGACCATCCATCCTGTCTGTATTTGAATTCCAAATATTCTGGAACATTATTTTACACCATCGGCTGTCCTTGATCCTCATCCACCCAAGCTCACCCCTGATTGCGTCCAGTGCTGCTGTATCAATCGACCCCGTTATTCATCGGCCTGCATCGTTCTACATGATTTCCAAGCTCTTCAAAGCAGGCTGGTTTAGAGGTACCACTTCCGTACCATGTGTTATATACTTGGTACACCCACCATTTCTCAAATGGTTTCCCCCACGTGAACTTCATTGAAACTGTTTCTCCCCATAAGCTTCAGTGGGTTCAGGATTCGCTACCCTTCAAAGTCCGTTAATTCGTGTGGTATCGGTAGCTACCTCTTCCGTAATGTTTATATTTACTCCCAAATACTCGTAGTCACCTGTCTCTCCTACACTAAAAAGTTTGCTGCTACCTTCCGGAATACAGAACTTCCCACTCTCCAGTACTAAACATGTTTATCCATCTCTTAATACAAAAAAGTACGACGGAACGCCGTGGTAAATTCTGTGATTCTGTCTCAAAACTCCATGACAAACCAATGTTTTTTGTCTCAAAACATAGCTTATGACCCCTCATTTGGAACGCCTTTTGTGAATAGCAGTGGCTCTATTTGGTCGTTTGGTTGGGTAAATGGTTAACCCTTTACCCAAACGTAACGGCCAAAACCGGCCTGCGCTATACACAAAAACACCTTTCATTGTTTTTTTCATTTTTCGTCTCAAAAACATAGCCTATGTCCCCTCAATGGAACGAGTCCGTTGAGCTCGTTCCAATGTGTGGTCATAAGCCCCCCCCCCCCCCCAAAAAAAAAAAATAGTTATTAAAAAATTTTGTTTACAAGTGTCGTCTGCGTTTCGTGTTAGATAAAGGGTTAATAATTCACGAAGTGCTTTTATCTACAAGATAATTTGAGGAATGAGTGGTTCTTGAAGTCACGAATCAGATAATCCTGATATTCACTCAAGAACCGCACACTTACTTTTTATTACTCGATACGCAGAATTTATTTAAATCGATTTTGAGAGCAGGAACAAGAATAAAACGTTATGTGCCGTAGCGCTAGTTACAAGAAAATATAATTTGATATCCAGTGAATTCATAAATATTGAGGAATTTTTTTTATCACTTCCTTATCATTCTTTAACCCGTTGCCAGACACGACAAACAGACGACAGTTAAAAAAAGCACGGTATTATTCAAGTTGTCCATTTTTGTCCCCAAAACATCGCTTATGATTCCTCACTGGAACGAGCTCGTTCGAATGAGGGGCCATAAGCTATGTTTTTGGAGGCAAAAAGTGAAAAAAATAATAAAATTTGGATAGCGATTTGTGTGAAAAGCACTGGTCGGAATTGGTCGTTACATCAGATGAAGGGAGATAATAATAACTCGTTGGTCAACCGCTGGTTTGTCGAGGTCCGAGAATATCGTACAAGTTAGTTCTATTTTCTGAACCCCGGGGATTTGAAATCTTTCCCCTCATAAAAGCGGTATATTTGCACCAGAAGAGAGAAAAGAGGACAGTTGAGAAAGAACCACAATGTGTATTTTTAATCTCTCTGGACGCTCCATTACGGGAAAAAAAGTTAAACGACATGTAAAGCTTACAATTGAGCGCACTTTCGGCAATCGCCAATTCATAGCGGAAAAGTGATGGTGGTCGCACTCCATTGACTTGGGTCGCAGTAAAATTACTAGTCGCACGCACTTTGGCGGTAAACGTGGCTCTGAGCCACGTTTACCGTCCAGGTGCACGCAATTGATAATTTTCCCGCGACCCCAGTCAACGAAGTTTGACATTGTGAAAAATGTTCAGTTTAATGCAGTTCTTTCGAGCCTCGACTTGTCTAGTAGTACACGGTATTACAATCAGAATCGGCATCAGAATCGGCCGACTATGAGCTCAAATAACCGATAATCGGCCAGCGATCATTTTTGATAATCGATTGACAATTAGCTGTAATTGGCAAAAAAATTAGTTTACAGTACACATGGAGTGATTCGGAACTGGGAACCCAACCGGGGAACCTGTACCTATACACTCAGTTTCCAAATTCCCAATGCAGTTAAAACCTGAAGACACAATGTGCAAATTTGTAGTTCAATGACCAAAGGATACTTTACCCGGTAGTCCATGTAATGCTTATTGAATCTTCAAGTTTCTATCCGTCTTGTAAAGAAAGGGTAGGAATGGACGCCCAGCCAGGAGCGTTGCTAAAAAAAAGGGAGGGGGGGGGGGGGGCACATCCCCAATAATGTTTTCAGTCGGGAATTTTTCGTCGGGATTGGAGTGTAAGACATCAGTTCTCTCTTTCTATTAATCATGTACCTTCTTACAACACAAGATTTGATACTTGGACCTGCATCATACAAAAGTCGGACATACCAGTAGAGAGGGTTGTAGTACCCGATTTGTGCAGTTAGGGTACATCACGACCAATTTTGAGTGCGGGTTCAGTTGGTGTTAATTAAAATAAGAAGTAGCGTCACGGCTCCTACATGTAAATGTTGTTTAGTCAATAATAAATTTCCAAGAATCCTTGCGTTTTTAACCCTTTTTCCTAACATAAAAAGTAAACGACGCTTGCAAACAAAATTCTTGAATAACTATTTTTTTTTTATTTTTTGTCTCAAAAACATAGGTTATGACACTTCATTGGAACGAGCTAGTCGAGCTCGTTCCAAAGAGGGGTCATAACCTATGTTTTTGAGACAAAATGAAAAAAGTAATGAAAATTAATTGACGATGTTTGTGAATAGCGCTGGCCGGTTTTGGCCGTTACGTTGGATAAAGAGTTAAACTATAATCTCCACTGGGTAATATTCCAACCACATCATCAAGGTATGTCTTCAACGAATACATACATGCCTTGATGATGTGGTTGGAATATTAGTCAGTCGGGACTTGAGCCATCACAGTCGCGACAAATCACGTTTACACCACCAATCAGTCATCCTCGCGATGGCCCGCGCCCAGCTATTGGTTGGCCGAGGTACAAATCACTCGGTCTGTATCGGTACGTAATAGTTACCAACCTAGCTGGAAGTATTTATGGATTTGAATAACCTGACAGCGTGCGGTGAGTGACGCCGAGCCTCGTAGCGGTGACGTGTTACAGCACGCTGGCAGGTTGTTCAGATTTATGAATACCGACACTTAGGTTGGTAACTGACTTATATCCTGCCTTTTGTTCAATAAAAAAAAAACAACCCAAAACAAATAAAAACGTACGGACTCGGGTATACTCAATACACGAGAGGTATTCAAGTGATGTCACTTGAACATTTGGCCTATTTTCTGTCAGGTATTTAAAACTGGTTACTAACCCCGAAGAGACAAAAGAGCCAGGGTGTAATGTATATTTCAACCGATTGGGCCAACTGAGCCACCACCTAGATCCAGTGGCTTACCACACACTAAAAACTGAAGTGTTCAAACTGACACTTTCTTGGTGTTAAACCAATTCTAACTCAATGGGTTTGATTTTAACACTCAAAGTGCAATGCTTTAAGCACTTAGACATTACAATCACCAGACATCTGAAACTTGAATGGATGGCACTTTCCATGTGTTTAGCATTGGTGGTTCTTCCAGAATCGTCCATAATTTGATTTGCGCTTGGTGGGTACATAATTAAAAGGACACAACGCAGATGACGCGGATCAGGCTCGAGAGTTCGAGCCTGATCCGCGTCATCTGCGTTGTTTCCTTTTAAGTGTCGCGACATTACACTTGTCAAGTGGTATTATTGTAACACCTGTCAAGTTCTGGGATATCTACACTTGAACAAAGTGCTAGTTCAGCACTTAGTGTTAAATACAGCACTTCAAGTGTAGTTTTTAACACTTTAGTTTTTAGCGTGCAGTCTCGAAATAAGTGGCTAGTCATCTCAGTTGGCCATCAGACATGAAACATCCCTGATATATGACACATTACATGGTTTGGGATCTTACATAAGACCAGCAGGATGTTCTAGACAGGGCAAGACAAGGGACACCGAAGAGCACGGGGGTAGAGAGGACAGCTGCCGCCCTCCCCGCCTTCGGACCACGGGGGCAGGCAATGCCCTTCTCAGGTTCGTCACTCAGTTGTTTCAATGATTTATTCTGGAAGTAAAGATAAAATACACCCCAAACCCGATCTGGGAGCTTTCAAAATTCAATGGGGGAGTCGGAGGAGTTTGGGAGGAGGTGCCCTTCCCGATGAGAGGGGATACCTTCTCTCAAACTCCCCCATCTCGGGCCTTCGGCCTTCGAGACATACATGCCTCGGCATGTGATGGCGGGGTTGCTAGTGCGAGTAAAGCCCCGTTCCCAGGGTCTGACTCCCCCCCCCCACCCTGAGGTGCTTGCGCGCCCCTGGGCAAGACTAGGGTTGGGATACTTCTAACGTATCTTTTCATAGATACGATTTTCAATCATATCTAAATGTGTTTTTTCAATAGGGAATCAACGAGCTATAAAAATAATGATTATTTTATTAACAAAAAATATCAATGCTCCAACAATATTCAACATAAAATGATGAAAAAAGAATGAGTAAAATTTGTATTCAAAGGTCGTCCTTTCTGAGTCGCCGTGTAAAATGTCTCTGAAGTTTCTAACAGTTCATTAACATTCACTGAATAAGTCCACACTCTGTTCCATCCTCTGCGAAACAATCTTCAACTCCATCATGGCGAAGTGTTGCAATCCGCCGATCTTCCCGTAATGTTTGAATAAATGTTTTCTTCACTTCTTGATCCTTATAAATGTACACTAATTCTCTTGCTTAACATTTGTGACTTAACCAAGTTTCATGTTTCTAAATTTACAAATTTAAAGTTAAGCCTTTTCACCCCTCCCCCCACCCTCCGGTTGATAATATAACTGCTGATGTGAATATTAATATAATATTAATCCTCTGAACTCTAGTGGTATCTTCCATGCCAGTTCAATGGCAGCAATTAGAAGAGTCCATATTCATTATTTGGGGTAGACCAATCAATATTTTCAACGTGCAGCCCTGAGGCTGCACTTTGAAAATATTGATTGTTCTACCCCACACATTTACTGAGCTATACATTGACGTTATGACGTATCATATTCCTGGCCGGAAAGCAGCCAATCGGGTTCAAAGGGTTAATATAATTCACAAATGATGACGTGAGCACGGAAAAATACAAACAAGACAAACTCGAAAAATAAAGAATATAAACGTCAATAGCCGATACATGTCCTTACAAAAGTTATAATGGTCCGTCACATGTACAAGCAACGCCTTACTGAAAGCTATCCCGAACACAGAAGAATGGTTTCGAATGTTGTGGGAGTGGTTCCACCCCTTTCGACCCTGTTGACGGTGTTCTTTGATTGTCTGAGGCAGCGTATGGAGCTAGTAACTTCAGGCAAGTATAGTCTGTCACTTATCTTTACTTGTTGGGGCTGTCAAAAGCAAGTATAGTCTGCCTCCGGCCTTCTGAAAGCTGTGCATTTTGATTGTGTGCTGATATGCAGAGCTACTGCTAATTTTATACCTGAAATCAGACGAGAACCCCCCCCCCCCCCCCCCCTCAGGGCACCATATTCACTTGTATCTCGTTTTAAAACGGAATAGAACTGAATTGTGTTAAAGTTTATATCGTTAGGCTATTATTTCTCTAATTCTAACTGGCTGAACAAAAGTGTGCGCTAACAAACATAAAATATGTTGAGGGTGTTGTGCCGTGATGTTGGGTTCAGTTGTGGTATTTAGTCGCATTTAGGATATTGATATACCAGCCAAAACTATACTGAGAGTAGTTAAAGCCTATTTAAATTGCAGCACGATAGAAAATCAAATGCACGTAAATAAACCCGAGAACCAGACTCAAGAGCTCGTAGTTTTAAAATCGCAAGTCTATGTGCAAAATCAAGCCCAACATGTACATTTTTCAATAAACAAAGGGACATAACTCTTGGAGGAAATTGTAATTTTGCACTGCGACCATTTGGTTATATCATGAAAATATAAATGAAAGTGTCAATGCCACTGTAGCTCAACTTGACAAACTTGAACCTGGTAAGTTATAAGTGAAATGACAAAATTGAAGATCATTGGTACCAATGTTATTTGGTGAAATTTCAACACAACAGCATAGTGTGTGCACAACGTCAAGAGTAATCCTTGAATTTATAAATGTAAGCTGGCTAAAGGATGAATGTTGATACACAAATGCAGTAAGTTCAGAGGTTATTGTAAATAGCGACTTTTTTCACAGGAATGAATGCTAATCAATATCTCTTATCTAAAGATCTCGCCCAATGAGCACACCAAGTTCAAAAAAAAATCCTGATAAATGTGGCCTGTAGACCATATCAAAGAGGAATGTTGATGCACAAATGCAATAAATTCAAAGACTGTTGCTAACAGCAACAGTTTTTGATAGAAATGAAAAAAAATCGATAGCTCCTATCTTTGTCATCCTGCATAAGCATACAAAGTTTCAAAACAGCCTGATAATGAATGCACCCTCTGAGGCTTCCATCTGAGGCATGCCAAAGGAAGATGTTAATGCACAAATGCACTAAGTTTGAATGTCATTGTTTGTGGCAATGTTTTTTTCTCTTTTTATGGAAATTCATAAATATACCCTGCAGAGAGTGCAAAAGGGATAAGTTGCTACACAAATGCAGTAAATTCAAAGGCTGGTGAAACGACAATAATTTTTTAAAGGAAATGAAAATAAATGCGACCTGTGAGGTGTGCCAAAGGAAATTGTGTACGTATGTACATACGTACGCCGACAGACGAGAAGTGATGGCAATAGCTCTGCTTGACTTTGTTAAGTTGAGCTAATAAATGTGCCCTGTAAGGTGTGCCAACGGGAAATATTGAGGTCTGACTAAACTAAGTTCTAAGAACGTTGGCAGCGGCAACATTTTTCGACGGAAATTGAAGAAAATAGATAGCTCCCATCTAGAGGTCTCCCCAAACAAGCATACCAGGTTTCAAAGCAATCCGATCATAAATGTGCCCTGTAGGGTGTGCCAAAGGGAAATATTGAGGTCTGACTAAACTAAGTTCTGAGAACGTTGGCCGTGGCAACATTTTTTGACGGAAATAGAAGAAAATCGATAGCTCCCATCTAGAGGTCACCCCAAACAAGCATACCAGGTTTCAAAGTAATCCGATCATTAATGTGCCCTGTAGGGTGTGCCAAAGGGAATATTGAGGTCTTCTGACTAAACTAAGTTCTAAGAACGTTGGCCGCGGCAACATTTTTTGACAGAAATGGAAAAAAAATCGATAGCTTCCATCTAGAGGTCACCCCAAACAACCATACAAGGTTTCAAAGCAATCCAATCATAAATGTGCCCTGTAGGATGTGCCAAAGGGAAATATTGTGGTCTGACTAAACTAAGTTCTAAGAATGTTGGCCGTGGCAACATTTTTTGACGGAAATTGAAGAAAATCGATAGCTCCCATCTAGAGGTCACCCCAAATAAGCATACCAAGTTTCAAAGTGATCTGATCATAAATGCGACCTGTGAGGTGTGCCAAAGACAATTGTGGACGTACGTACTAACGTACTAACATACTAACGTACGTACGTACGTATGCCAACGGACGAGAAGTGATGGCAATAGCTCAGCTTGACTTTGTCAAGTTGAGCTAATAAAAAACATACTAATTTTCACAACAATCCATCAAACTATTGGTGAAATTGCGCAAATTTCAATACCACCATGCACCTTTTTTAATAAGAAAGGGGCACAACTCTTGGATGAAATAATGAGTCCTCAGAATCTTTGATTGTGAGTATTTGGGGGGAAGGATACATACTAAATATCTTACTCAACATCCAGGTACCCGTCAACATTTAGTGAAGTTATTGCAAGATTATGGTTTAGGACAGGCGCACAGACGCACCGACCCCCCCCCCCCCCCCCCCACACACACACACGGGCAAACCCTTAAGTGTTTGTTCTTTTGTTGCAAACCAAATTCCTCACCACTCAAGATCCGTGAAAGAAATTACAACTCAAGGAAACAATACCAGTTGTTCCTTTATCAGTATGTAATCCATATTTTGATTGGCTAAAGTGGCCGAAACAAATAGCAAATTACGCCGCCTCGTGCTACTATTTCTTGTTTGTACAATGTACCACATCGAGGTGCTAAGAACATCCCTTGATATCGACTGGCCCACTCCGAAATTGGGGAAAGTCTGATTAGAACCGTTAAGCTGTCTCCAACCAATACACCGTGATAGGAGGTGATACAAAATCGTTGGGCGACACCCAGGTACATGGCCATTTAACAGACCTGGATGTCGATTTTGAACTCGTCAGCTCCGCCTTAGAGTTTAAAACCGACACCTAGGTATTTAATCTCCATGCTAAACCTCAATTCGCTACAACTTAAGAAGTTAAATATACTACTCAAAGTTTGCTAAGCACCACATATTTGACACATCATTGTGAAATTTTCTTGTGACATATTTGCGATATATTTGGTGGATATGATTGAGGAATGTATTGAGATGGTCCCCAGTGTTTACATTAGCTCTCTTGACAGTCAGACTTTTCGTGACAGTCATGGAAAGCATGTACCCCTTCATTTTCATGATGTTTTCGCGTACTGTCTACATGTACATGACATGTGTAGGGTATTCAGTCTTCATTTCAACACAAACCCTTGTGATTTAATGATTGAATATGGCGAATGCAAATGTAAGAAGACATTTGTCTGAAGCAGAAATGTGGCGGGCTGTAGGGATGGTGGAGCAAAGGGGCTACCCATCGTCAGGTTGGTGAAGCCCTTGGTGTGCACCATACGGTGATCACCAGAGCCTGGGCAAGATTTTAGCAGTATGGCACACCAGTCAGTCGACATGGTGGTGGCAGAGACAGGGCAATACCTGCAGCTGAAGACCGGTTTTTGATCATTCAGACCCGTAGGAACCGCTTTGACACAGCAACCCAGCTTCGCAGTGATCTTCAGAATGCATCCGGGGTAAATGTTTGGACGCAGAATATCCGGGCGAGGTTGCTCGAAGGTGGTCTCCGATCGAGAAGACCATGTATTCGCATTCAGCAGTCCCAGAACCACCACCAGGCACGATATGAGTGGGCCATGGGTCACGTTGGATAGACCAGAGAAGATTGACGACCTGTCCTTTTTACAGGTGAGTCAAGGTACTGCCTAGACAACACAGATAGGCGTTTTAGGGTATGGAGAAGACCAGGAGAGCGATTCCATGCAACCAACATTGCTGAGTATGACCGCTATGGTGGAGGGTCAATAATGGTCTGGGGCGGCATCAGCTGGATGGACGTACAGAGCTGCTGCCGAAAGCGACTATTGTCACCAATTTTATGATGATTGTCTATACGTTCTCGTATGCGCAGATCAAACCTACCATCTGATTAATTATTGGAAAGAGCCCAGACAGCCCTTTCCAACTGTTAATCAAATGACAGAGTTTCAAGTATGTCGGAAATTTTATTAGACTTCCTCGCATACAGGCGTACACAGAGGTGTTCCATATATGGCTGAAGTGGGCGTGGCAGTAAAAGGGTTAAAGGCCGATTTCAGGCCTTTGCGATCTCGGAGCATGTGCTCTTAACTTACCATCATTGGGACTTGCTGCTGATAATAGACAGATCACTTGGGGAATGATTTCTAGTCAAGTCTTTGCTGCCTTAAGAGGCAGCCAAGACTTGACAAAAAATCATTGCTAATCAATCATCTGGTCATGTACAAATTGTTGTCACGTGGGAATTCGAGACAACAGCCCAGGCCTTTAACGGTTAACAAAACTGAATAAAAATCCGTCACTTCTTTCATGTAAATGAACACTTCATCTGCTATCAAGCACACAAAGGGCATTATAAATAGCAAATGCAGTAAATTTAAAAAAAAAATGATGGTCTCGGTATTCATTGATTGGTTCGGTTCGGTTTTTCGGTATCCCCATGATATTGGCATCGATTCGGTTTTTCGGTATATTACCCATCTCTACTCGCTGGTCCACTAACTGAAACATTCCTTGTGCTTTTGTTGCTTTTTCACAAAAGGGGTTAATACCTGAATTGAGGCTATATTCTGTGTGTGTTTCAGTAATAATTCATTCCCCATGTAATATACAATGAATGTGCTCTAAAAACATTTGAAACCAAAACAGTTTATAATTCAATACCCATATTTCACATGACCACAAAACACTAATTAAAAATATCATTTCAAGTTACCCAATTACGCGGAAGGGCATTCAATATAATTATACCCCAACACATAACCAGTTAATTAAATCTGGACACAATAGATTGGTTATTCATGTTCTACAGGTAGGGGATCGAACGTAACGCTGTTATCACAAAACGTATCAACCCATAAAATTCAATAACATTAAACTCTATCAAAGGCTTCAATGGAATAGGACTGTGTACCATTTGTTTTGTAAGAAATAATAGAAGGATTTTTCGAATCGATCTTTGTTCGCGTTTACCTACTACCAAACATAGGTGAGATTCTTATAGTGCAGTCCACTAGAAGAAGCTCCAGCTGACTGCGACGCCGTGATCCGAGGTCGGTCCAGGTAAATGTTTGCCGCTGGACTAATTCCCATCCCCCTCACTCTCTCTTATCATTTTTGTGCGGGGTTTTGCTTGTGCAAGGGGATGGCGTAAGTTGCAAACAGTCTCGCAAAATTACAGTTAGAAATTAGGAAAGGACACCCCCTCCCCTCCCCGAACCAAAACCCTCTAGTCCAAGCTCTCAGACCATGAATCTAATTCTGTAAGGAGGAGGTAGAGGAGTGGGGATAAGGAGGCATTTGGGAGAGCAGTTCTAATTAAGGCCTCCTCACACGCGAGAACCGCGACATATCAGCTGCCAGCCAAAGTGTTATTATTATTATTATTATTATTATTATTATTATTATTATTATTATTATTATTATATTGGGAGCGCGGTGGCGCAGTGGTTACGGAATTGAACTTCAAACCGAGATGTCCACGGTGCCACCAGGGGCAACTGCGTTGTGTCCTTGGGCAAGGCGCTTAATCCCGACTATCCACGAGGGGCACGGTGGCGTACTGCACGTCGATGGTGCACTTGTCTTAAGCTAATGCTAACCCTGCTTGTGTGTAGTTTGTACGTCGGGGAGTCTGACAGTTGCTCTCAGTTGTTCGGTGGTTCTCTCCGGGTACTCCGGCTTCTTTCACCCGTAAAACTGACCGACACGAGGTGACATTGGCTGTCGAAAGTGTCGTAAAACCCCAGTAAATAAATTAATATCTTTATGGTTTTAAGGTGAATCAAATACTTATATTTGCTGGGTATATCTAAATCCGAGGCACGAAAGTATATCTTTCCATCTTTGTGAGTGAAGGAACGTCATCTCCAACAGTAGTCTGCGTGTAAACCATACGAAAAGTGGGAAAACAAACAGTTCGTGACAGCGTCGGATTCCTTAAAGAATTAGACTGGGGTCGTCGAGCCACATCCTTACTGGGGAGTGACCGATGACACCCTATCGAAGACTTACTGACTGGGCCAAAATTATATAGCTTTACAGATGTATTTTCAAGATTTGTTTTTCCTATTGATGACTATAAATAACTGAAAGAATGAATAGTATTTTAAAAGACGTGGCAGTTTACCGGTTGAAATACTAATGATTGACTTTAGTCATTTAAGGTCACAGGCAACATTTTTGAAAATTTAATTGCAAAAAATTCTTAGTGTTTGCACCAGGTCGTCCTGTTGCAGTTGTCATATTAACCCTTTACCTAACGTAACAGCCAAAACCGGCCAGCGCTATTCTCAAAAATCACCAATTAATTTTCATTATTTTTCTCATTTTTTGTCTCAAAAACATAGGTTATGACCCCTCGTTGGAACGAGCTCGACGAGCTCGTTCCAACGAGGGGTCATAACCTATGTTTTTGAGACAAAAAATGAAAAAAAATTAGTTATTCAAGAATTATTTTTGCAAGTGTCGTCTGCTTTTCAGGTTGGGTAAAGGGTTAAGGAAACCAACCAAGAAACCAGCTATTTTTTGACAAGCGACTTACAGGTTCACAGAACGGAAGAGAGATTGGGAGAAGTGATAGATGCATTGACAGCATCCTCCATGAGGTGTTAAATCTGAATTTATTCACGGGCGCTGGTGGGTGGGTGGGTGGGGGGGGGGACTATGGGATGGGCAATTGCAAAACACGTTTGGCTCTGACAAATAACAGTAATTCTAGGGCTAAATCCACATCTGATGCAGTCCTCTACATATTAGACCGTCTATACTCGCAGGGCCGGTTTACGACTGTGAGGTCCCAAGCGATAATTAACAAAAGCACGCGCATCGAAATTCGGATCCCTCTATCAGCATTTTTGTCTTTGGTGCAAGCACAACCGCAAAGTCATGACGAAAGAAGAAGAAAGAAAGTTTCGATGGAATGAGCGATTTCTTGTACAGGCCCTAAGCGAGTATGAGATCGTCTCATTATAATCAGGATTGCCAGTACCAACGAATAATGGAATAATGGGCAAGAACAAAATTCCAGTATATTATACAGTATGTTAATTGAGCCCTTTTTAAAGAGATAATTCAACATACTTATACTTTCATTCTGCATTTACAAATGAAGTAACTTTTCACAGTAAATTAATGTCACTTAATCTCTGGAGGTCTTCAGCTGGTGGAGGCCCCTGGGCTGCAGCCCATAAACTTGGGATAAAGCCCATACCTTAATCCGGCACTGTATACCCGTTGAGGTTCGAAAGCCCCATCTCAAACAAATTGTTTGCACTCAAATGGTTGCCCATTGTAAATGCGCAGACCAGGCACTCAATGGAAACGTGTCGTGAAATATACAGTTCGTACAGTTCAGGTAACAAATCTGACATATATTACTAATCTCATCGATTAAGAATTTATTAATTTCGTTATTAGATCAGCATTATTGAATACACCTAATGTGTTTCCAATGAGGCGTGGAACTTTATATAATTTCTTTCTAAATGAGCTTCTGTTATTAAAATACTGACAGGTGTTAATACCCCCATTCACGAAAGAGGTGTACACTCTCCAAACAAGAGTGCGTTTGGGTCGTGAGAAATGTTGAAAAGTACATGTTCGAAAAGTGACATTTTTTTTGTTATTCAATTTATTTTTGTATTGGTGTTTAAGATCACTTTCAGCAGCTATGACTATATCATGCTCTCATACTCAACTTAATTCGTCGTAGGGATGTATTATTCGAAAAGTTATCTCCCCCTGTGAATACTGGAGTCTGACTGTAATGTAATTAGCATTGATCCACTGAAAGGTGTGAATAAAATCTTGTTTGTATTTTATTTAATATTCGTACTAAATTATTGGAAATTAAATAGCGAAATAACTAAATTCCTTCTAAAATGCAATATATAAATAATTATTTGTTGCTATAATGAAAGTTGTAAACGTAGCGGCGGAAAATATTAACTGGGTTTTTGTCCGCATTTTTGTGGCTTTTTTTCTTGTCCGATCTTAAAAAGGGGAATTTTAATCGGGTGGCTGTTTGGACGGCGGTTCTTTGACCGGTGGCTTATTGTCCCGTTGACCCGTTTGTACATGCACTATAATTGAGTTATTATTGAAATAAATCTTACCTTTCCATCTTTTTCTATTAGTCTCTCAACTTCATATTTGGTGGGCAGAATATTTCTTGGCACCGAGGTACTTGTTCGTACAGGGCGTGGCAGCTTTTCTCCCTGTGCAATTTTTTTCCAGTCAATATGCGAATGTGAACGTAGCTGTCTTTCAGTGGCCATGCTTGTGAAAGTGTGAGCCATCTCTTTTAAAGCAGGTATTAAAAGGAACCTCCGGACAGAGTCAACAGTATCTGTGTGACATTACAAATTGCAACGCAAACTATCTTCTTATTGTAGAAAAAACACACACATACATATATTTATGGACTTCAATGGACAATGAGGCATACTAGTTAAATAAGCGACAAGCTTCACATTTCTGGCTGAACTGAAAGTAATTAATAGGGCTATCGCACCTTTCCTTTTATTCACACCGAAACCTTCTGCATATTGTGGACTGTGGGTTCAACTGTTTTTACAACAATCAAATTTGTCTTGGTTTTAACATCAAAAGGAAAAAAATGGGCAAATGTCAGATTATATATTTTTATATGATTAGAGAGGACAATATCTATATTATATGCACATATGCGCAGAGCATTGCTAATATGAAGACTAAAAAATATTTTAATCTCTAAAAGTTGACGAAAACGCAATTTTCCATTATTTTACATGGCACTCTACACGAAATAACCGTACCTTTTTAAATGAACAGGGGAAAAAAATTGGTCGAATGAAATGGTTCGATTATATCACCAAGTGAGAGCATATATATTGTTCTTAAATGTCTGATGCGCAGAGCAAATATAACTTTCACGGGTTTTATATAATTTTGAGAAATATAAAAATTCCCCATTCAATTAGTGCTAATTTTTGCAAGCCAATTCCTAGCAATCAGGGGAGATAACTATTTGGTAAATAGATGCGAATAACGAGAATAGTTGAACATGCAACACAGGTATGAAGTCAAGTTTAACCAATCACATTTTAAACTATGTTTCTCAATTTAACCCTTTACCAAATGAATCGGCCACATCCGCCCGCGTAATGTGCAAATTCAGAAGCTGAGAAAATATTATTTTTCAAAAAATTTCAGCTAAACCATATCATGTGACCCCTCTTTGGAACGAGCTCGTCGAGCGCTCGTTCCAATGAGGTGTCACATGATATGGTTTGTTTGATATCGTTTGAAAAATTTTGAAAAATGATATTTAAAATAATACATTTTGATATCGTCTGCGTTGGGAAAAGAGTTGAAAGACTTAAACCCGAGGAGTTGATTACCGGATCCTATTTTACCAGCAAAGCAGAACTTATTTAGGTATTTAACCCTTTACCCAAAGAATCGGCCGCATCCGCCCGCGTAATATGCAAATTCAACAAAACCATATCATGTGACCCCTCGTTGAAACTCGTTTCAACGAGGGGTCACATGATATGGTTTTGTTGAAATATTTTGAAAAATTTGAAAAAATGATATTTAAAATAATAAATTTTGATATCGTCTGCGTTGGGTAAAGGTTAAGGCCGGATGATTGATTGAGTAAGGATTGTGACTCATTCAATTTCCAAGTGAGGGCCGCGCAGACAATGTCCCATAATCACGAAGAAATGCCTGAGGACTGATCGGGACAGGAAATAATGAAAAAACCCGGACCCTGAGCCCAAAGGAGCAGCACATGTATTGATACATGAGAACATACAGTTGGCACAGGCACAGCAGAAATATTATTGAATCAATGACATGTAAAAACGTCACCCTGTCACCGAACATTCGTATGATGTCTAGTGTAAGATTTATTTACGATCCCAAACACATCCCAACCCACACACACCACGAAGTTTTTGCTCCGAAATGTTTTTGTGACACATCGTTCCTTGATTGCATCAAGGTGCCATCAGAATTGCCTGCATGCACTCGAGAGACAACATGTCGAAGATGGCAGAACTACGATGTCACTTTATTCCCTGGAACCATGTTCTGTGACTCAAAGTGAAAAGAATACTGCTTCACAAATAGCTTCTTAACACGTACCATTCAACTGTATTTATTTATTTATTAAGGTTTAACGACAATTTAACTGACAAGGTCACATCGTGTCGGTGACAGTTTTACGGGTAGAGGGTATAGGAAGCCGGAGTACCCGGAGAGAACCACCGAGCAACGACGAGCAGCTGCCAGCTCCCCAACATCGTAACTCCACACTGCAGCACGGGCAGGGTTAGATTGGTGCGCACATCGATGTGCAATACGCTTTAGTACACGGCGTCATCGTGCCCCCATGTGGTCAATCAGGGTTTTAAGTGCCTTGCCCAAGGACACAACGCGGGAGTCCGAATCGATCGCTCAGACGGTCACCGACCCAAGGACTAACCGGGCTCGACTTTGCTTAACTTCGGTGATCGGACTAGAAGCAGTTACTGCAACGCCACCGCGCCCCCATTCAACTGTAAAGTAAAGGCAATAACCTTCTTATTTTGATACACAACATAATGGGGTTTCAAGGTGAACGGATGATCCTAATTTTACGACCAAAGCCCAAACGCCTTTAAAAGCTTATGTCTGGATACACTTGTCACAGCGAACAGCTGTAAAATATGAGCCAATGTGACCAAATCTTGCATTTCGATACACCACCATTACCACATGCAACAAGATTCTTGACAAAAACAAAACTGTGAAAGTTGTATGAAAGTGGTACATCATAAATATCATCAACAAAAATAACTACAAGCAGTGCATAAAATGACCACATCAGTTTCATTTAACCCTTTACCTAACATGAAAAGCAGACGACACTTGCAAAAATAATTCTTGAATAACTAATTTTTTTCATTTTTTGTCTCAAAAACATAGGTTATGACCCCTCGTTGGAACGAGCTCGACGAGCTCGTTCCAACGAGGGGTCATAACCTATGTTTTTGAGACAAAAAATGAAAAAAATAGTGAAAATTAATTGGCGATTTTGGGGAATAGCGCTGGCCGGTTTTGGCCGTTACGTTAGGTAAAGGGTTAACGGGAAACAGAATTATTTTTATAAAGGATGAGGGGGGAGAATATAAAGATAAATGATTTTTTCACATCGCCTTCTCGGAAGACAACATGGTCCATAGGCAGACATTCTTCATTCCAACTCAATGCAGCACCAAATAGTACACTTCCTAACTATCGTCTCTTGAAAGCATACTTTAAGACACTAACCTCAGCGTATTTATTTTGTTTTGTTTTTACTTAACCCCTAGAACTCTGGTTGTATCTTCCATATCAATTCAATGGCAGCAATTGGAAGAGGCCAATTGTTTGTGGGCAGACCAATTAAAGCGGCCTCCTGGTTCAAAGAGCTAATCATAACTTTGAAACCGTCCTTTGAAATATTACGCTCCATTTGGAGCTTTCTATTTTTATTCAATAAAATCTTGAAAATCAATGTGGTCATATATGTATAGGAGATGTATAGTGACCATCGGCGTTGTGTATGTTATGTCGGAAAAAGCCGTTCGAGTTCCTATAATTGTACCCCCGACTCCGCCGCCCCGACAGCCTAGTGTAAAATTCAAATCATCTCTAGGGAGGGGGCGTTCACCCACATAAATGGAAAATCTCTGGAGTCCATAACATCTATAGTTATCATGGTTATATGGGAGCGCGAGACTCAGTAGGTAGAGATGCAGGCTGCAAACCGAGTAATCCTCGGTTCGAATCCCACCTGAGGCAGCCGTGTTGTGTCATAGGGCAAGACACTAAATCCCAATTGCCCACGTGAGGACACGGTCGCGCTGTGTACTAAGGCGTGCTGCGCGTCAATGCATGGTGAACTTGTCTTCAACCACTGCTAACCCTGCTTGTGTGGAGTTAGAATGTTGGGGGGTGGGGGGGGGGGGGGTCTGACAATTGCTCGCCGTTGCTCGGTGGCTCTCTCCGGGTACTCCGGCTTCCTCTACCAGTAAAACTGCCCGTCACAAAGTGATCCTGGCTGTCGAAAGTGTCGTTAAACCCCAATAAATAAATAAATAAATAAATAAATAAATAAATAAATAAATAAATAAATAAATAAATGTAATGGTTATATCACAATAGGCGAAACTGGAGTCAATTACAATACAAGCTAAGTGATTTTGTACTTTTTTGAACGAACGTGCAAACAACTACCCAACGACCCAGGCACCTATTTGTTAGTCTGGTAGAAAATTGAGGGCACAACCTGACACAAAAACAAATTCGTACTTCCTGTTCAACCAGCTATGGAGTACAAGTTGAACCTCGGATGTGCTTTTTGGGTCCTCACTTCTTACTGGATTAGAAGGTAATGGCAAGAGCGGATGTTCAAACACTGGCTATGCCATTACAGAATCACCCTGTTCGTACTACACACCAATCGATCAAAGCTTCGTGAGCTTGTGCATAATTTCAACAGGTGTAACAGTGGCCAATTGTCTCCCTTTATGCATTCTTTTATCGTTCGCTTAGTGGAACGTTGTCCATACGTTTTTGCCAAAAGTTTTCTTCATTGTAACACCATTTTGGAGTGTATCTATTCCTAAACAAGTACTTTCAGAAACTTGATAAGATCAGGAGATCGAATCGCTAAAGATTTGAAACCCAACATCGTCTTTTGTGAAACTTTTTGTTCAGAGAGGGCGTTTCTGGTTATTTTTTCGGTTTAGACGGTACGCAAAGCTGGAACACTTTCTCCAATATTGTAATTTGGCATTTCAATGTAACCCTTGAAACAATGCATTCTTTAGAAAAACTGCCTTTCCTTATTTAGGCTTATACAATTCCAGTATCGTTAGTCACATCTTCTCTCCCGACAACAATTTTCCTTCATAATAATCATCCACTCACAATGTGATATACAAATCCCATTTCTAACTGGGGAAGTAGGAATGGGGTTGTTTGTGGTGTCGACTTTTTACATGTAGAATGTCGAGTCACGTCACATTGGACCCTCGTTCTTTTTTACACCGGTGAACTTTCCCATTGCGCACGATTTCGCCATAAGCTGAGAGCAAGCTTACCATAGTATTATTATGTCACTTCCAAAATAAAAAGAGGTCAACACACATTTCTGGACTTTTTTGGGCGGGGATTGGGGGGGGGGGGGGAGATAGCCCATAGAGACGGAAATCCGAGCCGTGAAAAGAAACACAACATTTTACGATATTTACTATATTTATTTATTGGTGTTTAACCCTTTACCCAACGTAACGACCAAAACCGACCAGCGCTATTCTCAAAAATCGCCAATTAATTTTCATTATTTTTTCACTTTTTGTCTCAAAAGCATAGGTTATGCCCTCTCGTTGGAACGAGCTCGTTCCAACGAGGGGTCACAACCTGTGTTGTTGAGACAAAAAATGAAAAAAAATTGGTATTCAAGAATTTTTTTTGCAAGTGTCATCTGCTTTTCATGTTAGGTAAAGGAGGAAAGCCACATACTTATGCACAATGGATAATCATGGCCGTGACAGTTTTACGGGTGGAGGAAGCCGGAGTACCCGGAGAGAACCACCGAGCATCAACAAGCAACTGTCATCTCCTCAACATTATAACTCTGTTCAACGTCCGCTCAAGCAGGGTTACATCGGTTGAAGACATGTGCACCATCGACGTGCAGTACGCCTCAGTACACAGCGCCGTCGCGCCCCCATGTAGGCAACCGGGATAAAGTGCCTTGCCCAAGGACACAACGCGGGTCGTCCCGGACGGGGATCGAACTCGGGACCTCTAGGGTGGACATTTTACGGTGAAGAAGTTTGATGAGTATCATGTAATCATGCTTGCACACATTTCTCAACAGATCTAGTGCAGCGATAGTCTTTATTTACAACGAGAAAAAATTTATGTACTTTTAGCTTTACTGATCATAAAGAGTGATTTGTGGAAAATAAAATGACATTCGAAAAGCCTAACTCCCACCCTTTGCTCGCCATGCCTTCAATTGGAAATAACGCATGGTAATCTGAGCAAAAACATATATAATCTTCTCATAACAGTTTGAACCCGAGAGGGAGCTTTTTCAGATCAGGAACATAATACGTCGTAATTTCACGAAGAAGGATGGGTGCTATGTGAACTGTGTGGCGTAGACGAAACCATATTTTCAACGCACAGCCCCCAGGCTGTGCATTGAAAATATTAATTTGTCTACCTGAAATAAAGAATTTGGACTCTTCCAATTGCTGCCATTGAGCTGACATGGAAGATACCACCATGGTTAAAAGGGTTAATGTTAAATTCACTGGGGGGGGGGGGGGGGGGGTAGCAAACTAAGGGGAGATAACTTTATAGATCCTTAAAGTCATACTGAGTGAAGGAATATTTATTATTTATTTATTGGCGTTTAAGGTCACATACTTATGCACACTGGCTAATCATGACCGTGACAGTTTTTACGGGTGGAGGAAGCAGGAGTATCCGGAGAGAACCACCGAGCAACGACGAGCAGCTGCCAGCTCCCCAACATCGTAACTCCGCACTGTAGCACAGGCAGGGTTAGATTGGTTGAAGACATGCGCACCATCGACGTGCAGTACGCCTTAGTACACTGCGTCATAGTGCCCCCATGTGGACAATCGGGGTTAAGTGCCTTGCCCAAGGGCACAACGCGGGAGTCCGAATCGATCGCACAGACGGTCACCCATCCGAGGATTAATCGGGCTCGACGTTGCTTAACTTCGGCGATCTAACGAGAACCGGTTACCGCAACACCACCGCCCCCCCCCCCCCCCGAGTGAAGGAAAGAGTTAGCCGTGTCAAATACTGTAAGCATGGACTCCTTCTATCTGTTTGTCATTTAGGTGTATAATTTAAGCACAATTGAAAAGAAAACTGAATAATTTTGGATATTCTCGGCTGAACTGGGAGGCCTGGACCTTGGCTACAAAACAGCTAACACTAAAATAACACGGACAGGTAAAGGGTGTTGTTATTATTTAGAAACTAAATTGAAAAAAACACCCATTGTCATTCAGATTGAGGCCATTAGCTGAAAGATCATCATCTATGGTTCGTTTGATCATTTTATAATTTTCATAACTGAATAAAGTTCTGACAACATGCTTGATTACATCCATTAGGTGTCGGTAACAAGATATAATGTATTTAAAAAATAAAATCATGACATAAATTGGAAAAAAATCTATCTGAGTAACTGGTTAACCCGCGGCACGGTGGTTCTTACGCCTAGAGCCCTGCGAATCACCAATTTTTGCTTCGAATTGAATCTAGAATTGAATCGGGTCTACTATTCGAATTCGAATCGAATCTCGAATCGAACCAGGAGAGCCTTGAATGTGACCGATTGGGGGAAGGGGGGGGGGGGGGAGGATGCTGTAAACCTGATTTGTTCCGACAGTGATGACTCAAGTCCTGCCTTATAAAATTTTCCAACTATATACATCACCAAGGCACGTCTTCGTCGAAGGCATGCCTTGGTGATGCAGTTGGAATATTACCCAGTTATAGTTGGAACGGTACCCAGAAACGGGTGCGAAAACCATGTGTACTAGGCACTGCACAGGGCTAGGCGCAAGCAACAGCTCATCGCTGATACTGTTTGGAAACTTTAATTTTTTCAACAGTGGTAGTGTGTAGTGAGAGTGGAATTAGCAGGGCTGGTGGCATGGGTACAGATGTTGTATCTGTTTAACCCTTTACCTAACGAATCGCCCGCATCCGCCCGCGTGATATGCAAATTCACCAGTTGAAAAAATATTAATTTTTCAAAACATTTCAACAAAACCATATCATGTGACCCCTCGTTGGAACGAGCTCGTGGAGCTCGTTCCAACGAGGGGTCACATGATATGGTTCTGTTGAAAATTTTTGAAAAATTTGAAAAAATGCTATTTAAAATAATATAAATTTTGATATCGTCTGCGTTGGGTAAAGGGTTAAATAGAGAAAACTGCACTCAATCTTTATTTTCAATATTATTTATGTACTATTTCCACCAGAACTATACGTATTGTGAGACGACGAAGATGAGTGATGCCAAGCTATATTCTAGTGAAAAGATTCGAATGGAAACGAATCGTGCAGTCGATTCGAATCGAACTGAATAGCAACTTAAGATTCAAAATCGAATCTCGAAGCTACGCAGGGCCCTATTTACATCTTTTCGTAATGCACGCTGCGAGACCAATACGGACATTGCAATGAAATAATAACCAAACTGTTTTTCATTTCAGCTTGAGGTATGGACACAATGTATCATTCGTGATACTTCCCTGAATGAGATAAAAGACAATGACTTGTCACTCCGAGTTCAATATTTACGGTAAACATATATTATTGAATATAATTTTGACCTAAAAAATCGTTGCGCCAAAATTATAATCTATGGACTCGGTGAAAAATATTTGTCCTTGTTTTATAGCAAGTTGTAATTTGCAGATAACACATCGTGTCCCGATTGCCAACCGAAAAGAAAAAAAAAATCGTTGCTTTTGTCTTCATCACGGTGGTGCGCATCAACATTTGCTGTGACTACAAATTCATCAGAGAATCAAAATTGACTCTTGCAAACGATTGTCTCGATTCTCGCAAACGATTCCCACAAGAAAAACAATGAGATTTAACTTTTATTCTCGAAAAATGTTCATTTGATTTTCGTCACAGAATCTGAAAGTGTTCTCGAAGGCCGCGAGTTTTCAATTTATTTTTTTCTTCCTCATAATAAGACTTACCAGAGGTGTGGGGTGAAGATTTGACTGCATATACAGTACGTGGAGAGAGGATTGTAACTAAATCACCCGCAGAGTGGAGTTATCACCCAAGCTATAACTTTCAAATTTTGTACATATCGACAAAAAACACAAGCAATGTTTCAGCCAATGGACCTCCGGGTTTAACCCGGAGGTCCATTGGCTGAAACTTTGCTTGTGCTGGTTAGGCTTTGCAATACAGTTGCAATTATTGCTTGGGTGGAATCTCCACTCTGCGGGTGATTTAGTGATAATACACTCTCCACGTTCTGTGCAGGCAGCCACGACTTCACTAGAAACCACTTGGAAGGAACTGAAACTTCTAATAACAAGACCACCAGAAGTCTTATGTTGGAATATGTGTTTTACTGGTACGTGCAAGACAGGAAAATTACCAACATTGCAATTAGGCCCCTAAGGGTTCTTATTATTATTTATTAGTTATTGGTGTTTAAGGTCACATACTTATGCACAATGGCTAATCGTGACCGTGGCAGTTTTACGGGTGGAGGAAGCCGGAGTACCCGGAGAGAACCACCGAGCAACGACGAGCAGCTGTCAGCTCCCCAACATCGTAACTCTGAACTCTGAACCGCAGCACAGGCAGGGTTAGATTGGTTGAAGACATGCGCACCATCGACGTGCAGTACGCCTCAGTACACAGCGTCATCGTGCCCCCATGTAGGCCCAAGGACACAACGCGGTTGCCGCAGGTGGGATTCGAACCGAGGACCTCTCGGCTTGCAGCCTGCACCTCTACCAACTGAGCTACCGCCCCCCCCCCCAAAGGTTCAAATTTAGTAAATAAATATGAAGTTTTGTTTTTTACTCTGTAATATATACTGGGACCAATACTATAAAACCTTTACAGTTGTATTTTTACCTGCGTCGCCAGCGGCAGTGCAGGTCTAGTAACCGCTCGACTCCGTCCGTCAGTCCGTCAGCCCGTCACATCCGTCAGTCCGTCCGAAACACTTTTTCCGTCAAGCTTTTCTTGGCTTCTATGAAAGGGAATGATTTTAGATTTGGTCTGCTGCTTCATAATGATGAGTTGTATCGTGTAAGCAATTTTCAGATCTGCCGTGCAGGCACTTCCTGTTTGCCGATACTTTGAAATTTTACTGTACCCACTGAACATTGAAATTTTTCGTCAAACTTTTCTCGGCTTCTATGCAAGGGATTGATTTTATATTTCATCTGGAGCTTGATAATGACCAGTTGTATCGTGTATGCAACTTTCAGATCTGCGGTGCAGCCACTTCCTGTTTGCCGATTCAATTGAATGCAGCGACGCAGGTACAGACCCGGTATTGGTTATGGCTTGTTCAGAACTGTATTTTGTATTTATGGAAATAACTAATTGAAATTACTTATTTGAATATTTATTGGTGCTTAAGGTCACATACTTATGCACAATGGCTAATCGCGACCGTGACAGTTTTACGGGTGGAGGAAGCCGGAGTACCCGGAGAGAACCACCGAGCATTGACGAGCAACTGTCAGCTCCAAAATATTCTCACTCTGTTCAAGCTCCGCTCAAGCAGGGTTACAGCGGTTGAAGACATGTGCACCATCGACGTGCAGAACGCCTTAGTACACGGCATCATCGTGCCCCCATATAGGCAACCGGGATAAAGTGCCTTGCCCAAGGACACAACGCGGGTCGTCCCGGACGGGGATCAAACTCGGGATCTCAAGCATAGAAGCCAAAAGTCTACCACTGAGCAACCGCGCTCTTTAATTGAAATGAACCATTAGCATTTTCAGAGATGTGGCAATTTGCCAGTTGGCAAATTGCCACATCATTGAAAATGCTGATGGTTCATTTCCGTTATTTATATTCACTTGTAGAAAATACAATTCGAAAAAATATAATTGTAAAAGCTTATAGTATTGATTCCTGGCTACACTTTTAAGAGTACAACAGTACTCTCAAATTCTAAATTATTTAAGAACTGAAAATTGATTCTCGCAACAGGAGGTCACGAGACTCAAAATAGATTCTCGCGAATCGGGGCGAATTGTAAGGCCTGGAGAATCCCCAAAACACCACAGGAATGAAATGAAGCAAAGGTGCACGTCACAAGCTATGAACAAACATTTTATACAATCTATCCCATGTTTTAAATGTTTCGAATCCAATTCAGTTTACACTGAACAATGACATTTATCGAAATCGCATTAGCTTAAAATTTTAAAACACTGGGGATTTTCCGCAAAACGCCATACATAATTACGTATACATCATTTGTATATCTCTTTGTAATTCTGTTGTTTTATCATTAAATATACATACTGCGTTTATTAATTGTGTACACTTTTTTTTGAGATAGTATCAATTTTAAATTTTTTCTTGACCTACGTTTTTAACAAAAGTTGGTCCACGAATAAATGTTCTCAAAAATAGATAGGTTTCTGTTTATGAAACCTGGCATACAAATGGAAAGCAACGTCCAAATGCGCAGACGCTATTGTTTTGAGAAATTGCAGTAAACCACAAACACAAACAATGCAAAAGATTCTGGAACCCGCGAAATATTTTGAATGTACCTAGATCTCACCTGACATTCGGACAGAGGTAAAGCTTTACAATTATACGTACATGAACGAATGTTCCAAAAAAGCATAGGCTTCTGTTTATGAAACCTGGCATACAAATATACTGCGTCAAAAAGAAAGTATAATAGAAACAAATGTGAAAAAGTAGCATAAAGGATAAAATATAATAGTTCTAATGTTACATGTTTGTGGAAAAAAGTCGTGCAAAGAGTTTAATGACATGTTGTTGTTGTCCACCCAACCGTATACAATTTGGCTACGCATTTCAAAATAGCACGTGCTACCCGAGAATGTCAAATTGAATGGGTGTTCGACGATTTACTTTGTGTTATATTGTGTGCTAGACAGCCTGGGTTATTGAGAAAACACGCTAGGTTTTGTCTTCCGACATTTTAAAAAATGCCAAGGTTAACCGAAAATCAGAGGTTGCGTGCCATTGGTATGCATGAGGCTTGGATACCTCCAGATGAGCTCGCTGCTGAGTTCGGAGTCACTGTGGCCACTATTTACCGTCTCATTGGAAGGTATAGAACGACTGCATCTACTGACGACTGACAGCGTTCAGGTCGACCGAGAGTTACTACCCCTACACAAGATCGACACATCAGGACGTCTCACTTGCGGGATCGCTTCCTTCCGGCAACGAGGACAGCAGCAGTTACTCCTGGTAGAACTAACAATAGAACCAGTGCACAAACTGTCCTTAACAGACTCGCTGAACACGGCATCCGAAGTAGGCGTCCATACCACGAACCAATCCTTACCCAACGTCATCGTACCGTCCGAATGGAATGGGTACGCCAGCGTGTTCGCTGGACTCAGCAATGTTGGAACACAGTTCTTTTTAGTGATGAATCACGATTTTGTCTACGGTGCGCTAATGGTAGGGCAAGAGTATATCACCGACTAGGAGGACGGTTTTCTGATGCATGTGTGCAGGAATGTGACCGTTTCGGCGGGGGTAGTGTAATGATTTGGGCAGGAATTTCCTTCCACCATCGAACGCAGTTGATCTTCATCGATGGCAATCTGAATGGACAGCAATATAGGGACGAAATTCTTAACGCTGTTGTTGTCCCGTTGGTCAACGCTAACGTCGGATTGCAGTTATTCCAGCAAGACAATGCCCTATGTCACGTGGCGCGTATCTGTCGTGACTTTCCTGAGGAGCAGAGCATCAAACTTCTTCCCTGGCCCCCACTTTCGCCAGAGATGTCGCCAATTGAGCATCTTTGGGATCAATTGGGCCGTCGGGTACGACTTCATGATTTTCAGACGCTAGGCGATTTACGTAATGTTCTAAGGCAGTGGTGGAACGCAATACTACAGGATGACATCCAGAGACTTACCAGGTCCATGCGCCGTCGATGTCTTGCCATCCAAGAGGCAAACAGTAGACATACACGCTATTGACTGCATGTGTAAACTTTTCATTTCACCCATATCTGAATTGCGACGTATTGACGTGACGCTGGCAACAGTAAGAACATGAAATTATGCAAATTCATACAGCTAGACTCGAAATATGAATGTACAATAATTTGTTTGGGATTAAAGTCGATAATGCTACATAAATTGCTCCTCAAACTTTATTATATTTTCTTTTTTGACTCAGTATAGATAACAACGTCCAACTATGCAACAACTATTGTTTTGGAAAACTGAATTAAACTTTGTTCGAAACCACAGAGTGAACATACACAAACAATGCAGAAGATCCTAGAACCCGCAATCTATTTTGAATGTACCTAGATGTCGCCTGACACTTCGAACAGTCGTGAAACTTTACAAATATGTGTATGAAAAAAATCACGAAGAAACTTTCACAAATTATATTTTCCAGAATTGGAGCATCCGCCTTTAAATTTATTATTTTATTACTTGTTATTTTTTATTGGTGTTTAAGGTCACGTATTTATGCACAATGACTAATCATGAACGCAACATTTACACCATCATCTGTGGAGGAGATTTACTAAATAATTAAGATAGCAGAGTTTAGTGTCCTAAATCCTCATCCACCCAAGCTTATTATTTTGTATATAATAACAAGTATAACCCTTTCCTTATATCAAAATTGATTATTGTATATTTTTTTTATACAATTTTTCAATTTTTTATAAGCAAAATCATGTCATGTGACCTGTCATTGGAACGAGCTCATTGAGCTCGTTCCAATGAGGGGTCACACGATATGGTTTTATTGGCATTTTTCCGAAATTTTTTTGGTGACTATTCCATTTGTAATTTACACGGTGGATCCGGCCGAATCATTAGGTAAAGGGTTAAACTTAGGGTTTAACCCATCATTTGTACCCCTGAAGCTCACTTTAAAGCACTTACAACCCTGGCAGGAAAATGTCATTCTTCTCAGGGACTATACGGGACTGGAACTTATTACCGCCAGACATTGTAATTGTAGAATTGGACACACCCGAAGCCTTTAGGGCCAGGATTGTGTCGCGATAGCACTGACCGGCCAGTCTCCAATGTCCATAATTTTTTTAATTTTGTAAATCTTACAATTTTATCTTATGCATAATCAGTCAACCAAAATAAACCTATCTATCTCACATTGCATAATAATCAACATGATGGAGGAGGCAATTACATGTCAGAAGCAGAAGCAGAAGTGACATTGGTTACCAGGTCATATTTTACCAGTAACACAGAACTTGATCCATTCCTGGGGCTCTCACACGGACCTTATTTATTATTTATTAGCATTTAACGACATTTTAACAGCCAGGGTCACATCAAGTCGGTGACAGTTTTACGGATGAAGGAAGCCGGAGTACCCGGAGAGAACCACCTAGCAACGACGAGCGGCTGTCGGCTCTTCAACATCATAACGTCATCGTGCCCCCATGTAGGCAATTAGGTTTAAGTGCCTTCCCCAAGGACACAACACGGGAGCGCGAATCAGTCGCCGAAATGCTCACCCATCCAACTACTAGCCGCGCTCGATGTTGCTTAACTTCGGCGATTTGACGAGAACCGGTTACCACGACGCCACCGCGCCCCTCACACAGGCCTTAACCCTTAACCCAACGCAGACGATATCAAAATTTATTATTTTAAATATCATTTTTTTAATTTTTCAAAAAATTTCAACAAAACCATATCATGTGACCTCTCGTTGGAACGAGATCGTTCCAACGAGGGGTCACATGATATGGTTTTGTTGAAATTTTTTGAAATATAATATTTTTTCAACTGCTGAATTTGCATATTACGCGGGCGGATGCGGGCGATTCGTTGGGTAAAGGGTTAAGGTACTATATAAGTAACAATAAATGAATTTTTATGAAATTTCCAAATCTGAAATTTCTTAAATAAATTTGTTTTTTTATTGGTGTTTTAGATCACATATTTCTGCACAATGGCTAATCATGACCACAGCATGGAAATAAAGCCAGGTTCAGTCAATCGTTCATACCCATTTTGCCCATTTTAGGCCCAGCATTGGCGACTGCGTTCTATTTCACCAGTAAAACAGAGCCTGGGTACCACAGTAAAGAAGCATTGGTTCACTTCTCGGGGTTTCCACGAGGCCGCATGTGAATAGAAATGACTGGAGTGATTCACTGGCATTTCAAAACACGTGACAAATTATCGGTAGGTAAATTGACACGACTTTTGAAACACTTATAATTCACTTCTCATTTGTAGTCATTGCGCCGCCTGAGTGAGAGAATGTTCTATGTTCCCCGTGGACATAGAACATTCTAGCACTCAGGCGACGATTGATAGAAAATACAATTATGGAATACAATATGGGTGGGTAATATACCGAAAAACCGAACCGCTACCGATATCACGGGGATGCCGAAAAACCGAACCGAACCCATCATTGAATATCGAACCTACTTGAATTTTCAAATTTCCGCTACATTTGCTACTTATAAGGCCTTGCTGATGCTTGATGGCGGTTGAAGGGTTCACTTTCAGGAAAGAAGTGACGTATTTTCTTTTCAGTTTTGCCCTTATGGGCCTGGACAAATGTCCCGAATTTCCACTAGACTACAACCTGTACATGTCTAGTTGAGCAGCAGGGTTTTATAATCAAGTTTTGGCTGCCTTAATCCGTTACCCAAGATAACGGCCAAAACCGACCAGCATTATTCTCAAAAATCGCCAATTAATTTTTATTATTTTTTCATGTTTTGTCTCAAAAACATAGGTTATGACACCTCATTGGAATGAGCTCGACGAGCTCGTTCCAATGAGGGGGTCAGAACCTATGTTTTTGAAAAAAATGAAAAAAAAAAAATGAAAAAAGTAGTTATTCGAGAATATTTTTTACAAGTATCGTCTGCTTTTCATGTTAGGTAAAGGGTTAAGAGATAGCCAAAATTTGATTGAAAACATTACTCAAGAGATATATCTATTATCAGTAGCATCTCGTCATGATGCCATGTTAATGGTAGTTCTGAGATCACCAAAGTCTGAAATAGGCCTTTGAAAGTTAAGGTGTGTTTGAAACAAGCCACAAAATTACTGTAGGTATGATTTGTTTTGGTAAATGAATGTCAATGTGGAGCTCATTGGTCGTTCCATTTCCGGTGCTATGGTGGAAAGATACAAGAAGAACTTATTCTGTATTTATCTGATGTGAGTTCCCCTTTGGTACTATCACTAAACCTCAGTTAAGTCAGATACCGAATACTAAACCGATACACCCACCCCCTCCCTAAAAATACCGAAACCGACACCGAACTGAAAATTCCAAAAACCACCCATCTCTAGAATCCAACTGTAAATATTTGATAGTATTGGCCCCAAATGTATACTTTTATGATAGTTCTGGCAGCCATAAACACACTCCTATAGAAGAGGTTTTTTGTTGCAATTAATGTTCTCGCTTGGCCTTCACCTTCTCCAAGTAGTGGTGTTTAAAGATGAGGGGTTTACTTTTTCAAAATGCGTATGTTTTTAGTCACCAATTAGCTCTCTGGGATGTTGGGTTGAATTATTACTACACCTCCCCATAAACACAAAATCGATTCGCCCAATCGCAGCAACCAGTAAGGTATCGACCAAAGGCGGCGGAAGCTCGATAAAAGTGGCGGGGCACAAATTTTCAAGGCTATCATGGTTCAGCCCAATGGGAGGAAAAGTTACAATCGTATATCGGTAAATGTACCATGACACACTATAGTGTCTTATTTAGATGAGCATGCCGCGGTGTGGTCACTGTCCTGTCCATTCCTTCTACTCCAATTATCTTCCAACCCGAAGGGTTGGATGATGGTCAAAGTAGAAGAAACGGACTGAAGCGACCGATGGTGGGATTCATTTGCCAAATGTTGTTTGGATTTGCAAATAATATATCACAGGAATGCCTGTGTATTGGCACGTTTGTATGAGCCCATTTTAACTTATTGTGTAACCACGCAACATATATGTAAAACAAAGTGAAGGGGCACGTGCCCCCCCCCCCCCCCGGTCCCGCCGCCCCTGATATCGATAATCCATACCGGGAACTCGGTGATGAAATGGTCAACTACATGTCCGAACTTATAAATTCAACATACGTTTGATTCATTGCGAGTATTTATTTAAGCATTATAATATTTAATTTAATTAATATAATTACAATGGAACGCCAAATTAAATTCTAAAAATAGCACGAGTTCAGACAAAAGTAACAATAACTGCCGACAGATCAGTCCATGAAAGCTAGAAGAGGTCTCTAACGATGATTCTAAGTGAACTGGTATATAAAACCAGAGGCGGTGGATCCTGGGGGCACAGGGGGCACGTGCCCCTCCACTTTTGTCCACAGATATGTTTCGCAATTATACAATGAGTTAAAAGAAGCGCATGCAAACGTGACAAAATATAGGCATTCCTGAAACATTACATGAAAATCCAAACAATATTTAGCTAAAGAATCCCAATTTCGATCGCTTCTGTCCGTTTCTTCTACTTCAACCATCATCCAACCCGAAGGCTGACCTTCGGGTTGGAGGATGATTGATGTAGAAGAAACGGACAGGACAGTGGCCACACAGCGGTATATTCTACTAAAACGAGAGACTATAGCAAGTCATGGAACATTTACCGATGTACGATTGTAGCCTTCCTCGCAGTGAGTCGAACCAGGGTGGCATTGTAAATGTGTGCCCCTCCACTTTTATCGAGCTTCAGCCGCCCCTGTATAAAACGTAAGACATTTTACAATAGTAAAAATAACTCACCAGCATCGTTAAAATAAAACTGCCCTAAATTTCTGTAAGGATGAAACACGCTACCATCATCGCACAAATAATCCGTCCGGACCTGGAAACGTCAGAGAATCCCACTTAGAGCACTGCTACAATTTCGCTTAAGCCCAACACCGTTCGAAAACACGGAAAAACATTAACCTGAACCAACAGTCTAGTTTCCATTGAGAGAAGATTAACTTTTATTGGTTACCAATCAATACGCGCGTGTACAAACACAGCATTGCAAGTAACAAGGATCAAATAAACCCTAATGATATCGAACGACGGTCGGATTTATTTAATTCTCCACATTATTGGTAATATTTTAAATATAGACGGATGAGGAGTCTAGAAAAAGGAAATCCATAGGAAAACAAACAAGCCTGAAGGTGTTACGATGTTCTTCGTAATACTGCGTGTTGAACGGAACAAACTTTTAGTTTTCTTGACATAGCAGCAGCTTTTCGCTTAACTATTCAAGTGCTAAGACCAATCTGAGAAGCTTTGGAGTAACTCAAATTACATTGTTGGATTGAGTTTCATCGAGATGGTGACATGCTGTTTGTGACACACTGTTGGAAAGGGCTCAGAGAGTCCTTTCCAACAATGTGATACACCAGCTGTTCATTAGGAAAGGAAGAGAAAGATGAAATGTGTTTTACGATCACTGGATTATTAGACACGTTTTGTTATTGTGACAAGCCGAACTGGGAGCGCGGTGGTGCAGTGGTTATGGCATTGAACTTCAAACCGAAATGACATCGGTTCGATCCCGACCAGCGATAACTACGCTGTGTCCTTGGGCAAGGCACTTAATCCAGATTGCCCACATGGGGGCACACTTGAGCTGTGTACTAAGGCCGACTGCACGTCGATTGTGGAATTGTCTTCGGCTCATACTAACACTGCTTGTTCAGAATTAGAAAGCTGGAGCATCTGAGTCATTTGTTCGCTTCTGCACGGTGGTTCTCTCATGTACTTCGGCTTCCTCCACCCGTAAAACTGTCCGACGGGAGGTGACCCTGGCAGTCAAAAGTGTCGTTAAACTCAATTAACCCTTTACCCAACGTAACGGCAAAAACCGGCCAGCGCTATTCTCAAACATCGCCAATTAATTTTCATTATTTTTTCAAATAAATAAATAAATAAATAAATAAATAAATAAATAAATAAATAAATAAATAAATAGGCTTCCATGCAAATCACCAAACAGGGTTGCCCCAGTTCAGATATCATCTATGAATCTGTGATAGGTATGTGGCCCTGAGACGGCGGCGGACAACTTGTTTGCCGCGGTAGCTATAAAAGGTGGGCCACTCAACAGACAATCGCGCCAAAAGAAAAACTGACGAGATACGTGCGATCGAAACCGGCCTGGTAACGAAGAACTCTATAAATATATGTAAATTTGTTGATTTTCTTAACGAACATCCTTACACATATGGATACACCAAATAAATTGTATCGGATCTTAGATGCAATCACAGATTCTTATGCAAAAGAAAGAAAGAAATGTTAACGTATTCGAACAATGAGTTTGTTGCATCTCCTTGAAAAAATGCCGCAAATAAAAAAAAATGGGAAACTGGGTGACAAATGCCGAACACATTATGCTCCTACTGCAAAACAATAAGTTAAATTTTTTTATAATATAAATTATTGCAGGGGCGGCGGAGCCGGAGGGGGGCGTGGTCACCCCCCCCCCCCCCCACACACACACACTTTTTCACCAATTATAGGTACCCCAACGACATTTTCCGACATAACACACAAAACTCCTATGGTCACTACACATCACCTATTCATATATGACCGCAATGATTTTCAAGACTTTACTGAATAAAAATAGAAAGCTCCAAACGGAGCGTAATATTTCAAAGGACGGTTCCAAAGTTATGATTAGCCCTTTGAACCCGAGAGGCCGTTTTTCAGGCCCATGAACATGATACTTTATAAATTCATTAACTGGTTGAGTGCTGGAAGCCACTATCATGGCTTTAAAGAAAAGTGAGGGTACCATTTTAAAGTCTTCATATTCTTTTCTCCAGTTTCATATTCTGTCACCTGTTAATACAGTTTTGTTCATTAAAATTTGCTTTATTATAAATTATTGAAGAGTGCCTGTAGGCACTCTCCAATAATTTATAATAAAGCAAATTTTAATGAACAAATTCTGTCTTCCAAAAATAATCTAGCGCTCAACCAGTTAAGTATGATGTCTGGTAGGTGAATGTGTGGGGAAGACCAATCAATATTTTCAATGTGCAGCCCCGAGTCTGCAGGTTGAAAATATTAATTGATCTGCCCAGAAATACTGCATGAATATGTCCTCTTCCAATTGTTGCCATTGAATTGATAATGTAGATACCGCCAGGGTTCTAAGGATTAGGTAAAAACAAAACAAAATAAATACGCTAAGGTTCGTGTCTTAAATAGAGTGGGTTCAAGGGTGAGGGGTAACGTATATAAATTTATATATTTTGCATGAAAACACCGCCCCACCACCATTGACACCTCCCCCACCCCCGAAGAAATATTATTTTCCATCCTACACCCTTGCTGTACCCCAAAAAGGTGTGACCCCCACTTTTTTTAGCTTCCACCGCCTCTGAATTATTGTGATAAATTGACGGTAACATGGTCTGGGGTTTTCGGCTCGGAGCTAATGCTCAACCTCGACCTTTTTATAAGTATATATACATTTATAGAATGATCACTGGCCTCGAAAAATACGATTTTGTGGGCAGTACGCTCTTTGAATCTCCCCCGTTGTTATCATCTTTTCAAATATTTCATTTCGTGACATCAGACGGTAACATATCGTCGCCCGAGTGCTAGAGTGTCCTATGTCCAATTGCCACTGGAGCCGTAAACATAGAAAAAACGAAGCGAACACTCGTCCAATCAGAGGGCGAGGATTTTAGACTTACTGGAACATTATCTGCTTTTATTTTCTTATGAAATCCGACCTCTTCATTTGGTTGTCACTGGAAGAGTGAGTGAGACGAAAGATGAATTGAAAGGTGTGAGTCTGTTTTATATTTGTTGAGGGGCAATAGGTTATATGATTTCTTTTTGTTCATCTTTCTCATTTGACTGATTCTGGGATGCGTCATACAATTTCTAAAAAAATTAAAGAACTACTTTTTCCAGGACATTTCCATATTTTGTAATACATCTTTTTCTTTGATTGGCAATATCTTGAGCAGCCCATCGAAAAAACACCACAGAACATCGGAAAAAACACTCAAAATTCAATTTTTAAAAACTTTAACGCGATTTCGAGTAGGGTCCTGCGAATATTAAAGATTCGATTCGATTCGATATTGATACCATACGTCCGCTTCGAGATCGATCCCGAATCAGTCTCAAGATTCCATTTCTTCGAATCTCTCGTATTAAGTTCAATTTGTTACATTTCCAACAAAAACTGGATAAAACTGACATTAGGCAATTCATTCATGTAGGTCAATTCATATTTAACCCTTTACCCAACGTAACGGCCAAAACCGGCCAGCGCTATTCTCAAAAATCGCCAATTAATTTTCATTATTTTTTTCATTTTTTGTCTCAAAAACATAGGTTATGACCCCTCATTGGAACGAGCTCGTTGAGCTCGTTCCAATAAGGGGTCATAACCTATGTTTTTGAGACAAAAAATGAAAAAAATTAGTTATTCGAGAATTTTTTTTGCATGTGTCGTCTGCTTTTCATGTTAGGTAAAGGGTTAATTGAGTAATTGACAATGGTTAATTGTTAAGTAAGTAGTGAATTTTGCACAGAACATTATGCATAGTTTTAGTTTTTTAAGGCTTAAATTGTTACCTTTCACATTCTTAAGAACGTGAATAGTAACAAGTGAAGCCTCCAAAAACTAAAACCATGGATAATAGGCCTAAGTGTTTCAGCGACGGTGCTGCAGAAAATATTTATTTATCGGTATTTAAGGTATCAGTCAGTCTTGTAAGGGTCATCACTGTGTACCGTAACTTCCGTTTGGTGCAATATGAAATAACTTGTCTATTAAGATTCGATTTTGGGATTCGACTCGATATCGATATCAGAGACTCGATACGATTCGAAAAAAATGTGTCATTCGCAGATTCCTAATTTCGAGACTGTTTGTAACTTCAGAAATCACTTAAGACGTTTCCAGAGACCAGAGTTTTTTTCAAAACCAGCGCACATCGAAGGCTTGTTTATCGACAGTTATGCCTTTATTTTCATACATTTGACTGAATAGTTTATTTGCCAAAACAAGAAACTTATCAACTAAGAATATTTAAATAAAGTGTCCGATATAGTTGCTCATTTTCGTACTTTAGTCCATTTTCCACCAAAACACAGCCAGTCACACGTACGAGATTGTGAAAAAGATACAATGAGGCCCAAAAGCCACGTTTGCAACACAAAATGTCACTTTAGACGTCAATGTGCATGGGTTGAGCACTGCTGAACTTTGTGAAGCAAACTGTTTCCCTTTCACCGAGTATATCGGCAATACGCGTCTTCGGCGCCATACATATTTATTTATATATTGGTGTTTGGGGGTCACATACTTATGCACAATGGCTAATCATGACCGTGCCAATTTTACGGGTGGAGGAAGCCGGAATACCCGGAGAGAAACACCGAGCATCGACGAGCAACTGTCAGCTCCTCAACATTCTAACTCTGTTCAAGCTCCGCTCAAGCAGGTTACAGCGGTCGAAGACATGCGCACCATCGACGTGCTGTACGCCTTAGTACACGGCGTCATCGCGCCCACGGGATAAAGTGCCTTGCCCAAGGACACAACGCGGGTCGTCCCGGGCAGGGATCGAACTCGTGACATCTAGCATAGTAGTCCAACAGTCTACTACTGAGCCACCGCGCTCTCGGCGCCATACAAAAAACAAAATTGATGCCAAACATTTTTGACCTCTCAGTGGAGTGGAAACCTTTCCAATCACTGGTCATAAGGTATGGTTCGGAAAAGATAATGACCTAGTTTTAGTTAGTTTGGGAGATAAACTATTGGTACTGACGCTTACACCTTGTTTAACCCTTTACCTAACACGAAAAGCAGACGACGCCTGCAAACAAAGTTCTTGAATAATTTTTTTTTCATTTTTTGCCCCAATCCATAGATTATGCCCCCTTATTGGAACGAGCTCAACGAGCTCGTTCCAATGAGGGGTCATAAGCTATGGTTTGGGGCAAAAAATGAAAAAAAATATTGAAAATTGAATGGTGATTTTTGTGAATAGCGCTGACCGGTTTTGGATGTTACGTTGGGTAAAGGGTTAAGTGAAGGGATTGGGAGCGAAAATCATAGTATTTACAGCAAGGAGTGGGTGTTATGTGAACGGTGCGATCAAAATGTATTCAACATTATTTTATCTTCAGATTGCAATCTGAACACACTATGACAAAATCAATTCCTATTGGCGTCAAAATTATTATAAATGATTTTATGTGTGCTGCATCCTTGACAATGAACTCGTTGCGTCACTCGTTTTGTTTTGCAGTAGTGGGAACATACACGTGCAATATACTGCTTCAAAACTGTTAGCTGATGAGAAAATTTGTTGTATTTTTATCGCATCGCATGAAGTGTGTAATGAATTTTAACTTAATCCAAATGATTTTGGAAAACAAAGAAACAAAAAAGGAAAGAAAAAAACAAGGTGCAACAAGTATCCCCAGTCGAGAAGTGGTTTACCGTACTGACCAGAAACAATACAAATTAAAATTTTCTTAGTCGAAAAAGGCCCATAACTCTAGAAAAGACGATTGGACAAAACCCGTTACTTGAGAATATTCCTTCCCCCATGATGGGCCATCAGAATACCAAAGATCATTAAAATCCGCCATGCACTGACCGAGATACAGAGGTCTAAATTTGTTACAGACGGACCCTTTTGCTAGATCACCCGCAAACTTCGCTTTGGCGGGGATAACAACAAATGTGTGTCTTTAATGGAGAAAAAATCATAAAAATATACATTTTGTTTCATTTTGGCACCGAATGCAAACTTTAATGGCCAGGGAACGATATACTGAAGGGGAATGCCAAACTGTTGTAAACATAAATTTGGTACTTTGTTTTCAAATTGAAAGAAATTAGAGTTACTTACGATCAAGTACTACTGAAGTTACGCGCTAAACTCTTGACAATGCTGTAAAGTATCGCAGAATTCCAGAGCATCCGAAAATTATTAGCGATAAAATATAATCCCATTTCTCACGAAAAAATAATACCGTTTAACCGTATCATTTATTCGTGTGCGAGGTTTCTTTACAACGAATCTATTAGCCCTTTTCTCAAAAGAATATTCGTGTACCAACTTTTGACAAAACCATACCAGAAGAAAATGAATAATGTGAAAAACGAACGATTACACACAGGATTTATAGTTACGTGACAACACAGGTAAGTTTGTCAGAAACGTTTAATCATAACTCTAATAGGAAAAGCAGACGATACTTGCTGAAACAAGTCTTGAGTTGAAAATTTTCTTTTCGCCTCCAAAATATAGCTTATTACCCCTCACTGGAACGATCTCGTTCAGCTCGTTCCAATTAGGTGTTATAAACTATGTTCTAGTATCAAACGTTTAAAAATTAATAAAATTTGAATGGCGATTTTTGTGAATAGCATTGGTCGTTTTTCCCCACTACGTTGGATAAAAGGCTAAAGTATTGAATATATATTTTTTAATTTATTCAGATAAAAACTTAAATGCAGAACATAATACACAGGCGAACACAAAACAAAACAAAAACAAATACAAAAATGGAGTCCTCGTGTCCATTTGTTTACATGTAGTCAGGGCATTTACAACATACCCGTACTGTATCTGTGTTCAAAATATACTTTCCATTCCAGTCACATTGGTCTTGCAGATTTGTCCTTTTTTCCGTTTGTTCAACCCTTTCTCTGTCACATCCCCTTGTCCATTGTTGGGGTCTTTATATATTCTTATTTATCAAGAAGTGTTACAATGTTTTTAATACAGAAGTAACCCTATCATTTGATTAACCATCGGTAAGACTTCTTTGAAGTCTATCCGCCAGTCAATTAACGATAGTTTTAATCTACACATGACAAGATATGATTCGAAGTTGCTGCCTTGATCAGTAAGTAACTCTCTCAGAATGCTGAACCTTCATATAAACTCTTTAACTAATGCTGTCGCCACTGTCTTTGCAGAAATCTCTTGCAATGCAATTGCCTCCTTCCATTTAGTGAAATAATCGCCAATGACAAGAATATACCTGTTTCCCATTTTTGTTTCAGGGAGAGGTCCCATGATATCCATTGCAATACGCTCTCCTGGTGCTCCTACTTGATACTGTTTCAGACGGCCCTGTCGTTTTCTTCCCCCTGTCTTCCTACTAGGACACTTCTTACATTTGCGGCAGTAGTCCTTTACATCTCGTGACAAGGTGTACCAATAGTACCTTTGCCTAATCTGAATGCCAATAATCGCAATAGGCAAGAGGGATTTAACCCTTTACCCAACGCAGACGATATCAAAATTTATAATTTTAAAAATCATTTTTTAAATGTTTTCAAAAAATTTCAACAAAACCATATCATGTGACCCCTCATTGGAACGAGCTCGACGAGCTCGTTCAAAAGAGGGGTCACATGATATGGTTTTGTTGAAATATTTTGAAAAATAGTATTTTTCCAGCTGCTGAATTTGCATATTTCGCGGGCGGATGTGGCAGATTCGTTGGGTAAAGGGTTAAACAAAAAAGAACCAATTCAATTCAGTTCTTCAATTCTCCATTTCAACCTCCTTATTTAGTTATTTTTTTTATTTATTGGAGTTTAACGACACTTTCGACAGCCAGGGTCACTTCGTGTCGGACAGTTTTACGAGTGGAGGAAGCCGGAATACCCGGAAAGACCCACAACGGTGACCAACTGTCTGGCTCCCCAATGTACTAACTTCATACAAGCAGGGTTAGCATTGCTTGAAGGCAGGTGCACCATCGACGTGCAGTCCGCCTTAATACACGCACCACCGTGCTCCCACGCGGGCAATATGGATTAAGTGCCTTGCCCAAGGACACAACGCAGTTAACCCCTGGTGGAGATCGAACCGTGGACCTCTCGGTTTCAAGTTCAATGCCGTACCCCTGAGCCAACGTGCTTGCTCCCTTTCCATCTCCTTATATCAAATACATGATGTAGGGGTGCATATTCATTTATTATTTATTTATTTATTGGTGTTTAAGGTCACATACTTATGCACAATGGCTAATCGTGACAGTGACAGTTTTACGGGTGGAGGAAGCCGGAGTAACCGGAGAGAACCACCGAGCATCGACGAGCAACTGTCAGCTCCTCAACATTTTAACTCGGTTCAAACTCCGCTCAAGTGCATACACTGCAAAAAATGTAGGTTCTATATGGAACCAAAATTGGTTCCATACCTTGTCACGTATATGGAACCAAAAATGGAACCCATAATAGAACCAAATATAAATGGTTCCATTATAGAACCAAAAATAGAACCTAATTTAAATGATTCCATTATAGAACCAATATTAAATGGTTTCATTATAGAACCAAATTTAAATGGTTCTATTATAGAACCCAATTTAAATGGTTCTATTAGAACCAAAAATAGAACCAAATTTAAGTGGTTCTATTATGGAACCCAATTTAAGTGGTTCTATTATAGAACCAAAATTGGTTCCATGCCTCGTCACGTATATGGAACCAAAAATAGAACCCAAATTAGAACCCAATTTAATTGGTTCCATTATAGAACCAAAATTGGTTCTGTGGCTCATTAAATAATGGAACCCAAGATCAATGGTTCAATGAAAGAACCACAGATGGAACCCAAAACAAGGTTCAATTACAGAACCATGATTGTGTTTTTCTGTCTAAATTAAACCACAAAAGAACTGAGCAAGCCTATATATTTAGTCGGATATGGATAAACGGAGAATCACCGAAATAAACCTTTCACGGAGAAAATGACATAATTACTAGATTTTTTCTAAGCGATTTTGTCTTTCTTATTTTACACACATTCAGCTGACCCAATGCACTTAAATTCTAATTAACGCGACGAACTTTCCTCTATTGCACAGTTCGTGGCACCTTGACCGGACGAGCCGAGTGGCCCTCATTCAGTCGAAGGGCCACGGGTCATGACCAAAAGAACGTAAATAAAATCGGTTAAAAGAAGGGGAAATGGTATTCCACTCTCAGCGATGAAGGTCTATTTTTTATTGCTCACAAATCGGTTGAGTTGAATCAATTATAAAGGGTTGTTTTGGGAAAACAAATAAGGAGAAAATAACATAAATACAAAAGTACACTGCTCGGATTAGAGTACGATTTTATCCTCTCGTGGGTCGCGCGGATTATTTCACTCGGCTAACGCCTCGTGAAATAATCCTCCGCGCTCCCCACTCGCGGATAAAAATCGTACTAGAATCCGAGCAGTGAACTATTGTCTATATATTTGATTAACAATATGACGTCACAGTTATACTTTAATATACTTACAATATTAGGACCAATTCGTATCCATTACAATCCGACACAACAAATCCATCATCCTTCTATATTAGCATGAATCTGAAAGCAGAAAAATAACATCTCGTCATTACCAGACACGATTTATAAACTTGAATTTCATCCAATCGATGAAGTGTAAACGATCGGCAGTTGAATATCCACAATTCATCAGCAAACAGCTTTATTGAAGTATTGAACACTTTATAGGAAGGCTACTGATGTTTAGAACGACCACGACCTTTAACCTTCAAAGTGATGAAGAACTGAGGTAGATCCGTAAATATGTGGGATGGGTGACGCTCGCCACCAAGGAGTTTATCAAAGATGTTGAGTGAGTTCCGTCGGATTTGTTGTATCTTTGCCACACTGTCATTTTGTAGCTAGCGTGAAAACATTTATAGCTGTTTAACACCTATTTTCTCAATTATTTTAAACGTTTCAGATGAAGAGACACTCCTTTCAATGCAAGGGTAGAGTTTTTTTTAACCCTTTGAAGCCGAGAGGCCGATTTTTTGGCCTATGAATATAATACGGCATAATTTCATGACAGAGGATAGCTGCAAAGTGAATGTGTAAGTCAGACCAATCAATAATTTCAACGTGTAGCCCAGAGGCTGTACGTTGAAAATACTGATTAGGCTACCCCCAAATAATGAATATGGACTCTTCCAATTGCTGCCATTGAATTGACATGGAAGATACCACCACAGTTCAAAGAGTTAAAGAAACAAGAGCTCACGTATCGCTGAAGCAATACAATGTCCCCTACCGGACTAATGAGCATTAATAATTATACAAATGTTATAACCTAGATGTGATCAGCATGAATTCCGTTGAAGCGTTTCCAAAAAAAGTCCGAAAAACTGATATTTTGGCGCTTTTCCATATTTCCAAGGGCCATAACTCACACAAGAATAATGCAATCAATAAGAAACTCAGACTTGATCTGCAAGTCATCGTTCTATAGTAGGTTACCAAGAATGAAATCATTCGGTTGAAGCATTTCCAAAAAAAGTCCGGAAAACTGAAGTGTGACTGACAGACTGACTGACAGACTGACGGACTGACGGATGGACAGAGTGCAAATGAAACTTGATCTGTAAGTCATCGTTCTATAGTAGGTTACCAAAAATGAAATCATTCGGTTGAAGCATTTCCAAAAAAAGTTCGGAAAACTAAAGTGTGACTGACATTTTCCATATTTGCAAGGACCATAACTCACAGAAGAATAATGCAATCAGCATGGACCTCAAACTTGATCTGTAAGTCAACGTTCTATAGTAGGTTACAAAAAATGAAATCATTCGGTTGAAGCATTTCCAAAAAAGTCTGGAAAACTAAAGTGTGACTGACAGATAGACAGAGTGCAAACCTATAGTCCCCTACGGCGATGCCGGTAGGGGACTAATTAACGAAGTAAAGCACGGTAAAGCATCTTGTGCCCTCGTCCCCTCTGAATACGTCGATATCAAAATTCCGTGTTTCAGCTTAGAATGCATTCGGTACTAAGATGTTGTGGGGCCTCCAAATCGATTCTGCATCTAACATCTGTCTTGAAATAGAGGTTAACCCTTTACCAAATAAATCAGCGGTATCCACCCGCTTAATAGACAAATTCAGCAGTTGAATTTTTTTTTTTAAACCCCAACAAAATCATATCATGTGACCTCCTCATTGCAACGGTCTCGACGAGATCGTTCCAATGATGGGGTCATTTCATATAGTTTTGTTGAAATCTTTTGAAATATTTGGAAAAAAAAATATTTAAAATAATAAATTTTCGTATCGTCTGCGTGGGGAAAGGGTTAACGCCGTCAGTGGCCAGAAATGGAAAATGTCGATGATTATTCAATGTTTATTCTGCTATTGATTTTTCGAAACATGTCAGCACGAAATGTATATTTACACAGAGACAGCGAAAAACATTTGTACTCTTGTCCAAGAGAAAGTTGTTATTGCAAATTATATCTATTTGTTTTAACCCTTTGCCCAAAACGAATAGCAAACGACACTCGCAAACAAATCTTTGGATAAACTAAAAACGTTTTATTTTCACCCCCAAACATAGCTTAGGGCCCTCATTGGACGGAGATCATTCTCACGAGGATCAGGGACGGGGCAAGAGGTTTCCGATTGGGGGGAGGGGGGATGTAGGGTAGTGATTTTCCAACTAAGTGGGGGTTCGGGAGGGGGTGTGAAATTTTGAATATGAAGCCATGAAAGAGGGCATAAAACTGATTCTAGTAACTGAAATGCCAACACAATTATGTAGAATTAGCAAGTTGTTATTACAAATGCTCAAGCCGAGAACTTTGAGCAATGCTGGAATAATATTGCATAACAATTACTTGTTTGAACTAGTTTAGAGTAGTTCATTCATTGAGGAATATACATGTATTTGTGTAACTGTTACTGGTACTGAACCTTTACTAGGTAAAAGATTGGTCAACTGATTTATATAGGGATTTGAAGTTCTGCGAAAATTGGAGCATTACACCTGATTGTCACTGTGTGTATCACACAACCAATGTGAGGTATTGTTGATCAAAAAACTCAATATCAAGTAGAAATTTCAATAGAAAAGTGCAAAACTGAACTTAGGACTGACAAATACTTTTTTCAATCATCAGAAGTAAAACACCAAATTGAAGTAACAAAAATAGAAGATAAAAAACAACTCAAAATTTCGGTGTTTCAACTAGTTAATTGTTCACTAAGCTGCTTATGGCATTCATATTGAGCAATATATGTGGGATTCATCTTCGAGCATATGCATTGATTAAATTCATCCATAACTGCTTGAACATAGTAAGATTTTGCTTGATTTGCTTGCAAGCCAGAAAATAAGCAGACTGTCATCTGCAATATGAGGTCCACAGAAGGTGAATTTAGTGATGCTACCCTGCACAGCAGGGTAGCATTACTAATTTTACCCTCTGTGAACCTCAATCTGAATCAGGGTCTCAAAACTAAACAGAAAGAGGTACCCAGAGGATAAATTGGCCCACTGTTTGGGATAGCATCATCAAATTCACCCTCTGGAGACCTCATTCTGCAAATGTCAGACTGCTTATTTTCAGGCCTGTTTGCTTGTATAATGTATAGTACTACTTGTACTTGTTCTATTCTACCATTAGTTATACTACTACCATGAAATAAATCAATATGAAACTGTCCCGAGACTAAGGTTCGAACCTCGCCGCCTTCATGGTGAACCGATCTTGGTCAAAGAAGAATGTTTAACATCTGAACATCATATCTAGTCATTTTATCAAACTGCAATGGATTTCATTCATCTATATAAGGAGTTGAACAATTGTGTGATTAGAACCCCTGCAGCACACACAACTGACCAATTGAAACAAAGGAGTTTCTCATTTAGATATGACTCTGAACTCACAGACCAAATTTTTTGGTGTCCAGAATTAAAGACTGTAGACAACGCTGAATAAATGAAAGTGTCAATGACACTGTAACTTAACTTGACTGTGTGTAGTTTTTGATGAAAAGGATAAAGTTCAATGTTTATGAAAGGATTATGAAATATGACAACATTTGTGTCAATGACACTGTAGCTTAAGTTGTGTGTTATGTTTAATAAAAAGGATAATGTTCAATGTTTATGAAAGGATTATGAAATATGACAAGAATTGTGATAATTGAGAATATGTTAATTTCTGTTCCCTGTATTCTATGTTGTCAATAAGAATAATTTGAGGTGTAGACTGTACTAAAGAACTAAGGCCTGAGCTGATTTGGCACTCACAGTTTAATGTATGTCAACCAAAGTTACCAAGTTACAGAAAAAGTATTCCAAAACGAGTCAACCTACCAAGTTACAACGAAATCCCTTCAAAAATATAACTCGTAGACTTGCTAAAGGAATCTTGGTCACATAACGGCTCGGCAGTCACGGTTGACCGACCATGACCAAAATAAGAGAGTCTCATCAAGATATCATACCAAGTTATCCTACTAAGTTACAATGAAATCCCTTCATAAAAACAACCTGTAGATAGTACTAAAGAAATCTAGGTCACGTGACCAGGCGGCGGTAACGGCTGACCGATCGTGACCAAAATAGGACATTCTAATCTAGACATCATACCGAGTTATCCTTCCAAGTTACACTGAAATCGCTTCATAGATATGAAATGTAGACCGTGTAAACAAATCTAGGTCACGTGCCTGTGCGGACGTTACGGTTGACCGGTCACGGCCAAAATAGGACGCTCTCATCTATATATTATACTGCACTATCATACAAATTTGCAACGAAATCCCTTCACCTTCATAAATGCATGCTGTTGACTGTGCTCAAGGAACCTAGGTAACGTGCCCCTGTGGCCGTCACGGTTGACTGAACCCGACCAGAAAAGGATGCTCTTATCAAGATATTATACAGAATCATCCTATGAAGCTACAATAAATCCCTTCGTAAATACGACCTGCAGACTGTGCTAAAGGTTTTCGGGCTTCGAACCCGTGTAGCCATCATGATTGACCGATCGCGACCAAAAGGAGACGTTCTTATCTAGACATTATACGGAGTCATCCTACCATGTAACAATGAAATCCCTTCATAAATACGACTTGTAGACTTTGCTAAAGGTTTTCGGTTTTCGGGCTCGGGCAGCCGTCACACTTAACCGATCGTGACTAAAAGGAGACGTTCTCATCTTGACATGACCCCGAACCTGCACATGAAATTTTGTGATGATCGGAAGAGAACTACGGAATGTAGCCTGTGCTAAAGAAAATGTGAACAGACTCACAGACTTCCGCACGCGTGATGGCAATAGCTTATCTTGACTTTGTCAAGTTAAGCTAAAAATGACAGACTCTCAGCCTAAGAGACATTCACTCGTGAAATGACAATATGATAGCTTACTTCGACATTGTCAAGTTGAACTTATTGAACACCCTTGTTAAAGCAACACAAATAATGGCAATGTTATCGCACTATCGTCAGGAATTACAAAATCAGTTGACTGAATAAAAACTAAATTTAAATAACAAAAGCTACTCATGTTTTCAATTCCTGACAGAATGGAGATGCGACAAAAAACCCCTTAAAACTGTGACCGATTCATGCATACTTATAAAGCTCGATATTGCGTACACTGTAGTTGTAAATAGTAAGAGTTTGAATTTTTGCCATTTTGAAACCGAGTTTGAACTTTGGGAAGTAAAGGAGACATCATCACCAAAGAAGCTCTAAAATCCAGATAGATGGAATTTCCAACTACTCATGACTTGCCCTCCGAATTTCAAACTGTAGGAAATTTTGGCCAGGATTGGGGGTGACACCCACCTCCCCCCCCCCCCACACACACACACCCTGTCGCCACGTCCCTGGCGAGGATACATAAGCCAAGCATTAGGCCCACAAAGTAGATCTTCTGTTTCCCAAGCCATTTGCTGGTAAAATTGCATGTGGGCGGGTTGTTTTTTATTTTTTTATTTTTATAATTATTTCTTTGCCATCAAACGTTCATGTTCTTGGTTTGTTTTGTGTTTAAGTCTCATAATCTACAAAACAGCATAGGTGGTGGTGCATTTCGTCCCTTGAGTGCAAAAAAGCAGGCTTTGCAATGCTAAAGCATTGCAAAGCCTTGTTGCTCTCAAGGGACAAATGTATCAGTTTTATTAACTTGGGCGAAATATCAGACATAAACCATTTAATTATAATATTTTTTAAGTTTACATTGGTTATAAATGGAGAGTACGCGGCAGCCAAAAGGATCATGTGGGTGGGCCTGAGAAACAGATTTTTTTAGGTCTTAGAGGCAGACCTTGAAATAATAATACAATTTTAATAGCGATTTCTGCGATTGACGCTGTTTAATGGTATCGCAGAACTAAATATTTGAATTAGAGTTACCCGCCTTGAAATGTCTTCGGATGCAATCTCTAAAAATAAACAGCCTTGGGAAAATATATTGTTTCAATAAACATTTAAAACATTCTATTGACATCTTGAATTATTGTTAAATTTTCCCGATAAAAAGAGGGTGATTTGAAGACTTTTGGATATAAAAAATACAAATCACATTTTGTGTGTTTTTGTAGAGAATTCCCTGAAAAATATGTGCATGTGACCGGTACTTCCCTTCGTGTCATTTTTTTCTGTCTTATTTCTTGCATGACCCCCTGTTTTCGGGTCAGATAAAGTTGTCTGAAGTGCTATACTTGACAAAGATATTTGAATGCCAAAATTCAAGTTATGCGATCATATTCTTTTTCACCTGAACGTTATAATGGTGGCCTATGGGGAAATATGTAGTTCTGTGATACCTATTCCTGTATTACAATTAACCCTTTACCTAACCTGAAAAGCAGACGACGCTTGCAAAAATAATTCTTGAATAACTAATTTTTTTCATTTTTTGTCTCAAAAACATAGGTTATGACTCCTCGTTGGAACGAGCTCGACGAGCTCGTTCCAACGAGGGGTCATAACCTATGTTTTTGAGACAAAAATTGAAAAAAATAATGAAAATTAATTGGCGATTTTTGAGAATAGCGCTGGCCGGTTTTGGCCTTTACGTTAGGTAAAGGGTTAAGACTGAAGGAGACGCTTGTGTTCAAGAAGATTGTTATATAGTCCAAACAGCATTCTAAAAACTAATAAAAGAATATAATACGGATATAGATTTTTTTTTTCCATTGCAGTCTGTAAAACTGGAACTAATTTTTCATTCGTTCAACTTTTTGGACTTTGGAAGTCATCTGTGAAGAAACCAGATCGCTCTCCTCCTCACATATAAAGCCTTTACTTCATCCCAAAAGGTTGACCAAAGAAATCGAGAATTTAGCAGATTTGGGAATTCTACTTTGCCGAATCACAAAACCCCAAACAAACAAACAACGAAAAGAAAGAAAAAAAAGAAGAACAAATGAAAACAGCATCCTAACTTACATGTTAAAAGACTTCCACACTGCAAAAAATATAGGTTCTCTTTAGAACCAAAACTGGTTCTAATCTTGTCCCTGAGATGGAACCAGCTCTGTTTAAACAGTATATATTTCAAATCAAATAAATTTACCAAGATTACCATTCAATTTTAACAGAATATTACATGAACTGAAGTAGCTTCAGCACTAAACTTTGAGCTTATTCAACACAGTCGCCAAACGTTTTGAAACAAAGGAGATATGAACAGTTGGCATATCGAACCAGTTTTGGTTCTGTATAGAACCAAAACTGGTTCTATATGCCAACTGTTCATATCTCCTATGCTTAATAATGATTTGAGGCAACCTCGTATAAGCTCTAAACTTACGGCAAAACCCCCCCCCTTAATTTATGTTTAATTCTGTTAATATTTAATGTTAATCTTTATAAATGTATTTGATTTGAAATAAATACGTTTAATCAGAACTGGTTCCATCTCAGGGACAAGATTAGAACCAGTTTTGGTTCTAAAGAGAACCTATATTTTTTGCAGTGCACATCTGCATAAATCTCCCACAGGCGGACGTTAATACCTCTCAAAAATAGTCATGGCATTCGACAACGGCGAGGTACATTCCGTAGCAGTTTACAACGGATTTTATCAAATAATTGGCTATTTCAAAGACTAATTTCGGACATTGTGGATTTCGTGACTGAATACCTAACCGAGAAACATACTGCAAAAAATATAGGTTCTCTATAGAACCAAAAATGATTCTAATCTTGTCCCTGAGATGGAACCAGTTCTGTTTAAACAGTATTTATTTCAAATCAAATAAATTTACCAAGATTAGCATTCAATTTTAACAGAATATTGCATGAACTCAAGTAGATTCAGCAGTAAACTTGGAGCTTATTCAACGCAGTCGCCATACATTTTGAAACAAAGGAGATATGAACAGTTGGCATATCGAACCAGTTTTGGTTCTGTACAGAACAAAAACTGGTTCGATGTGCCAACTGCTCATATCTCCTTTGCTTAATAATGATTTGAGGCAACCTCGTATAAGCTCTAAACTTATGGCAGAAACCCCCTCAGTTTATGTTTAACTATGTTAATATTTAATGTTAATCTTTATAAATTTATTTGATTTGAAATAAATACTGTTTAAACAGAACTGGTTCCATCTCAGGGACAAGATTAGAACCAATTTTGGTTCTAAAGAGAACCTATATTTTTTGCAGTGTAGGTACGCATTCGTTACAACAGGCTGGGAACCTCATGCCATTGTCGGGCAAACCTGACATCCCAAAATGCGTGAAGGTAGTTACGGCTATATTTGCGTGGTATCCGTTTCGTTATTTGACGAATCGAAACCAGAACTCTACCATTGTCTGCACGTACCGACATTAGCGTCTCGAAACTTATATGGACATAAAACGCTATGGGACGGTATTTCAGCGAAAGAGGAATCGTAAATAAAAGTTCTTCTATTTCAACAATGCACGTAATTTTTAAAAAATCATTATTCCATTATTTGAACGAGTTTGTGCTGAATCTAATTATCCCCTTCAGAATTCAGAATTGTAGCATCGATTACCGAGACGTGAACATTTACATTTGAACAGACTAAATGACATCGAGTATTACACATGGCCTGAATTCATTATGACGATAGAGATGCTCGATTCTGTCTTGATCCGATCGAATTGGATTGCTACACTCGTCGATCTTCATGTTCAATGTTTTATCTGATGGTCAACCCCTCTCCGCACAGATGTTAATACAGAGGCGGTGGAACCAGGGCATGCCGGGAACACATGCCCCTCTATTTTTCCCACAGACATGTTGCGCGGTTACACAATGTCTTAAAATGGGCGCATGCAAACGCATCAATATATGGGAATTCCTGTTATACATTATTTGTAAATTAAAACAACATTTGGCCAACGAATCACACCATTGGTCGCTTCGGTCCGTTTCTTCTACTTCAACCATCTTCCAACCCGAAAGTTAGCCTTCTTGATTGGAAGGTGAGTGAATGAGAAGAAATGGACAGGACAGTGGCCACACCGCGACATACTCATCTAAACGAGAGACTATAGTGTGTCATGGTATATTTACCGATATACGATTTAACTTTTCTTCCATTGGGGCGAACCATGGTAGCCTTGAAAATTTGTGGCCCTCGACTTTTATCGAGCTTCAGCCGCCTTTATGTCAATATATCGAACTGTAAAGAACCAATTCTGTTCAGTAATGCAAACAGGCATTTAACCAATTCGATCATGTTTGGCAGAGCTCAATGAGCTCTGCCAAACAAGACTGATTTAGTTAAGTTCTTAGTTGAATTATGGAAGACTTTGGTAGGTAGAAACCCTTATATTTTGACGTGAATGTGCAAGGGTTAACCCCGAGAATGCCTTACGTGTCAGGCGTCTCATTGAGTAGTCGTAAGGTGATCGAAACGTGATCAAGAATTCTTTAAAAATTGATTTGTGTTCAGAGATATTTGAACACTTTTTAACTGGTAGAGTGCTGGAAGCCCATATTTGGGCTTTATTCTGAAGTGCAGGTGCCGCAACTTGATGCCTTCATATTCTGAGGATATGCTTCATATTAGCTTGGAATTAAAATTATTTAGTCTGCGAGGGTTTGCCTTGTTACAATTTATGGGAGAGTGCCAAGTGGCACTCTCCCAAAAATTGTAACAAGACAAAGAGACGTGAACAAATTTGGATGACCAAAAATAATTTAGCACTCTACCAGTTACGGAACTAACTTTATTTCACTTTCAAAAAATAAGTCACGCGCATCTATAATAATGACAGTTTGTAGGAAAGGAATGAAAAATTAGAACTCATCCAAAATTGCTTTTTGTTTTTATTTTCACCTAACTTTTTCAGCACAGGACTAATAAATGTCTGAATGTTCACAAAACATGTGGTAAAAGTTGCACAAGAAAATTCACAACAATAAATGAGCAACAAAAATACTATAAGTGCGCTGATCTGTCATATCAGAGGTCCCGGGGTCGTTCCTCGATCGGGAAAAATTCAGGAGGTGTCCGAGCACTCTCTGTCACCATCAGTTGTGGGGTTGATGCTGTCACAGCGTATCGTCCTATCGGGTGGGGACATAAAATGGCTGTCCTCTGTGCGCAGAGAGACACACTCCGTGCAGGCTCAAGATTTCTTCGTAGTATTCGAGAAGAGCGAGCCCACGGAAGTTGCCGCTACGAAGGTCATCCCACACACCTGCGCCATTGGGCCAAGGAGAGACGTTAATATAAGTTGTATAACTTGTTCGCCAATCCTTGTAAAACTAATAAGATTAAATAAAGAAAACCCTGAAAACATTCTAAAATTGGACTTATGTAAAACATTAGATAGTTCTGTATAACAATGTAGATGAGAGTCGGGGGTCCATTTTAAGAGGGAGCTGTTGGTTATGGCAATGTACTTCACCAGTTTAACCCAGGTCACATGTTTTGATCAGTCGACATGTAATCAGAGTTTAGAGTGGTTTGCCTGAAATATATAATGGATGGTTGATACTCACCCACATGGTTATACAATGTTTTTTTCACCAGTCCAATTGAAGAATGTTTTCAGATTTTTGTGACCCCATTATTGCAGTGTATCTTCTCGTGAAACGTTTACCATACACTTCTGGGAACATTTAGATATTGAAAAGTATGTCAGAAATCAAAAACACAATTCTTGGTGAGTTGTAATTTTTCATTTATCAGTATTGCTCATTTATAGTACAGTCGTCGTGGTCTGGTCATAATCCACGCGTGGGTAGTAATGTCCAGGTACGCGTTTACCAGGTAATAAAAATCATCAGCAGCAAAATATTAATTAACGCTTTTACGGCCACGCCCACTTTAGCCATATATGGAGGACCTCTATGTACGCCTGTATGCGAGGAAGTTTAATAAGATCTATGACATACTTGCAACTCAATCATCTGATTAATTGTTGGAAAGTGGTCTTTGAGGCCTTTCCAACAATTAATCGTATGGTAGATTTGATTTGCGCATACCAGAACGTACGGATAATCATCATAAAAAGGTGACAATAGTCGCTCTCGGCAGCTTAAGTGTTAACCCTTTACCCAACGTAACGGCCAAAACCGACCAGCGCTATTCTAAAAAATCGCCAATTAATTTTCATTATTTTTTTCATTTTTTGTCTCAAAAACATAGGTTATGACCCCTCGTTGGAACGAGCTCGTTCCAACGAGGGGTCATAACCTATGTTTTTGAGACAAAAAATGAAAAAAATTAGTTATTCGAGAATTATTTTTGCAAGTGTCGTCTGCTTTTCAGGTTAGGTAAAGGGTTAAGGAAGCACTGGGTTGTACGCGGTGTTTCATTAATTAATTTTTTGATGATTATTCTTAAGAATATCTACTGTTTGAAATCGAATATTATTTCGCACGTGGAAATATTACCCACCCGTGAAAAAGTGAGCAGTGTACCTCGGCCGTACTGTAATATCATTCTTTCACAATTATAAATGCCACGTGACTACTTACTTGAAAATAAAATATATTTAGTTCCTTAAAAAGTGTCTAGATATCTCTGAACACAAATCAAATTTCCAGCCATTTTTGGTCATGCTTTTATCACCTTAAGTTTGCGTGAGAGGATAGTAATAACACTGCTTGTTCCAATCATTGATTTTCCACGGTCCTCTAATGAGGAGGCCTACATCAACCTCAAAATATCTCATTCATTCTCCCTTTTAACCTCCCAGTAGGGCCCCACGAACCTCAAATTTCGGGTCTAATCGAATCTCGAATCGAATCGGGCACCAGATTTCGAATCGAATCGAATCTCGAATTGTATCTCACCGCTTTTTGAGTTGTGGATATTGTACCTTTTAACAACCGTAAATATTGTCAGTCTCCACTCAAGTCTTGTGTTCAACGGCGACTCTTGTAAATCCAGAAAAAGCGGAATATTCCAGAACGGAATCAATGTAATTTCGGAAGCGGAACCTACTCGAACTCTTCTTCTATCATCAGGTCTCCTGTACAGGACAATCCCCCCCCCCTCCGTGCAGAAGACGTGATAATAGCAGAAGAGTTCAAGATGAGGAACTTTGTATTATGATTTTAACAACATCTCGACGATTCGACAATTTTCGAATCGGCGCGACTGAACACAAATCGAATCAAATCACGGGGATTATTTCTATTCGAGTCGAATTTCGAAGGTTCTATCTCCCAGCATTCAGACACAAACTGTTTTATAATTGTTTCCAATCTCCCCAAATACAACATTGACCCTTTCCCTCATGCCCATCACCATCCACCTATCTCTCATGTTTTCATCCCATCCGTCCATTAGTTTCTCAAGGAGCGTCTTTCTACCACCTAGCACTAGAATCGTTCTTTTCATACAGTTGTAGACCAAATAAATTATCCGAAAATGTGTCATAAAGCTTCCATTGTCGAGAACACCTAAATGTCCAACCCAGAAGATCAAAGAAGATCGACGCATACGCACAAAAGAGGAGTTCAGGTGGTTGTGATTTCATTAATAGTTCTATGGTGTAATTCCGCAAAAAATATTGTCGGTGCCAGTACGTGGATCAAACGTTTTAAAACGAATGAAGAAAAGCGGCTCTCGAAGAGCATGTTCCAGCCTCAGAAACTCGAACGGCCCAGAACAAAAATAGAAAAGATGATGCTGGAGAACAAACGACTGAGTGCAACTATCCATGATATAACAACAGCAGTCCATGACGACAGCACAAAGAGACTGCTCATTTCGGGACAACGTTAAAACTATTCCATCATTTATCTCAGGTTTGATCTTTTTCACTTAACTCCCATCCCCAAACAAACAAAAAAATCTCTCCGCAAAAAAAAACACACAAAAGGCAAAGCAGTGCAATCGTTGATGAAAAAACTGTCCATAAAAATATTTTTATTTTTTAGTGTAATTTCAGAATATCCCGTACGATGTTTTGTTAAAACGAGCTCATAGAGCTTGTTCCATTTGAGAACCACACGCTGCAGAAACCAGTTGTATTCTTTTTAGGAGCTGTTTCATCAGCGTTTTTCACTGTTCGAACTGATAAACCAAAATGTGGCTTCCTCTCCTCTTATTTTTCTAGTTTTTGTAGGTAAGAAAGTGTTAAAGTGGCACTGTCAAAAGAATATAAATATCTCCGCTTTTTAATATTCATTGCCAGCACCGCCTTGAATACGCCCTTCATACAGAGGACCCAAACTTGTACGAGATAGTGCAATAAATGAGTGTAACTTGCAACGCAAACATCAATGTTTTGTGTCGACATATCAATTAATCATAAACTGTCAACGAAAGATAAACAAGGCACTCAATACAAAGTGCAATGCCAAGTTTTCCTGGCAACAAAAGTCTTATTCACGTCACGTAGTCCTATTTAATCTTTATGCAAAATTTTAAAATCCACCTCCCAATTCAACAAATGCAGTCTTAGTGCAGAACTGTTGTTAAACCGATCAGTTTAGACACATCCAACATTTGGAATGCAAGGTGTTGATTTATTAACACTTTTCACGATGTCTTAACCCTTTACCTGAAGTGAAAAGCAGACGACGCTTGCAAACAAAATTATCATAAGCTATATTTTTGAGACACAAAAAGAAAAAAAAATAAAATTGAAAGGCAGTTTTTGTGAATACCGCTGGACATTTTGGACCGTTACCTTGGGTAAAGGGTTAATACCACTTCAAACAATGATTCTATGTTATGTGAAATTTTTTTTCGGTAATGGGGTAGGACTGGCATTGTCGATAGACAGGGATGAAAAATGTCTGCAAATTTGCTGATTTCAGCGATTTTCCACACCCCAAAATGATGAAATGTAATTTCTATATATGCATGAAAAGCCAATTTTCATACGAATTCATAAAAATAGAATATTTCAACAAACACGTTTACTCTATGTTCTTTTATTTTTTAACCCTTTACCCAACGAACCGGCCATATCCGCCCGCGTAATATGCAAATTCAGTGGTTGAAAAATATTATTTTTCCAAAAATTTGAACAAACACATCTCATGTGGCCTCTCTTTGGAACGAGCTCCCCGAGCTCGTTCAAATGAGGGGTCACATGATAAGGCTTTGTTGAAATTTTTTGAAAAATTTAAAATAATGATATTTAAAATAATAAATTTTGATGTCGTCTGCGTTGGGTAAAGGGTTAATGAAACATAAATTTCAAAGATTTGTCCTAAAATGTGAGACGTTTAGCGAATTTAGAGGGATGGAGACCTCGCCCCTGTGTAGCAGTTGCTGCCTCCAGAATAGTTAACCGTTGCTCATTTGAATCAGTTTGTTTGTATGTTGGGGTTTAACGACACTTTCTTCAGCCAGAGTGACCACGCATCGGACAGTTTTACGCGCGGTGGAAGGCAGAGTGCTCGGGGAGAACCGCCGACAAGCAACTGATAGGCTGCGAAACTTACTAACTCTGCACAAGCAGAGGTAGAAGCAATTGAAGGCAAGTTCACTATAGACGTACAGTACCGCCTAGTACCCAGAACCACCACTCCCTTCTTTAACATAGGAAATCGGGATTAAGTGTCTTCCCCAAGGACGCAGTGCAGTCACCCCTTGTCAGGATCGAACCGCCGACCTTTCAAGTTCAAGTTCAATGCTCTAACCTTTGAGCTATACCGTGCTTCCATTTGATTACCTGGTCCAGTCGAGTGATAAATATACGTTATTATCTGTGTGTATCGCTCTCTGTGTGGGGCCAGTCCGTTGTGGACGGCCCACGCCTTCAATTATGACTTTCAAATAAAAATCAATTTGTCAATCAAATTTTAACTGCAATATGTAATGCTTGGTTCAACATCAACCGTCTGAAAGGCGTGGGCTTTCTTTGAAGTGACGATATCTTCCATTAATGGAATTTCAAATCTTTTTGTAAATAAAGTCACGTAAGCTGTTGTTACTGGAGTGAAAAATGTGATGTTCAAGGCTAATCAAACGTAAAACTGAAAGAAATTTAGTGTATCATCACCACTAGCTTTACCATTCACTGGCATGTGACTTTTTGATTTATGCACTGGTTACAGAAACGGCTGGAATAAATTGACGAAAAACGACAGGAATGGAAGATGTAACTACATTTTTATCCACGGTCTTATCAAGAAAGTGTTATCTTTACCTGGCAAGCTCTCTGTGAGAGCTTTCCAAGCATAGATATCACTTTTTACATCATCAACAGGGATAAAAACTATATTGGAATTTTTTTCTGATGGCTTGCAGTTTATTTCGACTAATGATATTATCTATCATGGGACGAATGGTGGACCAACGCATTATTTAATACGCAGATAAATAGTCAGAGATATAATCTGGACAGAATTTATTATCCGTATGACAGCCCAAACCTTTTCATACCATTTTGAACAAGATATTTGTTACCGTTATTCATTGTACCATATGCATACTATGCGAGAGGGATGCATGTCCTCAGAATTAACCGGAATCTGCATTGGTCGCTTTACCCCTAAACTCCTATCTTGAAAATATTGTAGATATTTTATAAAAATTCCATCGGGAAGACATTCTGTTATTAATAGACTGTGTGCCTTTTAATTGCAGACTTTCCCCTTTCAAGAAACACAAGAGTTTTTAGTGTAAGCATGCTAAACTTCTAATTTTTTTGGTTTAGGAAGAATTCGGTACATCAGATATTTCAAGACCCACTTAGACATTTCAGCCCAACAACACATACCAACACTCCTCGCATAAAACAGTTCCTGGCTGGAGTTCCAAATGTTCCTTCATGCGGATACTGACTACCGAACATTTACAATTTTCTTAAATATAATACTTATATTCCCAAAAGGCGGTCGAGCTGCCTCTCCTTGGACAGCAGCGTGATTGTGATTAATGGATTCTTCGATTTTCATAGAAGGGACGGGCAGCTTGGAAACTAAACACAGATCCATATTTGGGCTAATAGCTCCACTTAATTTGCGTCTCCGTGGGTTTCAGGGTGGTCACAGGTTGTACTGAAGCACATGTCGCGGGATGGTTAAAATGCCGATCGCCCGAGGCAGTGTTTAACAGTTTGCCTGGGCTATCTATATACCAAAATATACATTCATTTACAAATCTACATATCCATTTCTAATCTCTCTTGACAGAGACATCTGTACTGTCTCTAAAAGTCGGTCTTGGGTGCCGCGTCCATCCATATAACATAACTAGCGGTTCAACCCGTCCAAGGACAGGAAGTCTGCGAGATGGAAAATTGTATTGTTTTGTATCTCAAGAAAGAAAACCGAAGCTTGGATTTCTTGCTGGATGGAACGTCGGAGTCACGGAATCACAGACCTCTATTTATATAATAAATATAAACATAAATTTAATCCTGTCTCATTGGAATTGCTAAAGTATACTTATCGCGATAATCGGGACAGAAATGCAAGACTGTCTAACTGCATAGTCTAAGCATAAGAAAGAAAAGACATCTCACCCGTCCTTGTCAAGCTGCACTACATCCCAGTTAAAGACCACATAACATATAAACTAGCAATACTCACCTACCAGAGAAATTCGGCTGACTTCCCAGGCGACCTTAGCGAACTCCTCATACCATACAAGCCGCAGCGATCATTGCGATCCAGCGACGAAGGGCTTTTAACTCAGTTCGCGAGGAATTTGAAGACAGTAGGTGACAGGGCTTTCGGGATCAGCGCGCCCCGTGTGTGGAACTCGTTACCCAAAACCTTACGAAATGCACCATCTCTTGAAAGTTTCAAAAAGGGACTAAAAACCTACTTATACCAGAGGAACTTCTCAGGCTATCCCTTCGCTGACACACAAACTGGTTGACTTTATTGATTTTATCTATCTTATTTGTGATTTCTTTTGTAAAGCGCTTAGGGCTTTTATTAGGATAGGCGCTATATAAGTGATATATTATTATTAAAACAAATATTTAATATCGCCCCTTGAAAGCATGAACATGCAGCCTGCAATGCTTGGGCAGTGCAGTCGGCGTCATCATGCTCTCGGGGGGGGGGGGGAGGGGGGCATTATACCATGTATGCCAAGCCCTAACAGACAATGTTCCAATTTGAGATTTTGTTTGGAAGACCTGGTTTAAAAATCAACGAAACCTTTTCTCAACAAATATGGCTGCCAGGACATTGACGTTTAAACAAAATAAGTCTTAAGTCAAAATTATTTTCTTAATAAGACGCCAGATACACGGTTGAGATAACAGAAGATTTCCTTTTGAACGGCGTGAAAACCAAGTCTAACTTCACAAATGGACTGACAAACGTAAACACATCAGCATTGGACTGGTCGTAATCCAGGCGTGAGCAGTGATATCCACGCATGCGTTTACCAGGTAATAAAAATCAGCAGCAGCAAATTTTAATTAATGAAGCACCGGGTTGTTCCCGGTGCTTCATTAATTAAATTTTTGATGATTATTCCTATAATTAGTGCTTGGAATCTAACATTATTGCGTCCATGGAAACCTTTGAAAGTGACCACACCACGGCGGCCGCACTGTAGGACTCGATGAATAAATAACAACGACCACATCACTACCGTTGTTTTGTCCTTTTGGTGAACATAATGAGGTATTGCTACTCGTGGTGTAAACGAGGGTGTGGTACATGTTTTATGAACTGATAAATAGAGATTATTACCATTATGTGGATGTACAAAGTATGTATCCGAGTCGAGCTCCGGGTTCTATGGGCAGATCACGACGAGTCGAAGATCAACGTTAGAACCCAGAGCGAGACTCGGATACATATTTTGTACATCCACATAATGGTAATAATCATTTTATCTTATAATATATTGGGGATAAGTCAAGAATGTACACGAATATATAATGAACTATTTATTCGTACGGATGAACAAAAAGAAAAAAAATGGAACGTGCTTGTATCCGACCCCCTGATACAAACATCTGTATCAGTGGGTCGGATACACGACAGTTGCGGAGTTAATACAGACAAAATATATGTAGATTGTAAGATAAAGCACGATAATCAGGAACACTTACGTAATTTACTCTCGTGTCGCCGTGATACGGAACTTCACAGACAAGAATTCACTTTGAAAAAATACTTTGTCAACAAATCTCAATTATCAACGTATTAGGCACTCAAACATCAATGGAAGGTCGAGATTATGTCTCAGAATAAATATTTTGTTTTATCTTCCTGGTTACATGTACCCTGACATTACTTTGGTACATATTGAGGGAATACTGAAATACTGTGGAGAGGATGCTCCACCCGACAGATTTACTTGGTACACCAAGCTACTATGGGTATATTCTATATTTATGTAATAGATGTAATATCTGCACAACACAATTTCAGCTCACAGACCACCGGATTTCTCTCTGTGGTTCTTGAGCTGGTGCTGTTTGTGCATTGTCTCAAAAACGGTTATTAACCCCTGGGTGGACAAACCAATTGGTATTTAATAGTAACCCGCCCTTCCCAAAATTACAGCCAATTGTGATTAATTGAAGGTAACATGGGCTGGGGTTTGCGGCTCTGAGCTTAAGATCAACCGAGACGCCCTGGTTGCTCAGAGCCGCAAACCTCAGAACATGTTACCGTCATTTCTTCACAATGACGTATATGTTCCAGTATGGTCCTACCCATAACTCAAAAAAAATTTAGTAAATGAACTTTTCGTGTAACCCGCGACGTCACTGGGAAACAAAAAATCAATAACTTGGATAAAGGTCGAGGTTACTCTATCTCAGTTCAGATCATGAACATATAAGTGGGTTGTGAGTATGCATTCATAGAATGATCACAAACCTCGCAAAATACGATTTTATAGGCAGTATGCACTTTGAATCTCAAACCATTGTTACCATTCTTTCAAATATTTCTCGCGATGACATCAGACGGTAGCATGTGCCACTAGAACCGAAAACATAGAAAAACTAAACGAGCTCTCGTCCAATCAGAGGGCGAGACTTTTAGTCTTATTTGAACATGTACGTTTTGCTGTTCCTTTGGAATACGGTGCCCAATGGAATCAGCTGCGGAATAAGAAAATTGCGTCCACTTTCATTCCATTTTACATTAATGCGACGTCATTGTGGGAGCACGGTGGCACACTGTTCTAACTCGTATGGCACAACGAACATTCACCTGCCTTCAAACGATGCTAATCCTTCTCGTGCCGAGTTATTAAGTTGGAGTGACCGACAGTCACTCGTAGTTGCTTGTTGATTCTCTCGGGGAACACCAGCTTCTTTCACATGTAAAACTGCTAGACACGATATAACCATGGCTGATAAACACCGATAAAAAAAAAACAACAAGCAATGAGACCATGACATTATTCCATGAAAAGCATATCGGAAGCGCTTTTCGAAGAAAAATAAGTAGGTGTGTGTGTGGGGGGGAATCTTATTTTTCGTGGACAGAGGGGGTCATTGTTTTTAGTCGCACCATCTTTAAAGTACGAAAATAAACCAGGTGGTGGAAGAAAGTACTGTAACGGAAGAAAATTCTTGTAGAAAGCGAACGTTTGCTGTCCATTTGCAGACAACACAATAAACATCAAATGTGTGAGGACAACAGTTATAATACTACAATCTTATTTGTATTACAATCCCTCCCCACAAATACAAAATTTACATTCGCCCATTTTTCTGTGGACAGTAGTGTTTGTTTAGGGTGATGCCATTCAGATATGTCGGATTGAAAATGTTAATTTTGAAGCCCGACTGGTATGGGGACAATCTACTTAGTAACAATAACAAGGGGGTGGGGGTGGGGGGGATAATTTCTTTCTGTAATTATATTTATGTTTTTCTATTGTTTCCTCTGTGAGCATCAGTTAATTTTGAAACCAGATTGATTTGAAGACAATCATCACAATAATAATTACACAGGGAGATAATTTCTTTTCTTTTTATAATTACATTTAGGTTTTTTCCCTCTTTACGCTGTTTGTGCACATTAGCCACGAAGATATATATATATTTTATGGTCTCCAGCATTGTAGATGGCGCCTCGATGCACCCACAGAAAGATATATTTACAGACATAACCGTGTCGGATCAGTCGCTAAAGATTGTAATCATTGAGAAGATAATTCGAGAAAATGCTCGAAGTGTGTATTGCATTATTTTCGACGCACAGCCATTTTGTTTTCCAAATTTATCAAAGAACTAGCAGGTGACAGGGAGAGGCAACCGGGAGAGATGTAACAAAGTAGTCAGTCGCGAGAGTTGTTCTGCTTGTTCATACACGATGGATGGCGATCACTACTAGTCTGCGGTCTAGATGGGTGTGTGCTATATGCAAGCTATCGAAAGATTAATAGCCACCTATCGCTGTGATATAGTTGAGTTGGCCAAAAACACGAAATAATTTCAACATGCAGCGGCGAGTGTATTTACTGCCCTAGAACGAGATTTCGTAAAGCCCTTCGCACACTAAATGCGACGCGAGCGGTCTGGGAGTAACAAACAACAGCGTTTCATACCATTTTGCAATTGGTGCCTCTAATACCAGCCTCACCGTACAATAAACACAAATACCAACAACTGGGAGACCAAAGTACAGACTGAAATATATAATCACTGAATATAATTTTGACGCAACGAACAGTTGCGTCAAAATTAAATTCAGTGATTATATACCCCACGTTTGTCATTTTACTACACGCAAGTGATTATTGTCTTTGTTCTTTAGCAAATCAACAATCAGAGCCAAAACACTTTGTGAAAATTGGAAAATGAGAGAAAAAATAGTTTACTATTATTGGTTGGTCTATTCAACGTTACCCGACACAATTCAGACATTGAGAAATATGCTAGATACTCCACGCGTTGAATCCGACCCAAGTGTGGTAAAACGTCATGAAAGGATACATCTGATTGATCGTTACGCATCTGAATGTCGTTATGACGCGAATGAAATGCTTCTACACTAAACAGTGTGAAGCGAGAAAGTAAACAGACCGCCGAAGGTGATATTATTCTTTAACAATATCAGCGTCATTCACTTAATTGAAGTTTACTCGTTTGACAGTTTTACGGGTGGAGGAAGCCGGAGTACCCGGAGAGAACCACCGAGCAACGACGAGCAGATGCCATCTCCCCAACATCGTAACTCGGCACTGCAGCACAGGCAGGGTTAGATTGGTTGGATACATGCGCACCATCGACGTGCAGCACGCCTTAGTACACGGCGTCATCGTGCCCCCATGTGGACAGTCGGGGTTAAGTGTCTTGCACAAGGACACAACGCGGGATTCCGAATCGATCGCTCAGACCCATCCGAGGACTAACCGGGCTCGATGTTGCTTAACTTCGGTGATCTGACGAGAACCGGTTACCGCAACGCCACCGCGCCCCGTCGTTCTATTTTGCCCGTAAAGTATTTTGTATTACGTCAATAGACAATATTTCAGTTATCGTGCAGATATAATGGGGAAATAAATATTAGCACAGAAAATTTACTCAGCAAAAAGTGACTAGCACACGAGATCGCTATGGTATGATAAGGTGTATAAAATAATATTTATTCACGAAACCACTTTATAAAAAGTACCGCTGCTGAGGTTTTTATTGTGTGTTGCCGTGTTTCGTCAATTAAAATTTATTTAATAAACAATTTCTAATTCACTGACATTCTGAGCTTTTCCATTGAGGTGTTTTATGGACCCGGCACCAGAAAGGCGCGGTAATCTCCACAGTCACGAATTGACCCTTTGAGCATAATACGCATTTAGCATGGCACATCGAACAATGGACGGGCAGACAATATGTTACTGAATTATGCTGGAGTGGGAATCAGTAACGCGAGAAGGACATATCTTACCTAGTGACCAAATGGTTAGGGAACTGTGAACACCGTTAATAGTTTAGTTATAACTGTCCCGTTACCAGTTAACCACCCGTTTTTCTGGAATATGTATGATTTGTTTATTTATTGCTGGTATTTAACTCTTTGGCCATTGTCAGTTCAATGGCAGCAATTGGAAGAGTCAGTTTCATTATTTGAGGGTGGAGCAACTAATATTTTCAAAGTGCAGCCTTGGGGGCTGCACTTTGAAAATATTGATTGGTCTACCCCACACTTTCACTTAGCAGCCAGCCTGCTGCTTATGACGTATAATGTTGCTGAATAGGAAAAGCGGCCTCTTGGGTTCAAAGGGTTAAGCCTATAGACCGTTTGGGCTGCGGGATTAAATTATTTATGATCGCCATTAGCATTTTTGGTTCTCTGACTGTTCCACCTGCGGCAACCGCGTTGTGTCCTTGGGCAAGACACTTCATCTCCACTGCCCGCGTGGGGGGCACGGTGGCGTTGTGTACTAAGCGCACTGCACGTCGATGGTGCACTTGTATTCAATCACTGTTAACTCTGCTTGTGTGGAGTTCGTATGTTGGGGAGCTGACAGTTGCTCGGTGGTTCTCTCCGGGTACTCCGGCTTCCTCCACCCGTAAAACTGTCGCGGTCATGATTAGCCATTGTGCATAAATCTGTGACCTTAAACACCAATAAATAAATAAATAAATAAATGAATAAATAAATAAATAAATAAATAAATAAATAAATAATTCTCTGACTGTTCACTGACCCACAAGCCTTGGGGCTTGCACGTTGAAATTATTGAGTGGTCTACCCCACACATTCACTTAGCAGCCATACGACGTAATGAAATGATGACATATAATATTCCTAGGCGTCCTCTCGTGTTCAAAGGATTAAGGTTATATATATCTGTACAATGGTTAATCGTGCCGCAACATAGAAAAAAGTCAAGTCCAGTCAATCGTTTATACCCATGTTGCACATTTTTGAGGACTTAAACCCGGGCACTGGTGACCGGGCATATTTTACCAATAAAACAGAGGTTGTTTGCTGCAGTGAACAAATATTTTTTCACTTCCCGGTGTTCTCACGAGGAGAGACTATATGTATAGGCCATGATGGTGAACGGCGACAAAGTAGTCAGGACCAACATGGAAATATTTGATGCTATATACCTATCAATTAATTCTTTAACGATTATTGACCAACCAACACTGGATTTGTGCCAGATTACCCGAGATGTTGAGGCAGATCGAGTCCACCCAGTCCGGAATGGAGATAAGGACATGCTGTAGCAACAACTACAACTAAAAGGTTTATTTTCTTCCGAGTAAGATACATCCATTTATATGCGTATTATTGCACCGGTGTGGTGAAAGGTCGCCTGCACAGGTCAAGTTAAAACTATTTACAGTGCAGTTAAAATCACGGGATTTGTCTGTGGTGTATTGATAGTCTGGAGCTGACTCTTGAGGCTGCCAAGAGATGGTGCAGTAACGGGTCCAGACAGTAATGACTTCGACAACCTAATACCGTCTAGGAAGAAAGACTTTTAGTACGTGATCGTTCAAGGTGGCGTTGTTCCCTCTTAGTGATACGGTCGATATCGGGATATATGGTGGAGCGTCGACCAACTATAGTGCACGACACGGTACATCATTCATGTTAGCTTTAGCTTTCGTTCAAAATAGATTTCCCTTTTTTCTCTTCTCCCAGTGGACACAATATCTAACTCGAGGGCAGGTATATAATAAAACAATCGTCTGTATGCGGTGAAATTTTCTGGTTTACTGTGTCGCATCTCGTTGAGGACTTTCACCAAGCAGTGTCGCACTCGTCGACTACGCCGACGATTGTGATAATGCTTGGCTAAAAATTCTCAGCTGGATACGATACAGCAGACCAGAAAACTTCATTGGACTGACAACTTCTATGTTTTAGTGGATTCAGATAATGCGAAAATCTCAGAACGATCCTCATACAAATCGTACATAGAATGCTCGGCCCTGAATTTGAGAATATCAATTTTGCAAGTCTCGCACAAAAAACTCGGCCCTGGTGATTTGTGAAGTTACAATATGTCTATTTTCCATTGTTTGAATTAATAATACAAAAGATTCTCAGACTTCTATCCTAAGACAGTGATTAAATGGTAGCGACACCAGTAACAGAAAAAAAAGATTTTTTAAAGCTGTTCCGGTACAGGTTAATTGATTGTTTTAACAATAAATTTCTTTACTAAATAGTTTTAGCACCATGTGGTAATCGGGTTAAAAATATCAACAATGATGACATGATTTAATACACATGCTTTTGATGGGTAAGTTTCTGACCAACTGTATAGATGAGATAATGGTTACAAATACAAAGACTGTGAGAAGAGAAAAACTACTTGAGATTCAATAGACATTGTGGCCGCTCTGATCCCTTCCATCGCTAGTTTCTGTGTGGGTGTTTTATACAAGGTAAGGCTTGTACATCATAATCCTCAGCCAAAATGGTGATGTGTCTGACCGGGGTAAGCTTTCGCACAATATAGTTTATTGCCAATAATTCAAGGAAATTATCATCTGTGCGATCTTATGTAATTACGCATGACATTGGGCGATATAATTGAAGACCCACACGTCGTAGTTTAGTCAAACACGAAAACCAAAGATTGAAATACCTTTGTAATGTTAGTGGTACTTTGTTATATTTATTTATTTATTGGTGTTTAAGGTTACATACTTTTGCACAGCGGCTAATTGGGACCGTGACAGTTTTAAGGGTGGAGGAAGCCGGAGTACCCAGAGAGAACCACCGAACATAGGCGAGCAACTGTCAGCTCCTCAACATTTTAACTCTGTTCAAGCTCCGCACAAGCAGGGTTACAGCGGCTGAAGACATGTGCACCAGCGACGTGCAGAACGCCTTAGTACACGGCGTCATCGTGCCCCCATGTAGGCAACCGGGGTAAAGTGCTTGCCCAAGGATACAACGCGGGTCGTCCGGGAAATGGATCGAACTCGGGGCCTCCAGCATAAAAGTCCAACAGTCTACCACTGAGCCACCGCGCTCCCCGGTACTTAGTTAACACAACAGGTCGAACACTTTGATTAAATTATGATGGTTTGGAGCTCCACTGAGTCGGCAAGTGCCTGGAGTAATTGCACAAATTCTGTGCGATATGTAATATGCATGAACTACTTACAAATTGGCTCTAACAGTCGATAACCACTTATCTCTATACAACTGGATTGCTGGAACACTAGCAAAAACGTCGCAATCTAATCTTAAGATGGCGCCAAGTCAATTAACGCGGTAAGTCCTCCCCTCTATGACGCAGTGGCGGATACAGGAATGTTCAAAGGGGGGGGGGGGGGCGAATCGTGCAGATGCCGAAGGTATCTGTCGCGAGTGCCGAAGGCACGAGTTTTTGTAGGGGTGTCTGGGGGGTTCTCCCCCCAGAAATTTTTTGGAAATGAGCGACCAAATGGGGCATTCTGGTGGCTTCTGGGGTGGAAATCCTCTTGAATTTTTGAACGGCTAATTAACACTTTTTAAACAGCACGTTTCAGAATTTCAAATTCTGTCATACGTTCAAGACAGAATTAGAAAATTTGAAATAGGCTCTTCAGATCCGTTTACCATAATATTGTATTTTGGACACACTGTTTACAGTCATAACCGACTTAACCTCAGGAGAACATTGCGATCTGCCAGCGTTTGAAAGTTTTCAGCAGTCAGCCCTCTAGGCTCAGGTACCCCATGACTATGCCAATTAAGATCCTGACCCATAATTGGCATAGCCATGGGGTACCTGGGGCTAGGGGCATGTAACACCTCAAAATCATGCTGTGTCGGTGACGCTATGAATGAAGGCGACCAGTAGATATATTTTGCATAATTTCAACGGTATATTTGTTTTCCATAGCGAATGGTGATGGAGGAAATAAATGTCGTTGTATGTTTTTACTTCAATTCATGTATTGTCCCCAAATGAAAATCCTGGCTACGCCCTACATGCGAGACAAACACGAGCTAAAGGGGGGGGGGGAGGCAACCGCCCCACCGCCCCCCACTGTATCCGCCATTGCTATGACGTGTGATGACGTGAAAGCTGTTACACTGTGACCGTAGTCACAGTGTAACAGCTTTCACATCATCAAACGTCACGGTGTTTACCCATCACGACAACTACTTACACGTAATCAACTTTTCAATCTCGGCACTTGTTTTTTTGCCAATAATATCTAAACTATGTTGGAACTATTCAATTTGTATTTGAAGCGTAAGCGTACAAATCGCCAGGACGGCAACATATTCATTTTTTACGAACGTAAAAGTATATTCATAAAAATTGTGATTGGCGATTACGAGGCATAGAAAAAATTCCAAAATTTCTTTTTGTTGCTCGTTGTTTATTTATAGCAACAACTGCCATCAGAAGGATGGGGGTGGGTGAGACCTTTTCTACATGCGTCCAATGAGCGTTCCAGAAATAAAGGATAAGGAATAAGAATTTTGGTCATACTCTATTTATGAGCAAAAAAAAATTGTTTTCGTTTTGCTCTGGCTCGTCAAACCAGGAAATTCGTATACGAGTTTCATAAATACCAAAAGACGAATTTCGTATTCTATTTATCACATGACATCTCAGTTACCAAAAATACATCTTTTAGATAGAAACGACGGGTTAAAGAATGGAATTTCTCCTTGAACATCATGCATTTGACTGTTACGCGTTACAGCTGCACGCAGTCATACGTCATAACCGCGACAAAATATAGTTCCAAAATTCGGCATTATAAATACTAATTTTCAAGTATTCCTTATCATTGGGATTTCAGTGAATGTTTATAATATATAAAATCGGGTGTCGTGGCTTTGTTGATGTTTGGAAATAGTTCTTTTAATTTTACACAGATCTTTTCGGTGATAACCAATCAGAAAGCGTTTTTTGAAACTGACCAATCAACTGAAGGTGTTATGAAGCACTATTTAATATTTATTGTCAATATGAAACGGTAAAAACCGAGAAAACGGAGAAGTCATATGATAAATCCGATTATCTATACATCAGTGTCGATACCTTACAATGAGTCGAAAAATTAGTCAATTCGACTGTGGATTATTTCGTATACACATTCACAACCTGTCATCGTCCCCGCACAAGACATTAACATAAAAAAGATGTGTACGCTCCATTTCTATTATCGAAACTTCAGTTTCGGTCGCGTTGTCTCTCCATCGATTTTGAGCTTCTCCGTCACTCGGACATATTTTCAAACCACACCGAAATAACTAAAACTTAATTTCTACCATTTTTGTTGCGATGACACGTGTTAGTTTAGCTTCTTTAATCTCCAACCTATGTTTATAATACAATTGAGTAGGGGACTGTGTGCACGACGACCTTTGACCGACACGCTCTAGTCAAAATATGTGTAAAGCACAGTGCTCAAAATAACTTTTTTCTTTGCGTAGCAAAATGCTACACATTTCCAAAAAATGAATAGCATTTTGTAAAAATTACATAGCTATTTTTCTATACCAGAGTTGCGTTATGCTGTTTTGTATTGAATTCTTCTAAGTAGATAGAATAGTTTCCATCCATTTCTGGGCATTTCCAAATGATCTGCAACACATGAAACATTTACTATGTTTTTTTTTAACTGAACTGCCTTTAAGGGTTGCATGGACTTGTATATTTTCAAATGGCGTCTTGGTTGTTTAATAGAGTTCTCAAAATAGAAGTTGGGATTTTTAATTTGATGGGCTTGAAGTTATTTTTAATGGACATTTTGTGCAAAATGTTGTAAAAACAGGAAGAATTTAAACCAATAGAATTCATCTTACATATGAAGTCGCTAATGATGCTTGACGGAGAGTTAATCTGAGTTATGCCTGGAATCTTCCACAATCAGAAGCAAAGCATCAGTGAACTAGTTTTCAAATTTGTTTGCAAATTTTCATTTACATTTTGCGATACAAGATAATCAACTGCAGCCTAATAGGCTGCAGTTGATTATCTTGTATCGCAAAATGCTATACATAATTGAACATTGTGTAGCTTTTTGCAAGTTTTGCATAGCAAAAAGCGACGCGACACCGCTTATTTTGAGCCCTGGTAAAGCAGTACTCGTTTCGAATAGTAGTCACGAAGGGAAAGCAAAATTATGTAACGTCTGACATCATTGATATTGTACTATTTAGTATTTATAGTTTACTCATCTTCCGCCAGTTTAATCACATCCCGAACGCTCGTATTCATACGCAACGCTTTTTGAAAACAAAATAGCATTAACATGTGCGTTTTCCTTGGAAATACACAGATAAACGTTGAACAATCGCTACTGTGTCGATCGATGGTGTAAGATAAAATACAACACCGACGTCGCCAGTTTTGATGTGCAAGTTACCTGAACTCGTTTAAACCTTACCAAATATGAACTGCACGCGACAAAAAATAGCATATGACACCTCACTGGAACGGGCGTTGAGCGCTTTCCAACGAAGGGTCGCAACCTATGTTTTTGAGGTAAAAATGATAAAGTTATAGATTGGAATGGAGATGTTTGTGAATAGTGCTAGCTGGTTATTACTGTTATGTTCGATGGAGGGATGAAGAAGGATATGCCATTCGCGGAATCTCTAACTTCCAACTGGTTGAGACAACTGATATCCCAGGATCAGTGGCGGCGCCACAGGGGGTCCGTGGGGGGGGGGGGGGGGGGGTCGGGGTGGGCTCCACCCCCACTTTTCCCTCGCCCCTCAAGATCAAACTTCAAATTACTATCTCTCGTGGTTGTTCCACCCAATATCACACCCGCAAACGGCACACAACAATACACATCATGTCAGGTGTTGTAGAAACGCTTAGATATCGCTCCCAGGGCGTCCAAATATGGAAATATTTCCTGGGAACATCCCCCAGACATCCCCCACCACACACACACACAAACGGGAGGGGAACACCCCCTCCCTAGTTCAGCGATCAGAACGTAGGGGCTACCTCGTTAAGGGGGTAGCCACTACGTTCAGATCGCTGAACTACCTTATTCCCTATCCTAATACAGCTCAGGCCTGCGGCGTTCGGGAGATGCCTTCGGCATCTCGACCTTAGACCCCGACATATCTTACTTAGCCCCCCCCCCCCCCCCCACCAAAATTGAAATCTTGGCGCCGCCACTGCCCAGGATACATTACGCTCATTCCATATCAGAAATGTTATCCTTACCTTGATACTCGTAAGAGGGCGCGAATCTTTTTCAAACATTTTGCTCACTTAAAAGAAGCTAGTTAGTTACTCGTGCAGCTGGTTTACTCAGTGTTACACTGGTTGTCATAAAGCGTAACTATAAGGACACATTCATATGTCACGTATTAAGATTTCACAACGTGCGAGGAAATGCTCCAAATATCTTTCATAAATCGTACATTGGTTGTAAAAATGCAGACAATATTTTCAAATTTTATTAAGAAAGCTACTTGACCTTTCCCAGTAAATTCCCACTAACCGTTATAATAAGAACTAAATGTGTTGTGAGGTACACGTTCTATCCACTTTAGTGCAATAATGTGTTCAACACGATTTATTAATGGTGTATATCTCGCTGTATTTACAGACAGGTGTTTCAAGTGACGTGCTAAAATTTACACCATCGGGGTACAATACAGATTGTTTTAGTGAGCACACATTGTCGTCACGCCGTAAATTATCATCTTATCGAATTTTTATGAAAGTTTTGTCTATACCCCACATACATTCATTCATTCCAATCCATATGTTTCCATTTACATTTCGTGCACCACATTGGGAAACGGATATTGTTGGCTCTGTAATAATGGGTGGATCAGACGCCATATACTGGCTGAAAAAATGGGACTTCCAATACACAAACTGAATGTAACCCTTCGAATGGCTCGAAATGTCCAGACTCGAAAGACATGACAACTGAGTTTTTTATTCAGGCCATTCAAGACGTCCATCACCTTCCTCGTGACCAAAATGTAACATAAACGCATACAAAAAAATGCTGGGCCAAAAATATGAGGTTAAAGGAATCTCTGACAGGGGTTTATGAATTCCCTTGCCAGTAGCAAAAGCAGGCGCGGAGCTAGGGAACTATAATAGGGAGTGCACTAACCACTTGGGGAGGGGGGTGGGGTGATATTTGGAAGGCCGTTGTGAGAGTCGGAGTAGAGGCGTCCTTATTCTCAACTAGGACCCTTCAGTTGTTACCCGCGCCTCCCACTTCCTTTGACAACTTTGCAAAATACAGTGCTCTAAGAATCTGGGTCATTAATAATAATAACAATAATAAATAGAGTTTAGAGCCATGAATCCACAAAATTGCACTCTCAGGCTTTACAATGCTCTGCTGCTATATTGTAAATGTATTATAGAGTTGATACAAAGTTAACGGACACCGAAAGTGCGGGCGAAAAGGTGGGTTTTCAGTGCCTTTTTGAAGCTTCCAAGCGTCCGGGGTGCCCTTAAGTGATTGGGCAGCCTATTCCAACGAGTGGGGCTAGCCACGGAAAACGCCCGATCGACTGTCGTTACAGGGACGCCTGATTTGGATATCAGGGAGACCGAAGCTGTTGAAGGGAGAAGTTGAGATGGTACATATCGTTGCAACAAACTGCCCAGATAATTAGGAGCCAGACCCTTCACACTTTAAGGGACCAAGGCCTGCTCAGACCCGCCAACCCCCCCCCCCCCCTATTATGACTACGCGATTGAGCTAATAGACACCGCAAGTAGCCACCGATAGATTAACCCTTTACCTAACGTAACGGCCAAAACCGGCCAGCGCTATTCTCAAAAATCGCCAATTAATTTTCAAAATATTTTCATTTTTTGTCTCAAAAACATAGGTTATGACCCCTCGTTGGAACGAGCTCGACGAGCTCGTTCCAACGAGGGGTCATAACCTATGTTTTTGAGACAAAAAATGAAAAAAATTAGTTATTCAAGAATTTTTTTTGCAAGTGTCGTCTGCTTTTCATGTTAGGTAAAGGGTTAAGAGATCCGGACAGCACGAAGGGAGAATTTACCACAGAACCAAACTTTCTAAATCAAAGTCTATTTGGGTTCTTCTTCAGGAATTCCCTCACAGAAAGAGGGTCATAGAAACTGTCATGTACAATATTTTCAATCACAATACATACTACAGTCTAAAATGATCGATGACATTATCGTAACATAAACAATGTATACACATTTATATCAAACACAACAGTGGTATTTGTGAAAGGTGGTGGTATATTTTCATTTGTTGTTCGGATACCACTGAAGGTTTACTCAAGAGTGACCCTATCTTTCAATATTGAAAAAAAAAACACTCATTCTTTCATAACTATGTTATTTTTCCTGTAATAATATTTCACATGGTCGCCTTATTGTACAACGTCACTAATTCCGTTCCTACGTGAAAACACTGGCATGTTTTAGTAAATAAATATTGTAACTTGAACGTACGAGGTCATCAAACAAGACATGTTGGGGGTAAATAGACAATTTTAATAGCTACTTTATTTATTTTGTGAATTCAAGTAAAAACAGAAAATGTACTCTGCCATTGTCCTTTGAAAATACTAAGGGGATGTCGGGATGTCAATGACGAGAATTTTTAATTTATCGTTTTTAACCTACACACTCAAGTGTGAAATTTGGTGTTCCACAGTATGGAGAAACAGAGGTGCACAGATATTCCACAGACAAAGAGATGCAATTTCTCAATTCACTTGTTGAATTTTTAAGGTATCACGGAACTAAATATTTTCCCATAAGCGACCATTATAACGTTCAGGCAAAAAAAAAAAAAAAAAAATATGATCGCATCACTTTAATTTTGGCATTCAAATATCTTTGTCAAGTATAGCCCTTCAGACAACTTTTTTTTGACCCCAAAACAGGTGGTCATGCAATAATAAGAGAGAAAAATTGACAGCAAAGGAAGTACCGGTCACGTGCACATATTTTTCAGGGAACTCCCTACAAAAACACACCAAATGTAAATTGTATTTTGTAGGTCCAAAAGTCATCAAATCGCCATCTTTTTTATCTGGAATATTCATCAATAATGCAAGATGTCAGTAGAATGCTTCAAACGTTTATTGAAACTATTTATTTTCCCAAGGCTGTTTATTTTTAGAGATTGTATCACTTGCGAGTCCAACATTTCAAGGCGGGTATTTCTAATTCAAATATTTAGTTCAGTGATACCTTAAACGAATCGGACACAGTTATGGCCTGGAACCAGTCTTGGCTTAAACAGTCCATCGCCTATTTTTAGATTCAATCAGCTTGGATATTGACTCTAAAAATAGCATACACTCTAAAATCAGTTGGGTTAAAATCAACCGAAATCAACTGGGTTGAGTGAATATGAACCCAACTGGGTTCATATTCACTCAATCCAGTTGATTAGGGTTGATTTTTAAACCCACTGACTTTAGAATGTAATCATTCATCTTCGTTGAATCAACGCAAGAAATGTTTCTCAATGAAGATTTGATTTGACCTAATCTTTGCTCACATTACCAATATCGTTGTACATATGTGCCTACCAATGAATTAGGAATGAACATTCACCCAGCCTCAGTTTATGATTATGCGCGTAGATTCATTAATCGTGTTTATATCTCGATGCTTTCAAGGCGTATTCAATTCTTTGTTATTGGAATATCTATAACCGGAGCTTGAAAAAACACCCGTATATCACTGTAAATAAATAATAGGGCATCACATTAAATCAACGGTAGCCTGTGCGCAAACTCAATGAAAAGTGGGGAAACAAACAGTCCATAATAGTGTCGAATTCCTTCCAGAATTATATTGGTAGTCGGAGAGTTTAATACAGAGATTCTACTCAATGACAATACTACTGGAAATTAAAATTCTTCTGTATTTTTTTTCTTCACAACAAGCAATTATTTTCTGCAGAGTATATATAAATGTCGAAACGAATTACAGATTCTGTAATGAGGGTAGGAACACTCCACGCAATCGAGAACTAAAGAAGGAAGGAAGGTTTTCTGAGCTGCAACCAACCACAAAGTTATTCAAATTCTTCAATGTGTACAAAAGTTGAGGTCGCTGTTTTTGGTAACATTACCTACCTCAATAAAACTAACTGATGTATTATGTATAACAACACCAAGCGCATTCGTAAATCGGCTGCAGGCGATTTGATATTTTTTTCCAGAGTAGAATGAAAACTTGCAAATTGCTATACAAACGCATTCGCTAAACAAAGACGATTTAGTTTTGGTAGGCAATATACCGACAGATATTCTTAACCCTTTACCCAACATAACGGCCAAACAGGCCAGCGTTATTCTCAAAAATCGCCAATTAATTTTCATTATTTTTTTCATTTTTTGTCTCAAAAACATAGGTTATGACCCCTCGTTGGAACGAGCTCGTCGAGCTCGTTCCAATGAGGGGTCATAACCTATGTTTTTGAGACAAAAAATGAAAAAAATTAGTTATTCAAGAATTTTTTTTGCAAGTGTCGTCTGCTTTTCATGTTAGGTAAAGGGTTAATGGCGGATTATCTGTGAACTAGTTGCTTCTGATTAACTAAGTATAAAAAAGTTAAGTGTTCCTTTTGTTACTTTTAATAATAGAAAACAAAAGACAGCTCTGTGGGCTTCTGTTGGTTTCTTTTATCAAATGTAACAAAAGCAAACTTGACTTTATTTTCAACTATCTACTAATATCATAGGGGTTTTCTCAACAATTACTTGCTCCTTAAGTGTACCTCACTTGCTCGTCTAATGATTTCAAGGTAACTTTATCAAATATTTATTTATTGGTGTTTAAAGTCACATATGTCTGCACAATGGATAGTCGTGACCACAACATGGGGATAAAGTCAAGTTCAGTAAATAGTTTGTACCCATGTTGTCCATTTTAGAGGACATCCTCCGCAAGCATTGGTGAATGGGTCCTATTTTACCAATAAAGCAGTGCTCGTTTACCACTGTCAACAAGCACGGATTCGGTTCCTGGGGCTGTAACTTTATCAAAAGTTGATTTTCATGACAATATAAGTCAGAGACAAAAAAAAAACCCGGAACTTGTCTACTGCACGAAACAAGCGGTTCATTCCCACTAGACCAACTCCCACGAGGCCAATTCCCAAAAGACAAATTCCCCGCAGACCAGCTGTGATGTGTTCTACTTTTAAAATAATTCTATATCAATAATTTGATATATTTATAAATATTTGATATTCAAGCCTGAAAATAAGCAGTCTGTCATTTGCAGAATGAAGTCCCCAGAGGGTGAATTTGCTGATGCTATCCCATACAGTGGGCCAGTTTATCCTCTGAGTATCTCTTTCTGTTTATGTTTGAGATTTTGATTCAGGATGAGGTTCACAGAGGGTAAATTTAGTGATGCTACCCTAATTCACCCTATGGGACCTCATTTTTCAGATGATAGTGGCTCATTTTCTGGCTTGTCGATATTTTATAGATGTTGGACAGTTTTTTTATAAATAAATGTTTTCCTAATTATCCATAATCAACCCTTAATCAATAACACTATGTAGTTGCTCTAAGGGGAATTGGTGTTTTGGGAATTGGCCTAAAGGGAATTGGTCTAGTGGGAAGACACCAAACAAGCAACGTTTCTTTCTTGAGGTTCCAAAGAGGGATTGGAATGTTCGTTAAGGGGATTGGAATGTTCGTTAAGTATTTTCAAAGACGTTTCTTCAATAACGGGTGCGTCAGTATTTAGATGCCGAAAACGAAGTAATCAATTCATTTCAGAGTGGTTAAAGTATTAATTGTGTAAGAAGCTAATTTATTTGGAATGCAAGCTAATTAACAAGTCAACAACTTGAACCTATAACTAACACCATTCTCCATATAATTAAGTCGAATGATTAACACATTCTGTTTGTCAAGAAACGGCTCGATTCATTGTACGATAAATGAGTTTAATGATTTTGTGTTCCAAAACAGGCATTGTTAATAACTTACTTAACTTTTTTTCTATAGCAATTAATTTTCAACTTGTCATTAACCAGGATGAACATTTACCACCGTAGAATGTATATCAATGCAGACAAGTATTACCGTACTTGGAATCAGGTTCTTTGTTACCCATTCTCAACAGAATGCCAAACAAAGTCGCATACCTATATTCTGAGATCCTAGATTTATATATATAATCACCGTTATTTTTATGTACAAAACGTTGTATCATAGTCGAGCTCCCGTTTCTAAGGAGATTTATTTATTTTTGCTTTTTTTATTGAGGTTCAACGACACTTTCGACAGCCAGGGTCACCTCATGTCGGACAGTTTTACGGGTGGCGGAAGCCAAGTACCCGTTGAGAACCACCTATCCGCGGAGAGCAACTGTGTTGCTCTTCAACATACTAACTCCACACAAGATGGGTGTGGGGGTGGGAGTAGCATTGGTTGACGACAAGTGCACCATCGACGTACAGAACGTCTTAGTACACAGCGCCAAAGTGTTCACACGTGGAGAATCGGGATTAACCCTTTAACCAACGCAGACGATATCAAAATTTATTATTTTAAATATAATTTTTTATTTTTTTTCAAAAAATTTCAACAAAACCATATCATGTGACCCCTCGTTGGAACGAGCTCAACGAACTCGTTCCAACGAGGGGTCACATGATATGGTTTTGTTGAATTTTTTTGAAAAATAATATTTTTTCAACTGCTGAATTTGCATATCACGCGGGCGGAAGCGGGCGATTCGTTGCTTAAAGGGTTAAGTGTCTTGACCAAGGACACAACGCAGTTACCCCTGGTGGGAATCGAACCGTGGACCTTTCGATTTGAATTCCAATGCTGTAACTAATGAACCACCCCACTCTCGTTTCTAAGGGGCATAACTCGACTACTACAAACATGCTATTGTTGTTTGTTTTCTCTCCAGAACTGTATCTTCAGTCTGTGCCCACAAATTACTATTTATTTATTTATTGATGTTTTTAAGCTCACATATTTATGCACAATGGCTAATCATGACCGTGACAGTTTTACGGGTGGAGGAAGCCGGAGTACCCGGAGAGAACCACCGAGCAACGACGAGCAGCTGCCAGCTCCCCAACATCCTAACTCCGCACTGCAGCACAGGCAGGGTTAGATTGGTTGAAGACATGCGTACCATCGACGTGCAGTACGCCTCAGTACACGGCGTCATCGTGCCCCCCCCCCCCCCCCCCCCACGCGGGCAATGGAGATGAAGTGTCTTGCCCAAGGACACAACGCGGTTGCCGCAGGGGGGATTCGAACCGAGGACCTCTCCGCTTGCAGCCTGCACCTATACCAACTGAGCCACCGCGCTCCCAAACCACAAATTACTAAAATAAATCAAGGGCCTTGCAGTTTAAAAGTGGAGACAATGAAGCTATAAAATTGCCGTCATTAAAAAATGCAAATAATTTATTTCAGCGATATATGTTTACAAGTACGAAATACAATTCGGAAAAATTGTTAACTTCTAGGTTTTAGTACTTACCCCCGTTTTCGCACTTTAACATCCTTCACACTGATGACAAAATATCAAAATTCCAACTTTCAAAGTGTTCCCAAAATGCAACTGGGAGTTTAACCAATTCAATCTTGTTTGACAGAGCTCATTGAGCTCTGTCAAACTAGATTGCATTGGTTAAATTCTCCGTTGCAGTATAAGAAATATTCGGCATTTCGATATCAATCAGCAGAGGGTAAAATCAACACATACTTTCTGTCCTTTGGTTTCTATTCAGCCTTCGTTTATTCATTTATTTATTTATTGGTGCTTAAGGTCACACGTTTCTACACAAGGGCTAATCATGACTACGACAGTTTTAGGGGTGGAGGAAGCCGCAGTACTCGGAAAGAACCACCGAGCAACTACTGTCAGTTCCCCAACATACTAACTCCACAGTCCACGCAAGCAGGGTTAGCATTGGTTGAAGACAGGGGCACGAACCACCGAGCAACTACTGTCAGTTCCCCAACATACTAACTCCACAGTCCACGCAAGCAGGGTTAGCATTGGTTGAAGACAGGGGCATCATCGACGTGCAGTACGCCTTAGTACACCCCCACGTGGGAAATGGGGGTGAAGTGTCTTGCCCAAGGACACAACGTGATTGCTGCAGGTAGGATTCGAACCGAGGACCTCTCGGTTTGCAGCCTGCACCTCTACCTACTGAGCCACCGCCCCCTCTTCAGCCTTCGTTTAAAATGCATTTTTCGAGAGATATTTTTATCACATCTGTCTCACCACTGTCTCACCAAACATGCTTGTAAATTTTAATGTTTGAACAAAATGAAAAACGAAAAAATGGCTTCTTGACAACAAAAGCCTCCTCTGTTACCTCGAAGTAAATCATAAATGCCTGGGAGTACACCCTTAGCGTCTATTTTGTATATAATCGTTCAGCTTTTGTCGTTATCAAATATATAGTTATTTATTTATTGGTGTTTAAGGCCACATTTTTCTGCGCAATGGCTAACCGTGACAGCATCATGGATATAAAGTCAACTCCAGCCAAGCATTTATACCCATGTTGCCCATTTTAGGGGACTTCTACGGGCGTTGGTTATCGAGTCCTATTTAGCAGCAAAACAGAGCCGGTTTACCACTGTAATCAAGCACCACTTCGCTTCCAGGGGTTCTCATGAGGGTTTTATCAGTTAAAACGAATACATACAAAAGCAACCTAATCGAGCAAATTTATATATTGCCACATGAAAAATGGATTAATATTGCAGGTCGTTTTATTTTCAAACAAAAAGCTGAAGACATTGCAAAGAGATAGTTGTTAAAAAGGAGACTGGAATGGCTTTGAATTTGCCCCAGTTACTACGTAAACAGTTGTTTGCTTTTTGATGTTTAGGGTCACTTTAAACATCCAATGCTAAATCCCGAGCACAGCATATGTATTAACCCTTTGAACACGAAAGACCATTTTTACGGGTCCAGGAACATAATACGTCATAAGGTCAGAAATTAGCGTGAGTTAGAAAAAATCAAAGTAAAACAATACGTTGCTTCAAAACTGTATTGACGGATTCTGCTGTTACATGTATGGATTTATCAACAGAACAGAGACGTTGGAACCAAGCGTCAAAAGAGTTTATTCCACTTTATCCTATAATAATGCCCCAATCGGGCCGAACCGTGTTTGGACAGGTGCACCTTCACAACATGTAAGCTAAAATCCGCGCAACGGAGAGATACCCGCTTTCCGGAACGGCTACATCCGCATTCCGTTTGTTTTATTCAACCAAAATGGCACACGAGCGGACGCTTCGCAAGTAAGTGATATAAATAGATCCCCAATTAGATCATTTTAACACGTAGACGTTTAACATCAAATCGAGCAAACTTTTACCTTTTTCACTAGTCTTTCAAGTACAGAATATCCCAAATGAATGACTCGCTCACTATTCCCTGTCAATTGTTGGAGGAAACATATCATTATTCATAAATTCCTGGCATATATTGGCTTGTACAAGCAGATACAGCCTTGTCTTAACCAGTTTGATTGTTTGTCAGAGTTAACCAGCATGCTTGCCAAAAATAATCACCTCCAAATTCATCGATCATTTTTGCATTTTACAACGCTCAGATCGGAACTTCACAACGCCGCGGAACGGATCTAGGTTTAGCGGTTGCTTAAAATCTAACGTAACTGTGTTGCTTCGTAAACTTTCTCACCTCAATTATGATATCTGTAATTGATGCCACTATGCTTTGAAGGGGTGCCTCCATTTTTTCCAAACCTAGTACCTGCCACGGGTGTATCAAGTAAGCATACCTAAACTGTAATGGCATATTAGTACATATGAGTTATAAGAGTTAGAAATCATCTTTATCTCATTTTAGTTCTGAATTGAATGGCTTAGGGTGTAGTCCGCTTACTGAGTCCGATGTCATTATCGAGGACGATACCACCTCAAAAAGATGTTGATCAAGACACTGCCAGTAATCTTGAGTCAAGGGTCTCTAAAAGGCGCAAGCATAACCTTGAGACTACACCAGCAGGTATCCATTACAAGTGCGCCGAATCGTCATGCCAAATGTATTTCTCAAGCCACAGCTCTCTTATTAGACACAAGAAGAAGCATGATGGTACCCTCTTGTCCTCTTCGGGGATTTTATGACAGAAATGATCTGAACCAGCATAGGCGATATGTGCATATGGGGATGAGGTACCCCTGTATTGTTTAAACTAAAACACAGGGTTTTCTGACCACGTCAACAAACACCACGGTCTGAGACCACACAAATGTTCAAAATGTGATAGTGATTTTGCTCACGAGAGGTCGTACAAGTTCAATGTGAAAACATGCGGAAGGGTTCCAGATATTCTCAAGTGCGATATTTGTGCAAGCCAGTTTAAAGCCATAAAATATTTAAAAGTGCACATGCATTTGCACAACTCCCCAGGGAAGTACCAATGTTGTAAATGTGGCAAACAATACAGCCATCGCGCTAGCCTACACAACCATTAGAAAAATAAGCACTAACAATTCGTGTACCTCCAATGTCTGCATCACGAAATAAAGTTTTCTTGTATTTGTTGATTTGTTACACCACGGTAGTGTCCAAGGTGGAATGTCCCTTTCTCAATCGTTCGTCGAATGGTCAGTCCTGTTTAGCACTTTACCCAACGCGGATATCAGACACGTACCAAAAATTGTTAAATAATTAAATAATTTCAATTTTTGGCTCAAAAACATAGCTTATCACCTCATTGGAACGAGCTCGACGAGCTCGTTCCAATGAGAGGTCATAAGTTATGTTTTTGAGACATAAATATTGAAATATAATAAACTTTGAATGGCGATCTTTGCGAATATCGCTTGCTGGTTTTGACCGTTACGCTAGGTAAAGAGTTAAAACCTTTGGGCTTGGCGAATAAAACCACAACATACCAGAATACATTCATTTTGTAGATTCGGCGTGTATCTTATCACATTGTTTCGTTCTATTGGAAAATTCAGGTAGTCATCCTCCAATATAATGGAGCAGTGTAACCTTTATGGACAATAGGTCTCTAAATGTACTTATAATCATAATTGTGTCTGTTGTAGCGGGAAATACAAATATAAAAAGTGCAAATATTACAGCACTCTACCAGTTGATCTTGCAGACTCCATGTTTAGTTGTCACTGAAACAGAAACGCTTTGTTTCAGTAAATAAATTGACCAGTTCGGCCGATAGCTTGCTTTGTTTGTAAGGTACAACCCTAACATACTTGTAACTAAAAGCTATTCTGATCAGAAATGTAAATGAATCAGGCCAATGTGATTAATATTGCATCTCCACTTTAGTATTTAGAGATGAAAACAGGGGCCCAAATTTTGTGCGCTGTACAACATCGCCCAAAAATCATGCCTACTAAGAGTTTTACGTAGATGTCCTGAGTAGGTACTACCATTGTTTTTAATATTTTTGGATGAATTTCGCCAAATTGTTTGGATTTCTTTTTTAAAAGCACTTTTTGGGGGGTGGGGTGAGGATGGGGATGGTGAGTGGGTGGGTTGGATCAAAGTCGCACCCTTCCCCGGCCCATTCACCTTTGAGCTATGTTTTAAAAACCCTATAAATCTATTTTAACTGTGCAGGCCTAATGGTATCTTCAAGGTAACAAGTTTTCTTTATAATCATCAATCTTGGGCGTGGGCTTGTTACTAGCTCACCTGACACTACCCTAAGACAGCTGTTCACCACAAACTGTCCTCATCGACACCCGAAAGAACACGCGGAACGCACAGGATCGCGAAAAATAAATATAATACGAAACTGCTCAAGGCACAAATCACATTGTATCTTTACCAAAACCGGTCAGCGGTGTTGTACGATTCCGCTTGAGGCGTTGTCGGATTTTTAAAAAAATACGAGAATATTTCTTTGATTTTATAGGTAGATCTATCAAAGACAGTTCACTTTTTGAAATCTATACAAACACTATAACAAAAATAACAAAAAATATTATATTAAACAGACAAAGGCGTCGCCTACTTAATGAAAAATCGAGTTTTTACGACGAAAAACTGGCTTTGCACGAATATAGGGAAATTTCGATCGCATTAAAATTTGGTTTCCAATCAGTTTCCATGACTAAATAATGAAATTACGGACTGAAGAAAAACTGATTTTTATTAATTTTAATGAGTTTTGTGTTATTTACCCATTGAACATGCCGAACTTCGTCATTTTGTTTGTCCCCGCTTCGAAGGAAACGACGCGAGCGGCGTTGTAAACTGATTTGATGTCGAAAGCGGGTTGATGTCGCCGGAAAGCGGGTTGTTGTCGCCGAAAATCGGATTTTAGGTTACACGATGTGACCTTGGTAATTTTTGTCCATGTCCTACCACTTCCGTTGAGCTCCGCCGCCACTGTCGTGAAACGTGAAGTTTGTGACACACAATTACCACCACAACACAAATGTTCTCCCAGACTGACGGAGTTCCGTTTCCTAGACTTGCTATGTACGAAAGAGATGATGCCTCTCACTGGAAACCCCCTCACTCGAAACCCTTGGTCGGAAGGCCCAGACTTTAGTAAGCAAAGGAAGTCATCCGGTAGAAATAAATAAATACTTATCGACACCGAATCTTCAGTTTGCCTCAAAAACATAGCTAGTGACCTCTCGTTGGAACGAGCTCGGCGAGCTCGCGCCAATAGGGGGCAAAATCTATGCTTTGAGCGCAAAATTTAAAAATAATCAGAATTGAATTCAGAATTTGTTTAGTTGCGCTGATGAAATGTAGCCGACGCGTTAGATGACGCGTTAAATAAAACTCATAAGGAAGTCAACTTACCTCACAGCATAACAAACTTTGAAGTGGAGATTTAAAAATCACCGGCAGTTACAATGAAGAGAGATCGGCACACTGTTTTCAATAGATCAGCGGGCTGTTAATGTCCTCCTCAAGCACGTAATTGAATCTCTACGAGGCTTCAACATACATTTAGTGAAGCCAAGAGACTGTGAATAATGAAATAAAATAAAAAGGTCCACAAAAATAACAAACTGTCCCCGCTGTTTGAATGACACTTTCTAAATGATACAAGGCTAACGTTTATTATAGCCAAGTAAATATTAATTGTCACTATATTTTATCCAACATAAACAGAAAACAAAATTATCAATAAATTTTGTCGACCTCCGACAGTTGTCTTTCATAAAAAGCTTATCACCTGCAAATATATTTGTAAGTACTTATTTAGGTAGGTAGGTTCCAAAGTAAATATGAACTTACACGAGGGTACTTTGACTCAGAATGACAATCATAACTTTGTTTGCTCACACACCCAATGCGTTTTTATATACCCGATATTTCCAGTGCTTGAGGGGGTCTTCCTCTTGTCTTATTAAAGTAGCAGTACTAGTTGCTGCAATAGTCTGTCCCCACCTACCTTCTAACAAGCCTAAAAATAAGCAATCTGTCATTTGCAGAATGAGGTCCCCAGAGGGTGAATTTGTTGATGGTGACCCCATACAGTGGGCTAGAGTTCCCCAATTTATCATTTGGGTATCTCTTTCTGTTTAGGCCTAAGACCTTGATTCAGACTGAGGTTCACAGAGGGTAAATTTGATAATGCTACCCTGCAGTGCAGGGTAGCATCACAAAATTCACCCTCTGGGGACCTCATTCTGCAGATGACAGTCTGCTTATTTTCGGGCTTGCCTTCTAATTATTTTGAGCGTATGTTGTGTGGACGGTTCATTTTAAACTCTAGAGCCCTATGGCTCAAATAACAGATGAACTCGAACGCAAGCAAAACAGCGGCTTACAATTCAAATATATATTTTCACCAAAAATGCCCTAAAAACAAAACGGAATTGTACACAAATAAAACACCACAGCGAGACCAAAGGTCTGACATGAAAACACGACACCTACTTTTTATATCGGGGTTTAACGACACTTTCGTCAAGCAGGGTCAACTTGTGTCGGTCAGTTTTACGGGTGGTGGAAGGCACAGTATCCAGAGAGAACCGCCAAGCTGGAGCGAGCAACTGTCTGACTCCTCGACGTACCATTCCCGCACAAGCGGAGTTAGCGTTGGTTGAAGGCAAGTGCAACATCGACGTCCAGTACACATTGGTACACAGCCCCACCGTGCGTCCACGTGGGCAATTTGGATTAAGTGCCCAGCCCGAGGACCTTTCGGTTTGAAGTCCAGTGACGTAACCATTGATCCACTCACGATACAACATTCTGTAGTGTTTTTTTTTATTTTGAATGCTCTTCCATCTAACCATTATGGATTTATTTTTATCATCTCCCCAGGGTTGCATGGGACGGGCCTGCCACACCCAACTAGACTTTCTTCTCCAGTTTTTATAATTTATTTACTTTTCGCCCACAAGCCAGAGCTGATCCCCAAACAGCGTCATTGGGGTGGGTGACTCCTCAGTGATTGGTTTCTAAACTGCTTGCCATGCAATTAGGTTACAAACGTCATCAACATTACCATGCACAATCGCAACAAGTAACAACATCAAGACCAACAGCCACAACAAAACGTCACCACAAAGACACAGAACGTCAATGACCCCAAATAGCGTCTCCAAAGCCAAGTAACAAAAACTGCAAAAGGGATTGAATGGCAATCACACCAAGTGGCTGCGGCGTTCATGCAAAATACCAATTGTTGTAGCTGTTTTTGTCGCAAAGCGATTGTGAATTGATTCCTGGGCGAAGCCAGAGAGAGTGAGTGTGAGAGTCATATCCCTCTTATGGGTAGGCTATATCTAGAGCTCGACGAGTCTAAAATTTCGGGTCGACTCGAATCAGGCAGGGGATTTAAAATCTCGAATTGACTCTCAATGTTTAAAGTCACACATTTCAGCACAATGGCTAATCAAGACTGAATCGTCTCACGTTCTTACAAGCGCAAATGACGTCAACATTGTATACAACGGCGAGTCGTCTGTTTTGACAACTAAATCAAAAGATCAGAATGTCCCAGAACGAAATCAAAGTAGTTCAAAAGCGGAACCTCCTTGAACACTTATTCTACCAGCAGGTCTCCTGTACAGGAGACCTGATGATAGAAGAAGAGGTCAAGAGGAGACATTTGGTAGAATTTTGATAACAGTTCAACGAATCGAAAAATTTCTAAACAGCGCGACTTGACTCGAATCAAATTTCCAAGCTTCGCGGGGCTAGCTATATCGTATTAGCTGTAGCAGCAAAAGCTGTTGTTTATTGGGTTTTAGGACACCAGCCAGGTTCATATCATGACGGACAGTTTTACTGGTGTAGGAGGTCGGGGAGAACCACGGAACAGAGGCGAGTAACTGTCAGACTCTCCACCTTACTAACCTCGCACAAGCAAGGCTTGCATTGCTTGAAGACAAGTGCCCCGTAAACGTCTCGCGCCGCCGCATGCTTCCATTTGGGAAATCGAATTTATCAAACCAATGGTCTTTGGTGGAATATCTTTCTGAGGTAAAGTAACTCGTGCAGGAGGCGAACCCAGTGTACAACATCTTACGTCAATCAACAGCAATACACACGGGCAATACAGTCTAACCAATCAGAAACATAACACATACCTCGACACCTTCAAGCAACAATCCTTAAAACGAAACCAACCGAACGCAATCCAGTTGTTACAATTATGTGCTTCCACTATCACAACAAAACCTCAAAACAATTGAAGTTGAAAATGATTTCACATTTTTCTAGACGCGTACCTTACACAGATTTTTAAAGTTCATAAGCAACCCCTCGGGTCACCATTATAATAATGTAAGGGATTCGACTCAGTTAACCCTTTACCCAACGTAACGGCCAAAACCGGCCAGCGCTATTCTCAAAAATCGCCAATTAATTTTCAAAATATTTTCATTTTTTGTCTCAAAAACATAGGTTATGACCCCTCGTTGGAACGAGCTCGTCGAGCTCGTTCCAACGAGGGGTCATAACCTATGTTTTTGAGACAAAAAATGAAAAAAATTAGTTATTCAAGAATTTTTTTTGCAAGTGTCGTCTGCTTTTCATGTTAGGTAAAGGGTTAAGGCATGGAAGCAGTCTAGTCCTTAACCCTTTGATACTAAGTCTTGTGTACGTCTTATGACGTACGAAATCAAACAGCGCGTTAGTACTTTTGCACGTGTTATGACGTACGAAATCAAACAGCGCCTTGTTACTTTGTGGTCATTTGTTTTGTTATTATTACTCCATTTTTAAAGTTTTAACCTCAATTCCTAATTTCTCCCGAATAGTGCTCAGTGACAACAATTGAGCCAAATGTTATCGCAGCGCAAACTACTAATATAATCATTCTGTCAAGACTTCATGTAACTGGTTAAGTTTGAAAAGCCACAGTCGGGGCTTTCAAAAAATGAGGATACCAGAGCAAAAGCCAACACTTCCCTTGCTTATATTTCATATTCAGTCAACCACAAATAATATTTTGTTTATATAAATTTGTTTTCTTACAAATTATTGGAGAGTGCATGTGGGCACTCTCCAATAATTTGTAATAAAAAAAGTTTTGAATAACAAATTCAGACCACCAGAAATAATCTAGCCTTCAACCAGATAATCACTAATGTGAAAAATATCTTGTGTACTTTCCGAAGTTTGACGTCGCATTTTGAAAAACGTTCAAGCAACTGAACTCCCAGTGACGGATGAACGTCAGAATAATTCAAGTCTCAAAAGGATTAATTAAATACTCCATCACATGTTTCGTACACTTGTCTGGAGAATATGTATGTTGGTCGGAAAAGCCAACCTATGGTTCGCGTTTCCGACCAACTGATATATTCTGGACGTTTGAATCGAAAAAACAACATAAACATTCATTTTCTTTGAATCGACGGAAGAAATGTTGCTCCATCGAGACTTGATTTGACCCGATTTTTAAGACGTTATCATTCATTTATTTATTTATTGTTGTTTAAGATCACATATTTCTGCATAATGGCTAAGCATGACCGGGGAAAGTTCCCGGGATGTCCGAACACTCTCTGTCAACATCAGTACCGTCCTATCGGGTGGGGACGTAAAATGGCTGTCCTCTATGTGGAGAGAGACACACTCCGTGCAGGCAAAAGATCCCTTCGTTGTGTTCGAGAAGAGCGAGGCCACGAAGTTGCCGCTGCGAAGGTCATCATACACACCTGCGCCATTGGGCCAATGAGATGCGTTAATATAAGTTGCATAACTTGTTCGCCAATCCTTGTAAAACAAATAAGATTAAATTAAAATAATCATGACCGCAACATGGATATAATGTCAAGTCCAGGCAATCCATTATACCCATATTGCCCATTTTAGAGGACTTCCACCTCGGGCATTGGTAACCGTGTCCTATTTTACCAGTGAAACAAGGCGTATTTTCCACAGTAAACAAGCACTGCTTCGCTGCCCAGGGTTCTCACGGGGAAACATTACCACTGAGAATGACGACGCACCATATCAGTAGTTTCGTGATTACGCAGCGTAATTCCACTAACTGTGTAAATATCATGATGGTTTATGGATGAATGAACTATTTATTCAGTTGACTATCTATAATTGGAGCACAAAAGAATATCTGCATATCTCTGTGAACGAAGGAATGTCACATTACATCAACAGTAGCCTGCGCGCAAACTCCACGAAAAGTGGGTAAACAAGCAGCCAATAACAACGTCGAAAACCTTACAGCGTTAGCCCAGTGGGCCTGAAAGCTTGGTTCAAAATCTCAGTTTTGTTTTCCAGAATTAACAAAAACGTATTTCAGTCTTTATATACTCTCCCAAAAAAGAAAGAGTGCATGCTAAAAAATAACACTAAAAAAGATATATACGATATCATTTTCATCCATGGAAATTTTATTCAATCACAGATGAATCAATTTGTGATCAACACGAGAAATCTCATTACGCTACGACGAATACTCTCGGTGCCATGGAGAGTCAAAGACACTAAGGGTCAAACCCAAAAGTCACACACTCAATATCAGGCTTGACCTCCGTCTGCATCGACTACTGCTGTGCATCTACGCCTCATGGAAGCGAACAAGTTAGCATGGAAGTGTTGTGGGATGTTGTTCCATATTCTGATAAGCTGTCTGTGGAGTTCCACAAGCGTTGACGGTGCATGGGGAAGCCGGCGTAGCTGACGTTTCATTTCGTCCCATACGTGCTCAATGGGTGAGATATCGGGCGAATTTGCGGGCCAGGGAAGAACATCCACTTGTTGTTGCTGCAGATACTGTTGAACAACACGAGCTGCGTGGGGTCGAGCGTTGTCCTGCTGTAGAATGACGCCGGGGCCGTGACGTTGCAGAAATGGGACAACAACAGGTGTAAGCACGTCATCACGATATCTGGCTGCATTGAGATTGCCATCAATAATGACCAGCTCAGTTCTGTTACGGGCAGTGATGCCACCCCACACCATGAGAGACCTTCTCCCATAACGGTTTCGCCCCACGACACATGGATCTGCGTAGCGTTCGTTCCGACGTCTGTACACTCTCTGGCGGCCATCTGATGATGAAAGATGGAAACGACATTCATCTGTGAATAAAACACGTCGCCACCAGTGTAAGGGATGCCTGAGATGTTGTCTACACCACTGCAGTCGAGCACGACGATGACGTAACGTCAAAATCGGACGAATTGCAGGTCTTCGAGGACGTAAGCCGTATTCTCTCAGCCGGTTGATTACTGTTTGAGTATGTATCCGTCTCAGGTTAGGGATGTTCCTGGCTGTCGTCGTTGCCGTTTGTTGCCGGTTCCGGAGATGGACGGCACGGATATACCGATCATGTGCAGGGGTGGTAACTCGGGGTCTCCCGGAGCGAACGTCATCATGTTGTGCATGTCGATGGACTAGCCTGTCTACAGTGTTACGGTGGCAGTTCAAATGCTGGGCAACCTCTCTGTGTGTTCTGCCAGCTCTAATCATACCCAGGGCAAGGAGACGTTGATTCATTGTCAATCTTGGCATGCTAATGTGGAGTCGTTTTAACAGCAGCGCAAGTTTGAATGTGAACGATAGGAAGGCCTTACTTTAGTGTTTAAATACCCAAGGATTCACACTGCTGCATGAATTTTCAGACTCTCCACGTGCAAAACATGCCTTTTCACAAACGTGCAGCACGCCATTTAACGTTAATGCAATTTTAACGGGGAAAGTTGTTTTTGTGTTCAATATAACTTATTCATGAACAGGTTAACACTCTTTACACCTACGAAATTATTTTTTTGGAGTTTGATCAATTTCTGCAATGCACACTCTCTTTTTTGGGCGAGTATATATTACATGCCACGATGCAAACAGATAGAGTGAATCAAATTTTCAATCTGAAATTGGGATAGAGGCCATCTGCATGTTTTGATGGGATATCGAATTTATTTTACACGTGAGGACGAAAAATAACATATTTTCACGCGTGGCTTTGCTGTTAATCTTTGCCTTCACGAGTGAAATAACTTTAGCGTCCACCCAAAAAGATGTAGATTTTCTTGTCATTGTAATCATTTCGTCCCCTGAGTTCCAATGTGTTCTATGTGCCTACTGGCACATTGGAACTCAGGGGACGATTTGACATCTATTTCCTCTATGAGCATTTGGACACAAACAACCGGTCGTGAATTAGACTTTCTTGAAGTTTGATAAATACCTATAGTTGATAGTCCAGAATTTAATATTTGGTAGGACTGCAACGATTATTTGCGATACGCCTGAATCACGATACACTGACCACGATTCAATCGTTGTGCACTATGTATCGCGATACAATAAATATAAATAATTCCTGGCAAAACAACTTCTTGAAATTTGAAAGCTGGGTAAGTGAAATCCTGTTATTTGGATACCAACTGGACAGTGATAATGACGACCATTTACTTCAGGATCTGCACTAAGATCTCACCGAGGGCCTCGAGACTCGTTATATCACTTTACGCGCCTGCTTTTTTGCCTTGGCGTTCATTAATTACTGTGATCACTGTGATCACGGCCTCGGTGTTACAGACTGAAAGCCATTCGTATCCATTCGGTTATTTCCGGACTTCAAGCACGGAAATAAACGGCGCGGTTCTTGTAGCAACTGTCAATTAAGAATTAGGTCGGTACTGATTACGGATGTTCAACACACACACTGTAAAAATACCGTTAACCCTTTACCCAACGTAACGACCAAAAATGGCCAGCGCTATTCTCAAAAATCGTCAATTAATTTTCATTATTTTTTTCGTTTTTTTGTCTCAAAAAACATAGGTTATGACCCCTCATTGGAACGAGCTCGTCGAGCTCCTTCCAATGAGGGGTCATAACCTATATTTTTGAGACAAAAAATGAAAAAAAAATTAGTTATTCGAGAATTTTTTTGCAAGTGTCGTCTGCTTTTCATGTTAGGTAAAGGGTTAAAATGCGGTAAAGGTTCTGGCAATCAGCGACATAATTATACTTATAAAATGTTACAATAACATACCGTATTAACAAATACAATTCCCTCTGTGAAATGTCCGCGTCGAAATAATGTGGACTTGAAAAAATAAATTGAAAATGGGTTATCTGCTTAAATTACACAATCATATATTTTCCATTATCATATATCACCACTGTCTGTTTTTTTTGTTATATTACTCAGTGTATGTGTGTTGTATATCTGTAAAAAGCGCAGATGCCTGTCAACATTATGGCTATTTTTTGTAAAAATTCTGTACATTTATCTGAATAAAAAAAAAAAAACCAAAACATACTGTATTAAAGTATTCTTGGTAGTGTAGAATATTTTGTGTTCGACAAATGATCAAAACCTAAGAACTGACACTTGGCTTATCCCCATCTCACCAGCCAGAAGGCTATGCAGTTGCCATGTAAAGTTGACCAATTAATATATTTAATTCGCAGTCGTAAAATTACAGGTTAGTGCCTACAAAGTAGATCTTCTGTTTCTGATGACATTTTTTTTTTGTAAAATTGCATGTGGGCGGGCGGTTTTTTTTATTTTATTTTTAATGTCTGTTATCAGTTTCATTAACTTAGGTCAAATATCAGACATAAACCATTTATTTTGTATTTTTTAAAGTTTGCATTGGTTATAAAAGGAGAGCCTGCGGCAGACGAAATGCCCACGCGGGAGGGCTTGAGAAGCATATTCTTAAATTCTATGCCTTGAAGATATTAATTAATTGACCACAACCACGAGTCTTCTAAAACAAGGCAACTTTCGACTTGAACGGTGCCTCAAAAATGCAAGAATTTATGTTCACAGGCAGAATAAAAGGCCGCCCGACCACGCGTCCCCAGAAAATAGTGTGCAATTCGCGGTATTTGAAAAACAAATTTAATCTTTCGAAGTCGAAAAAGGAACATAACTCTGGCAAAACATGTTGGGCCAAACCCCGATTTGAACTTGACATGTATGTTACGTCGATACACCTACATACCAAAGTTTATTTGAATCGGTCAACAACAACTGAAGTTATCATCGGGAAACCAAAAAAAATGAATTTTCGAAGTCGAAAAAGGGGCATAACTCTGGCAAAAATTGTCGGACCATACCCCGATTCGAACTTAACCTGTATTTATGTTGCTACACCTACATACCAAATTTAATTTGATTTGGGCAACTATAACTGAGGTTATTATCGGGAAACCACAAAAATGAATTTTTGAGGTCGAAAAGGGGGCAAATCTCTGGCAAAACTTGAACTGTATTGTATATTGATACACCTTCATACCAAATTTCATTTGATTTGGCAAACTATAACTAAAGTTATCAACGGGAAACCAATGTGGGACGGACGCGCGATAGACGGACGCACGGATGGACGGATACTAGCTATTTTAATAGTCGGGGGACAACCAGAAAATTGTCCTGAATGTCGTCGAATTTTGAAACGGGGGTGGTTGGGCCAGCAGAAACCTAGCATGTAAGTGTCTTTGACACTCGCCGCAGATGACGAAGTCACCTGCGTCGAGTGTCAAAAAGCACTTGCATGCTAGATGGTCCGGGAGCACCCTCATTTATCAAATTTTGTGTCAAATAGAGCCAGGCCAGTAACTAACGAAAAAGATTGGGTGTGTGTGTGTGTGGGGGGGGGGGGGGGGTTATCATCATTCTGCCTTACTGTCTGCGCATATTGTCCTGCATATATATCACCACACCGCCCCACATACTATGCTCATCGGGTGCCCTGTAGGGCAGGGAACTCCACACAGGATGATAAATGAAAAAATTCTAAATAGAATTGTTGAATTTACAAGGACACCTTGGCATCCTTTTGCACGGGCCTAGCGAGCTCCAGCTGTGTTCAGCTCTATTCTGTTAGGCAGGGCAACATTCTGGCATGAAATTCCTTGGCAGAGCAGTAGTTGTGTGGGCCGCCGACTGTGGTAACCGGACAGAGGCTGGGCACCGCAGTGTAGGCCTTCGGCCTGCCCTACTCGCTGCTCTGCGAACAGTAGATCTGAATATTTTTTTTTTTGGGGGGGGGGGGGGGTAACACGCCCCCCCCCCCCCCCCAGGATTTACGCCCCTGAATAGAGCCATCTGCTAGTACTTTGGGATCCAAGCTAAATATATTATTTCGACTACCTTAACAACTGACTCTTCAAACCAAAGAAACGTTGACAAGGACGATGCTATTCTATAAGAAAAAGGAACTGAAGAACTCAATGCGTTTGTTCGAAAATATTTGCTGAACTGTACATGAACCCTCCTCTATCAGTATTTCGTACTACTGAACTCGGACCAATAGTATAGAAACAGTCGTTTCCGTAACATTTTGTGTAGAAGTGCCGGCAGCTAGTTGCGGGAGTCCTGCGCCGAGAGTGACAATAACCATAGTACACTTAATAGTTTATGAGCTGGAAAAGCCAGGCCATTAGTTTTACCTTTGCAAACCACATTTAATGGCAACTTGTCCTTGACGCCCAGATGATAAATACATTTGACTCACAATAAATTTTCTTTACAAGGACATCAATCACCGACTGAGAGACCGATATGTTTTATTATACAAGATCATTATCTCTACAAAGAATAAGTTGATTTCCATGACTGGTTCAATTAGCGATATTATATTTTCAGAATACGTGACAAAGACCCGTGACATCTGGATTTAATTATTAATAATTAACCGTGTTATGTTTATAAAAAAAACCCAGAGAAAGAAATTGTTGACCATTAACCACAGTCAGCAAAGGGAAATCTCAGTAAGCTATTTGTGCTTCTCTTTCTCTGGAAGTACACTTGCTGAAAACCCCCGCCTCCTTATCCTAATCCGTATGTAATATTAGCAAGGGTGTATCCAAACAAGCGGCTGACAGAGACATAAATGAGAATAAAGAGGTCTGCAATTTTCTTGTTGGGTTCTCCTTACAGGCATTGCTACAAACTCTTGTGACCTCACAGGGGCGTCGCGAAGATGACGGATTACGGTGTGGGAGTGTTCATTCAATTTATCCCGCCTGCCACGACGTTCCCCGAGTTCCAATGTGTTCTATGTGCCAGTAGGCACATAGAACATATTGGAACTCAGGGGACGATGACTCAAGTCTCGACTGATAAAAAAAATCCAGTTACATTATCAAGGCATGCCTTCTTCGATGGTCTGCCTTGATGGAGTCGAAATATTTTGTCAGTTGGGATTATTTATTTATTTATTTATTTATTTATTTATTTATTTATTGCACAATGGCTAATTGAAACCGCAACATGGATATAAAGTCAAGTTCAGTCAATCGTTTATGCTCATGTTGTCCATTTTGCTGGACTTTCACCACAGGTCCTATTTTATCTGTAAAACGGAGGTTGTTCACCACAGTAAACAAGTACTGCTTCTCACCCCGGGGGTTCCCACGCGAAGAGTGATTATGGTTTTTAATTCAGAAAACTCGTTTCTGGATAAATGCATGTATTTGTCGTGACGCATGGTCTTCCAAACATCTTGTTTCATTAACACATACCAGACTCGAAACTGGTCATGCTATGACGGAATCGACCACAGGCCTCCATTTGTATGAGATCAATTACAGTACAGCCGCCGTGGACTGGTAGTACTCCACGCGTGGGCAACGATGTCCACGCCTGCGTTTTAAAAAAATAAATAAATGCAGTTTAGAGCCATGAATCCACAAAAATTATGTGCTCCGCGGTTTTACAATGCTCTGTTAGTATATTGCAAATGTGTTATATGGAACACGGGAAGAATACACTACTAACGCGCACAGAAAATTTCGGTGAAGAGGTTGGGTTTTAGTGCTTTTTGAAGCTTTCCAGCGCCGGTGGTGCCTTAAGGTGGTGGTCGGACAGCCTATTCCAAAGAAAGGGACTCGCCACAGAAAACGCGCGATTTTCGGCCGTTGCGAGGCCGCCTTGTTTGTATAATAGAGAATTCGAAGTTTATAAGGTAACACAAATCATCATCAGCGAAATTTTAATTAATAAAGCACCGGGTTGTATCAGGTGCTTCATTAATTAAATATTTGATGATTATTCCTTTAATTTGTGTATAGAATGTCATATTAATGCGTGCGTGAAAATATTGCCTACCCGTGGAAAGTGATCAGTCCACGGGGGGCGTACTGTACGTGTGTGACCTGACACCAAGTAGCGAATCTAGTCTTGTAAGAAAGTACATGTTTACTAGCAAGAGCGAATCGGTATTTAAGACTTCAACCAAGAAAATTAATTAGTGGTAGGGTAGGGATCTACAACACCCCATAGTTAGAGTTCTTGACCTGCACTTGTACTACTCGTGAGCCAGACAAGATATTCCTATTCCAATGATCTAAGCGAATCATCGTCTGGGGTCTGTAATGTCATCCAAGAGAATGATTCTAAAGCCCTCATCGTTCAAGACTGTATTTTACAAGATTGTTTTCTGAAGGACACAATGTGCAAGACTGTATCCCGCAAGACTACATTTTAAAGGCCACAATGTGCAAGACAGTATTCTGCAAGATTGTATTATAAAGGCCCCGATGTGCAAGATTGTATTCTGCAAGACTGTATTCTAAAGGCCATAATGTGCAAGACTGTATTCTGCAAGATTGTATTCTAAAGGCCACAGTGTGCAAGACTGTATTCTCCAAGATTGTATTCTAAAAGCCACAATGTGCAGGAGAAAAATTCCAGTAAGTATTATTTTTTATTTATTAGATATGATTTTCTTTGCGAGAATTGCCCATTATCAAGCACGGCCGATATGGCTTCAATCTCGGCTGATATGACGTCGATCTCGGCCGATATGAACCAAGCCAGAGCTGTTTGCCCTTGATGCGTTGTTACAAGGCGAAAGCAAATTGTTTACATCGAAACCGTTGACCGTTTAAGCCGAACGCAATCAGGAAAGCCCGCTGTTATGGGGCATAATGGAATGGTTTGAGATGGGGTGTTTGAATGACGAGGAATTAATGACTTCAATTAGTGATTAAAGGGTGGAGGAAGAGAAGAATCACAAAACTTGAAAATTTAGCCCATCGAAACCCGCATGCAAGAACGTTAAATCTCAGATTCGATTTTCGTTTCCGCACAGTACAGCCGTCGTGGTTGTAAATATTATTAATAAACAAAGGGAGATAACTATTGACTGTTAGCATTTTATAGATTCTGACCGGTCGTGTTTAGCTTATACTCAGTGTGTTCTCACACTCTAAATCATTAGAGTTAAAAATCAGTCCAAATCAACAGGGTTGGGTAAATATTAACCCAGTGTACACTCTAAATCAGATTGGTTAAAAACCAACCCAAATCAATTGGGTTGAGTGAATATGAACTTGACTCAACCCTGTTGATTTGTGTTGATTTTTAACTGAACTGATTTTTGAGTGTAGATACTTGTAGAAGGCAAGATATTGTTTTATCCACTGTAACTGAAGAGTGGAATATCACCGAAACACTCGTTAAGTGGGGTTTCCGTTTTGATGGTAACTACCGTTCCATGGGAAAGCTTGAGATATACAAGCAACTTTCACCCATTTAACCCCTGGGTTCAAACCAAAGGTCTATCAATTGAAATCCCCCACAGGAAACTCCAGAAGTGGAGCTGTACTTGTTTACTGTAGTAAAGATATTTAGTGAATATTGTAATTATTGGTTGTAATCCACGCGTGGGAAGTGATGATGTACACGCATGTGTTTACCAGGTAATAAAAATCATCATCAGGAAAATTTTAATTATTGAAGCACCGGGTTGTACCCGGTGCTTCATTAATTAAATTTTTGATGATTATTCCTATAATTTGTGTTATTGCGTCCGTGGAAATATTGCCCATCAGTGGAAAGTGACCTGTCCACGGCGGCCGTACCTTATCTTGATTCTCACTTTATTTCGCAATATTTCATGTACGATATGTCGGCAAACTGATGTTAGTATGTCGCAACTATAGATCCCGATCTGATTGAGAAGAGACCACTGTGGTGATCACATTGCTCTAATCCAGCAACGGCATATGTAGAACACAGACTATGTAAAAAGACCGAAAAGAACCCAAACAAAATATTTAGAAAACCAGTTGAAAACAACGGAGAAGATATCTGGGACCACAGAAATAAATATTTTTCCACAGGCGACCATTTTATACTACTCAAAGTTTGCTAAGCACCAAATATTTGACACATCATTGTGAAATTTGCTTGTGACATATTTGCGATATTTTTGGTGGATATGATTGAGGAATGTATTGAGATGGTCCCCAGTGTTTACATTAGCTCTCTTGACTGGCAGACTTTTCGTGACAGTCATGGAAAGAATGTACCCCTTGATTTTCATGATGTTTTCGTGTACTGTCTACATGTACATGACATGTGTAGGGTATTCAATCTTCATTTCAACACAAACCCTTGTGACTTAATGATTGAATATGGCAAATGCATCGTCAGGTTGGAGAAGCCTTGGCGTGCACCATACGGTGATCACCAGAGCCTGGGCAAGATTTCAGCAGTATGGCACACCAGTAAGACAGTATGGTGGTGGCAGAGACAGGACAACATCTGCAGCTAAAGACAGGTTTTTGATCATTCAGGCCCGTAGGAACCGCTTTGCCACAGCAACCCAGCTTCGCAGTGACCTTCAGAATGCATCCGGGGTAAATGTTTCGACGCAGACTATCCGGGCAAGGTTGCACGAAGGTGTCTCCGATCGAGAAGACCATGTATTCGCATTCCGCTGCCCCAAAACCACCGCCAGGCACGATATGAATGGGCCATGGACCACGTTGGACGGACCAGAGAAGATTGGCGACCTGTCCTTTTTACAGATGAGTCATGGTACTGCTTAGACCACACAGATAGGCGTTCTAGGGTATGGTGAAGACCCGCAGAGCGATTCCATGCAGCCAACATTGCTGAGCATGACCGCTATGGTAGAGGGTCAATCATGGTCTGGGGCGGCATCGGCTGGGATGGACGTACAGAGCTCTGTGTCCTTGAACGTGGTACATTGACTACACAGCGGTATATTGATGAGATCCTGGATGTCCACGTCAGATTGTATGCAGGTGCAGTGGGTGATAAATTCATTCTGATGGACGATAATGCCCGTCCTCATGTTGCCCATGCTGTCGAGGAGTACCGACAGAGGGAGGGGATTGAGCGTATGGACTGGCCAGTAAGATCCCCTGCCCTCAATCCAATCGAACATGTCTGGAATGAGTTGCAGCTTGCTATTTCTGCCCGACCAGTCCAGCCAAGAAGTGTCCAGGAGCTTGGTGCCATACTGGTCCAAGAATGGAACAACATCGCACAAAGGACCACCAGGAACCTGATTGGGAGCATGAGAAGGCGTCTTCAAGCTGTAATTAACAGTAATGGGTCTCATACTCTATATTGAAGCCATACCAGTTCGCTCCGTCAACTTTTTGACATATTGAAAAATTTCCTCTTTTACCAATAATATCCATTTTCCATGGTTATCGTATTCAAAAGCTAAAAAAATAACGTCAAACACAAATAAATTCTTAATTTCTGTACTTAAATCATTAAAGATATAATTAAATAAAAAATATAAACACTTTTCATTACAATATTTCAACTAAAACGTAAAACAGGTAGTTGGATGTACTTGGTGCTTAGCAAACTTTGAGTAGTATATTATCCTAAGTGTGTTGCATCAAACATTAAAAAATCGTTTCCCGGGTTTAAGTCTTTACGATTAGAAGATTACACCTACATATTGTTCTCCCGAATAACTATAAATTTTCATCCCTTTGCTTCAAAAACATAGGTTATGAATTTTCATTGGAATGAGCTCGTTCTAACGAAGGACTATAAAATATGATTCGCAGGAAAAAAAAAATAGAATTTGAATTACGATCTGTTTTGCAAATAGGATTGTACGTGTGTGATTTATTATTATTATTTATTGGTGTTGAAGGTCACATACTTCTGCACAATGGTCAAACGTGACCGCAACATGGAGACAAAGTCAAAGTTAGTCATCCATGTTACCAATTTTAGGGGACTTTCACTCCCAAGCATTGGTGACTAGGTCCTATTGTACCAGTAAAAGAGAGGCCCTTTACCACAGCAAGCAAGGACTGCTTCACTTCTTGGGGTTGCCACGGAGGCACGGTTCGCATATGGGTGACGTGTTAGATCGGGTTTTAACAGTGCGTGTGGCACTAGTTGAGAAGGAGGTCTCTTAATAACCGGTCTATTGGGAATTAGTCTGAGGGAATTATTCTGAGGGAAACATGTTCAGGAGGAATCAAATGTCCATAAAAATGGCGTCATTTTGCATTCTAACAAAGAACGGCGTCTTTTCAAACTGAGTCAACTTGAATCAATCAATCAATCATTCCCAATGTCGGAACCAAGCATGTCAACCGGTACTTGAACCGGTACCGGTTCCTTCATGCTCTTACCGGTACCAGTACTGAAGCTTTTGTCCCGCCGGTACCGGTATAAAATTATTTTATGCGGAAATTCCTAACTCAACGAGGGTAAACAGACTGATAATCGTGTATGGCTCACTTGCACGACTTACTTTCAACTTATTTGTGAATAAACAAATCAAAACACTTTAAAGGTGCATGTTCTGTCTGCACAGCGACCTCGATAAGGTCGGCCATTTTGACTTTTCAAACGTGGCATTAAAGACAATGAAAACGCCGTCATCAGTTACTTCAAAGAAATTATTCTGTGGCAACAAAAAAGTAATCATAAAGCACGATTTTATGTTTTATGATTACTTTGATGTCGCCACAGAATAATTGTACGATGCCATGTTTGTCGTTGCGATCTTGGGGACTGGGTCGATTTAACCCTTTACCTAACGTAACGGCCAAAACCGGCCAGCGCTATTCTCAAAAATCGCCAATTAATTTTCATTATTTTTTTAATTTTGTGTCTCAAAAACATAGGTTATGACCCCTCGTTGGAACGAGCTCGTCGAGCTCGTTCCAACGAGGGGTCATAACCTATGTTTTTGAGACAAAAAATTAAAAAAATTAGTCATTCAAGAATTATTTTTGCAAGTGTCGTCTGCTTTTCAGGTTAGGTAAAGGGTTAAATGCAAATTTGTCCCATCTGATTGTGATATGTCACCCAATTGTTCATTTGTCCCGGTGCCGGTACCGCTTGCGGTGGGACAGGTTCTTTCCCATCCCGGTACCGGTTATGCTGGTACCGGCGTTACTTTGACATGCCTGGTTGGAACGCTTTCTGCAGCCCATCTATTTGGTTCAGACTATAACTAGAGCTTGCACCAGAATCAGTCTACATTTATGATACACGTACTAAACGATTTGATGCTAATACCACCTCGACCTCGATAAAGTGTTTTTTGATATTTAAAGGTATTGATTGTCTATGAACAGATTGTCGGTACTTTGTGATGAAATTATCATTCACATGTAAGCCTATAATGGAAGTAATGGTTCGATATCTTTACACTTAGTTATTTTTCAAACAACGCGTGTATTTATTCTCTCTATCTTGTGGCAAAAATCAGGAAACAAAGTATTTTTTATACCATAATCCGATAAGGAAATTGATATATCGTGTTTGGTGTTGGTGTCAATAACTACAAAATATGTACCTAATATCCTCATTCAACCTCACACAATGATACGCGTTTTGATCGTGTTGGACATTGCGGCCATAGATAGAGTGGGTGAATGAAAGTTCGCACCGCACCCATTCTTCCAAGGTACCCGTGGAAATCCAAATACACTGTCGGAGCTGAAGGCCTCTCGCAGTCACAGTCGGACAGTTGTACGGGTAGAGGAAGCTGAAACAACTGTCAGAATCACTAGCGTACTAACTCCACACAAGTCGAGTTTGAGCACTGGTACGCCTTAATACATAGCGCCACCGTGTCCCCAAGGGGGCAGTCGGGATTAAGTGCCTTATCTAGCGACACAATGCAGTTACTGCTGGTCGGGATCGAACACTGAATCTTTCGGTTTGAAGTTCAATGCTCTAATTACGGAGGCACTGAGCTTGCTTGAAATGGGATAATAACATAGGGAAAGTACACCTCAGCACTACACAGTCCTGCCTGGGCACCCCTGAACCCAGTTGAGCCTTAATCTGTTTGTCGTTTATGTTTGTCGTGACGTTCCCTATTCCCTCAGACCCGATCGACTTCATGGCCGCAACATGGTGGTAAAGTCAAGTCCAAGCTCGTTCCAAAGAGGGGCCACATGATATAGTTTTCTTGGCCAATCGTTTACCATGTGGCCCAATTAGAGGACTTCCACCACAAGCACTGGTGACTGGGTCCTATTTTACCAGTAAAATAGAGCTTGTTTACCACAGCAAACAAACACTACTTAACTTTACAGGGTTCCTACAGGGTATTTTACCAGCAAAGCAGAACTCGATTACCACAGTAAACAAGCACAGGTCCACTTCCGGAAGATCCTTCGCAAATGGGTGAAAGTTTGCTTGAATTTTTCATGCTTTCCCGTAGAACGGTAGTTATCGTCAAAACGGAAACCCCACTTAACGAGATGTTCCGGTGATATGCCACTATTCAGTTACAGCGGATAAAACAATACCTTGCCTTCTACAAGTATCTACATTCTAAAATCAGTTAGGTTAAAAATCAACCCAAATCAACAGGGTTGGTGAATATGAAACCAGTTGGGTTCATATTCACTCAACCCAGTAGATTTGGGTTGATTTTAACCCAACTGATTCATAGTGTAAACTGGGTTCATATTCACTCAGCCCTGTGAATTTGGGCTTTTTTTAACCCAACTGATTAAGAGTGTACGAGTACGCTGAATATAAGCTAAAAACGACAGGTCAGAATCTATAAAAGGTTGACAGTCAACGGTGTTCTCCCTTTGTTTATTGATCTTTCAAAATGCCACAGACAAAAACAACTCCACGTTAAAGAAGTAAGAATTCTATCATTCATTATTGATCGCAATTATTAGTTCAGTGAATAGAAAAAGCAGTCAGTAAAATAAAAAAAACTACACGGTTTGTTATTGTCCTAGTATGATATATGGGGTGTCAGTTATATTATTAATTATTAATTATTATTATTATTATTATTATTATTATTATTATTATTATTGGAGTTTGATGACACTTTCCCAGCCAGGGTCATATCGTTTTGAACAGTTTTACGGGTGAAGGAAGTCGGAATACCCGGAGAAAACCACTGAGCAGCGGCGAACAACCGTAAGACTCCCCAACGTACTGACTGCGCACATAAATAAAAAATAATAAAATTTGTTTAGCAAGTTTTGTTAATAGCGCAAGCCAGTTCAGTCGTTACGTTAGGTAAAACGTTAAATTACACATTATGTGATAAAAAGAATATCAAATTTGTCACGATTTGACATGTAATTCGGAACCTCGTTCACTCAAACCGATCTGAGCCTCGAAAACCTCGCTTCAATTCGATTTTAATGAACTCGGGACAGAAATTTCATATGAAATTGCGACTCACCACAGATCTTCTAAATATTATATTTTTACATAATGTACCATATAAATGGCACATACCATATAAATGGTATACCCAGCCTCCTACAACACACATCGACACGTATACATGTACAATTCACACGTGAATGGATCTTGGCAGTCACAAATCGTTTACAATTAACAATACAGTATTAATGATTAACCTATTACCAAACACGATAGTTTCCATTACCAGAAAAACAATTCTGAATACCTAAAAACATTTTTTCCTCCAACATATATAGTCCGTGACACTTCATTGGAACGAGCTGATCCAGCTCGTCCCAATGAGGAGTCTAGGTCTATATTTTGGAGCAAAAATTTAAAAAAATATAAACACCGAATGGATAAATTTAGAAAAAGTGCAGTACGTCAGTCATCTCTATGTGTGTGAACGGGTTAATGACCTCTGTAATTCCAAGCCGTGCAAAAACTCTATAAGAAGTCAGAAAGCAAATATTATTACATAACGCCCTTCAAATAATATTACTATTATTATCACAGTGGGTTGGCTGTTGCCATTACGTGGTTTTCTTCTCTATAATAAAGACTATGTAATCATCGGTTCTTCTTTTTCTTTAAAGTCCACCCCTCCAATTATCAAAACACAGGTACAATTCACCATGTCTTACGCTGAATGAAATTTTAACCCTTTACCTAACATGAAAAGCAGACGACACTTGCAAAAAAAATTCTTGAATAATTAATTTTTTTCATTTTTTGTCTCAAAAACATAGGTTATGACCCCTCGTTGGAACGAGCTCGACGAGCTCGTTCCAACGAGGGGTCATAACCTATGTTTTTGAGACAAAAAATGAAAATATTTTGAAAATTAATTGGCGATTTTTGAGAATAGCGCTGGCCGGTTTTGGCCGTTACGTTGGGTAAAGGGTTAAATACCAATTCTAAACACCAATATACGTCAGTTCAGTCCTAATATAAAATATGGCAGTTAACGCTGTATGCAAAGAATGCAAAGATAATATGAAAGAACAGAGGAGAAACACATTAGTAGCAGTGAATACATATTTGAAATGTACTAAAAATATTCCCAGCAATGTATGGCGCTATCGTTCCAATAATCAGGTAACATAACGAGCATAAAATATTGATGGTCGTTTTCATTGGTCGTTATTAACGTACCAATGTTTTCTTTGAACTGTCCGACCCAAGGTGACCCTGGCTGTCGAAAGTGTCGTCAAGCCCCAATAAATAAATAAATAAATAAATAAATAAATAAATAAATAAATAAATAAATAAATAAATTTCTTGGAACTTGTTTCTCGTAAAGTTACCTTTATTATTTATTTACACTTTTTATTTATTGGTGCGTAACGCCACGCTGTCAGCTAAGGCAATACCGTGGTGAGAAAATGGTAGAAAGCAAAAAATGCAATTGTCAGTTGAGAAGTAAAAAGACTGATTAACTCTTTTCCCAGCGTAACGACAAAAACCGACCAGCGCTATTCACAAAAATCACCATACAATTTGTTTTTTTTTTGTCTCAAAAACATAGCTTATGACCCCTCATTGGAACGAGCTCATTGAGCCCATTCCAATGAGGTGTCATAAGCTATGTCTTTGATGCAAAAAATGAAAAAAATACTTATTTGAGAATTTTGTTTGCAAATGTAGTCTGCCTTACGTGTTAGGTAAAGGGTTATTAATTTATTTATTAAGGTTTCACGACACTTTAACAGCCAAGTTCATATCGTGTCAGTTTTACGGGTGGAGGAAGCCGGAGTACCCGGAGTGAACCGCCGAGCAACGGCGAGCAGCAGCCAGCACTCCAACATCGTAACTCTTGACTACAACAGGCAGGGTTAGATTGGTTGAAGACATGCGTACAATCGACTTCGGTGATCTGACGAGAACCGGTTACCGCAACGCCACCGCGCCCCCAGGTAAAGGGGTAAAAATAGGAAATAATTACAATAGAATGTCAAAGTTTGAATAGGAATGAGTGATGATGATCCCTTTACCTAACGAATCGCCCGCATCCGCCCGCGTATTATGCAAATTCAGCAGTTGAAAAAATATTATTTTTCAAAAACTTTCAACAAAACCATATCATGTGACCCCTCGTTGGAACGAGCTCGTTCCAACGAGGGGTCACATGATATGGTTTTGTTGAAATTTTTTGAAAAATTTGAAAAAATGGTATTTAAAATAATAAATTTTGATATCGTCTGCGTTGGGTAAAGGGAAAATAAAATCTTAAAATGAACCTGATGATTTGAGACTTGAAGAGTTTGGTATAAAAGAATAATTTTAAAATTTGTTCAAAAAGGTTGACTATTTTAAGAAATGATAGAAGATTGTGTTGGCTCGTATGATAAAACAGACCTCTTAGGGATCAGTTACCGTAACTGACTTGAAACCTAAGTCAATCTAAATTCTGGGTAGTTTTGGGCGTTTCTTTCCACGGGTTCAATAGAAATCGACGAAGTATACTCGGATAGAAAGAGCGTAAACTTGAGTAAATGATAAATCCAAACGCAAATGAACGGGATTTAGAATGGTGTCAACGTTGGCTCAAATGTCATAATAGTTAACTCCTTACATGCTGCTGGCAGATATTCCTGCCCAGGACACAAATCCTTGTGCCTCTGAAATAAGTATAATTTAGGCGCATTTAACCAAACTTCCCCTGTAAATTGAACACACTTTTTGATCAATGAATGACTGAGTTAAATTTAGATGAATTTTCCATCAAATTTAGTCATGGCTGCTGTGAGGCTGCTTCACAGCAGCCATGACTAGGTTTGATGAAAAATTTATTGAAAATACTCAGCGGGTTAAGAGTTAATATCCGTTTTTCAACTATAATTTTCATACTATAACTGTTGTGGGTAGTCCACCTTACCCGATACAATACACGTTGAGAAATGTGCTTGGCACACCACGCATGGAATCCGGCCTACGTGTAAGAACGTCATGTAAGAACGCACCTGATTGGTCGTTACGTATCTGAGTGACGTTATGACGTGATTGAAATGCTTCGACAGAAACCAGTGTCAAGCAAGAATGTTGAGACCGCCGGAAGTACTATTTTTCTTTAAAAATTTCAGCTTAAATCAAGTTTAACTCTTAGAAGCCGGGAGTCGAGTTTTCATACCTGTAATGTAATACGGCAGGTAATTTGGGTGTGACGGTTCGGCTATCTTTGGGCTGGGGGAGCATTAAACACTGAGCAGGTGCTTCTAGTCAAGTGTCGTCTGCCCGTTGTACCCAAGGAACAAATTTATCAATTTTATTAACTTGGGTAAAATATCAGACATGAATCATTCCATTTTTATTTTTTTAAAGTTTACATTGGTTATAAAAAGAGAGCATGTGGGAGGATCTGAGAAACAGATTTCTAACTTTTTTAGGCCTAATGTATTAAATTATTTCTGATCCCTCTGACAAAAATAAAACTGATTCGACTGTTTATTGTAGTTAGTGTTGTAAGCCTGAAAATAAGCAGACTGTCATCTGCAAAATGAGGTCCCCAGGGGGTGAATTTGGTGATGCTGCCCTGCACATCAGGGTAGCATCACAAAATTTATCCTCTGTGAACCTCAGTCTGAATCAAGGCCACAAGCCAAAATAGAAAGATGTACCTAGAGGATAAATTGGCCCACTGTATGGGATAGCATCAGCAAATTCACCCTCTGGGGACCCCATTTAGCAAATTACAGGTTGCTAATATTCAGGCTTCGTTGTAAGGCCATGCGAATCTCAAATTTCGGGTCGAATCGAATCCCCAATCGCATCAGAACAAGATTTCGAATCGAATTGGATCGAAAAGAATATCGAATTTTTCATATTAGCCGTGGATTTGCTCGACAATTGATACATATACATACCGATGTTTGGTGACGAGTTTTTTTCGGTCACAGATTCTACAGTCACCATAATCAAAGACGACAACCTGCAATGACGTGGTAATAGATGTTGCATTTTGCCACGGATTTTACTACCACATTTTCGTTCTTTTAATGTGGTTTAACAACACTTTCGACAACCAGGGTCACCTCGTGTCGGACAATTTTACGGGAGCAGAAAGCCGGGGTACCCGGAGAGAACCACCTCCTCAATGTGCCAACTCCACATGTTACCAATCTTGCAACCACTGGTGTGAAAGTTTTGTGCCTGTGTGGAGGTATTTGATCATGCCATTCATTGGGTAGTATTGGTATGTCCCATACTATTCTTTATTTATTATTTATTGGTGTTTAAGGTCACATAATTATGCACAATGGCTAATCGTGACCGTGACAGTTTTACGGGTGGAGGAAGCCGGAGCACCCGGAGAGAACCACCGAGCATCGACGAGCAACTGTCAGCTCCTCAACATTCTAACTCTGTTCAACCTCCGCTCAAGCAGGGTTACAGCGACTGAAGACATGTGCACCATCGACGTGCAGTACGCCTTAGTACACGGCATAATCGTGCCTCCATATAGGCAACCGGGAGTGTAGTGCCTTGCCCAAGGACACACCGCGGATCGTCCCGGACGGGGATCAAACTCGGGACCTCTTGCATAGAACTCCAACAGTCTACCACTGAGCCACCGCGCCCCCTGTCCGGTACTACTACCCGGCGAGTAAGAGAATGGGGGTGTGGTCGCGCGTCGATTTTGGGTGTTAAGGTATGTGTCCCTCCCACATCATTTTTCTAGTCGAGGCATATTCATCTGAATGGAGCCTAAGATGTGGATTCGTTCTTGCATGCAATCATGTACTTCCTCGTGAGACTGAATTTGATATTTATTTGGACTTACGTCCCTCCCACAGTAGATCAAACAAATGAGGACAGGGACGGTGGAAGCTCGATAAAAGTGGAGGGGCACAAATTTACAATGCTATCATGGTTTGACACAATGTTACACAAGTATTTATTATTTATATTTATTTATTGGTGCTTAAGGTCACATATTTCTGCATAATGGCTAATCATGACCTCGACAGTTTTATCGGTGGAGGAAGCCGGAGTACCCGGGGAAAACCACCAGGCAACGGCGAGCAACTGTCAGCTCCCCGACATACTAACTTCCACACAAGCAGGGTTAGCATTGGTTGACGACAGGTGCACCATCGACGTGCGGTACGCCTTAGTACACAACGTCACCGTGCCCCCACTTGGGCAATTGGGGTGAAGTGTCTTGCCCATGGACACAACGTGGTTGCCGCAGGTGGGATTCAAACCGAGGACCTCCCGGCTTGCAGCCTGCACCTCTACCAACTAAACCACTTACAATCGTATAACGGTACATATACGATGACTCGCAAAGGTCTCTCGTTTAGATGAATACACCGCTGTGTGGTCACTGTCCTGTCCGTTTCTTCTACTTCAACCATCTTCCAACCCGAAGGACAGGCTTCGGGCTGGAAGATAGTTGAAGTAGAAGAAACGGACCGAGGCGACCGAAAGAGGGATTCTTTGGGTAAAATTTAATATTGTTTGGATTTGCAACAATATTGCAAAACATATCTGTGGAAAAAAAGGTGGAGGGGCACGTGCACCTGGCTCCACCGCCGCTGAATAAGGATCTGTTGGGGAGAGAGAGAGAGAGAGAGAGAGAGAGAGAGAGAGAGAGAGAGAGAGAGAGAGAGAGAGAGAGGGGGGGGGGGGGGCAATTTAGAGTACAGGCACGTTATAAGATGATGCGTCGCGACTACTTCGTGCCTATTTTATTGATCCATAAATAAATTTGTTTTTAACTATAATCCCAACCGACAAATGTTCCTACTGCATCATTGGGGCATGCCTTCAGTGATGACACGCCTTGATTGATGTTGTAGTTGAAATATTTGATCAGTTGGGACCCAAGTCATCGAGTCATCACAGTTGGGACAAATTGGGTTTACGCCCCCCCCCCCCCCCCCCCCCCCAGTCGGTAATATTCGGGGGGGGGGGGGGTCGAACTCTTGACCTTTCCATCACACTCCCATACACATCATAATAAGAGGGACATCCCCTATCTTGAAAATATTTTTATTCCTGCTGTGGATTTTCGTTCCAAAATTTTAAAACTTTGTCAAACTTGGCCGGATTTTTTCTGTCATTTGCGATTTATGTATCTTCATAGAGGTGGGTAGGAGTAATAGGCGTAATGAATTGAGGCTGCTGCATCCTGATCATCATCAATACAATTCAATGAGGGTCAGAAAATAAGTTTTCAAACTGCAGTCATCAAACATTTGGTCGAAAATATCAACATGCAATTAGTCTTCACTACGTAAAGAATGTAGTAGACTCTTCCACAACGCTGAGCACACAATGGAATATACCATTTTGAACCCCAGAGGCCTCTTCTCCGGCCCAGTATCGTGATACTTCATAATTTCATTAAGTAGGTTGACTTTTGAGTGAAGGTGTGGTGGAGACAAATCAATATTTTCAACGTGCAGCCCCCAGGGCTGCACGTTGAAAATATTAATTGGTCTACCCCCAAATAAAGAATATGGACTCTTCCCGTTGCTGTCATTGAACTGATTAGGAAGATACCACTAGGGTTCAAAGGGTGAAGGATCGGGTACAAAGGAATTAAAATTACAGCCAAATATTCAACAAAAACAAACTTACCTTCAGACAGACGTCTCTAAACTAATGTCTTCCCCGTCCTTCAATGAACACGAAATTTTTCGTTAAAAAACTGAAGACACACAACTGTCATGGCATTCTGACACAGAAGCAAGAGCAGACGAAGTAAACGTACTTATTCTATTCTATTCTATTCACCTTCCTCGCCCGTCTTCGCTTCATAATGAGAATAGCTGATAATTAGGCACAGTTGGGGACAAAATAAATAAACAATGAAAATAAAAGAAGGTGCTAAGTTTGTCAGTCGGATTTTATCTTGGCTCTGATAAAATGGTACTCAATGAGTGGAGTGAAAACCTGTTTAGAACGCGTTAACGTTTTAGGTTCCGCGTATCTGATTTTTTTTATTAATTTGAAGATAAATATGGGAATCGGCGAGTCGACGACAGAATAAACAACCGGTAGGCAGTGGCGTCGCTAAGGGGTGTTTAGGGAGACTGACACTTCAACCTGCCACTCCAATAATTTTTCCAGTTGGGACATTTTCGTCACAATATCAGTTTTCTCTCACAAGTGATCATGCACTTTCTTAAAAGACTAGATTTGATACTCAGGGCAGGGGAGAGGAAATTCGGGGCCAGGGTTAATTTTGTGATGCCTCAGCCCCACTTTCGAAAGTGTCGGGATACTCATGCAGAAAGGGGGAGGGGGGGGGGGGGGCTCTCACTACAAGGAAATTTTGAAATCAGTTATTAAATGGAGACTTCTGGTGGTTTTTGAGATGAAAAATCACGTTATTTTTTGGCTGTCAAAATGGCGTTTTGACGCATCATACAGATTGAGTAGCTCTACAAGACACTCCCAAAAACTTCTTTACATGAGCGGTAACTAGTATTCCAATACGACGGGTAACTTATCTTGCCGATTCCTGCCGGGGATCGGGGTCACAGGCTTGACACAGGCATTAGAACTTTGGGGCCCGGGCCTGACCCAAGAATCCTGGACTCCTGGGCCAAGCCCACCCCACCCCAAAGTTCCGGGCCCAGGGGTTACTACCCCGACCCCACTCTCTCCCAGGCTCTGTTGGTATCACACACATAGTTCTGTCGATTGTACGAATTGAGGTGTGTAGTACCCGATTCGGGCTGTTGGGAGAGGGGGGGGGGGGGGGGGGAGTGGGCAGCATGACCAATTTGGAGTACAAATACGGTACATGCTTATTAAATAAGAAATTGCGTCACAACTTCTTCAGGCATATTTTATTTATTCATTAATACATTTCCCCAAAAGTCTTGATTTTTTAAACTATAATCCCGACTAACTAACATTCAACAGCATCATCAAGACATGCCTTCGTGGAAGGCATGTCTTGATGATGCTGTTGAATGTTAGTTAGGTGGAATATTAGTCAGTTGGGACTTGCGCTAACACAGTCGGGACAAATCAGTTTTATATCCCCAAACGGTCATTTTCGGTACGCACATGCTAATAGGTTTGTTTGTTTTTTGTGTTTAACGACATTTTCAACACAGTTATTTATTTATTTATTTATTTATTTATTTATTTATTTATTTATTTATTTATTTATTTATTTATTTATTATTTATTTACTGGTGTTTAAGGTCACATTTTTATGCGCAATGGCTAATCGTAACCGCGACAGTTTTACGGGTGGAGGAAGCCGGAGTACCCGGAGAGAACCACCGAGCATCAACGATCAACTGTCAACTCCTCGACATTCTAACTTTGTTCAAGCTCCGCCCCAGCAGGGTTACAGCGGTTGAAGAAATGTGCACCATCGACATGCTGTACGCCTTAGTACACGGCGTCATCGTGCCCCAATGTAGGCAACCGGGATAAAGTGCCTTGCCCAAGGACACAACGCGGGTCGTCCCGGACAGGGATCGAACTCGGGACCTCTTGCATAGAAGTCCAACAGTCGTTCAACACAGTTTTACGGGCGCAGGAAGCTGGGGTAGCTAAAGAGAACCACCGAGCAGCGGCGAGTAACTGTAACTAACAGCAGGGTTAGTAACATTTGAAAAATCAGTAGGTAGGAGTGTTGTTTAATTATTTAATCCTTCAGCCACAACGAACAGCCCGTAGGTAAGGGCTGGGGAACGAATTACCTCAGTGGTAAAGGCATTGGACTGAACTGAAAGATCCCCGGTTTGATCCCCGCCAGAGGGAACTGTGCTGTGACCTTGGTACTTAATCCCGACTGCCCACGTGGGGGCATGGGGCGCTGTGTACTAAGGCGCACCGGACGTCGATGACGCACTTATCTTCAGGCAATGAAAGTGTCATTAAACCTCAATAAAAAGGCAAGGACTGTTGACCCGGAGAGAACCATCACGCAGCGGCGCGTAATTGTCACACTCTTCAAATTATAAACTCTACACAAACGGGGTTAGCAGCGGTAGTAGTATGTATTGTGGTTTTCGGGCCCCATTAGGCGGAGGGAATGGGTGAGTGGGAAGTAGCGTCATGTCAAGTGACCCAGTTGCGTCATGTTTGGTTGTTATGGTAACCCGCGCATGAGCGGCTATGTTGTGACGTCATTGTCATAGTAATACGTGGTCTTAGTGAGGATGTGCGTGTTGTTATTGTGACACGTGTTTCCGTCGTCCATTTTGTATACTGGAGGCCGCAATCTTGGTTTCTATGGTAGCACGTGATTGCTATGTGACCCCGAACCCTCTAATAGGACGGGGGTATGTTCTGCAGGAGTGTTTTCGATTCAATGGGAGTATATCTAATTCCCCAAATAGACCCAACAATTTTCCCAAATCTCCAAAATCCTTACAAAACTTCCGAAACGCACTCAGATTCCCCCGGAATTCTCCTTTTTTGCCAATAATGGACGCATCCGTTTGTGTAAGAGTCAATCTTATTACCACAAACAACCCCAAACAACTATTTATTTGGTTCGGACCCCCCGCCCACCAAATCCTTGGTTATTTCTATATATCTAATTCGGACTCCTTCAGAATCGTCTGCTTCTATCTATATTATTGTTGTTCAATCTATCCAACCCTATTCGTTTGTTCTGGAGTATCTTCTCCTCAGTTTCTGCCTATTGTTCGAATTCCTTGAGAATCTTACTCTTAAGAGTAGCACATAGTCCTTTAGGACCAAGAGGTGACCAAGAAACGCCTTGACGAAGACCCATCTTGGGTTTTAAGAGTAGCACGTAAAGTGTGTACACGAAGGCCCATTATGTGTACATGAATGACATGAAGCTTATCCCATATACTCACCTGGGTATCGAACGGCCACGTCCCCTGACACCCCACTTCCAGCACCCCTAACTAACAAACGACTGGCCTTCGGCACCCCTTTTCTATCGTAAGAAGCCATGAGGGTCATGTGAAAATCTCCCAATAAGGTTTTGGGGCTCTGACGAGGTTTGTATTGGCGATCTGGATGGAAAGGAATGGGTGGTCAGTGGCACTATAGTATAGAGTGACAGCACAACCATGTCCATCTTCTTAACCTTTTACCTAACATGAAAAGCAGACGACACTTGCAAACAAAATTCTTGAATAGCTAATTTTTTGATTCAAAAACATAGGTTATTACCCCTCTTTGGAACGAGCTCGTCGAGACAAAAAATGAAAAAAAAATAATGAAAATTAATTAGCAATTTTTGTGAATAGCGCTGGCCGGTTTTGGCCGTTACGATGGATAAAGGGTTAAAAGGCATGTGGTTCTTGTCTCCGTGTGAATGTCCCAGGCATCTCCATGTTGAATATTTGGCTTCTTTGTAAAAGACCTGTGGTTGTGTCACCGGTAGTATGGTAACATAACATAAAATAACATTTATTAGCATAAAACATCATCTACAGGACAGTATGCAATAATCTACAAGTAACATGAACAAAAGTAGTACTCAAAACATTACAATTTCATCCACCAATTTTCCATGATCAAAGTAATATATATATTTTTTTATTAACTTGATACGCAAAAGACCGTGGAGATGTGAACTAGAATTTCCAATACACATCACTAATCACTAAACATATCATAATCGTCTGGCGAACAAATCCCGGATCACGCTGCAGATTTTATGGCATAAACTGGGGGTACTATTTTCAAATATTAATTTGAATTTCTCAAATTTACTCAGATCACTAAAACTGTCAATCTCACTGTTGATCAGAACAAATAATTCTGATCGAAGCTCTGAATAATGTGAACATTCCATAAGAAAATGGTATTCGTTTTCTATTTTCCCAGAGTTAGCTTCCCAGTGAGTACATATCCTGTCGATAACAGACTTCGGCGGTTGATAATGTCGCCCTTTCTCAATAGCTAACTTACGATTGCTGATATGAAGCTTAGTGAAAATTTCCCGGTCTTCCGCCGAGTTCGTTTCCACTAAGTACGTTCCCATTGAATAGTCATTTTTAAACAACCTGTAAGTTCTCAGTTTATGGTATGTTGGTTTAGGCGCCGCAGGCGTCTGGGAAAGGTTTGCGGCCGCTAGGCGTGGCTGCCTTTCAACCCCCCTTGGTTGTCTTTCTAACGATCCTGTTGATGGCTTGCAGTCGATCTTTTAGGTTTGGTATTACCCAATGTCCACTTTTGTCGTTGCCAGTTATTGGATATTGTTGCGTGGAGAGAGTGGTTTTAAAACACACATCTTCTTTCAGAACCACCTACCCCAACGTCGATCGTTGGGGTGTCACCAGCGGATTTTCCCAGGCTCCTTTGTGAAGGGTGGCTTGGACCCCCTGTCGAGAGATCGATGACGTCACACCGCAATGTGCAGAATGTGTGTGGTTAATTGAAAAGAACAGACTTCATATTATCTTTTGAACAAACAGCCATTCAAAGCAACACAATACATACAAAACCATGACGGCAGAAACTGAGAAAACCTATTGAGATAATGATATGAGGATTATGGAGTGCAAACAAGAATTCTTTTGGGTCGACATGATCGACGATATTTTGAGAGCCGGCAATTATCGGTTTCAAAGTAGACCTTAGAGACGCCATTCGTCGACACAATAAATGTACATTTAGAAAAACAGCCGAGTGTATCGTTTCTGAACTTATAGTATTATTGCAGAGGCAAACCCGTGCGTATGGTCCATCAAGAAAATTGCCGGTAGGCCCCCTTATTGAGTGCCTTCCTTAGAGTCCCCAAAATTAATGCAGCCTAACACCAGTTGGAGCATGAAGTTTCGTAAAAATGACCAAGTGGCGAAATAGATATATCAGCAGTCGAGTCCGTAATTAATCGACCACGTGCAAGGAACAGGCTTCTTTTAATCTAAAAAATCAAAATTTTCTTCCGCTGGGCCAAACTATGGACTTCCCGATTGGTTCCCCAGCCCCAGTGCAACCAGTTTAGCCGAATGATCGATGAAGATGGTACAGGAAATTCAATCGAAATGTCCTCTGTGTGGACTGCCATTAATCACTCATCGAAAAATTAAAAATATTTCTTCCAGATCCGGGACCCAAATGGTGTATTTTCCGGTTACTTTTCTTGTGCCAGTCCGCCCCCGTATTATTATGATTATAAAAGCGGCGTCTTTCGCGATCAGCTAGCGATTTGATGGAGTCGAAATGTTCCAAACAAAAACTTGATAAATTAACCCTTTACTCAACGTAACGGCCAAAACCGGCCAGCGCTATTCTCAAAAATCGTCAATTAATTTTCATTGTTTTTTCATTTTTTGTCTCAAAAACATAGGTTATGACCCCTCGTTGGAACGAGCTCGTCGAGCTCGTTCCAACGAGGGGTCATAACCTATGTTTTTGAGACAAAAAGTGAAAAAAATTAGTTATTCAATATTTTTTTTTGCAAGTGTCGTCTGTTTTTCATGTTAGGTAAAGGGTTAAGACAGTATCAAGAATAACATCTCAGAATCAATGTTCTCGCATTTATTTTCCAACAAGTGAAATCCAATTGTTGCTGGGAATAGAATGGACCGAGAGTATCGACTGGGTCGTGATCTTGTCCCAATTCTCGGTCCGCTTTTGGGACCACAGTTCTGTATTAACATTAACCCCCTGCATTAACCTCCTACAACCGGCAGTGTTTCATCATAAATTACTACTAATATCAGTTACAAGGGTGAGTGCATGTAGTTATTGATTAATTGGTGTTTACGGTCATATATTTTTGCTAATCGTGACCGCAACATGGATACAAAGTCAAGTCCAGTCAATCGTTTATACCCATATTGCCCAGTTAGAGTTTTCCACCCCAGGTATTGGTGACAGGGTACTCTTTTACCAGTAAAACAGTACTTTCTTCCCACAATGAACAATGACTGTTCCACTTTCCGGGGTTCCAGCGGGGATTGTGCTGACTTTGTATCAAGACTGATACACAAAAAAATCTTGTGCCAGGGAGGTTTGAATATTCGTACATACACATCATGTTTACTTCTGTGAAGAGATCTCTAAGCTCTTTGCCACATGGTTACACACGATTACACGATGCCAATACTAAAAGATCATTTGGAGGGACAATGCGCAGTGGTTTTTGGGGCTTATATGCAAGCAATAAATGGTTTCTTTCAAAAGAACCTCCATGTTTCATGTAGACTGCCGTAAAAATCAAATTTACGTATATTTTTAGTTTCACGTTCGTTTATTAGTTCGGGAAGAGCGATTTCTGCCGAACTGATATGTGAAAAATAAATTTGTGGCGTTGTGTCTCTTCAGTTAAGAAAATCGTTAAAATGGTCACATTGTTCAAAGTAGCGTGTACTACCGTTAACCAAAAGTACACAATTGGTTTATGACCCAATCTCACGCCATTGCTAAGTGGTCTTCAACAAGTAAATATTGCGAGGTTATTATATTATAAGAACTAAACATTCGTTAAGATTGCGGGATTGTTGGTGGCTCTTATGTAATGGACTGGTATTAAAACCAACAATTCTAAATCTCATTGTCGCTGCTTATATGGAATTCACAGGACCTTAATAAGACCCCCCACTGTGAATTATCCGACCACTTGAGATCGTGCTGGGAAACGTAGCTGATTCAACATGATCATCGAAGCGCAATGATACGGGACAATTACATACAATAACCTGAAATTCATTGTAACGAAACATCTTTTTAACCCTTTACCCAACGTAACGACCAAAACCGACCAGCGCTATTCGCAAAAATCGCCAATTAATTTTCATTATTTTTTTTCATTTTTTATCTTAAAAAACATTGGTTATGACCCCTCATTGGAACGAGCTCGTCGAGCTCGTTCCAATGAGGGGCCATAACCTATGTTTTTGAGACAAAAAATGAAAAAAATAGTTATTCAAAATTTTTTTTGCAAGTGTCGTCTGCTTTTCATGCTAGGTAAAGGGTTAGACACTGTTCCACATCCTGTGTGGATTTGAGACATGTGCGATTACCAGATACCATTTGATGGTAAATTATCAACTTGCACTTTACGGTACGGCCGCCATGGATTGGTCACTTTCCGCGGGTGGGCAATATTTCCACGGACGCAATAATATTAGATTCCAAACACTAATTTTACGAATAATCATCAAAAATATATTTTATTAATGAAGCACCGTGCTTCATTGATTATATTTTGCTGATGATGATTTTTATTACCCGGTAAACACATGCGTGGACATTACGGGTAACCCACGCGTGAATTACGACCATTCCACGGCGACTGTACTGTAAATAGGAAACCCAGTTTTTTTTATGAATTCAAGGAGGTAGATGTGGGATAGAAGAGTGATTGGAATTCAGAGTAAGGTACCTTTCAGGAGTTTCTATGTTGGAAAAAAAATTTACTGAGTAGTGAAAAATCCTCTTCCAATTACAAAAAAAACCCCAAAAACAAAATTGTTGCGGGATGTCACATAAGTTTTCATGAAATACATCACCAGGTGCTCTCCCCTGATGTGTATACACCTGAAGTCCTTGGTGTGTTGTTTTAAATGTGCATCAAAACTGGACTTCGTAGTTCTTCGATACAGCAAACGTTTCAAGTTCGTTCATGAGCGAAAACATTTGGACGTAAATAAAGTGAGAGAATTGCGAAGACTATTTTTTCTGCATTCTCACAACTTGCTCGGTCCAATGTTTTGAGGGCAAACAGTAAAACGATAACAGAAAATGAATGGCGATTTTCGTGAATAGCCCTCACTGCGTGGTTAATGTCGTTAAATGGGGTGATGAATTATTCAGAATTTTTACATAAAACATAGGTTCTTTTATTTATCGAAAGACCCCCCCCCCCCCCCAAAAAAAAAAGCCCTACATTTTGTATACAAAGTATCGAAGTTTATCAATTACGACCCAACCGGCGTGTGAATAAAACGCCGGGCTGTTTTTGATTATAAATTGTTGAGAGATCACTGCCGGTCCTACACTTTGTGATGAATTTCCGATCAGCCTGGTGGTGGGGGTGAATCATTAAAAAAAAAAACACACTCAATTTGGCATTAATTGTATTTATTATATGTTTCGGCTAAAATGTAAGGAAATAGCGAAAGCGTAGACGTTATATTTGTCGTCTTAACCGATAAAAGACAAAGACGATATTTCGCTGCTCAGATTCGAGTATGATTTCTATCCTCGAGTGAGACGCGCGAAGGAATATTTCACGAGGTGTTAGCCGAATGAAATAATCCGCGGGGCCCACGAGAGGATAAAATCATACTCGAATCCGAGCAGCGAATTTTTGTATTTATTTTGTTGTCTCCTTATTTGTTTTCACCAAACCAACCCTTTATAATTGATTCAAGTCAATCGATTTGTCAACAATAAAAAAAATTGTCCGTCATCACTGATAGTGGAATACGATGCTGGGAGTGGAATACTATTTTCGGCGAGTGGGCGTGGGATTGAGATTTGTTTTGGGGGAAGAAAAACGAATGAGAATAAAATGAATACGATTACGTTATTTTTAAATTGTATTTTTCACTGTAGGTACAAATTGCGAATCACAACAAAAATAGTATCAGCGAACACGAAATAAACTCTCTACAATATTATGATTGCAAAAGTTCGTCCACAGAGTTCCAATGTGTTCTATGTGCCTACTGGCAGCCTACTGGCACATAGAACAGATTGGAACTCAGGGGATGAGTTGTTCACTATTTCATGACGAAAAACTGTTATTATTATTGTTATTTGTGGTGTTATATAAATATCCATTAAAGCTGCTGCGTAGCTTTCAGCAAAAGGCTGAGGGAACTAATTTGTTTCGCGGACGGCTAATTTCGTCACTGAAAAGGCTTTGTAATTTATTTATTGCTGTTTAAAGTCACATATTTCTGCAAAATGGCTAATTAGGACCGCAACATGGATATAAAATCAAATTTGTCCAATTCTTCATACCCATTTTGCCCAATTTAGAGGACTTCCGACCCAAGCATTGCTTACAGGGTCCTACTTTATCAGTAAAACCCAGCTTGTTTTCAACAGTAAACAAGCACTGCTTCACTTTCCGGGGTTCCTACGGGGAGAAAACGGTTCGTTGGCGGTCCGCTGATGTCTTTTAAACTGAAATGTTGCTGCTTTTAAAGCAATTACTTTGCATTATTTTAGGATAAAAACGCAATTTCTTTTAGAACAGACAAGGCATACAATGAGAAGAATTTCTTTGGTTTTGGGGGTGGTTACCATACTTATTTCATTCGTGACTAGCAGGGGAAATATACATTTTTGTTGAAAATGTATATTTCACCTGCTAGTCACAGGAAACGATTATGTTATCCACCCAAAAAACACTTAGCATCTATATATCTGCAACATTCAATTGTGAATATTTTATTTGTTTTTCCTTTTATAACAAACGACGTATTTGTTATGCTACAGTAAGACTAGATTTCAAAATATTTAACAGAACAATATTTCAGAGAACTCCAGTCTCTCTCCCCCCCCCCCCTGGATCACGAACAAGCTATTCTCCAAGACGAATTTGAAAAAGGCGCACAGAACAGACCTAAACGCCTTGAAAAACCAGCTAGCAGAACTCAGGGAGGCAGCGGCGACACTACGTTCCAACGTCGCGTTCGCAACTGTTCTAGCCCAAAACAGGACAACAACACCACAGCATCCATCGCCTCCTTCACCTTTGGTAAAGAATTCGCAACCTCCACCCCCAAAGAAGAAACGGAGGAAACAAAGGAAATAAAAAGCAACAGCAGCCACCAGTCGATTACGAGTGGTAGGAGTACGGGCAAAGCAACACAGATACATATCCACTTATGGGATGCACGTCGCATCCCCAAGTGCAGAATCATTTCGGTCATTAGACCTCTTAATTACATTCCATAACTGTATCCCCAGATGTTCTCAAATATAGGACACACCTATAGATCTTTTTGTCTCGTTCCTATGGCTTTTGAGTGCTGGGCTACATTAGCCCGTGACAAGTGTATCTACTAAGCCCTATCTTCTGTCTCGAAACTGTTTGTTCCGCACCTGGTCCAGATCTGCAAGTATGGGAGCAGATTTTGTGTCACACCCAGAATATAGAAACAATACAACAAACATTTCTGGATCAAAGCCTAAAAAATAGGTTACATTTACTCAGTTTTGGTGTGTTAATATATGTGGAAATTAGTGACGTAGCTACGGGGAGGGGGCTGGGGCTGGGGCTTTAGACCCCTTACATTGTCGCTGCCCCCCCCCCCCCCCCCCCAATGGCTACTTTCGCATAACTTAAAATTGTCTCTAATAGATGGCTACACACACTACAGATGTATCAGATTCGCACTAAGAGCACTTAATTTTACAAAATTTTCTCGGGGGAGTGGTGGGGGAGTACTTCTAACTTCAGGGAACTTAGGACTAGAGTCTAGAGAAGGCCCGACCCAACAATAGCGTTCCAAATCTAATGTTTGCCCCCAGCCCCTTAAAAAAAACAAACAAAAACAAACAAAAAAACGGGCTGCCGCAGCCCTAATGATAGAATCCTGGCTACGCGCCTGGTGGAATGTTGTGATGTGAACGGGTGGCTTGTGAATTGAGAGCGCACCAAGGGACATTACTCCAGAAGAATATGCAGACAATTTTAATGCAGCCGTCGAAGTGGTCAAACCATGAAATGATGAAAGGAAACGTGAAAATTCAACAGCAGCTTCAGTCCATCAACCCAGCTCTTTTTTTAAATCCAACAAGCAAAAGTATGGAAGTTTCAATAAATGCAATTCAAAGAAATGGACCCAAACAGCCGGAAAGATGGAATTTCTCAATAATCATACCTGTCAAATGGTGTTGGCCACTGAATAAATACAGTGCATGTGTTGAGCGATGTAGTTTTGTTATTTATAGGGGTATAACGACACTTTCGACAGCCAGTGTTAGCTCGTGTCGGACAGTTTTACGGATGGAGGAAGCCGGAGTACCCGGAGAGAACCACCGAGCAATGGCGAGCAGATGTCATACTCCTCAATGTATTATGGTCGCACAAGCAGAGTTAACATTGTTTGACGACAAGTGCACCATCGACGTGCAGTATGCCTTAGTACACTGCACCACAGTGCCCACACGTGGGCAATCTGGATTAAGTGCCTTGTCCATGGACACAATGCAGTTACCCCTGGCGGAGATCGAACCGTAGACGTTTCGGTTGGAAGTCCAATGCCGTTACCACTGAGCTACCGTGCTCCCGACAGATGCAGTTATAATGCAAGTTCATTAAAGCCTTTTCCAAAGAAGACCAGAAGGCGACACTTCAAAAAGTGTATTGAATAAACAAATATTTTTTTCGATTTTATTTTTGCCTCAAAAATAGCTTATAGTCCCTCATTGGTACCTGCTCAAACAACTCGTCTGTATGAGGGATTTAACCCTTTAATACACGTAACGGTCAAAACCGACCAGCGCTATTCGCATAAACTGCCTTTCAATTTTCATTATTTTTTCGTCTCAAAAACATAGCTTATGAACTCCACTGGAACGAGCTCGTGGAGCTCGTTCCAATGGTGGGTCATAAGCTATGAGTCCGACGCAAACATTAAAAAAGTAGTCATTCAAGAATTTTCTTTGCAAGTGCCGTTTGTCTTTCGGGTTAGACACAGAGTTAATCTACTTTTGGGCGAGATGGAGAATTGATTGTTATTTATTAATATGTTGATCGTTATTTATTGTTGATTGTTACGTGACGTGTTTTGGCGGAAATTCTCTTATGATATGAATGGCATGCCACTCTTTTCATTTGTGAATGCAATGCGCAATCTTAGAGTTGAGTTCCGGAAAGATTTTCAAGCCTCTTTAGCAAAAGAAAAAAACCAAAAAACAAACGGAGGTAAGAATTTAATTTCTTGTATTTCTCGCAGTCTGTAGTTGGTTCGCGCATATTACGATCGAAGTAACATCCACATAATCTAAACGATCGTTCGCGGGTTATTTCAAGGCCTGGTTACCCCTCCTCCCACTTCCACAGAGTTTGAGGAGGGGGTCTGAGTTAGTACTGGACAAGGTCCCCGAGCCGCCAACTGCCTTCCGAATTTCATATTTGCCCCCCCCCCCCCACTCCCCCGAAAAAGGGCCTGGATAATCCCTATTCTATCTGCGGGCCTGACATATGTGCGGAATCGTTGAAATGCACTCCTAACAGTTTTACTGGAGATATAATTCTTTCAGGTTCTATAAATCACAACTTCCGTTTTGATGTATAATAATCCACTGTTGTTCTAAGATATAGGTATCACTGAACAAAATATTTGAATTAGAAATACCCGCCTTGAAATGTTGCTCTCGGAAGTGATGCAATCTCTAAAAATAAACAGTCTTGGGAAAATAAATAAGCCTATTTCGAAACTGCCATTTTGGGACTTTAATCTATGCAAGGTCACAGGTCGCTGGGTGTAAACAAAGCGATTTTCATGTTCATCGCGTCGAGTTCTGTGTCAGCCAAGTCAACTAGTTTTGTAAAATATCAAGTTTAAATTTGTAGAATCGTTGTCATCATTCAAATTATCTGAAGGGGCAACCCCAGGCGACTTTAAACGACGTTATATCGCACGTTTAATGACTTTTTTCACGGAGGCGAGGACTTGTTTTGAGTGGGAATAAGGAAACACTCGTTGCACGGAATTTCTCGGCTTGGAAAATATCAGAAAGTTGTCGAAACAGTGTCCACTGCCACAGAGTCTAGTCCAAACATGGCCTGAAAGACCTTATTTTGATTTTCTGCTTTGGTAATTCCTTTCATGGATGTACCAAACCAAACAAGTAAAATACGGTCTTTCAGGCCATGTTTGGACTACCGCGGAGTCATGACACAACGTGCATTCAAACACCATTTAAACCGATAGGAACTCAATTCGAAATAATGAAAGTTTTCATACAATATTGCCATTGCTTTAAACAAATAGTATCCTTGGATAAATGTTTTTTTGAATTCGCACTAATGAACGTAATGGGGTCCGATGCGCTTCACCCTCTCTTTTCTCCCATTGCTTACAACGTGTTTTCTTGAAATGTTTATACCTCGCGACCTGTGACCTTGCATAGATTAAAAGCCAAGATGGCAGTTTCGAAATAGGCTTATTGTTTCAATAAATGTTTGAAGCATTCTATTGACATATTGCATTATTGATGAATATTCCACATAAAAGGAGGGTGATTTGATGACTTTTGGACCTAAAAAATACAATTTACATTTTGTGTGTTTTTGTAAGGAATTCCCGGAAAAATATGTGCACGTGACCGGCACTTCCTTTGCTGTCAATTTTTCTCTCTTATTTGTTGCATGGGGTAAGAAAAAGTTGTCTGAAGGGCTATACTTGACAAAGATATTTGAATGCCAAAATTAATGTGATTATATTTTGTTTTGCCTGATCGCTATAATGGTCGCCTATGGGAAAACATTTAGTTCCGTGATACCAAGAATAGCCGAATGTTAGAAGAACAAGACGTTATGCATGTTCCCTTACTCACGTGGACTGATCCGCAGGATGACATAGCGTTCCCCCACTATTTCTCGTAACTCAATATTTTTTTTCACAAGTACCGGGGTCAGGTAGTGGATATGCTTCTTACGAAGGTAGTGGATGTCCTTAGTGGTATCGCGACTAATACGAAAAAAAAACATTCATGGAGTATATCGCTTCTCATGCGTACAGCTGTAGCTGCTGCGCAGAATGCGAAAACCAACGAAGGGCCACTCTTACATTTAATTTTCCAAAATATTCCCCCGGTGAGCCCCCCCCCCCCCCCCCCCAGACACCACCGACAAGGGCGTTACATGGATATAGCCTTAAAGCGCAGACGATATCAAAATTTATTATTTTAAACATAATTTTTTTCAAAAAATTTCTACAAAACCATATCATGTGACCCCTCATTGGAACGAGCTCGACGAGCTCGTTCCAATGAGGGGTCACATGATATGGTTTTGTTGGGATTCTGGGAAAAATAATATATTTTTCAACTGGTCAGGTTGTAAATTACGCTGAAGGATGCATCCGATTCGATAGAAAAAAGGTTAATTTTCTTTCTGATTGAACTTTTATCTGCACGCCCGCACAAGTTTCCTGTCTTTCTGTTTGCACTGTAAGTTCACTGTACTTTAACAATGCAAGGCTGTTCTTGAACATTTGAGTAAAATAAAGTTTTAATTTTTTTTTGTCGCCAAACAAATAGAGAGACAGTATACCCATTACTGATAAAACACAAGACAAATAAAGTACTTCAGTAGCTTTGGCCAAGTTGTTCTCCGCTTGTCTGCATTACATATACAGATATTGAACGTAGATTTACAGAACCATGCATGTGTTGGTGACACTGATAAAAATGATAAGATAAGATTTATTAAGCAAATACACCAGAACAAAGAAAGATTGCTTTGTATATACAAAATCAACATAAATAGAAACATAAAACAATACTTATTCCGAATGACAAACGTAAATATTAAGGCTTATAGTGGTCGTAATATAATATTGTTAATGCCACTTTTTGGTGTCAGATTGACAAAACTTGTTCTTGTTGTTTTAAGAATTGCTAGGTCATATTACGACATAACAGACCCAACCTCTGTGTGTGCGTTTTCTAGGGAGGGTCAACAGTGGCTGTTGGAGTGTTGAATGGCATGCTCGAGGGTGAACATTTTGTAAATTTGAGAAAGTCCTATTAAATGGTGGTGGTTTGGGGTGGATGGGGGGAAAGGTCACATGCTATTATTATTATTCCCCTCTCACACATTTACCTCTCTGGAAACCAGTAACTTATAGAAATAATACGATGAACATATGTGAGGGAGGTATCGGACCGGATCCTATCGTGATTACAAGTGAGGCGTATAACGTAAACAACGCAAAGTTTAAATATATGCCGATTACCTAGTTGAACTTTAAACATAAATACCAGGCTTGGCGATCGATTTTAATTTAATTTGTTTTGAAAGGCCGACGAAGGAACATTTGCATGTCGAAGGAAATCCTGAACCCCCAAAATGGGAGGATTTGACTTCGGTATGTACATGTTGCTTTATCGACCTCTCAAAGGCTTTATGTATATTTTTTGCTCTTTGTATATTTGTAAATACTTTTCAGCTTTTTGGACTTGTAAAATTGATTCAAATATGTGGTTGTATATGTACGTGGGTATATGCAGAAGCACGTGAAAATGTCTGCACGGGTGTATATACAATTCTTTTCTAGGGGTGGGTGGGGATGGGGTGATGCTTAATGTATAACGAATAACGACCAATCATTGATCAAAATGTGTCTCATAAGCCTTCAGAGGCTGGGTTTCATACAAATATTCTGTTAATATATATATATTCTGTGTAATATATTCCATGTGTATCGAAACGTGACTCTTAAATAAAATATTCTACTAATACAGATGATACCGCACAGTTGTGGCACATTGTTTCTCTTTGATAAAAATGATGACATTGGAAAGACATGCACGCATCCGTCATGGGGGTGGGGTGGGGGTGGGGGTGGGGGTGGGGGTGGCAGGTGGCTTGACAGACTTTTGTATGCCGATGGCATTTATGTGACAGTTTTACGGGTGGAGGAAGCCGGAGTACCCGAAGAGAACCACCGAGCAACGACGAGCAGCTGCCAGCTCCCCAACATCGTAACTCCGCACTGTAGCAAAGACAGGGTTAGATTGGTTGAAGACATGCGCACCATCGACGTGCAGAACGCCTTAGTGCACGGCGTCATCGTGCCCGCATATGGACAATCGGGGTGAAGTGCCTTGCCCAAGGGCACAACGTGGGAGTCCGAGTCGATCGCTCAGACGGTCACCCATCCAAGGACTAACCGGGCTCGACGTTGCCTCCCTGCCGATGGCATACACGAGGAGCACCGTGGTGTGTCCGCCTCCCGTTGGTGGGGATAATGGGGGCTCCCACCTGTTCCCCGACCCCTACCGAGAACCCCAACAAACGGGAGGGGACACACAACTTAGTGCCTCCGGATGCCAATTGTTACTTGTATACAGTTGCTGAATTTAGTCAATTGTTAACGATATAATGTGTGAAATTTCGAAATCTAAAGCTGTTTGCTTTTGATCGCTCCTGTCGGAAGCTAGCTCTAATTCTGCACATCGTTGGTCAGCAATTATTTTCCGACAAAATGTGAAAATTTGCGACATAAATGTTGATGGGGGCGGTTTGCCTCCTGCACCCCACCACCAACGTGCCTGTGGAGAGATGAATGTTTTCCTTGCATGAAGTGCGTTGCCGTATTTTCGAGGCACGACCATCTAAATATGCCGGTCGGTGAGTGTGTGCTAGTTTTCACAATAATTTAAATCCGACTGTCAGTGGAGCGGTGGCTAAGTTGCTGGATTTTAAATTGAAAGGTTCAAGCTTTAATCATAACCAGCATGTCCCTGGGCAAGACCCTTAATCCGATTGCCCATTTTGTGGGGGTGGGGGTGGGGGGAGGACTGTGTACCAAGGCGTACCACACGTCGGGGTGCACTTATCATCAACCACTGCAGGACAACCCGGCTTGTGCAGAGTTGGGAAATCGGACAGTTGCTAACCGCAGCTCGGTGATTCTCTCCGGATACGCCGGCTTCCAACACCCGTAAAACTGTCCGGCACGATGCAATTCCGGCCTTTGAAAGGAATCGTTAAACGCCAACAAACAAACAACAATAAAACCGTCTGTCGCTACGATACATTCAGCTGAGCCAATACTATATAAAACGCTTACAATTGTATTATCTAGAAATTTCTAGCCGTGACTTTCAATAGGTTAAAATGAACCATAAGCATTTTCAAAGATCTGGCAATTTGCCAACTGGCAAATTGCCAGATCTTTTAAAATGCTAATGATTTATTTTTTTTCAGTAAGGCCTATATATATAGGTAGAAACTATTTATTTATTTATTTATTGGTGTTAAAGGTCAAATATTTCTGCACAATGGCTAATCGTGACCATGGCAGTTTTACGGGTGGAGGAGGCCGGAGTACCCGGAGAGACCCACCGAGCAACGGTGAGCAGCTGTCAGCCCCCAACATACCAACTCCACACAAGCAGGGTTATCATTGGTTGAAGACAAGTGCACCATCGACGTGCAGTACGCCTTAGTACACAACGTCACTTTGCATCCACGTGGGCAATGGGGGTGAAGTGTCTTACCCAAGAAAACAACGCGGTTGCCGCAGGTGGAATTCGAAGCGAGGACCTCTCGGCTTGCAGCCTGCGCCCCTACCTACTGAGCCATCACGCCCACAGATAGAGAAAATAAAGTGCAGAAAATACAATTCTAATTTTGAATAGTACTGTCTTCTGATTGGTCAACACGAAAGGATTCGAACATGTATCGATTGGCCAGCTTGCTTTCTCCACGCGGGAAGATTTCGTTAGGGATTGCATTTGGGCGTTTACGACGGTAACAGGGTTGATATTTTAGCGAGAATACATTTCATCGAACACTCATTCTTTAATTTATTACAAACTTGAAATATTAGGTTTTGGATGAGTGGGACTAACGCATGCAGTACTGGTAACAGCGATGGGCGAATCCATTTTGTATATGTGGGGAGGTTCAGTAACAATTAAATACAACAGCCCCAAGGGTTTGTTGGATTAAAAATGGCACTGCACCACTTTAATTATTGGGTTGTCCAATACGTTTGTTTGCTTTCCAGTCATCCAATTTTCTTTTTCGCAAGTATTGAGCCTGCTGCGTTGAGAGGATTAAGTTGACACTGTGACGTGGTTTTATTTTATTGTTTTATTTCATTGGGGTTCAACGACTCTTCCGTCAGCCAGGATCACATCGTTTTATGGGTGGAGGGAGCATGGTTACCAGGAGAGAACCGCCAAGCATCGACGAGCAACTGTCAGACTCCCCAGCGTACTAACGCTGCACAAGAAGAGTTAATACCCCATAACACTTGGTTTTGTGAACGACTTTGGTAACGTTTCATGCTCGAGAATTGGTGTCTCACACTTGTCGGCGGGATGCTGGGGGGGGGGGGGGATTTTGGAAAATGATAGGCAAGTGTGGCCCTGCAGTGTTATCTTCGCAGGAGCCATATCTGTAAGGGGGCGGGGCGGGGGCAGGGGTGGTCAGTTGGATGTCCATCTGGGGTTAAGGTCCTAGCACGACATACCGTAGGGGGAAAGCTCGAGGGGAGTATCTCCATCTCGATGAAGGGGATTCGGTGAAACTTTTTATCCGAGGCCTCTCTTTGGCTTAACTCTTTACCCAACGTAACGGCCAAAACCGGCCAGTGCTATTCTCAAAAATCGCCAATTACTTTTCATTATTTTTTCATTTTTTGTCTCAAAAATATAAGTTCTGACCCCTCGTTGGAACGAGCTCCTTCCAACGAGGGGTCATAACCTATGTTTTTTTTTTGAGTCAATAGAATCCCACCTGCGGCAACCGCGTTGTGTCCTTGGGCAAGGCACTTAATCACAATTAGCATTAGCAACGTGTTGTGGGGGGCTCGGTGGCGTTTTGTACTAAGGCGTGCTGCACGTCGATGGTGCACTTGTCTTCAACCAATGCTACCCCTGCTTGTGTTGAGTTAGTATGTTGGGGAGTCTGACAGTTGCTCACCGTCATTGGTTCTCTCCGGGTACTCCGGCTTCCTCCACCCGTAAAACTTTCCGACACGAGGTGACTATGGCTGTCTAAAGTGTCGTTAACCCCCAATGAATAAATACTTTCAGCCAATAACTACTCCTTTCAACGAACTGCCAGACAACAGTTGGAAGGAACGGGCATTGGCTGAATATAGCTATCAGTCAAAGGTCCGCGTGTCGCCTGGTCATTGTGAGAGGAACGGAACGATGAATTCGAAATCCGGACCTATCACAGATTCTCGTCGGAATTTCGGAAATTTTGTCAGCTGACGGGAAAAGTCGGAGAATTTGATCGAAAATTGGAATATCTCTTTGCCTCTTGCCGAAAAAATATGACAAGAGCAAACTGAATTGATATTATAAATAAAGCAGGTAACCGATCGCAGTTGGAAAAACTGTTGTCACGGGTTGAATATTCAAATTTACCGGTCAGGAAAGTCTGAAAGGTTGAAAACATGATGAAGGAAATTGGTTTCTCTGAATTTCCAACTATTGGAATTGATACCTTCGAATTTCCAACTATTTAAAATTATGATGTCAGGCCTTATATTTCATCTAAATTTCGGAGAATCCATTTGGATTTTCGCGAAAATGATTACGAGAATCCATACCTGCTATGATTGTCCCGTGAGGTCACCCTGGTTGAACCCCTGTTGTATACTGATAACACATGTTAACCCTTTACCCAACACATTTTTTTAATTTTCAAAACAAAAACTGAATTTGATGATATTTCAAAAATGAACAATGTTTACCAATGAAAACTTACAAATATGGATGTCTTTGGAACCGGCTCATTGAGCTGGTTCCAATGGCAGCCGTAGTTGCACTTTTTTATTGTCAATGTGTCAAGATATTTCAGGTCATGTTAGCCTTGTATTGATTAATTTTCTGACGCTATGTTAGGTAAAGGGTTAAATTTTTCAATTGTTTTTACACGAGTCCACGCAGAGTTGCAACGAGAATATACATGGATTCTCGCTGGTTTTGTTTCGCGAATCTGCGTATTCGATTCTCAGATTCTCGTCGAAATGTAAGCCCTGTGATGGTTATTGAGTGAAGGGGGGGGGGGGGGATACACCGACACACCCACTTTCGCTACGTGCCTGATTATTCACGAATGGTATTATTCGCGATAATAAATGAACATCGACTTCCTTCGTCAGTTGACGTCAATTTATTATCGCGCATAATGCCGTGTCTCATGACCTCGATACTTGTGAAAAAATATTGAGTGACAAAAATAGGAATGGAGGAGGGGAGGGGGGGGGGGGGGGCATCCGCGGATTCGTCCATGCGAATAAGAAGATAGCGCGGCGAAAAGTGGAACAATCATGGCATACATTGTTTCAAGTCGCGTTAGGCTACTTCCCGCCATATTTCCGTGTAATGGGTTCGGGCACGTGGAAGACTTTTCGACTTGTCGGATCGAACAGACAATTCGTCACAGATGTCAGCCGTTTTTTTATCAATGACATGCAAGTTGTCACATAGACATATAGTTAATCACTATAATTAAGCCGATTGTAATTGTTGACACTATTTCTTGTTTTGAGAGTGTTTTAGTTCAAAGTCCGCAGATTTCGAAGGTCCTTGTGAGATATGAATATTTACATTACCATAGACCAAGTAAGCGGGTGTGTGTGGATAGGTGTAGGGCGAACGGAAGGCCAGAAAAAGGGGGGAGGGGTAGGCATGTACATTAAAGAGGATTTAAAACCGTCGCTGATTACAGATCTGGAAGATATCATCACCTCGGCTGATGTGTCAAAAGAAATTGGATGGGTAAAGATCAGTCTGAGAAACAAAAGTATTGCCCTTGGGATTGTGTACTGTGCGGTGGAGGGAAGTAAACCCGAGTGGAATGACTCGATATACTCAACACTAAGGTCCAATATCACTGAACTAGAAAACAGGGGGCTCGGTATAATTCTGATGGGCGACTTTAATGGACACATAGGTGACAAGGAAGAAGGCATAGAGGGTGGGGACAAGAAAGTCAACAGGAATGGAAGGAAGCTGTTGAACTTCACAAATGAGCTCGGTCTGAAGATTCTGAACAGGGACGCTAGATGTAAGGGAAAATGGACCTGGGAGAGAAACGACAGAAAATCAATAATTGACTACATTCTCATAGATATGAATTTATGGAGGGAGGTGATAAGGGTAGAAGTGGATGATGAGGGCAAAATGGAGTTGGATAGTGATCACAACTTGATTACAGTGACGATGAGGGCCAAAAACCCAGAGAAAAGGAAAGGAAGCTTCAAGGAGATTTGGGAACTCAAAAAGGATGCCGACTGGGCGAAGTTCGAAGAAAAACTGAAACCAAAGCTTGCAGCCGTACACAAGGGGGGTAGTGTCCAGAAGATGGCCGACGCCATAGTTGCGAGCCTAGTGGAGGCAGGGAAGGAAAGTGTAGGAAAGATTAGGGTGCCAACACGGGAACTTGGGTACAGAGTGAACGAAGAACTGAAAAGGGCCATAAAGGTTAGAAAAGATAAATGTGCTGCATACAGGAGAAGTAGAAAACTTAAGGGGGTGGAAAGCAATGAGGCCATGGTGGCAAAGGAAGAATACCAACAAGCACGAAATAAAGTAAATAAGATTAAAGACGACAACCGGAGAGTGCGAAATAGCAGTCTTATTAGGACGATAAGAACGACAGGGGGGTCGAGTTCGAGCGTATTTTGGAAATGGGTGAACAAACGTAACAAAGGGAATAACCAACAGAGCATTAAAGTAGATGGCAGAGTTACAGAAGAGCGAGATCAAATCGCATTAGAACTAGTCAAGCACTGGGAAAAGGTAAACGATAAGCGATGGGGCATGGGGAACCCACCGGAGTGTCCGAACCAGGTCGAGGAAAATCTCTCGGACTTCGTGTGCAGCGAAATCAAAACCGAGGAGGTGCGAAGGGTGATCTCAAAATTGAGGAATGGAAAAGCGGGAGGGGTGGACGAAATTCCTAACGAGTTTATCAAAAAAGGGGGAGAGGAACTCTTGGAAAGCCTGACTGCCCTATTCAATTTAGCCATAGAAAAACAAGAGGTCCCAAAGGAGTGGAGGGAAAGCAAAGTGACGTTTATTCACAAAAAGGGGGAAAAAGACGTTTTGGATAACTATCGAGGGATCTCTGTCAGTAGCAACATTGGAAAGGTTTTCTGTAAAGTCCTTTATGGGAGACTAGAGGAGGTAATTGAGGAGAAGGGTTTTTTGGGAGAAATCCAGAATGGCTTCAGGAAGGGAAGGAGAGTAACCGACCATCTTTTCACGCTATCCCAAATGATAGAATCCGCGAAAGCAAAAAAGAAAAAGATGTTTATGGCCTTTTTGGATGTCAAAAAGGCATACGATAGAGTATGGAGGGAGGGTATGTGGCGCAAGCTGGAGGCTCTGGGCTTAGGAGGCGAGTTTGTTGGAATTATGAAAGCATTATATAAAGATGTACAGAGTGAACTTAGTCTGGGAAACATTACAACAAAACGTGTGCCTATGGAGATAGGCCTAAAACAGGGGTGTATCCTTTCGCCAATCCTGTTTGCATTGTACATCAAAGGTTTAGGAGATGAACTCCTGCGTAGCGACGAGGGGGGTAGCAGTTGGGAACTTGAAGATCCCAGGGCTATTTTTTGCAGACGATATGGTTCTAGTGTCAGAAAGCGAAGAGGGGCTAACGAAAATGCTGGGAATTGTTGGGAAATATGGGAGCAAATGGAGACTCGAACTTAATGAAAGCAAGAGCAAAGTTATACCTGTGGGCCGCCAAGTGGACCCCACTCGAAGGTGGAGAGTGGGTGAGTTCTGCATTCCGGAAGGGAGCAGCAAACTTCTCAATGTAGGAGAGACAGGTGATTACGAGTATTTGGGGGTAAATATAAACATTACAGGAAGAGGCATCTACCGAAACCACACAAACAAATTGATTCTGAAGGGGAAGCGAATCCTTAACCAAATGAAACTTATAGGGAGAAACAGTTTCAATAAGGTTTTCGTGGGGAAAACCATTTGGGAAATGGTGGGGCTGCCAAGTATAACATACGGTACGGAAGTGGTACCTCTAAACCAGACGGCCATAAAGAGCTTGGAAATCTTACAGAACGATGCAGGCCGATGGATAACGGGGTCGAGCAATGCCGCAGCGCTAGAAGCAATCAGGGGTGAGCTTGGGTGGATGAGGATCAAGGACAGGATAGACCTGTTGAAACTCGGTTATCTTAATTATTTGGTGAATCTCCCCGACAGCCGATGGTGTAAAGTAATGTTCCTGCAAATCTTCAACTCAAATATCAAAACGGGGTGGATGATCCAAGTGAGGGAGCTAGTAGAGAACTACTCATTGGAGATCTCGGACCTGGACGTTGGGGCAAACCAGGGTAAAAAAATCGTCAGAGAAAGGGTCTTGGAGGATTGTAACCGTAATTGGCGAGAGGGGGTCAAATCAAAGAGGTCTTTGGGTGGCCTGCGTGATAAAGAGAGGCCAGGTTTTGAAGAGTACCTTGATGGCACCTTTGGGGGGTCACTGCTGTTCAAGCTGCGGTCGCGATCCCTAGAGCTGAGGGGAAAAATTGGGAAAGACGGTGAAAGGGAGTGCCAGATGTGTAACTTGGGCATGGTGGAGACCCTGGAACACTTCCTTCTAGAATGCCCAAAGTATCAGTCTAAAAGAATGAGATTCACTGGGAGTATAATGGGGAAGTGGGATGGGAGAATGAAGGACATGTGGTTAGGGGGAGACTCAAAGGAGAGGGTTAATGTGCTAATCGGAGAGATTGGGAAGAATGGGGTAAGGGATGTCATCAAGCAGTTCGTCTCCGAATGTTGGGAGGAGAGGAGAAGCGTGGGAACAGGGAGGCAGTTGGGAGTTCAGGGGTAACCAAGGCCTTCTCGTTCGAGAACCGCGACAAATCAGCGGCTGGCCAAAGTGTTATTATTATTATTACATTGTGTACTATTACGTGTATTAACACACGTGTATATGATAATGACATTTTTATATTAATATTTATTGCACGTTTTGTACAGACACAGAAGTTAACTCTTCAAACGCCGAATTCCAGAATGGGACTGCCAAACACAATATTGTTCCCACACCAAGAAAAATATAGTTATCATTGTTTTCATTCTCAGAGATTCCTTTTTTTTTAAATCAGAGACGGAGGGAGTATTTTATTTTTATTACCTTCGAGACGAAGGATTATGAGGAACACAGCCATGACGATCCAGTCCCAAGTGTCAAGTGCAATACTCAGTTTGGCGATCCAAACGTAGCAGCACGTGGGGTAGCCGCTACGTTCCGATCACTTAACTAAAGCAGGAGCGGCGGAACGATATTTTGAAAGTTGGGTGGGGGGGGGGGGGGGGGGGCTAGATCAGGCGATGGATGGGCAACGGTATGACAGGCCGACCATGGTTCGGCTCATGGTACGAAAAATTTTAAATTCTAGGGTCCCAAAACACCCATATCCATGCAACTGCGCGGATATTTTGAGATTTTTCAGGAGATGTATTTGAAAGATTTTACACTTTGAGAGCCGTTAAAAAACGTCGGTAAAGCGTAACAACCAAAGCTGATAAATAAACCTCACCTGCATGCTTTACCAGACTTTAACAGCAATTATACTGTCTGTGGATTATGTTGTTTGGGGTAGATTTGGTACTTGTATGTCTGTAAGATTACGATCTATTTCAGTTAACTGATTTTTAACAGTCTGTATACATTTTAGACTTTGCGCTGCCACATACTCCAAAAAAATGATTCGAAATCCATCAAAAACTGAACCGGTACGAGAGAAACATATATATAGCTGGCGAAAATATGGGGGAGGCTCTGGATCCGCCCCTTGTTTCACCAGTCATGTGTTAAAATATATGCATACAAAAAAGGCCCGGCCAAAAAGTGTGAGGGTGGGGGGGGGGGGGGGGCTGAAGCACTGACCGAGGTACAGAGGTCTAAAGCTGTTACAGACGGACGGACGGACGGACGGACGGATGGACGGACGGACGGATGGACGGACGGACGGACGGACGAACACACGACCCCATTGCTAAATTCCCCGCAAACATCGATTTGGCGTGTGATAAAAATCCGGAAATTTGTTTGCGGAGGAATTTATGTAGAAGCCGTGACGCAAGGACTTCCCCACGTCTTATCCCCACGTCTTATTTAATTAGCATGTGCCGGGTACAGAATTGGCCATGTTGGGGCTGAATCAGTTTTTGATCTCAATTTGCGTGAGCCCGACTGTGTGTGTGACAGAAGTGAAAGTAACAAATCTACCCATGCTAGAAAAAGTACGTGATGAACAGGCCTGGCATTTTCAGGAGAGCGATTTTTTCGCTCGCCTAATGCTCGCCTAAAAAAAAATTAAGATGGGCGAAAATATTACCCCTCCTGGACTTAAAAAATAATGATTACCATAACAGCCCATTCCTAAAACCCACATCTTGAAAAGGCCCCGAGGTGTTGGAGGGGCAGTGTAGCCGTCTCACAGAGACTACCTTGTTAGCAGCACCAAATAGGATGTACAAAGCCCACTCAGGCAGAATCCATTAATAGTAAAACTTTATTTTGCCCCTCGCAGCTTTTGAAAGCTTGATGAGAGCTAATCGCTCCCCTAGGCCACGCGAGAGGAGCGTTTTTTACCCTCCTGTATTTTTAAGAATGCCAGGCCTGGATTAATAGCAAGGGAAAATCGATATTAAAATCTCTAATACAGACGAGGATGTCCAGACTGGAAAATTATCGGGAATGTCACCCGCCCTACACCCCCATAGTTACGCACATACCAACAGCTATGCCGGTGGACCTTTTGAATTAAATTTATTCCGACCTCCTTAACTATTTGTGCGAACCGTTTTGAAAGAGTGATTGCTTTTGAAGTTGATGTCGAAATGGATTTTCACATAAATTTACATAAAGCTTTTAACTCGAGACACAGCGCTTTGAACTAGTTTTTAAAAAAAAAAAATTATTAAGGTTTAACGACACATTAACGGCCTGGGTCATATCGTGTTGGTGACAGTTTTACGGGTGGAGGAAGACGGAGTACCCGGAGAGAACAACCGATCAAGGACGAGCAGCTGCCAGCTCCCAAGCACCGTAACTCCGCACTGCAGCACAGGCAGGGTTAGATTGGTTGAAGACATGCGCACCATCGACGTGCAGTACGTCTTAGTACACAGCGTCATCGTGCCCCCATGTGGACAAACGGGTCGAAGTGCCTTGCCCAAGGACTCAACGCGGGAGTCCGAATCGATCGCTTAGACGGCCACCCATCCAAGGACTAACCGGGCTCGACTTTGCTTAACTTCGGTGATCTGTCGAGAACCGGTTAATGCAACGCCCCTTAATTAGAGTTACAGCCACTAAATTGTGTTCGAACCGTCTTGAAAGGGAGAACGCAAATGAATTGCCTTTGAAGTCGAAATCGACATGGATTTTTACATAAATTTACATAAAGCGTTTAACTAGAGATGCAGCCAATAAACGGTAAGTCCAAACGGAACTTTTATGCTTTAACCCTTTGCCCAACGTAACAGCCAAAACCGGCCAGCGCTATTCTCAAAAATCGCCAATTAATTTTCATTATTTTTTCATTTTTTTGTCACAAAACATAGGTTATGACCCCTCGTTGGAACGAGCTCGTCGAGCTCGCTCCAACGAGGGGTCATAACCTATGTTTTTGAGACAAAAAATAGTTATTGAAGAATTTTTGTTTGCAAGTGTCGTCTGCTTTTCGTGTTAGGTAAAGGGTTAAAGAACTAACGAGTTCACATATAAAACCATATTTTGATTCCTCCTCTGTCGCCTGACTAAACACTTTTAATACCGTGACAGTGTTCCCGAATGTGATCAGTCAGAAGAGAAGTTTCGCTAGCAGAAGACTCGCGCTGTTGAAGTTGGATCGTTCGCCTCCTTGCAACTCCATTTGTGGATGCTAATTAGTTGACAGACGAGCAGCCATACAGGCCGCAGAAATCCAGCTAGTCATCGGAAGGGAAGATCTGGATGAAATGCCATATAAAATCTGTTTATAGCGATTGAACGTACCTTTTTAATCAAGATACATCAATACAATCTTCATTCTTATTTCTTCACCACGGGGGAGGGGGGGGGGGGGGGGTGCAGGAAAAGAGTTGCAGACACAACGTGGCATTTTTATGTTTTTAATTTTTTTACACCCACCCTACCGTACCTGCATTTTTACACCCACCCCTAGAGAAACTGAAATCGTCTCTCTCGGTGTTGCATGCTGACACGGGCAAGCCTGAAAATATGCAATCTGTCATTTGCAGAGTGAGATCTGTAACAACCAGTAGTGTAATAATCAACCAGCAGTTTAATATTAACCAGTAGTGTAATAAAAATTAACCAGTAGTGTAATAATCAATCAGCAGTTTAATATTAACCAGTAGTGTAATAAAAATTAACCAGTAGTGTAATAATCAACCAGTAGTGTAATACAAATCAACCAGTAGTGTAATTACCAGTAGTGTAATAAACTTAACCAGTAGTGTAATAAACATCCATGAAAACTAACAATTTTTCAACAAAATTTGAAATTTTTTGGGGTTGGTTCAAATCATAGTTTGGGTACATCTTATCGATTTTTAATCATTTTATCGTACGTTTAAAGGCGTTTTGCAGGTCAAACATCATTTTTATGTGATATGCGTATTTTCTGGTGTTTAATGTCACTTTCTGCATTTGTGGCTTTTTGTAAATTCAAAGTAGGCCAATTATTTATGATAATGATGTGCTTTTGAGAGACTTCTTACCCCAGGCATAAGTTGTCAGGTTCATGATAACAGAATAAATTGTCAAGGTAACTTATAGGTGCTGAAGTATGATATCCAAGGACCTGTCTCCTGCGTGTTGTCTTAAATTATAATATTTAATACGGCCCTGACGGATCACTAAAGGTCTTCCACACCCCCATCTCCCGCTTTACGCGTCTACCTTAATGGGGGGGGGGGGGGGGGGGGGGCATTATGTTGACATTGTACGATTTTTAGTTAACTTTTCTCAGTGACTCTAAAGAAGTGTTAATTCTATTAGTTCTGGGTGTGACATTGTTTTTAACTTTCTATGTGGCAAATTTCAATCCAGTGATAGTTATTTATCCGCAAAGACCCCAATTCTCCATCCCCTGAATAAGCTTGTTTATATTAAATCTGGAATGAGCTATTAAATTGATTCCCCAGAACGGCGGAACAATGGGGTGGGGTGGGGGTGAGGGGTGGGGGTGGGGTTGCCGTGGTGGATGGCGATGCTTGGGGAGTATAGCGGTATATGCGCGCCCCTCCAATGTTAACCCGAAATATCAAAAGTTGGAATTTTAAGTATCAAACCCGTGAAAGTTGGAAATGAATATACCTGAAATTTATGGAGCACGGTAGGTGACAGATTTCACTCTTATTTTATTTCGAAATAACAAAATAATATTTTGTTTAAACGAAATCATCATTTTGTCGAAACGAAATAAATACGTTGGTACATGGGGCGATGGAGTATACAAACATGTCAGAAAATGGCGTGTTCGGCCGATTTTTCCCCATGAATCAGCATGAATAATTGTTCACTTCCATTTTCTGAGATAGAAAAATTATTGCGAACATTCAGACTCAGGAAAATGACGCCTTTTAAAAAACCGTTTTGAATTTTTTTCCTAACTTTATGGGGGAACGTCATCTATCATAGGCGTAAGGGCATTTTTTTTAAAGGGCTGAAGATTTTGACCGAAAAGAGATGCTGCAGGTATCATTGAGGCACGTGGAACCGAGGTGGTTGGAGAGAGGTCTGGCGGCACTCTCCCGCAGGTCCGAAGCCAGTCGTATTTAAAAATCCGATATAGAAGAGAGGGGGGGGGGGGGGGGGGGGGACGTTTGCGTGTGCCAAAGGCAAACTCGAGGTATCCAACACCGAGGTGCGAGAGTGTATGGTAGGGGGTGTCCCCTCCCGTTGGTGGCGATTTGGGGCCTCCCTAGGTAAATTCTTTTAAGTCTGAGGATCTGAGAACAATTCTAGAGCCTCCGGTTGCCTAGGTTGTGATTTGTCCAGTTGCTGGTTTTAGTCAATAACTTTAACAATATATTATTTGACATTTCAAACTCTAAAGCTGTTTGTTTTCGATTCATACAAATTCAATAATTGTTTTCGGACAGAATGTGAAAATGTCCGACAGAAATGTTTATGGGCGGCGCAGCCCCCCCCCCCCCCCGCACGCCCAACACCATAGGGCATGCTCTCTCGGGAATTTTTTTTAAACTCTTAAGCCTATGTATCCAAAGTCATCGAACGCATTATCACCCTGTAAGACTGTAGTCCAAACTAGCGCCCAAAGCCCGTAATATAATTTTTTTGTGTGGCACGTCCTATGAAACGTACCACGCCAAAAATATATTACGGACTTTGCTTCCAAGTTTGGTCTTATAGGGCGGTATCCCTATGTAAGGACAATAGGTTGAATGTTTGACACTACAGATAGGTTTGTGAAGCTTGACCCCAAAAATTATGAAAACTGCCAGAAAAAAATTGATTTTCCCCGACTTCACAGCCCACCCCCCCCCCCCCCGAGTCACCATGGCCTTTACACCTATGCATCTTATAATGTCGTTCTCTGCTTTCCATTACTATTTTTGTCGGCAATTTATAGTCTATCGCTATCAGGCCTGCAATTAGAAGGTTTTTTAGGAGGGTGGAGGGGAGGGGCGAGAAGCTATGTGGGGAGGGGGTGTACCCTTGGACTTTCCGCCGCTTCATTTTCTTTCTACATCGATAAACCACGCTATGAATATATACGGAACAGCAGCAAAAAACTCTGGTAAACAACATATCGCGAAAAACGGAGAGATCATAACGTTAACTGATTGGAGAGTGTTTCAAGTAAATACCACTAAATTTATTTCACAATAAAGTGAAGTCATTAATTTTAATGAGTCAAATTCATATTTTGCTGGAATACGAAACCGTGTTACTTAGCTGAGCAGAATTTGCAATCGAAAAGAAGCGAAGCGGTGTAATTTGGCCCAGCTTATACTTCCAATTGCTGCCATTGAAATGACATGGAAGATACCATTAGGGATCCAAGGATTAACTCTTTGTATGGAATGATGGAGATTACATCAACCAGACCACTCTGGTTCGGAACTGGGATATCGAAACTAATAATATAAACTGAAAAAGACATGCCCCAATTATTTTCACTTATTATTTTGGTTATCAAGTGGACTGACACTTTTGTAGAACATCTGAGACTCTGTAGGCTGCTGAGCAGCATCACTGACCACAAGATCTGACAATCTTCATTGGGGTGGGGTGGGGGTGGGGGGGTCAGTACTATGACATATAGTTTATAACGTAAGGTTCAAAGGCAGAGTCGACTGAAAGCTATTCAGCATAGTCCGTTGCGATTTAATCCGACATCAACACAATTGAAAAGCGCGAGTAAACATCCCATCCTTCGCATGTTAATGGGGAGGAACTCAATAATCAGTTGTGTTAAATCAACTGGGTTGAGTGAATATGAACCCAATTGGGTTCATATTCACTCAACCCAGCTGATGTGGGTTGATTTTTAACCCAACTGATTTTAGAGTGTATTGACTTTTAATTCCTTTCACCTGACTTAGGCTATTTCCACGTGACTGGCCGGTACTCCGGGTGCATATAATGAGTGAGAGAAAACCCAGTGTCTTTTTAATTCCATATACCCTGCCGTAAATACGCGCTGAAATGGCGATTTGCCGACTTCGCGGATGAAATACACCAGGACAATGATGTTACATTTTCCGCTCGATGGGTAACTTCCAACAAATTGGGAGGATTGAAAGGTCGAATCCGTGCTAGCGGATTCGAATTAAATCGAATCTCACGAGATTCAAATCCGAATCGAACTTCGAAACTTCGCAGGTCCCTGTTATGGAGAAGAAAGTCACTCCGCTGTTTTTGAAGTGAATAATACTCCTTTTATTGAAGGTACACAAATAAAGAGAGACTGTGAAATCAAAGAAGTCAAGAGTTGTCTTTCATGCTAAGTACAAGATTAGGATTCTCTTGCACGTCCTTGTCAAATGTACTGTTTTCGGGGATACACGCCAGGTCATCCGCGTTACCATGACGATTGATGTTGACTCCGGCACTGACGTCATTTGGATCTTTGAAATCTATACGCACTGCATCTCGTGAAGACACGGAGGCGTCCTCGTCGAAATAGTTATAAGGAAGTAGGAAACACTGAAGCTGTAATCCCACTGTGGGAGTCATGGGTAGGTCCTCCGTGTGAGGAATGTGGTGAACGCCCAAAGAAATCCACGCGACCAGATCCTGAAACGGAATAATAAACTTTTAAAACCGTATTTTTCCTTTTGCTTGTAGGATGCGAGCATGTAAACCACCCGCTACGTTAATTGAGATGGTTGGTTTATACGTCCTGCTAATATGCTGTCTCAAGGCACTGTAGGGATTAAGGTAAGACCACATAACACCCGTGAGAGGGCGAGGCAGCTGAGGCACTAGCATCGGGACATAAGCTCTCAACCCATCAATCTACTTCTGTATGAAATTCGATGCGGTTATGGCGTGGAACCAGTCTAACTGATATTTTCTAGACGATTGAATCTAAACAATACCACAAATATTAACCCCTTGAGCCCGAAAGGCCGCTTTAAGGGTCCAGATACAGATTCGTGATACAACCTGAATTCATAAAGTGGATATAGTTGTTCATGAATTTGTGTTGCAGAACCAATCAAGATTTTTAACGTGCAGCCCTAAGGCTGCACGTTGAAAATATTGATTTGTCTTCTCCCAAGTTGCGAACATAGACTCTACCAGATGATGGCTCTGAACTAGAATGGAATATACCATAAGGGTTCAAAGGGTTAATTTTCTTTTAATCAATGCAAGGAATGGTGCTCAGTCGAGACTTAATTTGGCCTAATTATTAAAGACATTAGCAGTAGGAATGAAGACTTAACCACAGCCGTAATGTTTTGATTACGTTGCGTAGTTCCATACACTAATGCTGTACATATCTTGCTATTTTCCAAGCGAATTAAAGCCTTCTGGATTTGAATGTCTGTACCTGAAGCATGAAAGAATATCTGTATATCCATGTGGATGAAGGAACATCACAATACATCAGTGGTAGTCTGCACGCAAACTCCGCCAAAAGAGGGTAAAGCAACAGACAATAACAGCGTTGGATTCCTAGCGGAATTAATTACAGTAGTAGTCTCAGAGCGTCATCGGGATTTTGGTATCGAGGGTCCGGGCCTTTCCCAGGACCAGTCACACGAGTTGTTCACCAAAGTGGAATAAACACGGCAAACCATTCGCAGACTATATCTGAAGGCAACATGGGGACAGACTGTCTTTATGAGTTAACTCTTTATCTAACACGAAAGGCAGACGACACTTGCAAACAAAATTCTTGAATTACCAATTTGTAAAAACGTAGATTATGACCCCACGTCGGAACGAGCTCGTTGAGATCGTTCCAATGAGGGTTCATAAGCTATGTTTTTGATACAAAAAAGAAAAAAAAAGAATGAAAATTGCATGGTGATTTTTATGGATACCGCTGGCCGAGTTTGGCTGTTACGTTAGGTATTGGACTCCAAAATCACAGGTGTCTTCATGTCCCCACCTGTCATACTCTCCTTCTGGGACTAGTATGATCCCCGATGAGTCTGGAGGTGGGATGGGGAAATCGCACCCCGAGGGCAAGATATTTGAACCAGACCCCAGGCTTGCCGAGGGTCTGGTTCAAATATCTTGCCCCGAAGGTGAGATTTCCCCATTCCCACCTTCAGACTCATCGAGGGTGATTTTTCTCCCCACACACGAGGATTACGTCATTATAGATAATTGGCGGTCACGTGCTGACATACCCAATTTATCAAGTCGTAGTCCTTTCGAAAAAACGAACAATTTCATCGGAAAGATCGTACAAAAGTTAGGTATATACCATAGGTATATACTAAAAAATTGATTTGTAACACTATCCGTTAAGGGGTTAATGAATTTGCGCGTGTCAAAGTCTAATATAAAGGACATTGTGAAATTATTGACCGATCGATAAATTCGCGCAGTGATATTAATCAAATGGGCCTTTGTTTTGCGGTCCGTCTCTTTATTCCTTTTCTCCGCGACAAATTCGTCAGTTTTTATATTTGCAAATCGTGAAGCCATTTTGTTTATTTATAATTGTACAGACGATGATGAAATAGTTCCGGCGACCTAATAAAATATGCAAATAAGTATGTCACGTGGGGTGGGTGGATAGAAGTACCCCACCCTGCTATCTTACTCAGGACACGCGTATGTTTCACGTATAGTGGGGGGGGGGGGGGGGGGGGAGAAGAAACATGTTCCGACACCATGAGCTAGAAAATCAGAAAGGAAGGCTCGGTAAATCACGATTTGTCACTCAAATCGAATTTCGAATTTACTCAGACAAAAGATTCGAGGACTGAATCGAATCTCGAATAGAACCCATTTTCCAGTTCTTACGATACTACACCTGTCTTACTACTTTGTCCTCCCACGCCGAACCCAATATCTACGTACGTACTGGTTTGGCTATTTCGAACCATAGAACCGGAAGTACAAGTAGATGGATCTATCACTTGTTTCTGAATGGTTGAGTAATTTATTAACACGGCAACAAAAGATAATCCGTGTAGAAAATTCGGCATGGACAAGTGCGATGGGTCCAATGCGCAACGTTCGTTTATTAATTTTAGAACAGTACATGGCGGGGGTTTTGACGTACTGACATTCAAATTACTCTCAGCCATCGCTTTGAATGTATCACTATATCTTAATCTTCTAGAGGTGACAACTCACAAACAGTTATCTTGGCAACGGATTTAGGGTCAAACGAGAATTGATCAGGCATCATTGCGTGGTACAAGGTTCCATCTGCAATGCTATAGCATTGCAGATGGCACCCTGTTCCACTCATTGGGCGATATATTGTGTTATCGCCTCGAATGATACTTTTTGACAATATTCCGATTAAATTTGTGTTATTTAGTGAGTGCGGCCAATCTCGTTCCTCAAAAAAAGAAGAAAAAACCATAGGACAAGTTGTTTTCTTCCGATAGGCGATAATAAAGAAATGTGTGGAATCCCAAAATTCTCCGGGATTTGAATTTTTACGAAGAATCGAGCTGGTTTCGAATCAGTGATCAGATTCGAGCCGAATCGAATCTCGAACGTTCGTCGCTCCCTACTAAAAGGTCACGCGCCCTCGGCCCGGTTGCAGAAATTATCCGGGACCCGACATTTTCTTTCGCAAACCTTGGGTGCAAGTGCTGATATAAAATGGCGCTGACTTTAAATATCACTGAAAGAGGGTCGAATAAGTGCGAATCGTGAATTATGCTATTCGCTCATTCGATCTGGCTGTTTAAGCAATATCCAGATAACACAACATAAAATCAAATCATGTTCAATGATATTGAAAAATAATTATGATATTGACTTTGTTTCTAAAATTGAGGTAAAGGTCTAAAGTGCCAAAGTGTGTGTGGGTGGGGGTGGGGGTGGGGTGGCAAAATGATTTTTCAGGTGCATATTAGTAACTTTTGTGAATATGAGAAGACATTTCTATTGCATTATTCCCTATTTTCGTACGCGGCAATCGGGTCAACAGGAGCACGGGAAAAACTACTTTTACTTACGTAGTACATGTGTTGGTACATGACACAACGACAAACATCTATACCCCGTTTCTTTTTGCACTTTAGAAATTTCTGCGACACAGCTCTTCAAAACACGAGGCTGCCACCTCACGTTATTCACATGGTAAATGATTTAAACCAGTGTTCACTCCATCGGGTGCATAATTTAGCCAATTGCAACAAAAACTTTGATATGGCAAACAAACATCTTCGTTGGCTAAATTTTGGGCACCAAAAGGTTTCTTTTACTTGTGAATGAAAGCCACTGTGGCAGTGAAGAGCGCGATCGATGGCGAAACAAGATATATTTTTGGATTACTATTTGTTTTGTCAATATTATATTATTTATTATTATTTATTGGTGTGTAAGGTCACATACTTATGCACAATGGCGAATTATGAGCGTGACATTTTTACGGGTGGAGGAAGCCGGAGAACACGGACAGAACCACCGAAACATCCACGAGCGACTGCCAGCTCCTCAACATTCTAACTCTGTTCAAGCTCCGCTCAAGCAGGGTTAGAGCGGTTGAAGATATGTGCACTCTGGACCTCTAGCATAGAAGTCTACCATTGAGCCACCGCGCTCCCGATCAAAAGTAAGTTGGGGTGAACTCAAGAAAGATTCCTACAGACGGGCGTTTTCGGTGAGTGATGTCGTGTAAACTATTGCGGGTATTCTCCATGCTACGGAGCCTAAAGTGTTGTTTACTATATGTTCTTAACACACAGAAAAACTGAACCAAACCGAGGTTTTGTCCTGAAATCGAACCGAAACCGAATTTGAAAAATCAAAACTGCCCAGCTACAATATGTTGGCGTTAAACCTTTCAACACTGGTGGTATCTTTCATGCTAGTTAAATGGCAGAAATTGGGGGTGGAGCAATTAATATTTTCAACGTGCAGCCTGAAGGCTGCACGTTGATAATATTACTTGTTCTAGCACACACGTTCACTTAGTAGCCATTCCACTTAATCAAATTATGACGTAATCGTGTTGGACCGGAAAACGGTCTCTCGTGTTGAAAGAGTTAACTAGATATAATCTTAATCAAACCCACAACGTAAAAAGTTCGAGTTTCACAAATCCTTCTCAATTTGTTGCACACTGGTATTGATATCAACAGCGTTACGGCCAAAAACATGATAACAAAAAACACTGATGTACCACGAATATAAAGTCGTTTGCATTCTTCACATTTTAAACTAGGGAATTTGTGTAAATGCTCTTGATTTCGTTATGTAAAACCATGACACAAGTGACAGTTGAAGCCCCACATATATATACATTGCTTTATTCACAATAGCATAAACATTATCGTGTCAACAACGGCATAGAGGCCTCCGAGCAGTGCACCAGGTTCCAATACGGATAGAGTTATATCATCGATTTGTCATTTTCGGTTTGAATGCCACCATTGTATCAACAATTCGTCCCTTGGTATAGAACATGGCAATATTTCAGCTCAATGATTCCAAAGTTCACGGAGAAGTGTGCGTTGATTGCTTACAGTTCAGTTAGTGTCCAAATGGCCGATTTAATGTCTCGGCAAACACGAGTTATGGGGTTAGACTCAGTATAATGTCTTTATTAAATCGTGGCCCAGTACCCAACTGAAGAGAAGAGAGAAAATGATAAAGCTATAAATGTTTCTCGAGCGAGAGATCACAAATCACCTTCCAGATACTCGATGAAGTGATCCAGTCTATCACATTTGTCAATTAAAAAGAGGACCTGTTGAAATTTAATCGAAACCGCTATTGTATTTATTTTATGTTTATTTTAAAACAATTCCACTAATTCGTGAACGTGGCGCAAACCATACTAAGGTCTGTTATATTTGACGCTGTTGTTCAGTAATCCGTGTGATGAATTGCTAAACCACAGTAAGATGGTTTGTGTTTTGCTTGATTCGTTTATTGCACTTTCGAAAAAACTGGAATCTTTTCCGATGCGTACAAAAAATATGAATCTAGAGGATTTTTATAACGTCTTATACCCAGGCACGATAAATTATGTATTTCCACTCGCGGCCACCGCGAGTGGAAATACAAAATTTCTCATACTCGTCAACAGTTCATAACAATAACGTATTAGTCCAATAATATATGTTCCATATCCCCCAAACCCACATCTTGAAATGAATAAAGCAGCTTTTAACGATCAAAGTTTAGTGAATAAACCTCTCGTGAACACCACGACGTCACTGGACAAATGAGCAATTGATCAGATGAAGGTCGAGGTCACCCCATCTTTGTTCAAATCATAATCCGCTTTGTAATTTAAAAAATACTCCACTCGGAACACAGTCTGCTGCACCTGCGAAAAATCTACAAAAATGAAACGGTTTGCAAGTCACCCCGTTGGCAGAATAATTGGAAAACGGACAACCTCATTTCAAATCTTTTTTGTGGTGACGCCAGAAAGTAACATATGGTACTGGAGCCGTAAACATAGGAAAAATACTTAGCGAGTTCTCGTCCAATCAGAGGGCGAGAAGTTTAGTCTTATTGGAACATATAATGGTGTGCTGGATGACTCAAATATCCCCCTACATAATATCAATATTATCAATATTACTCTTACCTCATCCACAATATCCTCGTCATCATCAATGAAATCTTGAAATCGCATGACTGGATCTCTTGCATCAAATGACGCATAAGGGGAACTACTGGTCCTTTCATCGTCTTTGTATTTCGTTACAGCGACCTGGTATCTAGTCCATGATATTGATGGTTCATTGCCTTGCCCCTCTGTCAGTAATGACTTAGCTAGTCCAGTTGGTAGAATTCGGTATGACCTTGAGATGCCTCCTTTCGTTTTATGTTCTTCATTTTTTATCAACAGATATTTTGGAGTGTCGAAGTTAAATTTATAAGCCGCTTCTTGCTCGCTGGACTTGAGTGACTTGACAAATTTTGTCTGATGATAAGGACTCTTCCAGGGTTGATTATCAACTTCCTCCGGCACAATGTCCAAAGTTTCAAATCGATTTTTTGTTCCTTTTACATCAAGATCTACCTTGAAATTAAAGGCGTGGTGGTGTAAATTCCCAACGATGTTGTCGTGAAGATGAAAGCCGTATTTTGCTTCCTCTTTTGAATAGAAAGTTGTTGATATGATTCCTGATGAGAATACTTTCAGCTCTAGAGCACCTCCCTGATGAAAAATAAAGTCAACACCATAGTCGTAATTTGAATCGGTAATAAGAGAACGCACAACAAGGACATTGTCAGGCATGCCACTATAATAGCGTTGACCCTTTGACCCATCATAAGAAGAATGTCTTCTTAATGGTAAACCAGTGTTTAATTCAAAAACACAAGCACCGTGTTCGAATGCCACAGGTTCGCTGCTTCTTTCAGCAAGAAAAACTGTTTTAAGAAACGTTGCATGTTCAGGACAGTCAACTCCTGGAATCAGAGTTTTTGCGTACATACCCAAAGGTGCTTCGCCATCAATAAAATCCGCAAAGCGTTGTGGTTTACCGTAAGCAGAATAGAAAACTGCGACTTCCTGTAAACTTACTTCATACGCAATACGCTCTTTTTCGTATTGCACGTCAAACAGCTGTGGTCCTATTTGTGTGGACATTTTGTAGTGAAATCGCCACCCAAGGTATTCGATACGCCTGTGATGTATTTTATATCTTTTACCGTCGGGTTCTATTTGTTTTGGACCCCTTTGTGGTCGGGACGGCTGTGGAGTTCCTCGTAATCTTGACACTGAAAACAGCTTATCGTCAACTTTTGGAAATGAAACTCTGGGAGAAGATGATTTGGAACTTGTATAATGTGATCTGAAATCGGCCAATGAGTCATACAGTCTGTTCTGATACCACACATTCACGGCGCTATGTTTGGATGTATCAACGTCTGTCATATTCACTAATATTGCCATATCTAAAGGATTGAGAAGGAAGAATTCAACGCTATGTTGTACCCAAATCCACACCAGTCTATCGTTTGTATCCGTCATAGCGGGAGAAACAAAACTATAATAATATTTCAAACACTTGTCTTCACAGTTGGTAAATCTTGAATCATAATTTTCTAGCAATATATCACCGATCTCCTTGTCAATGTGATAAAAAATCCGACTTTCAAGAGCGATGAAATCCGTAAACGTATCCGGTCTAAAACTATAGTTTATCGGATTCTTTCTCTTCTTATACTTTATAAGAGTGTGATAATTTGGTACTGGCAAAGGACCAACTTCATACTCTTCAATAACCGGAGGTATTACGTCTCCTCTGAAGAGTATAACTTTGGCTTGTCGCCGAGGCTCGCTTCCATCTTTGTCTATGTAGTTAAGTACATCAACTTTCGGTGGCAATCTCAGCTCGGCACTATACAAATACGTACTGTTCAGGGTTGCCTTCTCTGGAACAATTAAATGTAATGATTCTACAGACATCAGATAGTTCAAAATACCTCTCCTTTCCGTTCGCGTGATGTCGTGAAATATATCAGGGCTCTCTGGCTCTGATGTATCTATATTGTCAACATGCTGAAAGCCACAAATTGGTACTTGTTCAGTGCTGCCTTCTTTGTGTTTCTCGACAAGAACTACCACCAAAACAATAGCTAGAGCAAACACGAGAATAACCAAGACAGCTCTACACCGTTCAGACATGATGTATTTATTGTTGGACCTAAAATGTGATTAAAAAAACATACTGTTTAGTATTTGTCTCAAATTAAGCCCCATTCGGTTGGAATAAAGTAGTAACTATTACACAGGTGACTTCATTGTCAGCATGTAAATACAGAATACACCCATAGTAGCTTGGTGTACAAAATGTTCACCACTCGTGGTGAAGTGGTGTTAACCGCGAGCCTTTGCCGCTCGGTTAACACCACTTCACCACGAGTGGTGAACATTTGGTACACCAAGCTACTTAGGGTATATTTTATTTATACCATGATTGCCAGATTATTAAGGGTAAAGACTCGTTATTATTTTTTCTCGATTTATTGAGCAGCAGACGTACACACGTGCGAATCTGCTTTTGTTTACATGACCACCGGTGGGCGGTACTTCCGCTGTCAATTTTATCGCCGAAACAAAATGGAAAGAAGAAACGCACAAATCACGGATCTTTTTCATTTTAATAACATACTATTTCGAGTTATGGGTGCATTACTAACATGAGGAAACGCATGTTCATTAATATTTGGTATCTTATGAGGTAAATGCATTTTAAAAAAAAGTAAAAAATAATCGCCGCTTTCATTTCACTCTTCGTGAGGCGACGAGCGATAAATTTAGACAAGTTTGCATTCATGTCGTGGTCACCAAAGGTCATCTTGGATGTAGTTCCACTGTAGGTGTAAATTTTAACTATTGGGATCCCATTGCTGGCGTGTTCATCACAGATACGCGTGTTCACCATGACTGGTGTGTAAAGCTAAAATTTAAAATTTATGTCATAGGCTTTTTATATATAGTAGAATACGTAATCATGGTATAAATAATATTTAGGATGCTTAAAAGAGAACAAAGTGGATTTTAACTCCCCACACACTCTGAAATCAGTTGGGTTAAAAATTTACCTAAAATGGCTGGGCTTAGTGAATATGAACTAGCTATAGGCAATATACCGAAAAACCGAACCAATACCGATATCATTAGGATACCGAAAACGTGAACCGAGCCAATCGCTGAATACCGAAACCGTCGGTCCTTCATTCGTTATTTATGTATAGGTCCTTGTTGAGGCTTGATAACAGTTGAAAGGTTCATTTTCATGAAAGAAGTGCCTGATTTTATTTTTAGTTTTGTCAACGTTCCGTGGACTGGGCAACTGTCCCGAATTCCCACTAGACTGCAACCTGTACATGTACCGAACCGATACCGAGGTATACCTCCAAAAAATACTGAAACCGATGCCGAACTCAAAATTCCCATACCGCCCGTCTCTAATATGAACTCAATCCAGTTGATTTGGGTTGATTTTAACCCAACCGATGTTAGAGAGCACAATCCGCCTTAGTTTCCGTCTCTGAGGTATCGATAACGTAACCCATTTTACCGTATTTTATAGAGTATCCCAGCCTTGAAAAGCTGGAACAATATTGTTCGCAAACCAGAGTAGGATAAAAAGAAGATAATTACTGTATAATTTATTTATATAATTATTATCTGAATTACATTTACGGTGAATGACACTGTATCGGAATTGTTGGTTTGGTTTTTACAATACTCGGACATGGACATGGACAGGGACGTACAAATAAAATGGACTGAGTCAGGCGATAGTTGCTTTTGTTGTCTCTTATACTCATACATCTCTCTCTCTCTCTCTCTCTCTCGCTTTGATGCATCACAAACAGTATGTGGAGCATTGCTCTCGAAAGTGAACAGATGTGGAACATGACTTATTTCTGTCAAAAACGTAACTACAGCAGACGGAAACATATTCACGCCTAGAGGACAATTCAACTCCCGTAGCAGCGATATTCTTATAACATGTGTGCAGTGCCCTGATGTATACTGTATCGGCGAAACTTCACAGATTCCATGCAGGCGAATCACGGGACATCGGCAAAATATTAACAATCATGATGATTGACCGGTTGCTAATCACTTCGCGTCAAACAACCATTCGATGAAAAACATTAGGGTCCAAGCATCAGAATACCACCTACAAGCCACTCGCTGGAGGAGGGTAATTGAACCAATCGACCAATTGAATGCCGTAAATAATTAAAAGGTAAATTAGGATTGGTACCCCAACATCTAACTTGACAACGAAGGAAACGTGGAAGTTATCCAGTTGAAAAGTACTTTTTGTTCAAGTTTCGTGTAGACTGGTTGTTACTTGGGAAGTGTGTGATAAATACAGAACCGCACAAACGTTTGAATGGGTTAAGAATTATCGCACTGGATTGCTTTGTCCCAGGATATCTCTCGAATGCGATAATTTGCAACCCATTCAAACGTATGTGAGGTTCTGTATATATAAATCATATATAGCGTCACCGTCATCATCATCCTGGTTGTAGTTGGAGGAGGAAGTACTGACTTTTATAAACCAGGTGGAGTATGTCACTGATATTTAGAGTTTAAGTTGGAATAAAAGAATGCGCACCCTTGCTACCATGTTTCCTGGAACACGAGGCCCAGTTGTCACCTCTCAGCACAATTAATCAACTTCGTCATGCACAGAAATGTGCACTCAAATTATTTTTCAATAGATGATGACCCCTCATTGGGACGATTACAGTGAGGAACCATAAGGCAATTTTGTGAGTCAAGAATAAAAAATGGCGTTTCTTGGAAAAACAGTTCCGTCATCAAAAAAAAAAAAAAAACTGACTAAATGGTCGAGACACATGCTTACCAACATATCACTCACGGACATGAACCCCTACTTTTACTTGCCATTATAGCAGAAAATTTAAGATCCAGCAAGGAAATATGCACTTCACGGACCACCGGGTTATCGGTGAAGTGCAAATTTCCTTGTTGGATCTTAAATTTCTAGTGGTTTAGAAAAAAAGCAAATCATGAGGTTTATTTATTTATTTGCGTTTCGGGTCACTTTCAACACCTTTGGCTATAATATGACCGCAACACAGGTAAGAAATCAAATATAGAGAATCGTGTATACCTATATGCCCCACTCTTGTTGACTTCAGACGTTCGTTCTGGCTCCTATTTTACCAGTAAATATGACTTGTGTACCACAATAATCAAGCACGACTCAACTTCGCTTGGTTTCCATGGGGCTCATCAGGAGATGTCCAGCCACTGAGTGACAGAGTACCAAATAAGCGTGTTTATGCTGTAAATTCACAGCTGATTCCACCTGTTGAAGTTTGTCCGTGTTGACGAGATTCTAGGAAAGTTTTACGAAACGGTGTCGTTTTATGTTTGTCCGTTTGATATCTCGGCAACCGTTCAAGTCCGAGTGGTTAACCTAAATAGAGTTAGTTTATTGATTTGAGGTTTACAGGTCAACGGTCAAGGTCACCATACTTGGCTTTATAGTTGATATGTATAGTAGGGCCGCCGCTTCTTAAAGGTTTCCCCGAGAATTATTACTGTCACAAGACAACTCTAATCACCTCTTTCAATTATTCAAACTATACTAGCGGAAAAAAAGAAACACAAGTTTTTTTCTGTGGTAAATATTTCAAATGTGGATGATTATTTCATTGTTTGGATTTTGAGATTATTTCTTCATTACTGATTAAATTTTGACGAGTTTTGTTGTCTTAACCCTTTACCTCACATGAAAAGCAGACGACACTTGCAAACAAAATTCTTGAATAACTAAATTTTTTTCATTTTTTGTCTCAAAAACATAGGTTATGACCCCTCGTTGGAACGAGCTCGACGAAAATATTTCGAAAATTAATTGGCGATTTTTGAGAATAGCGCTGGCCGGTTTTGGCCGTTACGTTGGGTAAAGGGTTATCACAAGCGGCGTTTGGAGTGGGTACCCTACGCCATTTCCTGATCAAAATCAATAGCGGGTGTGCCCACCCCGGGCTTCAGTCGCTGCTCTAAATCTCCTTACTATTGACTCCATCAAGTTGATTGTGGTCCTTCGTGAGATGTTGTTCCACTCCCGATGAAGGGAGGTCCTGTGTGAGCCGGGCGACGTTGTTTGGGACGTTGACGCTTTCCTGACCCTCCTGTCCAGCTGGTCCCACAAATGCTCGATCGGAGACAAATCTGGACTGTAGGAGGCCAATTGAGAGCTGGGGCATTGTTTTGGTTGAGGAAGTCACGACAAACCATAGCAACGGGCGGCCTCGCATTATCCTGCTGCAACGTAAGGTCGTGAGCATGGATAAGTGGGGGGACGAGAGGCATGGGGACTTGATCCCGATACCTAACGGTTGTAAGGTTGTCCTGAATGACCACGAGATGTGTTTTCACGTCTCGAGAACCATAACAGACCTCCCCCGAACCTGTAGTTGTCCTTAACGAACGCGTTAAAATATCGCTCACCTAGACGTCGATAGCAACATTGTCGTCCATCTCACCTGTAAAGCGTGAACCGAGACTCGTCTGTTAATAACACATGTCTCCAGTCGGCCAAGTGAAAACGATTTGGTGCATGTGCTGCAGCCATTGCAATCGACGTTGTCGGCACTTGGGGGGGGGGGGGGGGGGGGGGTGAAAGTTGCGGACGAACGTAGGGACGTGATGGTCTTAAATTGAACTCCAGCAACCGATTTGTAACTGTTCTTGGACACACATGGCGAGCATAAATTCCCACAACCTGACTCGCCGTCTCCGTCCCCATCTGAATTGTTGTGCAATCGACGTTGTAGTGTTCTATAATTCAGTAAGACATATTTAGGATTGTAATATTCTTTAAATTGCGTGAGAACAAGTATATATTCACATAATTGTATTTATTCAATTGACATGCAGCGTACCTCGCTGTCACTTTAAAAGATTTCAAACAAACCATTGCAAGACGTCCGTACCCTAAGTATGTCGTATTATATTATACGATATTACATCACCCTTTTCCTTGGTTTTAAAAATACAACACATCTATTTGTGATTTAAAGTTATCGTAACGTCAAATCAAGTTAACTGTTGATCCTTAATCTTAAAGTTTGTTAAGTATCTCAGTTGCTCAAAGGTTAATTAGATCAAAACTGGAATGTTATACAGTTAAAACTAGAAGTCATGTTACGAACTGTGCGCTTATCTAGGATTAATTGCGCGTAGGATTTGCGCGCAATTGCCGTATCGAATGGCATCCAAAGCATGGCAGGTTCTTCTGGTTACTCATAGCAAACACAGGCAATGTTTCTGCCAATAGACCTCCGGGTTAACCGGAGGTCCATTGGCTGAAACATTACTTGTGTACAGGCCATATGTACAGAATTTGATAACCTTACTATGGTCATAACGCGTAGATTAACGCGCAGATCGACGTGCTATTTCTGCACATTTCATGACAGGAGTTCTAGTTTTAACTGTAGGTCATGGAAACTATTTGCTATCAAGATAGTAAAAGACAAATAGAAATGGTACACAAAAAAAGAAGAAATATATTGAGGAGTTTGAAGTTACTAGCACTTGTCTCACCGTTGGGGAGAGAACTGTACCTTCCCCCCATACCCTACATAAAAAATAAAGATCACCACTAGTACTAAAATCGAGTGTAACTAGAGAAACAGAATTTACTGCACCCAGTAAATTCAAGTCTGTGTGAAAAGGGTTAAAGTATCAGGAATAAACTATACAGAAAGAGAATTTATGGAGGCTTATTTTCAGGAGTAAATTATTTTCAAACAAATCAGAAATGGATTTTCGTTAATAGTATTTACAGATATTCATACAGCAATCAGAACATTTTTTTATAAGAAACCAGAAAAGGCATATATGTGACCAGCATTCAAAGGGTTCGATACACGAATCAGAAGTGGACATTTTTGGTTCTGCCCACCAAGCTGATTGATGAAATACGTTCATGAACTTTTGAAATGCATTAAGGTGTAATGAAATGCATTCCCCAGTCTTTCTGAATAATATGCACTGGATGACCTTGGTGACCACTTTCAGGCGGACCATATATTGAACCTCCAGCAGTTTTTAAATCAGTCGGTATAGTCCCATGTATACACCTACTTTAAAGAAATGGCTCCACCAACTACAGATCTGTCATTTTTGGGCCATGATAGCAAATATTTATTATGATTTAGAAGCCTCTAAGGCAGTCAGCCTACTGTATCACACACAAGGCCTCAAACTAGCTGAAAAAAACAAAGATGAGTGCAAACTGGTTGTTGGTAACCAGCATGCCAAAACGAATAGAGATAGGACGATTCGTATTTGAGTTATCGAGTCGACAAAGGGTGCATAGACTCTATATTGGGGATAGTGCCATAAAAAACTTAAAAGCCCCAAGAGCTCTTTTAAAGGCCTACCCTTAAAAAGCATCTAATGCCCTAAACAAGGCATACATAAAATAAGATGGTGGAATCTTGAATCATGGCATTTGCGTAAAGAGTGGCAATATGGCAGGAAGCGTGCAAAAGGTTCTACCGTCATAAGTCAAATGATGTTGGTTGATCTTCGCGGTGAAGTATGAAGAGGGTGGTGAAGTATGAAGACAGACCATTTAAATATTCCATTTCATTAATTCATGATTGTGATAAGTGTTTAGAGAGAGCCGCTTACCACTCGGCCCGAAACCTGTTGATCTTGAGTTATGATTGAGAATGAAAAAAAAATTTAAAAATGCAATGAAAGGTGAAGGGTTATTTATTCGACTACAATTAATCAAGTGTTGTAAGATAGATCTGTATAATAAACAAATTTTCTTGCCACTCAAAGGGTTTTTTTCAACTTGGTTTGGGGATGGAATTTAATTCTGATCTGACAGCTGATAAGAGTAAATATGTGTCAGGCTGTCATCTATAGCAACTTCTCTCTAATTTGATTGTTTACATTATTCTCCTGTGTATATAAATATAAACAGCTATTTCTTTATGATGCTTTTTTGTTACAAAGAAATTAGGGGGTATAAAAAACTCTGTGGCCCAATGGACCACTCCCAAAGGTTCCCTGATAACATAGCTGGGCCAGTACTTGTGACAGGCTACCAGTATGCCAAACAGCCCCAGGACAGATTATTTATTTATTTATTGGTGTGTAAGGTCACATATTTCTGCATAATGGCTAATCAGGACCACGACAGTTTTACGGGTGGGGGAAGCCGTAGTACCCGGAGAGAACCACCAAGCAACGGCGAGCAACTGTCAGTTCCCCAACATACTAATTCCACACAAGCAGGGTTAGCATTGGTTGAAGACATGTGCACCATCGACGTGCAGTACGCCTTAATACACAGCGTCACCGTGCCCCCACGTGGGGAATGGGGGTGAATTGTCTTGCCCAAGGACACAACGTGGTTGCCGCAGGTGGGATTCGAACTGAAGACCTCTCGGCTTGCAGCCTGCTCCTCTACCAACTCAGCCACCGCGCCCCCAGGACAGATGATTTGTTTTTGAGTTATCGTCAAGACAAAAGGAAGGGGATAGAAAATATTCATACAAGAATCAGAACATTCTTATAAGAAACCAGAAATGGCATATATGTGACCAGCATTCAAAGGGTTTGATACACGAATCAGAAATGGATATTTTTGTCTCTGCCCACTAATTTTAGTGATGAAATACACTCATAAACTTTAGAAATGCATTAAGGTGTAATAAAATGCATTTCCCAGTCTTTCTGAATAATGCCCCCATACTAAGATCTTCAGAGGGTTAAAATATTCCCTTTAAATACTCCATTTTAATCCTTTAAATGGGGGCGCATTGGCTCAGTTGGCAGAGGTGCAGGCTGCAAGGCGTGAGGTCCTCACTCTGTCCTTGGGCAAGCCACTTCACCCCATTGCCCACGTGGGTGCATGGTGTCGATGTGTTCTAAAGCGTACTGCACATCGATTGTGCACCCATCTTCAACCAATGCTAACCCTGCTTGTGTGGAGTTAGTATGTGGGGGATCTGACAGTTGCTCATTGTTGCCCGGTGGTTCTTCCCGGGTACTCCGACCCGACTTCCTCCACCTAAAAAAACTGTCGTGGTCATGATTAGCCACTGTGCAGAAATATGTGACATTAAACGCCAATAAATAAATAATCCTTTAAAAAATGAGCTCAGTCCAATAAAGGGTCATAAGCTATGTTTTTTCAAGAAAAAATGAAAAGGTAATTAAAACTGTATAGACGTTTCTGTGAATAATGTTGACCGGTTTTCGCTGTTATGTTCGCTAAAGGGTTAAGAATCCCTTACTTCGGAAGGCACACTGAAAAGGTGTCCCATTCCACATAGAATTAAATGTTAAGAAAATAAAGCGAAAAACATTAAGTTTCTCAGCTGACAGTATCTGCTTTTGCACTCCGGAGGGATGGAGCGGCACAAATCAGAGACATTCTCTTAATGGCACTTTGACACCAAAGGTTTCTGCACTCTCGGTGAGGCCGAGATGAGCGCAGTTAAAGACTATAGAACTCCTCTTACAAATTAGTTTTAAACAGTCATAGCACTAACACAGTTAACAGCACAGTCGACCATGCCAGTATTGCATTGTTACCGGCACCCCGGCAGTTTTGCGATAGGTTTCAACAATTATTCAGAGCAGTTTTATTAAAAGGGTTAACTTTATTCTGCCTGAAATAAAATATGTGCAATCCACATTGAAGTCTTGAGAGGGGTTAAAAACATTGAACTGAATAAGATAGGTTTCAACAATTATTCAGTACAGTTTTATGGAAAGGGTTAACTTTATTCTGCCTGAAATAAAATATGTGCAATCCACATAGAAGTCTGGAGAGGGTTAAAAGCAGTGAACTGAATAATTTACAATTTATTTCCTTGCAAGGCAAAGGGTTTCTCTCAATTTAGTTTCAGGAACTAACATCCCATAATGATGACAAGGTCAGATTTCATTTTGACAGCTTACTCCACTGGTGTTTACATAGTCTCCAGTGTGAACATAACATCGTATTGCTTGGGGAGAATTTACTGTATCAGGAAATTGGAGGCTGTGAAAACCCTGTGGCCTACTGGGCCATACTGAAAAAATGTGATTTCCAGCAATTCTGAAAAATGCACTCAATGACCCCTAGTTGACCCCCGTGACCTTGACCCATATTTTGAACCTCCATCGAGTATCGACTCATTTGGTGTTGGTCCCAGGTCTGTAGGTCATACCATGCCTGAGATATGGGAGTGACCCATGTTCAAAATTTTGGCCACGCCCACTTTTTTATGTAAAAATGCATGTGTGTATGTCAGGAATACTTTAAGGGTCAAAAAATGTGATTTCCAGCAATTCTGAAAAATGCACTCAATGACCCCTAGGTGACCTCTGTGACCTTGACCCATATTTTGAATCTCCATCAAGTGTCAACTCATTTGGTGTTGGTCCCAGGTCCATACGTCATACCACGCCTGAGATATGGGCATGACCCACTTTCAAAAAGTTTGGTCACGCCCACTTTTTGTTACGTCAAAATGCATGTGTGTACGTCAGAAATAGTTTAGGGGGTCAAAAAATGTGATTTCCAGAAATTCTGAAAAATGCACTCAATGACCCCAAGTTGACCTCCGTGACCTTGACCCATATTTTGAACCTCCATCGAGTGTCGACTCATTTGGTGTTGGTCCCAGGTCTGTAGGTCATACCATGCCTGAGATATGGGAGTGACCCACTTTCAAAAAGTTTGGCCACGCCCACTTTTTTTAATGTAAAAATGCATGTGTATACGTCAGGAATACTTTAGGGGTCAAAAAATGTGATTTCCAGCAATTCTGAAAAATGCATTCAATGACCCCTAGGTGACCTCTGTGACCTTGACCCATATTTTGAATCTCTATCAAGTGTCGACTCATTTGGTGTTGGTCCCAGGTCCATACGTCATACCACGCCTGAGATATGGGCATGACCCTCTGTCAAAAATTTTGGCCACGCCCACTTTTTTACGTTAAAATGCATGTGTGTACGTCAGAAACAGTTTAGGGGTCAAAAATGTGATTTCCAGCAATTCTGAAAAATGCACTCAATGACCCCTAGTTGACCTCCATGACCTTGACCCATATTTTGAACCTCCATCGAGTGTTGACTCATTTGGTGTTGGTCCCAGGTCCGTAGGTCATACCACGCTTGAGATATGGGCGTGACCCACTTTCAAAAAATTTGGCCACGCCCACTTTTTTTACATCAAAAAGCATGTGTGTACGTCAGGAATGCTTTAGGGGGTCAAAAAATATGGTTTCCAGCAATTCTGAAAAATGCACTCAATGACCCCTAGGTGACCTCTGTGACCTTGACCCATATTTTGAATCTCCATCAAGTGTCGACTCATTTCGTGTTGGTCCCAGGTCCATACGTCATGCCATGCCTGAGATATGGGCGTGACCCACTTTCAAAAAAATTGGCCACGCCCACTTTTTTCACGTCAAAATGCATGTGTGTCCTTCAGGAATGCTTTAGGGGGTCAAAAAATGTGATTTCCAGCAATTCTGAAAAATGCACTCAATGACCCCTAGATGACCTCCGTGACCTTGACCCATATTTTGAACCTCCATCGAGTGTCGACTCACTTGGTGTTGGTCCCAGGTCTGTAGGTCATACCACGCCTGAGATATGGGCGTGGCCCACTTTCAAAACACCCCTACAGGCACCCCTGATACCCCAGGAATCTGAAAAACATAGGTGGCCGAGAACTTGTGGCTGTCTATCAGCATGCCAAAAATCAACGAGATAGGGCAATTCGTTTTTGAGTTATCTTGCGGACAAAAAAGTGATGCGAAGACAGAAGACAGGAGAAGAAGAAGAAGAAGAAGAAAAAAAAAAAAAAAGAAGAAAACAAAAAAGAAAGAAAAAGAAACCGTGCAAAAACAATAGTCTGTGTGTTTCACACAGACTAATAAGAAAGGTGACATGGAGTATGCTGTGTTCGAGTGAAATGTCCCTGGTGTGAAATTTGCTGTTTCGAATTGGCAGCTTGTGGGTGATTTGGATAAATGATAACAGAATTTTCCGGGTGGTGTATAGTTTTAGAATAGTGTTTGCTCTGTGTGTCACCTTGGATAATAAATGGTTTGAAGAAAGAAGAACTGCATGTTATATTCCTGTGTCTGTTCTTGGCAGTAATCATTGAGTTTTTAATGTTTACAATCACATGTGGTTCCTTTTCATAAGGTAGAGTAAGTTTATTGACTTTATTCTGTCGAACTAAAACATGATCGCCAAGGTAGAATTTATGATGTTTGACATAACGCTTGGACTCTGCTCTTTGCTTAATCAAGGTTTTGGAATGTTCAGCATTTTTTCTTACAACAGTGTCGAGTTCACCCTTTACCTAACATGAAAAGCAGACGACACTTGCAAAAAAAAATTCTTGAATAACTAATTTTTTTCATTTTTTTCCCAAAAACATAGGTTATGACCCCTCGTAGGAACGAGCTCGACGAGCTCGTTCCAACGAGGGGTCATAACCTATGTTTTTGAGACAAAAAATGAAAATATTTCAAAAATTAATTGGCGATTTTTGAGAATAGCGCTGGCCGGTTCTGGCTGTTACGTTGGGTAAAGGGACTTTGGTTTGGATAATACAGGTAATTAAGTGTTCATTGGTTTTCCAAATAAAAGGTGATATGGTGATTGTCCAGTTGACACATGTGGCGCTGCACGGTAATTTCGCAGAAACTTGAATAATTTCTGTTTCTAGTTGTTATTTTCAACATGAGCAGGCAGTATAGTTTTCTTCATGGTGCACATGAATTTTTCAATTTCACAATTGTTTTTTGGATATCGAGGTGTAATTTTACGGTGTTTGAAACTCATATAGTTTGCGTAGTTATGGAATTCTTGGCTATTAAAAGGAGGACCATTATCCGTTCTAATTTCTTTTGGCGTGCCATACTTTGAAATAATTTGGTCAAGTTTAGGAATAACAGTTGTAGCAGACGTCGAAGAAATTAACTGGACAACAGGGAATCTTGAATAATCATCCATAAGAGTCATGATGTAATGACCTGAAGGGAAAGGTCCACTAAAGTCCATTGATAAATTTTCCCAAGAATTATTTGGCAGTTCTGTCGTTTGTAATGGTTCAGCTGCTGGCGTATTCGTACATACCTGACAAGCTGGACAATTTTGTATCATTTCCTGAACCTTTTTGAACAAATTAATAAACCAAACTCTGCTACTCAAATACTGTTTTGTCTTTACTATCTCCATGTGACCTTAATGGACGAGCTGAATAATTCTCTTCTGTCAGGAGGTGGTACTAACAATCCGTTCTCCTTTCAAACTTATACCACCAATTATTGTCAGTTCTTTCAAAACATGTTGAAAAGGTGTCAACTGTCCTTCGAGTTTGCCTGAATGTTTACCAGCATTCAAATGCTGTGTCAGTTGTGAAAGAATGTCATCAGTTTGAGTTGCCTCGCGAATTTCGTCGAGGGTGAGTGCATCTGGGATTGACTGGTTAATGATTAAATAGAGAGTAATCGCTTGACTGGACTGGTTACGTGAAATAATTCACGAGAGGTGAGGGACGTATACAAACGCACGAGTGTTTTACAATATAGTCCATCGCCTCGAATGAATTATTTCACGTAACCAGTCCAGTCAAGCGATTAATCTGTTTATTACTTTTAATTATTAACGATAGTTATATTATTTAACCCTTTACCTAACGCAACGGCAAAGCCGGCCAGAGCTATTCTCAAAAATCGCCAATTAATTTTCATTATTTTTTTTTTCATTTTTTTTCTCTTACTTAGGTTATGACCCTCGTCGAGCTCGTTCCAATGAGGGGTCATAACCTATATTTTTGAGACAAAAATGAAAATAATAGTTATTCAAGAATTTGTTTTGCAAGTGTCGTATGCTTTTCAGGTAAAGGGTTAAAAAGCGACAAAAAACAACAACAATGCAGTCCCCATTACACCCACGGCAAAGCCTCTTCGTTTGCGCGCACGGATACATGACACAATTGTTGATTGCATAATTCAGTTGTAAGTTATCGTTTATAATCAAACCCGGAAATTCCAGTAAATCACACTTTGAAAACTAATAAATTTACATAATTTTCAGTTGATAGTGTGAAATCTGTATCCGCACTTTCTGTTGTTGACAAAGATGTCTACTGAAAGTCTACGATACATTTCTTGCCTGGGCGATATTTAACAACAAAGTCATAGCATAGCACTCTGTTTCATTCCCACTAATAATAACTCTTTGGCCAGCCGCTGATTTGTCGCGGTCCTCATAAGAGAAGGCCATCATTCCCCCTGCACCCCACCCCCTCTTCCCCTCCTCTCCTCCCAGCATTCAGATATAAACTGCTTAATAGTGTCCCTCACTTCCTCTTTTTCAATTTCTTCAATAAGCATTCCTACCCTCTCCCTCGTGTCCCCCTTCAGCCATCTATCCTTTGTTTCTTCACCCCACTTCTGCATTATTCTTCCAGTAAATTTTATTCTATGAGGTATATACTGTGGGCATTCCAAGAGAAAATGTTCCAGGGTCTCCACTACTCCAGAGTGGCACATTTGGCATCCCTTTTCCCCGTCTCTCCCAATTTTTCCCCGAAGCTCCAGTGATCTTGATCTCAGTTTGAACAGCAGTGACCCTCCAAAGGTGCCATCTAGGTACTTCTCAAAAGCTGGCTTTTCTTTATATTGTAACCCCTGCAGTGATCTTTTCACGCTAACCCCTGCTCGCCAGTTTCGATTGCAATCTTCCATGACTCTCTCTTTGATAAACCTTTTGCCTTTTTTCATTCCTACTTCTATGTTTGTGACCTCTATAGAGTAATTGTCCATTAGTTCCCTCACATGTTTTGACCACCCCGTTTCTATATTAGAATTCCAAATGGTATCGAGCATCAATTTGCACCACCGGTTGTCAGGCAGGTTTCTCAAGTAGATAAAGTAACACAGTTTTCCCAAATCTACCCTGTCCTTGATTTTCATCCACCCAAGCTCCCCCCTTACTGCTTCCAAAGCTGCAGCATTACTCGACCCTGTTATCCATCTGCCGGCATCATTTTGAGTATTTTCCAACTTCTTAATAACGGTTTGGTTTAATGGAATCACGTCCGTGCCATACGTTATACTTGGCAAACCCACCCTCTCCCACAGTGTTTTCCCCACAAAGACCTTGTTGAAACTATTTTTCCCTAAAAGTTTTAGTTGGTTCAGAATTCTTTTCCCCTTCAGAATCAGTTTGGCTGAGTAATTTCTGTACACCCCTCTTCCCGTTATATTTATGCTTACCCCTAGATACTCATACTCTCCCGTTTTTCCTACAGTGATTTGTTTGCTTTCCCCTTCGGGGATTGAGAACTCCCCCACTCTCCATCCCTTCGTCATATCTACCTTGCGTCCAACGGGTATTACCTTGCTTTTATTTTCATTTAGTTCTAGCCGCCAAGTGTTCCCATATCTACCAACAATTTCCAGCAGTTTCTCTAGCCCCTGTTCAGTTCTAGACATTAACACCATGTCGTCCGCAAAGAATAAGCCTGGTATCTTTATGTCTCCAACATTTACCCCCTCCGCACTCTGAATTAGTTCGTCCCCTAAATCTTTAACATACAATGCAAACAAAATCGGTGAAAAGATACACCCCTGCTTGAGGCCTATATCCATAGGGACTCGTTTTGTAGTGATACTCCCTAGACTGAGTTGGCTTTGCACATCTGTATACAGTGCTTTCATGATTCCCACAAAGTCACCCCCCAGTCCGATGCCCTCGAGCTTTCGCCACATACCTTCCCTCCACACTCGGTCGTACGCTTTTTTCACATCTAGAAATGCCAGAAACATCTTTTTCTTTTCAGCCTTTGTTGATTCTATCAGTTGGGTGAGTGTAAATAGGTGATCAGTGACTCTTCGTCCTTTCCTGAAACCATTTTGAATTTCTCCTAAAAAACCTTTCTCTTCAATAACTTCCTCTAGTCTACCGTATATGACCTTGCAGAATACTTTTCCGATGTTACTACTAACTGATATCCCCCTATAGTTATCTAGAACTTCCTTATCCCCCTTTTTGTGTATGAACGACACCTTACTTTCCCTCCACTCTCTGGGGACCTCTTGCTTTCGCAGAGCCAGGTTGAAAAGGTTTGTCAGGACTTCAATAAGTGCCTCCCCTCCATTTTTGAGGAATTCGTTCGGAATTTCATCAGTCCCTCCCGCTTTACCATTTTTTAATTTCGAGACCACGTTCCGCACTTCTTCTGCCGTTATTTCGCTACATACACGATTGAATAGGTTCTCCTCCACCAGTCTATTTCTTTTTGGTGGGGACCCACTGCCCCATCGCCTATCGTTTATCTTTTCCCAGTGCTTGACTAACTCTGAAGCGATACGGCCTTTATCTTCTGTACTTTCCCCATCCACTTTGATACTCTGCACACTACTTTTCCCCCGTTTATTTACCCAGTTCCAAAATACGTTTGAGCTCGAACCCCCCGTTTTCTTTATTGTTCTGGCAAGACTGCAATTGCGCTCCTTCCTATTATTATTCTTTATCTCATTCACCTTTTTCCGTGCCAGTTCATATTCTCCTTTCATTAGTCTCGTGTCATTGTTATCCACCCCTTTAAGCTTCCTACTTCTTCTGTAAGCAGCGCATTTTACCTTCCTTTCTTTTATAGCCTTTTTCAGTCCCTCGTTAACCCTGTATCCAAGCTCTCTCGTTGGGACCCTCACCCTTCCTATACACTCCTTCCCTGCCTCTGTTAGGCTATTTACTATGCCATCTGAAATACTCTGGACATTTGCATCCCTAGGTATACATTCAAGATTTGGTTTTAATTTTTCCCGAAACTGCTTCCAGTCGGCTCCTTGTTTTAGTCCCCAAACTTCCTTGAAGGTATTTCTGTCTCTATTCGTCTTTTTGCCCATAATCTTAACTGTTATCAGGTTGTGATCACTACCCAAGTCATTTTTTCCCTCGTCATCTATTTCTACATCTATAACCTCCCTCCATACGCTAATGTCAGTGAGTATATAATCAATTATTGTTTTCTTATCGTTCCTCTCCCAGGTCCATTTACCTTTACATTTCGCATCCCTGTTCAGGATCTTTAAACCAAGCTCTTTTGATAGGTCCAACATCTTCCTCCCATTCGTGTTAATTTTCCTATCACCTCCCTGTATGCCCTCCTCCTTATCCCCGATGTGCCCATTGAAGTCCCCCATTAGGACAATACTGAACCCTCTGCTCCCAAGCTCTGTGATATTCGATCTAAGAGTTGTATATATTGAATCATTCCACTCGGGCTTACTTCCCTCCACTGCTAAGTATACAACACCAACGGCAACACTCCTGTTTCCTAACTTGATTTTTGCCCAGACTATTTCGTTGGATACTGGAATCTGAGTCCTTGCTTCTGTGAGATCTGTAATCAATGAGGGCTGTAATTCCTCTTTAGCGTAGATGCCAACACCCCCACCCCGTTTCTGACCCTCAGTTCGCCCAGCTCCTATCCACACGCAACCCTTCATCTGATCAACCCGCTCATCCCGTCGTATCCACGTCTCACTTAGACCCATTATATCGAAGTCTCCTTCGTCCATCATTGTTGATATTTCGCTTACTTTCTTGTGCAGACCCTGGATGTTGCAGTACCCAAACTTAATGAATCTTTGTTTTTTGTCATCACTGGCACATTATTATAACCCTGGTATGTCCCTGTATTGTGCATGTTTGTTGTTCTTCCCATGTTCCCAGCATTTGTGCCACTCTGGGTTACCGGCTGTGGTCCCCTATCCCCCTTTTCTCCAAAAAAGGCCCAGCCACCTGTAAGATTTTTTGGCCCAACAGGTCTGTACCCATCCTACTTAAATGCAATCCGTCTCGCCCATACAACTCTCCTTGTCCCCAGAATGAATCCCAGTGGTCAATGAAATGTACTCCCAAGTCTTTGCAGTGCTCTTCCAGCTCCTCGTTTAGTGCCATAATCCGCGAGTTCCTCTCATTTCCACCACCCATAACGGGGAGCACCCCTGAAACGATGATCCGAGCATTCCTGCTAAGTAGCTTACTAATTAGGTCCTTGTATGTGTCCACCAAACGAACTGATTTCCTCTCCCTGATGTTATTGGACCCCACATGTAATACCACTACCGGATCAGGCCCCGACCCAGCTACAATACCGTCCACTCTATCCCTCAGGTCCTCCACTTTAGCCCCCGGAAAGCACAGAACCGTTCTATTTTTACTGTCCGGACCACAGACAACCTTGTCGATCCCCCGAACTATGCTACTTCCCGCAACCACCAACTTACTTTTGGACCTCGCCCTATTTATCTCCTCTAGTCTCCTATTGTTTACAGCGTCCTCTTCCTCTCCAACAGCCCCCCTCGGACTCAATATCGGTATCGGTATCTTTGACCTAGGATTACTCCTATCCTTGTTCCTCCGTCTCTTTCCAGGCCCTGAGCTACCTGGACTACTCCCCTGGTCTTCCCCGGATCCCTCCTCCTTTTTCCTGGCCTAGACCCCAAGCTACTATCTGTTGCAACTACCTCCATCTCCTCCTCTGTCTCTTCCGAATCGAGCACATCAAATCTGTTTCTGGTGCTGCACTCCCCACTGCCTTTGGACTTTACACCCCTATCTACCTGCTTCTCTGGCCCCCCTTTCCTACCACTTTTGGTAGTCCACGCCAAACGCTTTACAGCATTGCTCCGGCCTGGGCCCCCCTCATCTGTCCTACGTACTTTTCTAGCAGCCCCCACCTCATCACCTACCTCATTCACATCAAAGGTTCTACCCCCATGTTTCCTCTTGGAACCACCGACAACCTTCCATCCTTCTCGGAAAGCCACTTTCACAGGCGTAACTCCAGACAGCCCCGCCCTACCAAGTCTTCCCTTCAGCTCAGCAATCTCCCCCTCAAACTTAACAATTGTCTCAATTAGGCGGAGGATTTCCTGACAGTTTACACATACCTCTCCATATCCCATCGAGCGACAGTCCCCATACATCATAGAACACTGTTTACAAACTTCAAGCCCAATTCAGTTAGACCAATTCCCACGAGGCCAAATTCCAAAAGACCAATTCCCCTTAGACCAACTGATGTGTTCTACTTTTAAAATAATTCTATATCAACAATTTGATATATTTATAAATATTTATAAATGTATTTAATGTTATTGATATTCAAGCCTGAAAATAAGCAGTCTGTCATTTGCAGATTAAGTTCCCCAGAGGGTGAATTTGCTGATGCTTTCCCATAAAAGTGGCCATTTTATCCACTGGGTACCTATTTCTGTTTATGTGTGAGACCTTGATTCAGGTTGAGGTTCACAGAGGGTAAATTTAGTGATGCTACCCTGCTGTGCAGGGTATCATCACCAAATTCACCCTCTGGGGACCCCATTTTTTGTAAAATGTTATATGTACTGAGCTATGCTGAAATGTTATGAACCTATATTTTTTGTATGTTATGCATATAAATATTTTTTTTATCAAATAAAATGCTTATCAGTAAATAAATGTTTTCTTAATTATCCTTAATCAACCCTTATTCAATAACAGTATGTAGTTGGTCTACGGGGAATTGGTCTTTTTGGAACTGGCAGAAAGGGAATTGGTCTAAAGGGAATTGGGCTAGTGGGAAGACACCAGCACTTTAAGTCGCATTCTTTCTATACGCACTGTGACTGGGTTTTGGGATTATTGAACAAGGTTTGAAGTGGTTCATGGGCTGATATTTATTATGAGTTGCACCGATTCCTTTTACACGCACACCTTTGTTGGAAAATGGGACTTGCAAATTACACTAACAAACTTGAAAGCAAAAGAAAGGTCAGAGGAACAATCGCACTTAATGCAAACAACATTAAATGCTCAGACCGAGCGCTCTGTTAATAAAGTATCTCGTAAACATTTTCAAAAAGTAATGTAGAGCAAGTATCAAAACAAACTGGACAAAAACCGAATAAATATCAATCTTCTTCGAAATGTAGGGGTTGTGGTAAGAATTGGCCGCATTCTGGAGGTCGAGAGAATTGTCCTGATTTTAATGTCATTTGTTGAAAATGTAATGGCAGACACCACTTTGCAAAATATTGTTTAACCCTTTACCTAACATGAAAAGCAGACGACACTTGCAAAAAAAATTCTTGAATAACTAATTTTTTTTCATTTTTTGTCTCAAAAACATAGGTTATGACCCCTCGTTGGAACGAGCTCGACGAGCTCGTTCCAACGAGGGGTCATAACCTATGTTTTTGAGACAAAAAATGAAAAAAATAATGAAAATTAATTGGCGATTTTTGAGAATAGCGCTGGCCGGTTTTGGCCGTTACGTTAGGTAAAGGGTTAAAGAAGAATGTATATTATGTTCAGAGATGTGCTCAAGAGTATAAGCTTTATAACTCGTATTCAGATTCTTCGTGTGGTGATGGCAATCGGTACTTTCATGGACTCAGTTCAGATTGTGTAGAAAATCCATCAGGCCATCAGCAACCAAAGATAAAAATGTTCGTAAAAGAAAAAAAAAACCTATTGGTTTGCTCATTGACTCGGGCTCAGATGTTAATCTCATAGATAAGAATACATTTGAAGAATAAGATACAAAGTTTTGCCCATGCGAAGTTACCGCAGAGAGCCTCATATGCCAACTGGGCAATCACCATATCACCTTTTATTTGGAAAACCAATGAACACTAAATTACCTGTATTATCCAAAACAAAGTCTGAAAACGACGCTCTTGATAGACAAAAAAGATGAACATTCCAAAACCTCGACGAAGCAAAGAGCAGACTCCAAGCGTTATGTCAAACATCATAAATCCCATCCTCGTCGCAAGTTTAAAATTCTTTAAATTACATGAGAACAACTATATATTCACATAATTATATTTATTCAATTGACATGGAGCGTAACTCGCTGTCACTTTACAAGATTCTAAACAGACCATTTCAAGACTTCCGAACCCTAAATATGTCGCACTGTATTATACGACACTATAGATGTGTCGTGTTCAAAATTTCAATTTGGTATGGTTTTCAAGCCCACAGCACCTGGGAGTGCTCCGGATGAAGGCTTTGTCGACAAATCTGTAGATAGCATGCAGCGTCGCACGTGGTCATGGTTGACTGCATTTTAACCAACGACTCTTTAGACAGTACAATGAGATAGCTATGTGTCAAATGTTTCTACATTTGGTCTACGGATAAAAAAAATATATTACCGAAATTTAACTTGCGTTTCTTTTTTCCGTCAGTATATATCTGAAGACAGACCGAGTCGTTTTTCTTGACACTTGGAGATTAATAAGCAGATGTAGTTTTCGTGGACCGCCGGACATTCATTAACCCTTTATCCAACCTGAAAAGCAGACGACACTTGCAAAAATAATTCTTGAATAACTAATTTTTTTCCTTTTTTGTCTCAAAAACATAGGTTATGACCCCTCGTTGGAACGAGCTCGTCGAGCTCGTTCCAACGAGGGGTCATAACCTATGTTTTTGAGACAAAAAAGGAAAAAAATAATGAAAATTAATTGGCGATTTTTGAGAATAGCGCTGACCGGCTTTGGCCGTTACGTTAGGTAAAGGGTTAACATGCAAATTTGCTCTCAATATTTTATTGGATTAGCAAGTAAAAGGTCAGGTGAATGACTGGTGAGTGTGATGCAGATTGGGATCAGGGCGAGTAGATACCACGAGCGCTCGCATGATACCTTCCAAGAGTTAGTTAAATGATATTACTTGATTTCATATGGGCCTGTATATGAGTCCGAGATAACCTTATTTCAACCCGAGGTCAAAGGCTGAGGTGAAATTACCATGGGCTTGTATCTCGACCGATGTTAAACTAAATAAGTAATAACCTTTATATATATTAAATCAAAACAAATAATTATAAACGATTTCAGACCTGTTTCAGTTTTCTGACAGTTATTGTTTCTCATTCTTTCAACAAAATCCGAAGCTTCCTCTTCTCCTACTCTTAGTTCACCTACCAGAAGGCCTTGGCTTTCCCACTGGGGAAGCTGTGACATGCAGATGTTTTATCACACGCCTGTTCTATGTAATCCCATCTGTAGCAACACTAAACCATAGGGAAAATGAAAATCTGTTCTTTCATATATTTTCTACGTTTGTTCTGTCTATATCCCATTTACACTATGTTTGGCCTTTGTTTTTTGGGGTTCATAACTCAAGAAATAGACAGAAACAAACGATCATTTCTTATAATTAAACTTGATGGGCAATAAATTTAAACACTCTCTATTTTGCGAAATTTAAATAAAATCCAGTTCGCATCACGCTTCCTAGTGATAACTGAATAAGAACGCATAGCTTTCTAAAATTCTGTTTGAAATAACAATACATTTCCCTGAAACATGTTCTTGTGTCATTAAAAATAGGCCACAAACACACAAAACTTCAATCTCCTTTACCACTTGACGTGAGGGTTCTATCATTCATAGCAACACTGATTTAAATTTAATTCTGATTTTGACAATTTCCCGAGAAACTGAAAACACAGTTTGTAAATGTGGAGTTCGATATAAACCCGGATGACATGAAGTTGGTTGAATATTGTCTCAAAAAGAGTTCATTCAGGCTATTTGGAAATTGGAAAGTTTTGTTAGCGTGAGTTTCGTTTGTGGATTATTATGACAGGCCATTGTTTGCGTTTGATTTGGGGAAAACGATGAACGGAGACGATCATTTATTGTATATAAACGAATTGAGCATGGAACAAAAATCATGATAAGGATTTCATTGTTTATTAAATTTTATTTTGAAAGTCTTTTTAATATGATGAGAAAAATATTAATTACTTTTCATGCTGAAACAATATGAGCGTGCAGGGCTTCTTTTCCATTCACTCCGTGCAACGTGATCTTCAAGACAGACATTGGAGCCTGGTTTAGGGCGGGCCTAAATGCGTTTTTTCGGTTCATTGTGTTGTGAAAAGAAAAAAAAAAGAAATACTTTAGCCAATCATTTTGCCTGAAAATGCATGAACAGAAAAAACATATTTATTGGAAAACGACAAAAATGTTGATTTTGAAAGCTACACACCTGTCAAAATTGAATGACACACTGGAACACTTTTACCTGAACTGTACAAAACGTCTTCCCTGAACAATTTTAGTTACAGTTTAAACATGTATTAAGAGCTCTACCCCACCTCAAACGTTTTGATACAAAAAAAGACAGTGAATTTTGTTCCGCTAATGAGTGTTTTAAAACTGTGCTATGTGAACTTAAATCATCCGGAAAAGGTGACTGCGTGCTCTATTCTGAAACACGTCACAATGACATCAAAAAACGTCACAACAACATTCGCCTGTTGTCCCAGACACCTGTTGGATTACAGAATCAAGTCCAGCTTGACATATGGTTGTATTTCTGCAGAGGAGGGATGGAAAATTACTATGAGATGACCAAGGATAGATACGTTTAATGTGAAAATTGACAGCGCCACAAAATTGAAATACATCCTCAAGGCTCAAGACGAACTTTCTAAAAACAAACGTGAGGCCGACAAAAAAAAAAAAAATTAAGGGGGCGTCATGGCGGAAGTGAAAAACTCACCGTTTTGCCCACTGCTCTCTTTTAAAAATACAAGTCCAAACTCAATCCAGAAAATAACAAATTATGACAGCGTCCTCTTGATTCTTTCAATAATATTGATATCACCTGGAACACACAACGATCAGACGGAAAAGATGCCCCCAGTTCCCCCGTGACACGTGTGGGCAATTCATATCAACTACTGCCTAGAGTTTTTACCAACCTTTCCCTTCGCCCAACCAACACCACAATTTTGGAAAGAAACAATTTTTCACCTTCTCAAATTATGTCTGTAACTGAACACAAGTCAGTTTCTCTCTATCAGGTTATCACCGAGTTTCAACCGAGGAAAAAATTGCAATAGGCACAACAATTTATAACCCTGCTGACAATTCAATCAAACAACACAAACACCTGTTGCTGGCCACGCTAACACAAATGGACCACTTTCAACTTCAGCAGCACACGCGGAGAACTTGAAACATCAAGTGTATCGACGCAAGAAGCTCTGTTCTCCAATGATTTTAACCGTCTGCACGGGAAAGGCCCCTTTTCCGGCCTACCAACATGATACGTCATAATATCATTAAGTAGAATTACTAAGAAGTGAATGTGTGGGGTAGACCAATCAATATCATCAACGTGCAGCCCTAAGGCCGCACGTTGAAAATATTAATTGGTATACCCCCAAATAATGAAAATGGACTCTTCCAATTGCTGCCATTGAAATGACATGGAAGATACCACCAGTGTTCAAAGAGTTAATGAAAAACAGAGAGATTCAGCGTAACTGGAGCACTTTCGCACAATGAACGACGTCTGATGAGAATTACGAATGGGGTACTTCGTCACTGGAATTTGTGTTCTTCCTGTCACCTGTTTTTTTCCCTTACCCGTAGTTGCGATTACGATTCCTCGTTAAAACACGCATACCATCATATTGCAAAACGTTTGAGGGCGTTTGTCCGCCACTTAATATGGGGGTCACTCCAAGATTATGTTCTTAAACTGTTCTCGTCATATGGCCTAAATTTCTATCTCTCACTGGGCAATCAAATCATTCGTCGCCGCGCAACACGAGAAAATTGCGAAACACAAAGGGACTCGCAGTCGTCAATTCTCCGAAAAGGTATTTTGGCCTTCTGTCGAATTTACGACTCCATTATCCATTCGTAATTAATATTAGAGCTGGAACGGTTAACCAATTAATCGATTAATCAATGATCAACATCTTGGTCGATCCAAAAAGTAATTGATCGATTAACCGTTACTTTTGAACTACTGTATTATATATGGGTCAACAAAGGAACAAACTTGCTCCAGAAAAGGCAAACATTGTCACACTGACTCACATCAATTATATGAGAGAGAGAGTAAAGCATGCAAGTTACTTGCTGACATACTTGTTTACTTGCATGATCATCATACTGTATCAGTAGCTGCAATGGTCATTCTCAACCCTTTACCCACTGCGGGCGATACTTGCAAAATAAATTCATGAATTACTAAAAATTTTCAATTTTTGTCTCAAAAACATAGCTTATGACCCCTCATTGGAACGAGCTCAACGAGCTCGTTTCAATGAGGGATCATAAGCTATGTTTTTGAGACAAAAATTGAAAACATCATAAATTTGAATGGAGATTTTTGTATATAGGCCTAGTCGGTTTTGTTTGTTACGTTGGGAAAAGGGTTCATGTTGTAAATCTCCAACGGTATGTCAGTTATTCAGATATCTATTTGGACAAGTGATTAATCGGTTAACCAAGGTTAATCCACGTGATTAATCGATCAAGAAAACACCCTAACCGCGTGAGCTCTAATTTGGGACCGGATTAACAAAGTCTTGTAATCAATCAGAATATCACATACTGATAAAAGTTTGTCAAAAAACTGTTTAGATTGTGTCTGTCTCCACTTTTAAAGTTAATAAGCTTTGAATTAATGAAAAATCTTTTTCATGAGGAGAGGGAAGATATCAATGACTGGATATCTCCTCCATCCCTACCTCAGATACGGCATTTTCCACAATTTGGTTTATATGGGGTTACTGACTATAATGGATCTATGCCACCTTGTGATAAATATTCAAAATTGGTGTTTTCTATTGTATATGCAGATTTGAGATGTGGAGGTATGGGGGGGGGGAGGATATCCAGACCTGGATATCTCCCCACACCCATAAAAAATATCTTTCTTGTTAACTCAAGGTTATTTGATGCTCAATTGTTGAAACATACATTATTTCCATCAATTTCATGTGTTTAGGTTTGAAGAAAACATCACCCCACCAAATGGTAATATCAGCATCAAATAGCATTGAGTTAACCCTCTAACATAACATGAAAAGCAGACGACACTTGCAACGAAAATTATTGATTAACTAATTGGCATTTTTTGTCTCAAAAACATAGGTAACGACATCTCATTGGAGCGAGCTCGACAAGCTCGTTCCAAAGATGGGTCATAACCTATGTTTTTGGGACAAAAAATGAAAAAATAAAGAAACTTAATTGGCGATTCTTGTGAATAGCGCTGGACGGTTTTGGCCGTTACGTTTTCGTTGGTTAAAGGGTTAACAAGAAACAGAAGGCCTGGATATCTTCCCACCTTCCCCTCCACATTCCAAATCTGCATACATTCGGGCGATAAATGTGACATGGTCTATTAATGGGGCGGGGATTCCAATTTTCATAGAGTTTTCCACTAAAAACATGATTTTACCCCCAAAACTCAAAAAGAGATATTTTAGAATCAGTAGCCGTTCTATCATGGAGAACCACCATTTTTTCCTTCTGAAAATCGAACTTTGTGGAATACACAAATCATTCTTACAAAAGGACATGTCATCAGGGACTATTTCACCTGTTTGAGATTTGCAACCTATTGGGGGGGGGGGGGGGGGAGGGTGTCTCAGTTGGTTTGGTGGAGCAGCGACGTGGTGAAAGGGGGTGTATGGGGGTGTCTCACCCTCCCAATCCTGGCCAAACTTTCCTATAGTTGGAAATTCGGAGGGCAAGTCATGAGTAGTTGGAAATTCCATCTATCTGGATTTTAGAGCTTCTTTGGCGGTGCTGATGTCTCCTTTACTTCCCAAATGCCAAATCGGTTTCAAATCGGCAAAAATTCCGACTGTTACTATTTACAACTACAGTGTACGCAATATCGAACTTCATAAGTGTGCATGATGCCAGTCGGTACTAGATTTCTATAGTACGTTACCTATCATAATAAAAAAAATCCTCGAAATGCACTTCAAGAAAATCCCATCATGAAAAATTGTTATCCTGAGTTAATTCCACCATTCACAGTTACAAAATGATGAAACATCGAAAATTGATCATTCCTGCATAAGATCTGATTTAATGTTAGGACAGTGTGAATTGTTAAAAATTCTCAGCTTGAGCAATTGTTTAGCACATATTCAATTCCCAGAATATTACCAATAAATAACCTGATAATTCTATCAAAAATGTGTTGTCATTTCCGTCACCAGAATCAATTTTATGTCCCCCTTTTATGGCGTCATTATCAAAATGTTTCTCGGAAGTGAATTTCCAGCTTGGAAATTCATTACCCTACACCCCACCAATCGGAAACCTATAGCCACGTCCCTGGGTGGCAGAACATTTATGGCTAGGCGATTGGCTTCCGTAGACCCAGGATCGATTCCTGTCGAGGCCACCTTCCGAAAAACATTGCAGTTTTCAATCCAGTGGCGTGGTGCTAGGACTATGCCTGGTGGAATTCCTGCTTGACATGGGCGATATAAAATAAATTCAGGCTGAAGCGGAAGCCTTATCAAACCAATGTGGATCAATTTAGATGTTATTCTGTTAATAAAGTGGAAATTCCAATTTTCACTTATTTTTTCACGAAAATACCATTTTTGCCCCTAAACGCGAAAAAAGAAGTTTTGTTAAGGCCCATTACGTCCGCATCAGTCCATTACGTTCGCAGACCATTATGTCCGCAAAACATAACAAAAATTGGCTCATTGTGTCCGCAAAACCCATTATATCCGCAGGAAATTTCCCATTGTGTCTGCAAAACCCATTACGTCCGCAGCATTTTGACCCATTTTGTCCGCAAACCCATTACGCCTGCGGCATTTTGACCCGCTGTGCCCGCAAAACCCATAACGTCCGCAGCATTTTGACCCACTGCGTCCGCAAAACCCATTATATCCGCAGGAATTTGCCCATTGTGTCCGCAGAACCCATTACGTCCGAAGCATTGTCACCCACTGCGTCCGCAAAACCCATTATATCCGCAGGAATTTTCCCATTGTGTCTGCAAAACCCATTACGTCCACAGCATTTTCACCCATTGTGTCCGCAAACTCATTACGCCTGCAGCATTTTGACCCATTGTGTACGCAAAACCCATTACGCCCGCATCATTTTGACTCATTGCGAGCGCAAAACCCATTATATCCGCAGGAATTTGCCCACTGTGTCCGCAAAATCCATTACGTCCACAGCATTTTGACCCATTGCATCCGCAAAACCCATTATATCCGCAGTAATTTGCCCATTGTGTCCGCAAAATCCATTACATCCGCAGCATTTTGACCATTGTGTCCGCAAAACCCATTACGTCCGCTGAATTTTGACCATTGTGTCCGCAAAACCCATTACGACCGCAGCATTTTGACCCATTGCATCCGCAAAACCCATGATATTCGCAGTAATTTGCCCATTGTGTCCGCAAAATCCATTACGTCCTCAGCATTACGTCCACAGTATTTTTACCCATTGTGTCCGCAAAATCCATTGTGTCAGTTGGAATTTGACCCATTGCGTACGCAAAACCATTATATCCACAGGAATATGCCCATTGTGTCCGCATAACTCAATGCATCACCGCAAGCTTGCCATTAAAAAAATTCTTAGCCCTCCTTAACATGTTTCCATCGCTACACCGAGCAAGCGAAGGGTATGTACCATACACACCCCTGACTTCATGTCTAGCTCCGCTCATAAGACCTGCTTCCGCCATCCAAGTGCCCCATCTATCCCTCCAGTACTCCTGTGCCACGCTTTGTGGGCCTCTGCTTCCCTAGCTTACAGAGCCTTCGGGACCTTAGCACCATATTATGAATCATGCAATGTCGACTCAGTGCCTCTTTTAATATGCTTTTGTAGCGCTGTCACGCCGTGAAAGCCATTCCATTGTCACAAAAGGTTTCGACTGAGACGTGGAGCGATAGCTTTAGAGATGAAAACAAGGAAAAGAAGGGACCTAGGAGTGACAGATTCATCACACCGTTGCTCAGCAATGAAGTGCACAGAAATGTGTCAATGTTCCAGGAAGAGACAGCACAAAGACCTAAGCACCAAAGAAATGTTCGACATTTTATCACTTTTCAAGTAAAAAGTAAGAAGCCAGGGAGAATGGGGCCAAGGAACAAGGAGCGAAGTTCCTATTCAAGACGCGCAGCAATGAAGAAGCCAAGCGTCCAGGAAACTTAGTGGCGATAAACATATTCAAAGATTAGGGGCCTGTCGAATGGGGCACTTAAGAGGCGTGTCCATATGGAAATGGGGGTTTCTAGGTCATGTGACACATCGGATGTATGGTTATGTGAGTTGGGTATTGGCTCAGGTATGTTAGGGTTCGACCACTTGACACAACGCGGGCCCTCGATAAACAGTGGTAAACGCAAGGCAACACCGCCTCCCTTAATGGAAAGCAACACAACATAAAGCTTAATGCATATATAGCAAAACACCACGAACAAAACGCGAAACACAACACCCAGCAAGCCATAATGAAACAGCAAATACATAAAACAACACAACACAAAATACAACGCAACATAATACACGAAATACCACATACCACAACACAACACAATTCCAGATGAGAAAGCACACCACTACGCCACACGATACCTCACCGCACCCGACCACGTGAGTCAACAGCCCATTACGCAATGCACAAAACAAAACACAACACAACCCAATCCAACCCAACATGCAGAAAAACAGAGAATCCCAAAACGCAAAACTAGATTGTGTCATCCCCGCATTTGCATTCTTGATTATCGGTTAATGCTTGAAAAATTCGAAACCTTTATGCACCTCTAGAGACCCTTCCGAAACAAATAAACACCTTTCAACGTTTCGAATTAAAACCCCTAGGAGCCTTTTGCCGGACACTGATTCTCTAACGACAAAATTGGTGCTATGGGTGACGCGTGCGTCAGAATAAAAAATCTGAAACATTTATGCACATCTAGAGACTCTACCAGAACACATGAACACACTTTCAATGTTTCGAATTAAACCACCAGCAGCCTTTTGCCGGAAAGCAATTCTCTAACGACAAAAGTGGCACTACGGATGCCACATAGGGCCGAATCAAAAATTCAAAACCTTTATGCACATTTAGAAACCTAGCTGGAACATATGGTCATACTTTCAATGTTTCGAATTAAAACTCTAGGGGCCTTTTGCTGGAAACTGATTCTCTAACGACACAATTGACGCTACGTGTGCCACGTGAGCCGAATCAAAATTCCGAAACCTTTATGCACATCTGGAGACCCTACCGGAACATTAAATTACATTTTCAACGTTTCGGATTAAAACTCCTAACAGCCTTTTGACGGAAAACCGATTCTCTAACGACAAAAGTGGCGCTACGGCGACCACATGAGGCCGAAAAAAAAAATCCGAAACCTTTATGCACATCTAGATACCCTACCTGAACATATGAACACACTTTCAACGTTTCGAAGTAAAACCCATTGGAGCCTTTCGCCGGAAAACGATTCTTTAACGACAATTCGAAACCTCTATGCACATCTAGAGACCCTACCAGAACACATGAACACGCTTTAGGCGTTTCAAATTAAAACCTTTAGGAGGCTTCCACCGGAAACTGATTTTCTAACAACAAAAATGGTTCACGTGGTTCCACTGGAACCACTTGGAGCCAAACTAAAACCCCGATACTTTGTGGACATCTACAGATGCTACCTGAACATCTCAGGATAGTTTAAATGTTTCGATCTACATGTATATGCTATTACTGATATGAAGTTCGGACGTACGGACGGGACGGGCGGAGATCACCCAAATATCCCTGCTGTTTTCAAATATGCGGGGATCATTATAATATACTAGCCAATCTCAGTATAACACAACCCCATGCAACACCTAATAACATAACACACCATAACATAACTCCAAACAATACCGCACAACATAATACAGCATAACACTGCACAAACAAAATCATCATACCGCACCAAACAAAGCACCACTCAACACAACCCAACAAGGCACAGAACAACACGGCGTAATACCGCTGAATAGAATACAATATCACGCAGTACTTTTGAGAACATCACAACACACAACAAAACATAGTATAGTTCTACACACACAATGCACATTACACGACACTCGACACACAGTGCTAAACATTGCACATCACACGATACTACATGGTACAACAAAACATTATTCCACCCAACACAGTGCCGCACAGCACAACTCACTACAGTACCACGAAACCCACTACGTCTGTGTCTAATATCAGCAAAATCACAAGCCACGTACTCATCTATCATAAAGTAAGCATAATCAACGCCCCCCCCCCCCACGCAATACAATCCGAACCACTAACAATGTTACCTCTAGAACTGAGCACTAGGCCTATAACACCAACCTCTAGCACTGAGCACTATCACACCAACCAACAATAACAGTATCAAAGCTATCTCAGATCACACTATCTCCGTAGCCTACTAAAACACCACTTCTAGAACTACAATCGCACAAACCGCCTCTACTTTTGCTATCAGCCCAACCACTGACAAGTACTCTGAACTAAATATCACCAAATCCACGAACGACCCCTACTCCACTATCACCCACCCCACGGCATCACTACCAGTACCCTAAATACCATAACGGCTAAATGCCTAGCAAAACTACATCTGTCGCTAAGAACTATTATGTGAACTTCTTACAAAATTAGTACAAGTACTAAGTCACAAGTTTTTACAGCACTATCACCCTCCCCTTACAGCAACCATCAACCCCAAATGAATCAACACAAGCTCTGCCAACACTACCTCCCGAATCTCGATCACCATTTCCTTGGAAAGTACTTGGAACGAAGTGTAAAACAATATCTCAATCCCTACTATTAGCCAAATCATTAACAACACTGCCTCTATCTCATTTGAATCCAAACCCCCACCACTATCCCCACAATCGACCAAATTGCAACCTTTTAGAACTATCAGTCAAATAACTAATAACATCTATTTTTCTATCGACTGACCGACCGACCGAACCGACCGACCGACCTACTATGAGAAAATAGATGCACCCCTCTGGTCGAATAATATTTCAAAATTTGGTAAATTGTTAAGAGACTTCTTGGAAAAAGATTACATCTCTCAGAAACAGCTCAAATACCTGGCCCCCTCACGCTGTGAGATAAAACCAAGAACTCTTTGATTTTTTGCAAAAGACGCACAAACCGATAGATACCAGGACTAGTCCGCACATGCCTAAAGTCAGGCAGATTATTTTAGACTGTGGATCGGTATCGTACCACATTGCTCAGTGTGTAAATAATGCTTTGAAACACTTAGCTAACCGCTGTGCAAGCCATCTAAAAAACACCAATGATTTTTTTTATAAAATTTCAGATCTATAAATTTCAAAGAACATATTTTTGACGACGCTAGACGTCGATGTTGTGTACACAAATACATACATTAATTCGGGCCATGCTTCAATCAAAAAGGCCTGATAAACAAATACTCCAACTGAAATCAATCTAAACTGTAATAATTTAATCATTTGCCCCGCCTCTGCGTTTGATTGGCTGAAAGAATACAGCGTGAAAGTCGTCAAAAGCGTATAAACCAAATCACGTGATGATTTGAAATGTCTACACGTTCGCAAATCCGATCCAACTTTGAAGACTATGGAAGCCCCGTCACCGTGAGGGCGTGACGGCAGACTAGATAGATATATAAAAAGCTTGTAAACCAAGATCAATGATCGATTTTTCATCGCCTCCAGTCAGCGAGAATGTAATGATAATTTCTCGGGAACAATTGAATTTAATAAAATATACCGAAGTGGGAGACGAATAAAAGATTGTACATCCAAACATGATTTTGGGAGGACTTAAAAAATGTTTTTAATGATATTGTTACGTGACTTGCTAAATATCTGTCGTCGCGATCGAAAATCAAAACAACAAACAATTTGACAATGACTGACGTGACCTGTTTGTGGCACACTTTCCTGAGTTTGACTGTTGTCTTTTGCGAAAATTAAAAGTTTTTCGTTCACGTACACATAGTTTTTATATTTTAATATTACAGCCGGATTAAATTATAAGAAATAACTTGTTTTCCTTCGGTTTATGCGATATATACCGATGGAAAAACAACAGTTATTTCTTAAATGATTTTGAGTTTGACGGTCAATATTATCATCAAATCAAGGGTACCCCCATGGAAAAAACATACAGTCCTTCGTTTGCCTCCATTTTCATGTCAGACTGGGAAGAGGCCACCCCTTGCAGCAAAACCCAATGTAAACAAAGTTATTTCTTCAAGGTGTCTGGCTCATTTTTCAGTCATCAAATCAAATGCCAATACAAACTACGCGACGAGATGGAATGTGACGCTAAAAATATTATTTACCTGATTACTTGTACTTTGTGTAAATGCCAGTATGTAGGAGAATCCAGTTGGCCTTTAGGAACGAGAGCCACCCAGCACGTGTCCGGCAGTGTCAACGAGAACCAGACACCTGTTTCTAAGCATTCAGCACCCCAGGCCACAACATCAGGCAACACTTCAGAATAGTCCCAATCGAAAAAATTCCACTCCAACAAAACAAGGAAACTAACTACGAATTCCGTAAGATTCGCGAAGGTTTCTGGATCCGGGAACTTCAAACTTTGACACCTCTTGGTATGAACCAAGACAAGAAGCATTTCTTCCCTTTGTCTTTGAGTTGTAACCACCAGGCCGTCCAAATCGGTCACCTGTTTAAAGAGGAATCTAAAATCCTCAATTCAAAGTTAAAACAGCCCATCTGGGCGCGACCCTTGATCGACTTTTCTAAAAATTGCAGTTTAAGGAATATCCTCGTGAGTTAAGCCAGTGAGCGTAAACTGATTTTGTGATGCAAACATGGCTTATTGTGAACGGGTGGGGGGAGGGTGGCTGAAGCATGCAGATCTCGCAATGGTGTTCTTTGCTGGATGTTCAATCCCTCGTTCTCTCCTATATTAACTGAGGCCTTTAGGTGCATTTAAAACTGAAAAAAATCAACAAATCGACAGAATATTATTGGGATATTTAAAGAGAGAGAGAGAGAGAGAGAGAGAGAGAGAGAGAGAGAGAGAGAGAGAGAGAGAGAGAGAGAGAGGGAGGGGGTGGGGCAAAAGCAAAACATCACCACTTCTTGACTGACTGGCTGGATAGAGCTTACTGAACCTGGGGGTGTGACTGTCCCTGATGAACCTATCCATATCGCCGCCGCCGCCATCATCATTATGCTAAGAGGAAAAGGGGCACAACTCTGGCTAAAAAGTCCGATCAAAACTATAACGGCACAGGTTCCCATGGTCGTGAACAGCCATACCAGGTTTTAAAGAAATCAGCCCATAAACATCTGAGAAAATCTCCGGATAAAATTCTAGGCAATTCAGACACTCTTAAGACAAAAAAGGGCATAAATCTGGCAAAAAAGTTCGATCAAAACTATAAACCCAAGTGTACAGGACCCCATGGTAGTGAACATCCATACCAAGTTTCAAGGGAATCGACTCCAAAACGTCTGCGAAAATCTCCGGACAAAATTCAGACATTCTGAGACAAAAAGGGGCATAACTCTAGACGATAAAATCCAATCGGAACTCTAATCGTAGGTGCACAGGTTTCCATGGGAGTAAACACCCATTCCAAGTTTCAAAGCAATCAACCCATAAACAACTAAGAAAATTTCCGGACAAATTTCTAGGCCTGCTTTATCAAGTCGAAAAGGGGCATAATTCTTGCAAAAATAATCCGACCGGAACTATTGTCGCAGGTGCACAGGTTCCCATGGTGGTGAACATGCATACCAAGTTTCAGGCAGATTGGTCATAAACGTCTGAGAAAATCTCCGGACAAAATTATGTCGACGGACGGACGGACCAGGTGATTCCAGCATACCCCCCTCCCCCTCCTCCACAACTAGTTGTGGGGGTATAAAAATCTTGGCGAGAAGAGACTGCGGAAAAGCAGTTTGACACCCAATGTTTCATAAGGCATAAAATTCGAAACGTTTAGCGGATTGGTGTATTATTCAAATCGTTTGATCCCACCAAATACCGTGCCAAAATGTAGAATGTGAGCTTTGAATTTATATGCCGTCATGCTAAGGATATTATATTTTTCCGTAACTAATATTGCTAGAAAGCAGAATAACCGAATATTGTAGGCCCTTTCGGGGATTAATTTACGGCGAGAGCAACACCATGAAACTCATTACAAAAAGCGCGATCTGAATCCATTGTATGCTCTGTAACGTCTCACAGCATGACAAACAAACGCCGCTAACTGAATACCGCAGCCTATTTGCTTCTTTGCCACGCCCAGACATGACAAAATTATTAAACAGTCAAAGAGGGCCGAAAGGGACTTGCTGTAATAGAAAAAAACGAAAACGAAATAGAAAAAAAGTCTTTTTCGTTTTCAATTTCCTTTATTAATCACTGACAAGTACACAATGGAAATTAATAGTACTTTTGACTCTGATTTCGCTGATTTTGCACTTGCTCCTGCAAGCGCTAGTCCTTCTCGAGGCGCAAATTCAGTCGACGTCAAAGAAGTTGAGAGAAGAGAGATCACAGAAGTAAGAGAACCCAACGAAGAGAACAAGAACCTCAGAGAGAAAGTTGATCGGCTGTTGCCAAGTTTAGACGACGGGAGAGAAGAAAATAAGTAAAGTCGAGATTTCAGCAACTTGACTCAATAGGTGGTAGGGCTGGTTATCGGCAGCCATGGTGGTCAGAACCAGAGCAACCAGAACGAGAAACCCAAATCGGAGAAGGGAGAAAATAAAAATAAGAACCTGAAGACTCAGTATCACAACGAGACTAAGCCATCTGAACCCCCCCCCCCCCCACCCCAAGGATGAAACGGCAGTCACACACAGAGTCACGCCTCTGTTCATCAGGACTCACTTGGAACAACTACGTCAAAAATAACAGCAATCCCCAAACGTTCCATTGCTTTTTAGAGCGCAGAGCGGCATGGAGATGAAAAGCATAACTTAGGAAGACACGGACAATGTAATGGAAAACGATGGCTTTATATATATGAATAATAGCAGGAAAACGGAACAACAGCAGCCCGCTCCGAGGACAAGGGCGGGAAAAAAGAGCACACACAAAACAGAACAAGAGAGACAGCCAACAGTATAGTACGAATAAACCACAGAACGCAAGTAACAAAACAAAACTCACATTAGTTTAAGAAAGGCACCCAGAGACATATCTTAACAATCCCATAAAACTGAAGACAGCAATGATTAGGGAAGGGTATTCAGATTATATGTTCAACACCAGTGCCACAGGAGCAGGAACACCGATGGTATACCACTGGGACGAAAGAACAAGCGATTTCTTTTTAAATGGAGGACACATAAACATAACCATAACAGAATTTAGAGACAGTGACACAACATTTCGAGCATCTTGGCAAAGAAAGGAATCCAACCCCCGAACTATATCGTAATCTGTGGAGTCAACCCAGAAATCACAGAGAAAGGAATAGAAGATGAGATTTGGGTAAGGGGCTAAAGCTCACAGGATGAAGAGTGGTTCAACAAACTAAGCGACTTGGAAAAACAAACTAAGCTGATTCACAGCCGCCCTGAAGGAAGAACGTTCAGCAGATATAAAACCTGATCTATCCAATAGACGCTACAAGGCAGAAGGCTGCAGACCAGAAGTTCACATCACGCAGTGTTACAACTACAAGTGATTCTGGTACACCGCCAAATTCCGCACCAACGAGACAACTAGGTGCAAATCTTGTTCGCAGTCACAAAGAGTGCTCTTCAGTTATCAAAACAGGCACGAACTGCAACAGGAATTACAGCTCCATCCTCCAGGGATGTACCACATTGAAAGAAGAAACAACGAAGAAGATATCAACAAGACTATCATACGCCAGCACAGTTAAAAAAGGTACATATCCTGAAGATTGCATTAAGCTGGGCCTCGTACTTACAAGAACGCTAACAAAAGTCGTAACCTATAAAGAAATAGATCCGAGTGTAATAAAAAATCACGTCTGCAAAGACGTGTCGGAAACATCAGCCACATCTGTAAGACAACAAAGCACAAAGCTGTATTTCAGAACAAAGCATTTAGTCATTAAACAACAAAGGAAGATAAGAGATGCAACAATGAAATCAGACAGACAAAGAGAAGATCAAAACAAGCCCAGCAAACAAGGGATTAATGAACACACGTCTCAAAGCCAAACTCACAAAAATGTAACACTAACTCAACAAAACACGCTCTTCGGCCAATTAACACCCGATAGTGAATTAAAAAACTATACAACATGCTGAATAAACAAGTCAAAGAAGCAATCAAACAGGAAAAAGAAACATCCTGGCACCTTATCACCAGACAAATATGAGATCCGAAAATCGATAAAACATTCTGGGACACATTCTATGTATTAACAGGCAGTACCACCAACGACCTAACCAAACCTGTGAAACCTTTACTTAAGCCCGACGGATCACTAATCGAAAGCAACACAGAAAAGGCTCAAGTATTCGCCGACAATCTCAAAAAAATCCACAACATTCACGTCAGACCAATATTTGACGATTCCTTCAAGGCCACGGTAGAAACGTTCATGAAAGTCAACGGAACACTCTTCAGGCCATTACAGGAAGACACTAATGAGGACACCGACAGCCATGACCTAGTTCGAGATTTTCACAGCAAATGCAATCAAACACCAATTAAAACCATGCAAGAATAACTCAGCGCCAGGCGAAGAAGGTATCATATACACCATATTGAAACAGGCACGAAGTAAACTCTTCGGGAACCTAGCAACCATCGTAAACAGGTGCCTAATCTTCAACTAGGATACTTCGTACAGACCTGGAAAAATGCAGTTGGAAAAATGACACCAAAGCCCAACAAAGATGAAACAATTTCGACAAATCACATACCCATCAGCCTACTCCTCTGCATCAGCAAGCTATTTGAAACGACACTAAGCAACAGAATACTAAACAACCTGGAAACTACGAATTTCTTTAACAGATGGCAAAAAGCGTACGGAAAGGGCAAAGAAGGAATCAAACATGTCGAACGTCTAGCGCAAGACATCAGACTGGGGGCAAACAAAGAAATGAATTACCACAGCGGTACTTCTCGACGTCGAAAATGCCTTTGATTCAGTCTGGCATGACAGGCTCAAATACAAACTCGGCAACATGAACTTACCACACACGTTATCAGAATAATATCATCGTTCCTCGACAACAGAACCCCGAAAGTGAAAAAAAAAACAGCGATACATCTAGTCCGGTGGAATTCGAAGTAGGAATTCCACAAGGATAGGTCCGTAAAACTGCTATTTCTAATCTATGTGATCAACCCAATCAACAACGTGCAAACATCACCATAATCCAATAAAACCTACAAAAAAACCCAAATGACACTGAAAGATGGTGCTCCAAATGGAGAATAAAACTGAACACAAGAAAGACACAAGTAAACCTCTTCCACAACAAAAGAACCGAACTAAACATCAAAATTACTCCTTCCAGAGAAGACGCCAAACAGTGCAACGATGTCGACATACTTGACATCACCTAAGACAAAAAGCGCACCCTGCGTAGCCATGGTAAAAGAATATATAACGAAGCACGGAAAAGAATCGGTTTACTCAAGAGACTTCGATAAACAAACGGGGGAATCAACGCGACGAGACTACTGCCATTCTGCATTTCCTGCATACGCCCAGTACTAGAATATAGTGCAATCATACTAAAAACGCCTGCAAATCAACACTCCTAGAGATACAACGCTCATAAAACTACGCAGTCGGAACAGCCCCAATGCTTCCCGGAGACACAACAACAAATTACCTCCATGGAACTTTAAATCCCAACAATCCATGAGCGCTACGCCAACCTTCAACAAAAGACCATCACCAGACTAAAACTAGTTGAAGACCTAACCATTAAAACACAGCTGCTAGAAAAACAGAAAAACAGGTCGCTTTTAGGATCAACACGCCAGCTTGACAGTGGAGGTACTTCTCAGGTACCTCCACTGTCAAGCTGGCGTGTTGATCCTAAAAGCGACCTACTATAAATCAACAACCTTCAGACAGTTCCCAACAACACCGTGCTCGCCAACCTTCAACAAAAGGCCACCACCAGACTGAGAAATAGCCCACTTTTACAGTCCTAACCATTAGAATACAACTGCTAGAAAACAGAAAATTAAGCCCCTCTAAGGATGAACACGCCAGCTTGACAGTGGTAGTACCTCACAGGGAAGCGAAACCTTCTCACATTGGTCAATGTTAGTCAAAGGGTTCATCCTGAGTTGCTCCCGACCGAAAACTGGGTATAATAGTAACACATATAGCACAAATCAATAATGATCGTGAACCGGAAGAACAGATATGCTATAAATTAACAACCTGCCGACAGCTGTTAGCAACGCCACGGACGAGTTATAACAATATAAAACCTAGGGGAAATACAACACCGAAACACACAGATGCAACAGATAAACAAACAGGGCACGAACCTCAAACAAAGAGTGGCTGTACCTGTCAATGAGGCCTGGTTCCCTTCATGTTACTCCACGTCCTTTGAGTTCGCACATCAAGAAAATAAAAAGACGGACCCAATCCTGCCTCAGACATCAGACAATCAACAGAACCTCGAACAACCAAAACTCGATCAGCAAAAAATTGAACTTCACAAGGTGGGATGAAGGAACCTCCACTAGGTCCGATCCTTCCGGGCTCAAACGTGTCAAGTCCGGCATTCAGCCGGATAGGCACCAAACAATATCTCATTGGACTAGCTTCTTAGCTCCCGAAGAACAACGTTAGTTCAAAACGTACAGCGTGACGGTGCATTCGGCATTTTATTGTTATTTTTTCATATTTATATTGACGAATCGGGTTTTCCTTTTTCGCCAGTTACTTTAAGATATTTTGGGGGATTTTGAAAGATGGCTGACAATAGACGCAGCAGTAAGGCAAAGGGCCGGCCAAACTTTGGTAATGTCAGGCCGGGAAATAGTGGTGGAGGCAGGGGCCCTCTCTCTCAGACGTTTGCACGTAAATGGCCTTAACCCTTTACCCAACGTAACGGCCAAAACCGGCCAGCGCTATTCTCAAAAATTGCCAATTAATTTTCATTATTTTTTTCATTTTTTGTCTCAAAAACATAGGTTATGACCCCTCATTGGAACGAGCTCGTTGAGCTCGTTCCAATGAGGGGTCATAACCTATGTTTTTGAGACAAAAAATGAAAAAATGAGTTATTCGAGAATTTTTTTTGCATGTGGGTTAAACGAATGCTCCAATTTTGTCACCACTTCTAGTATTGGAGTATTACAACTGTTGTCTTTAACTGTCTGGTCCAATCAAACAAAAAGGGTCAATAGAACATTCCCCTGTACAAAGAGGGACAATTGTCTTGTTTTCGAGGACTTTTTCGCATTACATACAGAGAAATAGAAGAGCAATTATAAGATGTCATCTTACTGCACAGAAATGTTATCCATATTTGTTTATGCAGAAAGGTGCCATCTTTTTAAATTGCTAATTAATTGCAACTTATAATCAATTGTGTGTTTCAGAAAATTCACTTGAAAGAACTATTATCCTACTTAACTATAATGTGTAAGAGTTTAGGCTGTATGTAAAAAGTACGATTTTTTTATTTCATTTAAACATTGTTTTTGCTGTTTTCTCAAAAAGTTGAAAAATGGAGATAGCACCTTTCTGCATGGGAGCCTCGATATACCATCATTTGTGTTTCAAACCTTAAAGATGACATTGTACATCACACTCTTAACATAAACACAACATCAGGAGGCTTTATATGTGAGAATATTGGACTTAATCTAGGAAAATGTCACACCTTAGTAGGGGGTGGGTGTCTTGTTCGAAATGTAGAAAATGTGCAGACAATATTTTGGGAAAATTCTCTCTGATGCACTGAATTCAACCCAAGTTATTTATTTATTAATAGAATTTGTATGGATAGAAGAGGGAAGTAGCAAACACCTGAGAATACTGACAGAACAATTCAAATGAAATTTGTTCCTGTATATGTACACCTTCTCTGGCCAGGCCTGGTAATGAACAGCTTGTCATTTGTAGGTTGGGGCCCACAGCAGCCCACAGAGGTTTAAATTGGTGGTACCCGTTTAAGAACATTATGAAAACCGCCTAAAGACAGCTGTGCCTACTAAGTTTATAAGTTTATTTTGGATTTTAATGGGAGAGTGGGGGTGGGGGGTGGGGGTGGGTGGGTGTCTGAGAACGGTAGTAGAAATTTGCACGTAGTGGGTGGGTTGGTGTAAAAAGGAGCCGAATCAAAAACTAGGACGTCACGTCTTGCAATTTTTAGTGCCCCTCCCCCCTGCTTGACTCTTATATTAATTGAACGGGCAATGTCTATATCATATTTCACAGTGCACACACTGTTGATATCACGAATTCAAAAACAGAGAACATCAAAAGATGGTGAAAACAGCGTTTTGGTATTATTAAATGGGTTTCAGCAGAGAATAATACTCAAACGTTCAAACTGATGGGGGAAATAATTGTGAAAAGGCACTTCATATTTTCATACTACTCTACAGGAAAATAACCGAAGTTTGTGGAATTTTTGATCCGGTCAGATGTTCTTAAAATCCTATCAAGTGTCTCCCTCTGAATTCTTTTTCTGTCACCTAGGAGACCTGGTGACAGAAGAAGAGTTCAAGGAGATTAAGCTATAAAAACTTCGTTGAATCCGTTCTGAAATGTTTCGCCATTTTGTTTGATTCTCCCAAACAGACGAGTCGCAGCTGCATATAAGACTAGAGTGAAAACTGTCAATATTTGCAGTCGTAAGAATGTGCAATGGTATCCAGACAATTTCCCCTAGACCACTGCAAAAATGGACAATCAAACATCTGCCCCCACGACCCTCCCCCGAGAAATTCTCAACTATGACAACTGCCCCAGTCAGAAACGTATCCAGACATCTGCAAAATTTAAGCACCCCCTGGATTAGTTCAGCGATCTGAACGTTGTGGCTTCCTCTCTACGTTCAGATTCCTCTCATTCAAGTCTATTGTAAAGTTCCCCAATAAGTTTTATTGGGAAATCTAAACATAGGAATATATTTGTGCCGATAGTTAAAGGATAAAACCAAGTTTGGATCAATACACTCTGCCCAAATGCACGGAAATACGTGTACTATCGATTGCAGGCTGCAATAAGGGCGAAAGATTGATATATATTCCTAATTTCGTGTTTTGAGTTCCCAGTAAAACTTATTGGGGAATTTTACAACAGATTTGAAAGGGAGGAATCTGAACGTAGAGGGGAAGCCACAACATTCAGATCGCTGAACTACCCCTAGATATTTTACGATGGTAAACGTACTTATTGATACCAGTAAACCACTAGAGCCTGTAATCGCTCACCTGGCAGAACTACATATACCTCAGTTATTCTAATCAAAATCAAAGAATGCAACTGGCTGCCATGCTACTTCATCTGTGCGAAATAGAATGGTGATTGTTTTCAGAGGACTTTCCATACATTATTTGTGCCAAGTGTGCTTCATACTGGCCAAGTAGTATCAGATAAGAAGATAAAAATGTGATTCCCCGTAGGTTTTTTCCATGATGACTATGAACCGCAATTGTGGCCATGTTTGCAATACGATCAACAATACATGAGGATCACTGGTAGACGGTGTCCCAGTCATCAACCATGTGAAGTTTCAAAACATTTGGCGTTATAGTTTCAGTGGAGAAGATTTTTAAAAATCGACCAATCAGAACCATAGAATGCCTTTAGCAGCTACGTTTTTCATCCAACCTCTCATAGACCACGCCTGCCATGTACGGTTTTCATTGGCTCAGTAGTTCTGGAGAAGATGAAAATGTGATTTCCCATAGGGTTTCTATAGTAACCATAAGCCACAAGTGCAACCATGTTTACAACCCTATTAACATTAAATGAGGATCGGTGGTAGAGGGTGTCCCAGTCATGAACCATGCTATGTTTCAAAACATTTTGAATTATAGTTTCAGAGGAGAAGATTTTTGAAAATCCACCAATCAGAACCAAAGAATGCATCTGGCGGCTATGTTTTCCAACAGACGGGAACAGGATCGTTTGTAGAGGGCCCCCTCAACCATGTGTTGGATCATTAATATAATCGAGCATATAACCAGCAAGAGACTGTCAATGAACAGTGGTATGTTATCATTCGAGATATTTGGGGGTGGTTAACTTTTATTTTGTATTTAAAATATGACTGGAATCTGTCTGTAGGAAATTATTAAACAGCGCTTTTAAATTTTGTTTTCGTCTCATCTTTTAAACCGGAATATTTGGTCAGCCAATTGAGAAAAGGTTTGCGAATATTCGCAAAGATATTTTTTCCCGTGGCACTAATGGGCTTCCATAATAGAGTCTTGAAGCTGTTGTATCTGCACTTCAGAATAAAGCCCAAATGGGTTTCTAACATTCTCCCAGTTAATCTCCACATAAATTACCCATCTTACTTGAAAGGAAATATTCCGAGAAAAGTTCAATGTTTTGATCGGCATTTTTTTTTAAAAATTTGCATGGATAAACTGTGAACTTTCAACTCGTTGACGACAACTCTCGACAATCTGCTCGTCTTGATTTTCAATAATTGAGAAAGGGGAGAGTGAGCGGTATTTATTTATTTATTTATTCTGGTTCAACTACACAATCGACAGATAGGGCCACCCAATGTCTGGCAGCTGTGCGGGTGGAGGAAGGCGGAGAACCCGGAGAGAACCATCTAGCAGAGGCGAGCAATTGTCAGACACCCTAACACACCACAAGCAGGGTTAGCATCGGATGAAGCAAGTGCACCATCGACGTGCAGAACGCCTTAGTATACAGCGCCACTGCTAAGTGGGCAATTGGGATTAAGTGTCTTACCCAAGGACACAACGCACTTACCCCTGGCGGGGATCTTTCGGTTTGAAGTTCATTGCCATAACTACTGAGTCATCGCGCTCCCTTGGTGGGCGGTAAAGATAACGTTTGCTTTTCTCTCGTATTGCTCCGTAAAACCACGAATACACCCGACTGTGATTGACCATTTTTATGAAAGACGAGAACTCTAAGACAGTAATATACGACTCACGTTTTGCTAAGGATCAAACACTATTCATCGACATGCACCACTGTAAGTCCCCGTGGACTGGTCGTAATCCATGCGTGGGAAGTGATATCCACGCATGCGTTTACCAGGTAATAAAAATCATCATCAGCAAAATTTTAATTAATGAAGCACCGGGTTATACCCGGTGCTTCATTAATTAAATTTTTGATGATTATTCCTGTAATTAGTGTTTGGAATCTAATATTGCGTCCGTGGAAATATTGCCCACCCGTGGAAAGTGACCAATCCACGGTGGCCGTATGGTATTTGTATAAAAATGTAAATGTATACATTGTTTTGTTTGTTTGTTTATTTGGATGTAATGACACTTCATCAGTCTGGGTCTTATTATGTCGTACAAATTTACGGGTGTATGAAGCCGGAGTACCCAAAGAGATGAACTAAGCAATGGTATGTAACTATCGTACTCTCCAATTTATTCTACTGGTACAAGTAGGGTTAGCATTGGTTGAAGTCAAGTGTACCGAAGGCATGCAGCACGTCGACTGTGGATGTACAACACGTAAACGTTACACTTACATCCAACCAGTGCTAATCCTGCTTGTGCCCGGATGATAAATTGGAGACATTGAAAGTTACTTACCATTGCTCATTGATTCTCTTACTTTTCTTCAGATACTTGTGATCCCTCCAACCGTAAATGCGATATGATATAAGCTGCTCTAAGTGCCGTTAAATCTTAATGAACAAATAAACATAACACTGTACGAATATTCACATATTCACTCAACCCAGTTGATTTGGATTAATGTTAACGCAAGTGATTTTAAAGTGTAGTGTTGCCATCATCGTACTGGTGGTGGTGGTTTGATGGTGGTAGGTGGGTGGGTGGGTGGGTGGGTGGGGGGGGGGGGGGTGGTCTGTGTTTTATAAACCAGATAGAGTATGTCGTTGATATTCACGGTTCACGGAATCGAAGACAACGTACCATTGTGGGTTTTCGTTCTGGCGGAAATACCACGTTCCCTGGAAAAAGAAAACCATTTATCTTTTGGAGATGATATGCATTTCGCCTTTCCCAACTAATTGTTTTTGTCAACTGCAGCCCCAGCGTCCATGCTTTGATTATCATCAACTGTAATAATGTCTTAATAAAGAGGTAGTTCATGAAAAATACTGTATCGAGTCCATCTTATCATATTTAAATAAACAAATCCAATTGTTAATATATTTACTCAAATATATTGAATACAATCTTTAATAAATGTTAGCTTCAAATATGTATCTGCTTCTATTAATAATCGAAAGGGAAAATGCTGCTCTTGTGGGAGTTGGTCTTGTGAGAACTTATCTTTTCGGAATTGATGTGATGGGAATAGATTTTGGAAGAAAAAAAATATTAGTACATTACGAAACAAATCCCAGGATTCTCAGTGGCTACCTTGGTCAAGACTCGTTTATCCCTTTACCTAACGTAACGGCCAAAACCGGCCAGCGCTATTCTCAAAAATCGCCAATTAATTTTCACTATTTTCTTCATTTTTTGTCTCAAAAACATAGGTTATGACCCCTGGTTGGAACGAGCTCGTCGAGCTCGTTCCAACGAGGGGTCATAACCTATGTTTTTGAGACAAAAAATGGAAAAAATTAGTTATTCAAGAATTTTTTTTGCAAGTGTCGTCTGCTTTTCACGTTAGGTGAAGGGTTAAACTGCCAGGAGTCCATGAAGGTCTAGAGTTAGGGAAAGAAAATTATTGTGAAATGAATTAACTCTATCTAGATTACCCTTACATCTAACGTAAAGACTATATCCAACCACATACGAGAAATTGGCGCTAAATTGGTTACAAGTAGAACCAAAAGCCGTCGAAGATCTAAGACCCGACAACTTCATGAAGAGTTGCCTGTCATTTTTATTTGAAAGCAATCACCGCTGTAGCGAATCTTACTGAACTCATGCGTGGAGGCACGATTGAAAACGTGATTATGACGTTGCTTTGTCGCCGTTTTTTAAAACTTCAGCTTGGTGCGATTTCATATTTTGCAGCTTGTATAATGTTCGGAAACTTTGACAGTCCAGTTGATGTGAAAGATTGGAGAAACAAAACATTTATATGTTTGGATCCATGAGATCTATCGGGACAAGCTGAAGAGGAGGAGCCCCAAATTTCTCTTTTGCAGTGTTGTTAGCAAAAAAGCGCAATTCAAGTTTTGATATTGGTTCACTTTTTGCATCCTAAGCTTAGCTTATGACACCTCACTAAATGTAGCATGTGACTCCTCACTGGAACGAGGTCATTCCAACGAGAGGTCATGTGCAAATATAGAATGGATTAGTGCAAGTGTGTTGAAGTTAAGGATTAAATCGGATGTCAAGGCTGTGAAATATGCCTCAAGACAATTCTTCGGCGACTACATTTCATGCACACACGTGCATTCTTTGTGTATAAGCTACAGGTGTCAATATCACCATTATTGCAATGGTGATCCCCTGATTACTATTTGGATTGTTCTTTCATACATTTTCACAAACATTGGGAGTTTCCCAGAAAAAAATCGCTCCGATTGTGTTTTTAATGTGCATAACATTCCTTTTATTGTAGGAACACAAATGTAGAGAGACTGTAGAATCAATGCAGTCTAGCGGTTTATTCCATACTTAGTACAATGCTCGGGTTCTCCTGCACGTCGGTATCAAATGTATTTTTTTCGGGGAGACACGTCTGCTCGTCCACATTGCCATGACGATTGATGTTGATTCCGGCATTGACGTCATTTGAATCTTTGAAGTCTATACGTATTGCATCTCTTGAAGACACGGACGCGTCCTCGTCGAAATAGTTATACGGAAGTATGAAACACTGAAGCTGTAATCCCACTGTGGGAGTCATGGGTAGATCTTCCGTGTGAGGAATGTGTTGAACGCCCAAAGTAATCCACGCGACAAGATCCTGAAACGGAATAAAACGGAATAAGAATTTTTATTTCTCATTTTTCTTTAGGACCCGGGTAGTACGGTGGGTGGTTTATACGCCATGTCAATATGCTGACCCCATGAACAACCGTGAATAAGATAAGGCCGCATTACACATTGATGAAAAACTTTCTGAGAGCAGATTCAAAGGTATCTTGCTGCAGTATTCACGAGGGTTTGGCTTGTGTAGCACTGAATGTAAATCATCAAATGCGACTGGATGCTATCAGGACTACTATAAAGCAACGAGGATCGGATTGGATCGGATTGGATAGCAAACGTGGAGAAACGGAAGTAAAAAAATCGAAATAATTGGCTAATTAAGTCCCATAACTCTGTAACGAAAAATCGAGCTGGGCCAGTCTTCGAACCTGCTTGAAGTATTATTGCAAAAGGACTGTGTGGTAAATATTAGTCAAATCGGAGAACATTTGTTCAAGTTATTACGCTAACAGCTTGAGGGCTCCTTGGACCCAATACAGAATTCAATCCGGGACCCGAACATTTTCTCCCTAGCATTGTTTATAACGTATCACTGAAGTAAATATTTAAATTAGAGTTACCCGCCTTGAAATGTTGTACTCGGAAATGATGCAATCTACAAAAATAAACAGCCTTGGGAAAATATGTTGTTTCAATAAACATTTGAAGCATTCTACTGACATCCTGCATTATTGTTGAATATTCCTGATAAATAAAGAGGGTGATTTGATGACTTTTTGGACCTAAAAAAGACAACTGACTGTTGGTGTGTTTTTGTTGGGAATTCCCTGAAAAATATGAGCACGTGACCGGTATTTCCCTTTCTGTTAGTTTTTTCTTTCTTATTTGTTGCACTACCCCCTGTTTTTAGGTCAGAAAACGTTGCCTGAAGGGCAAATCTTGACAAAGATATTTGAATGCCAAAATTAAAGTGGTGCGATCATATTTCTTCACCTGGATGTAAAAATGGTCGCATATTGAAAAATATTTATTTTTTGTGGTCCCAGAGGCGCAGATGTACCAGTGTCCTTAACTTCTTGAAACTTCGAAATATTAGCGAATTTGCATCATCGATGTGCGCATGCTTTCCCCAACTTCAGGCATTTTCCTGTAGAGTCGTATAAAAATAAAGACGCAGGCTTTTCACATCAACTGCAATTTTGACTGTTATTCTCTATTCAAACCGCGTTTAACCTTTTACCCAACGCAGACGATATCAAACTTTATTATTTTAAATATCTTTTTTTAAAATTTTTCAAAAAATTTCAACAAAACGATATCATGTGACCCTTCATTGGAACGAGCTGAATGAGCCCGTTCCAATGAGGAGTCACATGGTATAGTTTTGTTGAAATATAATGCTGTTGTTTTCATTTATTAAACGTAACAAACGGGGGCCTTGACGTTATTTTCTACTGACGTCATAGGTGCTTTCTCAACAATTAATTGCTTCTAAATTGGGCCTTTCTCGCGCTTTCAATAATTTCAAGTGAGATAACTTCATCGCAAGTCAATTGTCATGACGATACAAGTCAGAGATGATTTGAACTTTGAAATCGTGGTTAAGCAAATCAAAAGAGAAAAACAATAGCAAAAGTTGGAGTTTTACTCTTTGAAACCTGGTGGTACATTCCATGTCAGTCCAATGGCCTAAATTGGAGAAGTCCATATTCATCATTTGGGAGGGGGGGGGGGGGGGTAGAATAATTAATATTTTCAAAGTGCAGCCATGGAGAATGCACGTTAAAATTTTGTTTGGTCTACTCTTCACTTCCACTTAATCCTTTAAACCCTGGTGGTATCTTCCATATCAGTTCAATGGCAGCAACGGGAGAGCCTATATTCATTATTTGGGAGTACACCAATCGATATTTTCAACGTGCTGCCTGGGGGCTCCATGTTGAAAATATTGATCGGCCTACTCCTCACATTCACTCAGCAGCTATCATACTTCATGAAATTATGACGTATTGGATTGCTTTTGCCTTATATTCACTTAGCAGCCATTCTACTTTATGAAATTATGACGCATTGGATTGCTTTTGCCTTATATTCACTTAGCAGCCATTCTACTTTATGAACTGATGACGCATTAAATTGCTTGTGCCTTATATTCACTTAGCAGCCATTCTGCTTTATGAAATTATGACGCATTGGATTGCTTTTGCCTTATATTCACTTAGCAGCCATTCTACTTTATGAAATTATGACGCATTGGATTGCTTTTGCCTTATATTCACTTAGCAGCCATTCTGCTTTATGAAATTATGACGCATTGGATTGCTTTTGCCTTATATTCACTTAGCAGCCATTCTACTTAATGAAATTATGACGCATTGGATTGCTTTTGCCTTATATTCACTTAGCAGCCATTCTGCTTTATGAAATTATGACGCATTGGATTGCTTTTGCCTTATATTCACTTAGCAGCCATTCTACTTTATGAAATTATGACGCATTGGATTGCTTTTGCCTTATATTCACTTAGCAGCCATTCTGCTTTATGAAATTATGACGCATTGGATTGCTTTTGCCTTATATTCACTTAGCAGCCATTCTACTTTATGAAATTATGACGCATTGGATTGCTTTTGCCTTATATTCACTTAGCAGCCATTCTACTTTATGAAATTATGACGCATTGGATTGCTTTTGCCTTATATTCACTTAGCAGCCATTCTGCTTTATGAAATTATGACGCATTGGATTGCTTTTGCCTTATATTCACTTAGCAGCCATTCTGCTTTATGAAATTATGACGCATTGGATTGCTTTTGCCTTATATTCACTTAGCAGCCATTCTACTTTATGAAATTATGACGCATTGGATTGCTTTTGCCTTATATTCACTTAGCAGCCATTCTATTTTATGAAATTGTGACGCATTGGATTGCTTTTGCCTTATATTCACTTAGCAGCCATTCTGCTTTATGAAATTGTGACGCATTGGATTGCTTTTGCCTTATATTCACTTAGCAGCCATTCTACTTTATGAAATTATGACGCATTGGATTGCTTTTGCCTTATATTCACTTAGCAGCCATTCTGCTTTATGAAATTATGACGCATTGGATTGCTTTTGCCTTATATTCACTTAGCAGCCATTCTACTTTATGAAATTATGACGCATTGGATTGCTTTTGCCTTATATTCACTTAGCAGCCATTCTACTTTATGAAATTATGACGCATTGGATTGCTTTCACCTTATATTCACTTAGCAGCCATTCTACTTTATGAAATTATGACGCATTGGATTGCTTTTGCCTTATATTCACTTAGAAGCCATTCTGCTTTATGAGATTATGACGCATTGGATTGCCTTTGCCTTATATTCACTTAGAAGCCATTCTACTTTATGAAATTATGACGCATTGGATTGCTTTTGCCTTATATTCACTTAGCAGCCATTCTGCTTCATGAAATTATGACGCATTGGATTGCTTTTGCCTTATATTCACTTAGCAGCCATTCTACTTTATGAAATTATGACGCATCATCTTCCTTGAGCGAAGAAAAACTTTCTTCTGGATTCAAAGAGTTAACAAATTGTTTTGTTTTCATTTCGTGTTAATACACACTGATTGTCATATATTTAACAGTGTCAAGGCCAAACTCACTAAAACAACAAACACTGATGTACCATACACGGATGTAAAGTAGTTTGAATTCGTCTCATTTATACTTTTGAACGTGCATATACGCTCCTGATCCTGTTAGTCAGTAAAACCTTGACAACAAGGGTATCTGAATCTCCCCCCACCCCCCAAATACATTTATTTTCTCAATAACATGAAGTTTTATTACATGCCCATGCAGTCTCTCTTATGCAATACCGCGTGCAATACGGCTGTGCAATACGGAATTCCGTATTGCACACCAACCTGTTCCAACCGGGACTTTTTTATGCAATGCGACTGCATAAAGTGCATGGTGTTTTCCACCGTTGATAGAAAAGAAAATTAGGTCAGTAGGTGCTTGGGTCATGTAATAAATACAAAACCACATGTATGTTTCAATGAGTCGTTTTGTATTCAATTCGTCAGATGTGCGTAGAAAGAAAACGTCTCGACCTTCGGTCTCGACGTTTTCTTCCTACACACATCTGACTCATTGAATACAAAACGACTCATTGAAACATACATGTAGTTTTGTCTATATATCGTATTATCATCGAATATCCCCCCACCCCCACCCCCCCCCCCCCCCACAAACTCACGAACACGGATTTCTGAACCAACGTGGAGGGTGGTAGCAGGTGCATGCGCTAGAAATGTATCTAACAATCATATACATTTTGGCTTGAAAACCACCAGAATCGGTACGTATCATAATGTTTTCCGATTCCGTATCACACAGACGACGCATTCTGATTCCGTATCATATAGACGACCCGTTTCAGGGAACGCAACGGGCTATTATAACGGGCGCATTCAGTGATCGTCTCAGCTGATCTCTTGCAAAGCAAAACAAAATTCTTTACAATTAGAGACAGAACTATTAATAGCCAATGACCACTCCGTCCCCAAAATCCACGCCCACCTACCCCCACCCCACCCCCACCCCCACACACAAAATAAATAGAAACTTCACAATTAACTATTACACCCTTGTAAATTCAAGGGTATCATCATAGGAAGACATTGAGAGTGAATAATTTTACAACGCAACTTTGAAAATTTGCGGTGACCACGTTACTCAGTGTTTGTTAAAGAGCACAATAAAATTGTTAAAAAAAATATGGATTTTTAAAACTTTTTATCACCCAACATTATGTCCCGAAACTTATTAATAATTTAAGATTTAATCTATTTATGTTACAGAATTGTTAGATAAATGAATTGTCATGATACTGTGCATGTTCTGTGATTTGCATCAGATTCTCGGTGGTGTCCAGAGTGGGATCTCAACTCACCGGCAAAGCCGGCTCGTTGAGATCCCATTCTGAACATCACCTCGAATCTGATATAAATCACAGGACATGCACATTATCATGATAATCTGTATGTATCATGCGAACGCAACAATTGTATCAACAAGACGTGCCTTGTTGTGGAAAAAAAGACAATAAGTAATTTCAATGATTTCAAAGTTCAAGATGAAGGGCGCGATGATTGCCTACAATTTTTTCAGTGTTGTAATGTATGATTTTATGTTTCAGTTAACACTAGTTATTATGTGTGACTCAGTATGATCGAGGCTTGTCGGTTTCTTAACCGAGGCACCAATCTCTGGTTTATCTCATATCTCAAATATGTACAGAAGACATATAAACTGGTAAAAGCTACAATCTCTGCCAAGAGGGAGATGAAATTACGTCTTCCGGACACACGATGAAATTTTCCAGACTATCGCTTTTGGTAATTAAAAAAGATAACCGCTTTACTTTAATCTAAAATGTTGGTCTGTGTGTTTTTTGTCATATGTTGTGAACGTTTCACACACAAAACCTAATCAGTTTATTATGATGCATTCAGTATAATTCATGTTTATCAGTTTTTAAAACAGATCTAGGCACCAATCTCTGGTATATCTCTCACCATCAACTAGTCGGTATCGGAAAGATGTTTTAAAACTTAATATCTTTCGAGTGGTTGGTAAAATGGGTTGTACGATAGTAAAATTTCGAAACATCTGTGAAGGTTGTGATTATAATAATAGGGCCTGTTAATGTTCTTTGCCGTTCAATAAATTCTGTGGAAGAGAGCTTGGACAATTGTCGACTTCCCAAAACGGGAGTGCCAAGAAAGCGATTCTAGAAGGATTTTTGTTGACCGACGATCATCTTGTTTGTGAACACGAGAAATTCGGAATCCTGGGTAGAAACATACTTTCTCATACCCATTACACGAAAATGGTTGGTACCTTCTACAGTATAGCCACCGTAAACTGGTCGTAATCCACGCATTGATAGTGATGACATAGAGAGTAATCGCTTGACTGGACTGGTTACGTGAAATAATTCATGAGAGGTGACGGACGTTGTACAAATACGAGTGCGCGAATGCGCACGAGTGTTTTACAATATAGTCCCTCGACTCGAATGAATTATTTCACGTAATCAGTCCAGTCAAGCGATTACTCTGTTTATTACTTTTCATTATTGACGATAATTATATTATTTAACCCTTTATTTAACCTAACGGCCAAAACCGCCCAGCGCTATTCTCAAAAATCGCCAATTAATTTTCATTATTTTTTCATTTTTTGTCTCTAAAACATAGGTTATGACCCCTCATTGGAACGAGCTCGATATGACCCCCTCATTGGAACGAGCTCATCGAGCTCGTTCCAGTGAGGTGTCATAACCTATGTGTTTGAGATAAAAAATGAAAATAGTAGTTATTCAAGACTTTTTTTTTGCAAGTTTCGTCTGCTTTTCATGTTTGGTAAATGGTTAAAAAACAACGAGGTCTCCATTACACCCACGGCAAAGCGTCTTCGTTTGCGCGCACGGATTCATGACCCAATTATTGATTGCATAATTCACTTGTGAAGTTATCGTTTATAATAAAACTCAGAAATCCCAGTAAATCACACTTTGGAAAGTAATAAAATGCAAGTATTTACCGGGTACTAAAATAATCATCAGAGAAATTTTAAATAATGACGCACAGGGTTGTACACGGTGCTTCATTAATTACATTTTTTGATGATTAGACATGTAATTAGTGTTTGGAATCTAATATTATTGCGTCAGTGGAAATATCCCCCATTCGTGGAAAGTGATAAGTCTCTGGCGGCCGTACTAAATACCCTTATGTATCCAACCTTCATATTGCGATATATCGTTTATATTTTTGGGCCATCGTTCACATTACCCACGAAAAGCGATGTGCTGAATGGACAAAAGCTCCCACATGACATCAATATAACACTTACCTCATCCACAATATCCTCGTTGTCATCAATGAAATCTTGAAATCGCATGACTGGATCTCTAGCATCAAATGACGCATAAGGGGAACTACTGGTTCTTTCATCGTCTTTGTATTTCGTTACAGCGACCTGGTATCTAGTCCACGATATTGATGGTTCATTTCCTTGTCCCTCTGTTAGTAATGACTTAGTTATACCAGTTGGTAGAATTCGGTATGACCTTGGGATGCCTCCTTTCGTTTTATGTTCTTCATTTTTTATCAACAGATATTTTGGAGTGTCGAAATTAAATTTATAAGCTGCATCTTGCTCGCGAGATTTAAGTGACTTGACAAACTTTGTCTGATGATAAGGACTTTTCCATGGTTGATTATCAACTTCCTCCGGCACAATATCCAAAGTTTCAAATCGATTTTTTGTTCCTTTGACATCAAGATCTACTTTGAAATTAAAGGTGTGGTAGTGTAAATTCCCAACGATGTTGTCGTGAAGATGAAAGCCATATTTTGCTTCCTCGTTTGAATAGAAAGCCGTTGAAAGGATTCCTGTTGAGAATACCTTCAGCTCTAGAGCACCTCCCTGGTGTAAAATGAAGTCAACGCCATAGTCGTAATTTACAACAGTAATAAGAGAACGCACAACAAGGACATTGTCAGGCATGCCACTATAATAGCGTTGACCCTTTGGCGCATCATAAGAAGAATGTCTTCTCAATGGTAAACCAGTGTTGAATTCAAAAACACATGCGCCGTATTTGAATGATGTAGGCTCGCTGGAGCCTTCAACGAGAAAAATTGTTTCAAGAAAAGTTGCATGTTCAGGACAGTCAGCTCCTGGAATTAGAGTTTTTGCGTTCAGCCCCAGAGGTCCTTCGCCATCAATAAAATCCGCAGAGCGCTGTGGTTTACCGAAAGCAGAATAGAAAACTGAGATTTCCTGTATGCTTACTTCGTACGCAATACGTTCTTCTTCATACGTCACGTCAAACAGCTGTGGTCCTGTTTGTGTGGACATTTTGTAGTGAAATCGCCACCCAAGGTATTCGATACGCCTGTGATGTATTTTATATCTTTTACCGTCTGGTTCTATTTGTTTGGGACCCCTTTGTGGTCGGGAAGGCTGTGGAGCTCCTCGTAATCTTGATGCTGAAAACAACTTATCGTCAACTTTTGGAAATGAAATTCTTGGTGAAGATGATTTGGAACTTGTATAATTTGATTTGAAATCAGCCAATGAGTCATACAGTTTGTTCTGATACCACACATTCACGGTGCTATGTTTGGATGTATCAACGTCTGTCAAATTCACTAATATTGCCATATCTACAGGATGGAGAGTAAGGTATTCAACGCCATGATGTACCCAAATCCACGTTAATTTGTCATTTGTTTCCGACATACTTGGTGGAACAAAACTGAAATAATATTTCAAACATTTGTCTCCACAGTTGGTGAATTTTGAATCATAATTCTCTAATAATATATCACCGATTTCCTTGTCAATTTGATCAAATATCAGGCTTTCAAGAGTATTGAAATCTGTAAACGTATTCGGTCTAAAACTATAGTTTATCGGATTTTTTCTGTTCTTATACTGTATGAGTGAATGGTAATTTGGTACCGGTAAAGGACCGACTTCATATTCTTCAATAATCGGAGGTATCAGGTCACCTCTAAAGAGTATGACTTTCGCCCGTCTATAGGGCTTGCTTCCATTGCTGTCTATGTAATTTAATACATCAACTTTGGGCGGCAATCTCAGTTCGGCATTATACAGATACGTACTGTTCAGTGTTGCCTTCTCTGGGTCAGTTAAATGTAATGATTCTACAGACATCAGATAGTTCAAGATACCTTTCATTTCCGTTCGAGTAATGTCGTGAAATATATCAGGACTCTTCGGCTCGGATGTATCTATATTGTCAACATTCTGAGCTCCACAGGTTGGTGTTTGATGATTGTTGTCGTCTTTTTGTTTCAGAACAACAAGTATAACCACAGCAATAGCTAGAGCAAGAACGAGGATAACCAAAACGGCTGTACAACAACGCCACATCCTTGTCGCCCGTCCATACTTTTCTTCAGACATTGTGTATTTAGTTGAACCTAAAAAAACATTAAAAAAGAAGCAAATATGTTTTTTCTCAAGTTCAAGTCTCACTCAGTTAGCAAACAGTATTCTATCACCGGTTATTATTTGGGATGTTCAAAAGACTAGGGAGTGAATTCTCTTCTCTTTGGTGGTAAATTGTAACCCATTCCCAGCCATAAAATATCCACAACATCTTTCGGTCGCTAGGTTTTCAGCCAATATTTGGTTGGAGATAAAAAAAAACAGATTTTGAAAGTTTTTCACACCGCATTTCTAGCACCGATGTATGAAATGTTCAACCGAACACAGCATAATTTCTTTCTGTTAACCCTTTACCTAACGTAACGGCCAAAACTGGCCAGCGCTATTCTCAAAAATCGCCAATTAATTTTCACTATTGTTTTCATTTTTTGTCTCAAAAACATAGGTTATGACCCCTCGTTGGAACGAGTTCGTCGAGCTCGTTCCAACGAGGGGTCATAACCTATGTTTTTGAGACAAAAAATGAAAAAAATTAGTTATTCAAGAATTATTTTTGCAAGTGTCGTCTGCTTTTCATGTTAGGTAAAGGGTTAAAAGGCGATTTTTTAACCCTTCTTTCATTAGATATGAATTTTTTCCCCAGAATTGCCCATTACCAAGTTCAGCAGATATACCTTCAAACTCGGCTGATGTATCGGTGATGTGACACAATTGCCCACTTGGTGTTTTACTAGGCGCAACCAGTTTGTTTACATTAAAATTGTTCGCCGTTATTCAAGAGCGTTATTCGAACGCAATCAAGCGAATTGACATAACCATGCATAATGGATTAGTTGGAAGCTGCATTTTGTATGGTGGGGAATTAACGCTTTTACTGTCACGCCCACTTTAGCCATATATAGAGGACCTCTATGTGAGCCTATAAGCGAGGAAGTTTAATAAAATGTATGACATACTTGCAACTCTATCATCTGATTAATTGTTGGAAAGGGCCCTCTGACCCCTTTCCAACAATAAATCAGATGGCAGGTTTGATCTGCGCATACCAGAACGCACATATAATCATCATAATATAGGTGACAGTAGTCGCTTTCGACAGCGTAAGTGTTAACCAGAGGCTCAAGTGAGCCTGAAACGCTCACGTGGCTCAAATTGTCATAAGAGATAAGTGTATCAGTAAGTGAACAGCAGCAAAAGCAATTTTGTTTTGATTTGCTATGACGCAACCAAAGGCAACTTTTTTAATCATTCATTTCTGTTGGTCCTAAGAAAGGTTCCTAGCAAGCTGTGTTCAGTGAAGTATTAAAAAACAATGACCGAACAAAATTTTTGTTTTGTTTTCAACTACTGTGATTCCGTCTAGCCCCCCCCCACCCCAAATAAAAAAAAAAAAAAAACAAAAAAAAAACAAGCGACTTGATTTGAACAAACTTGAATTTGACACCCCTAGAGACGTTACATACCAAATATGAAAGGATTCTGACTAGTGGACCTGAAGAAGAAGAATTTTCAAGACATTTTCTCATATTTAACAAAGTTAGACTTTGGGCTTCAATAAAAACCCCAAATATTAACCCAGGGTCCCGATTTGAACAACCTTCAATATAACCCTCCCAGGGGTGGGTGTTGAACACAAGTATCAAAAGAATCTGACTCCTGGATCGGGAGAAGAAGATTTTTAACGAATATTCCTCATATTGAACAAAGTTACAATTTGGGCTCCCACAGGAAGCCCAAATATGAACCCAGGGACTTGGCTTAAACAAACCTGAATCTCTCTTCCCTGAGGATGCTGTACACTAAATATCAAAAGATTCTGACGGTTGGATCTGGAGAAGAAGATTTTTAAAGAATATCCTCATATTGCACTAATTTGAACATTTGGGATCCTGTAGAGTGCCCAAATATGGACCCAGGGGGTTAAATTTCAACAACTATGTGAATTAATCATCCATAGATGTTATATGTGAAATATGAAAGCTTTTGGAGCAGTAGTTGGGGAGAAAAAAAAAATTATTTTATATTTTTCCCATTACCGTCGGTGTAAAATAATGCTGACTCAGCATCATTTCTAAGTCACGAAACTGTACCTAAGGACAAAACCGATAGCGATTTTTTTCACCATTTCTTTCTATTGGTCCTAAGAAAGCTTGACACCAAATAAAAAGTTTCAGTGCCGTGCAGTTTTGGAGATATGGGCGTTTGAATTTTTTCCTATTTTTAGCTCCTGAGGTTCCCACGGGGCAGCGGGAAAATTTGTTTGGCATAAATCAAGTACTTAGGACCCAATAATACCTCATAGCAAATTTGGTTCAAATCGGCCTCTCGGTTAAGAAAATGGAAATTTCGCTGGGGCACAAAATAGGGATCCTCCCGTAGCGAGCCAAAATACTGACCGAGAAAATTTGAATCTTAAGTACCAAAGGAGATTACATACCAAATGCCTCAGCATTCTGACTGATGTTTCATAAGAAGAAGATTTCAGGAGAAATTGATGCTTTTAGAACATCACTCCCACCCCAGTGGGGCACCGAGTTCATTTTAACAACTGGAAAGAGGATACCTCCAATATACTGTATGTCAAATTTGTTTGGGTTTGGGCTAGTGGTTTTGAAGGAGCAGACCGAGTTGCGAAAGTTAACGGACGACGGACGACAAGTGATGGCAAAAGCTCACACTGACTTTCAGTCAGGTGAGCTAATAATGGCAATAAGTTTGGATACGTGGATTGAGAAAAGAATGAAATGAGTGGTACAGAAAATTGAACGCAAGCTAAGATTCATAGCCGTAAGCGGAGACTCTTCGAAGTGGGAGAAGGGATAGTTCAGCTTTCCGCTATAATTGCTAAACTAGGAGCAGACGAAACTTTAAACGCGGAGAAAAGAATGAGAAACAATACCACTAAGAAACTGCTGCAGAACATTTTGAAATTATTTGTTTGGTTTATTAAATAAAGGGGTTATTACTTGGTCAGTTTTATATTGGCCGAGATATCAGCGCTCCGTAACTTCACATCAACTTTCGACCATTCGGTCTCAAGCTGATATGAAGTTACCACGGGCTGATATCTCGGTTGATATGGAACTAACCAAGTAATAACCTCTGAATATTAACACATGAATCTAAGCGGTATTGAAATGTCAATTTCGATATTGGTATTTTCTCCGAGTATGATCTCGGTTTTGATACGATACTGGGGTTAAGATAACAAGTGTGAATTACTGGAACTTCCCAGCTCTTAACCTTTGAGCCACGTTTCCTGGAACGGTATCACCTTTGTATACACTTCCCGTGTAGGCTGCAAACAATATTTTATCATCGATGCCCGGTGAATGAACCTCTTATAAGGAAAAATTGGTTAAGGCAAAATTGGAACAAAATTGCGTTAACCTCCTGGTGAAACCCCAACGTCGAAACTAAGATGATTTCACCGCCATTTTATCAAATAGTTTTCAATTTCTACGTTAAACCGCGCTCATTTTCAAGGCGAGACAGAAGATACCGTTTTGTTCAACAGGAACGTTTGTAAAATTCGGCATCAGTAATGGCGAGGGGCGGGTGGATCATGCCATATTGAATGGACCTGGTGGTGAACCTTGGAGGTGGCGTCATAGTCACGTGACCAAGTTACGTCATGTTTGGTTATAGTGACAGCCGTGTGAGCGGCCATCTTGTGACGTCATTCCCATAGTGCTACGTGGTCTAAGTGGGCTTGCGCAGAGCGTGTTGTTGGGGTGGCACGTGTTTCCGTCATCGATTTTGTATACTGGAGGCCGTTATCTTGGTTTCTATGATAGAACGTGGTTGCCCTGTGACCCAAAGGCCTACAAAATGACGAGGGTATGTTCGGATTGTGAGTTAGATTGAATAAGAATAAATCTAATTACCCAGAATCCTTGTTTACTTCGTAGAAGTACCCAAATAGACTTAACAATCCCTTTAAATCACCAAAAACACCCAAAAACGGATTTGATTTCTGTCCTCGTCCTAGCCATAGAATCACCAACGAGAATTCTTCAAGTTTTGCTCGAATGCCTCGAATCTTATCCGGCAAATAAGCCATAATTACTGGACCAAGTGAATCCACTTACGACTCTTATCCTCATCTTGGTATTTAACTACCACAATCTGTGGAATCCTTTTTTGAGAATCCATCTTTGGAAAACGCCTGTGGTCAGAGAATCCCCTTTTTGTCATATGAGGCCTTGAGGTCCATGAGGAAATACGCTAAAGAGGTTTAATCTCCTATTCCTCCTATCCTCATCTGGGTATTCAAAGGTCACGTTCCGTGGAATCCCTTCACGTGGTCCGTCTATGCCTATAGAATTTGTTTTTGTCGTTTGAGGCCATGGGGAAATTCCTGAATGAGGTATAATTTACCATGCCTCTTATCCTTATCTATGTATTGGAAGATAGCTGCGACATGTTGATGTACTGTTGGAAGATACCTTTTGGAGGATATCTTTGGGAGGACACCCTTGGAGATAGTTATGGTCCAAAAATACCTGTTTGTCTCTGATGGCATCTAGGGCTCTACGGCTGACTTGTCTAAAGTTACTACCATCTTGTCTATGACGGGTTTCCATTGTGGCCATCCACTGCTATATAATCTTCACACACCCCCTCCCCCTTACAGCCTAGTACGATTAGTGTTAGGTTAAAGCATTATTAATGGCTTGCTTACTATCTCAGATCATGACATCTACGCTCGGCAAAGTCCTAAAATGTCCAAAGACCATTCTTACTCTACTATGTACTGAAAACCAAGCATAATGGCACATGATCTAGCATCCCATTGCAAATAGTGCCTTGTTGCACTCCAGCGTCGATATTAGTACTGAAACGGTTGGCTCGTTTTCGTAACCTACTAACCGAGAGCTATAACCGGATAATATCCGGTTATCAGTGGCCATTATTTCACCGAATATGGGATCAAAAACTACAGGAATTTGAAAGGAGTATTCTCAAACTATTTCGTAGTGTGTATACAAACGAACGTTGTCGAATACTCGACAACGTTCGTTTGTACACACACTACGGAATAGTTTCTGCGATCACTCATTACTCACGGAAACTGCCGATCATTAACGAAGTCTCGAACGCCAAAGTCGATTGTTTCTCAATATTCACAACACGGCTTCGATGTGTAGTCTTTCACAAAGGAGAAGAGGCAGATTTACTACGTTTTAAACGGATTTTAGTCCTTTTGGAACAAAGGTTTATATTTCATCATGTGAATGGGGTATTATTCTGTTAGACTCGTATTTTGGACATTCTAGTAGAAAGTGTTCCAGGGTCTCCACCACGCCTAAATTATACATCTGGCTCTCATTTTCACTGTTTTTCCCCAATTTCCCCCAAGCTTCAGGGACTGCGACCTCAGCTTGAACAACAGTGACCTCCCTAAGATGCCATCAAGGTACTTTTCAAAACCTGGCTTCTCTTTATCACCCGGGCCACCCAAAGACCGCTTTGTTGATGAAATGATAATGATTAATGAAAGACAACCTCGCACAGAATAAATAAAAAACAAAAGTCAGATGCTGACAAAATGAACGGTACATATCCCGAGTACTTTAGTAGTTCATTTGATAATAATCTTTATTTATTTTTGAAGATTTCAGATGTCAGAAAAAAAACCAGACAGTTGCGTGGTTCAGTACACCATTACCGAATTAGCTGAATTTGAAGTTTAAGATCAAATGGATATGGTCAACTGGCATAATTAATCAAATCAAAGTTAAAATCAAAATTTAAAGGAAAATATTGCCTCGTCAGTCTTCGTAAATGTATTTATTGGGATTTAACGACACTTTCGACAGCCAGGGCCCTCTCGTATCGGACAGATTTGCGGGCGGAGGAAGGCGGAGTACCCGAGAGAACCACCGAGCAACGGCGAGCAACTGTTGAACTCCACGACGTACTAACTCAACACAAGCAGGGTTAGCATTGGTTGAAGACAAGTGCACCATCGACGTGCAATACGCCTTAGTACACAGCGCCGCAAAACTCCCACGTGGGCAGTTAACCCTTTACCTAACGTAACAGTCAAAAACGACCAGCGCTATTCTCAAAAATCGCCAATTAATTTTCATTAATTTTTCATTTTTTGTCTCAAAAACATAGGTTATGACCCCTCGTTGGAACGAGCTCGTCGAGTTCGTTCCAACGAGGGGTCATAACCTATGTTTTTGAGACAAAAAATGAAAAAAATAGTTATTCGATAATTTTTTTCTGTAAGTGTCGTCTGCTTTTTATGTTAGGTAAAGGGTTATATGCCTTGCCCAAGGACAACGCATATGCCCTGAGACGAGGTCTCGACTTCCGTACACCATAGTGGTAATCCACTTGGTAGTAATAACCAATTTATCTTACAATATTCATCCCCCTCCCCCTTCTTGACTTGTTCCCATATATATTGACAATCATTTGGCGTCTATGAATTGATTTTGTTATGAATGAAGATCATAATGTCACACTATTGCTTTCTTGCGCTGTGCAGGACATTATCCCCATTCATTGTTCTGATTGTATTACAGTCGCTGAAGTTTACAGTCGTGTTTTAGCTGGACGTTTCTTTGTTTTAATTTTCAGGTTTAACGCGGTGCAGACCAATATAAAAATATCATAATGGACAAAAATGATCTTGTCTAATTTATTTCGTTGAGTTGGTGATTTATATATCCACTTTCCAATGAAATCTTACTGAGCAATATTTGATGAAAAAACTGTGTCCTGTGTGGTCAGAAAATAGGTTAGCACTCTATCAGTTAAAGTTGACACCAAATCTGATAAGGTATTCCAACAGCAGTAACAAATATATGAATAACTGGCGGGTGAATACCCGGCGTTGCACGGGAGAAGATGGTTATATCAGCCGCTTTCGAAATAGAAGGTCAAGGTCACCAATTTCAAGGTCAAGGTCATCCCGCACTGGCACCCCAATAAAGTGAAAATGATCGATGGGTCAATATACTTGCACATATGAAATTTTAGCCCGATCGGCCGAGTCGTTTTCGAAATAGAAGGTCTAGGTCACCATTTTCAAGGTCAAGGTCAGCCCGCACGGGCATCCCGGTAAAGTAAAAATGACCGATGGGTCAATATACCCGCACATATGAAATTTTAGCCCGACTTTAGCCTGATCGATCCAGCCGTTTTCGAAATAAAATGTCAAGGTCACAATTTCAAGGTCAAGGTCACCCTGCACGGGGACGGCACCCACCCCATGTTACTAGCAGGGACGAATTACCCCAGTGTACAAAATTTGAGATCGATCGGTCAAGAAACGGAGGAGTTCACCCAGAACAAAGGTGGATGGATGGATGGATGGATGGATGTTGTTTCAGGATGAGTGATATTTTATCAGCAAGTTTATGCGACGACATACCGCAGACGATTTTCCTGTTTCGTTTTCTTTCATTTCCATGCCAATCAATAAACAATCAAAGTTTTATTTATTTCCTTAGGATTACAAAAGACTAAGGCATATAACTGTCTTTATCAAGCATTTCCAACACTGGACCCTGTGGTGGAATTCACAATGGTGAAGTTGGGTTGCTGCCACAACTCTCAAGTTAGCTCTAGACAGTGAGGGAACGCATAGGAGTAACTGTTATAATTTCACAACAGCATACAAAGGGAATATCCAGGGACATCTTCATTTTTCTGCAATCTCTGTGTTTTATATGAGTTTGAATGTGGGAATTGGTTGCATAAATTATGAAAACTCGTGTACTGCTTTCAAAGTAGACACAGTTTGGAAATAAATGCATGCACACGAACCCACCCCTGTCTCCACAACCGTTCCAGCGACAATAACCCAAGCAAGTTTCCTGTCACTGGATGCATATATACTGCTCAGAAAGCCTTCTGGTTGGATGCAAATAGATGCATTACATTGTGAAGCTATTTTGGGACAAAAATAGGTGCCATCCCAACAAGACGAATCTCGGCAAGACGAATGGGTAAAATATCCCAACAAGACGAATCCTAACAAGACGAAAACTTTTTTCATTAACATTAAAGGGAAATTAATTTAAAAAAATAGAAATACGAAGTGTATATTTACGATATTTGAGGTATTTTGAGGTGATTTGTTTTACCTTTTGTGTAGTTGCTGAGAAGTTATTAATTTTGTTTTTCTTTTTCTTCTCTTGATCACCCTAAATCACTGCTTAACTCAAGTAAGATAATTTTCGTAGTAATTTCAATAGATTTTTCATCAGATCTTTTTCGTTTTCTTTTTAGTCTGGTCTTTTTAATGCGTTTTTTAAAGTTTGATTGACAACAATGCCGTGCAAACTGCCATATCTTTATGAAGACTTCCCCATGACAGCAAACGTGTATTTTAAAGATATGATATTGCTGACAAAGTTCGAAAAGCCTTCGAAAACGAGATTTTTATATAAATTCTGACACAGGCCCCAAAAGTTGTTTATATATTTATTGGTGTTTAACTTTAAGGTCACATACTTATGCACAATGGCTAATCGTGACTGTGACAGTTTTACAGGTAAAGGAAGCCGGAGTACCCGGAGTGAACCACCGAGCATCGACGAGCAACTGTCAGATCCTCAACATTCTAACTCTGTTCAGGCTCCGCTCAAGCAGGGTTACAGCGGTTGAAGACTTGTGCACCATCGACGCGCAGAACGCCTCAGTACACGGCGTCATCGTGCCCCCATGTAGGCAACCTGGATAAAGTGCCATGCCCAAGGACACAACGCGGGTCACCCTGAATGGGGATCGAACTCGGGACCTCTAGCATAAAAGTCCAACAGTCTACTACTAAGCCATCGCGATCCCGCCACAAAAGTTAAGATCATTTCTGTTAAAACCCTTTACCCAACGTAACGGCCAAAACCGGCCAGCGCTATTCTCAAAAATCGCCTATTAATTTTAATTATTTTTTCATTTTTTGTCTCAAAAACATAGGTTATGACCCCCTCATTGGAACGAGCTCGTCGAGCTCGTTCCAATGAGGGGGTCATAACCTATGTTTTTGAGACAAAAAATGAAAAAAAAAATAGTTATTCAAGAATTTTTTTTGCAAGTGTCGTCTGCTTTTCATGTTAGGTAAAGGGTTAAAATAAGCCTTCTTGAATACTCCTTGACATAATTTCCATCCACACGTAATTTATGCTTTATAAAATGGAAAGGATAATTCACAGTTCATATCCGGACCTTTCCAAGTCATATCTTTTATAAACTGAAAATTTTCCTCGTAATTTACAAAGCCCACATAATGTGCAAATGGAAAAAAAATAAAATATTATATTAAATGGTGCAAGATGTAAACTCTTTTATTTTTTGTTACTCGAGTGTGATTTTATTGAGTTTTTCGGGCAGGTTTATAATAAATAAAATATCTTAAATACATGGTTTGTTTTTCTTGAAAAATCAAATTCTACTTCAAAATACCCTTCTCGTATACATTTTTACTCCAAACCTCAAAATAGATAAGTGATAATGTCATTTTAATTAACTTCGTCTTGTTGGGAAGACCATTTCCGTCATTCGTTTTGTTAGGATTCGTTTTGTTGAGAATATACGCAAAAATGCACTATAAAAATAGATGAGGAAAACATTTGCATGATCTGGAGAACTAGCGTTCTTGGCACCACACCCCCCCCCACCTCACGTTGTGTCACAAACTGTTTTCCGCCCCCACCCCTCTGGATAAACCGATAAACAACTGATCTTGACACTGAAAAAACAATATGAAAAATGCTGTTTTCAAATTATTATAGCAACAAACTAAAACTCCAAAAATTGTAATCGTCTGATTTTTGTTCGAGCTCGCGCTAACGGTCAAAACACCCCCCCCCCCCCCCCCCCCTCCCTCCACACATAAAAATAAAAAATAAAAAAAAACGACGAACTGAGAGGTCTAGCTCTGGTAAGAAAAATCGAAAATCATCAAAATACAATCTTTTCAAACTCACATTTTCGAAATCTGTGGATGTTTATCAGATTTAACGCGCTAACAATGTTGAAAAGCACAATTAGATACTCACCACAGGTCGGCTTCCCACACGACAGTAAAAAAAACAAACTAGGTTATAGTTATTATTGGGCAAATTTATTATGCAGCCCATTCAAATAGTTCTTATTTAAATCTTCAACCATAAAGTCCGTGTACATATACCGCGCTGAGGGGGCTGTGCAAACAGGTTTTTAGTCTCTAATTTTATTTCAGAATGACATGCTGCCGGCCAGCGTAGCTGAGATGGCGTTGACTGACAAGCCTACGTATAAAATAGGTAATGTTTATCAGAGCGTAAAGGGCGTTAACTCTTTCATAAGAAGAGACAAAAATTATTGGCAAGTGCAAAAGTGTTTTTAACCCAGAGAAGAATAAATGACCACGGACCAGTAAGTTCAAGACAATGTTCTGAAGCATGCATATCTATATATTCATTGGTGATTAAGGTCTCATACTTGTGCACCATCGTTAATCGTGAACGCAACATAGATATAAAGTCAAGTTCAGACAATCGTTTATACCCATGTTGCCCATTTTAGAGGACTTCCATCCCAGGCATTGGTTACCTGGATCTATTTTACCAGTATTTATTTATTTATTGGTGTTTAAGGTCATATATTTCTGCACAATGGCTAATCGTGACCACGACAGTTTTACGGGTGGAGGATGCCGGAGTACCCGGAGAGAACCACCGAGCAACGGCGAGCAACTGTCAGCTCCCCAACATACTAACTCCACACAAGCAGGGTTAGCATTGGTTGAAGACAGGTGCACCATCGACGTGCAGTACGCCTTAGTACACAGCGTCACCGTGCCCCCACGTGGGCAATGGGGGTGAAGTGTCTTGCCCAAGGACACAACGCGGTTGCCGCAGGTGGGAATCGAACCGAGGACCTCTCGGCTGGCAGCCTTATTTTACCAGTAAAATGGAGCTTGTTTACCAATAAACAAGTACTGTTTTACTTCCCGGGTTCTCACAGAACGAACAATTATGAATATTTCTGAACAAAAAAACCACTTGAAAAAGAGTTTGACATGATATTTATATCTGAAAAAAACAGACGCATAAATCCGAAACACCTTTTCAAGGATTGCATTTGAAGAGTTCCAAATAAAACCTCTGAAAAAGGTTCAAAAGAAATCTGACACAGTGTCCGAATCAACGGGTATTGGGGGCGACAAGAGACGCATCTAATACAAATAGATAAGATTTCCATGGTCTCCTCGCGGGAACCCCGGGAAGTGAAGCAGTGCTTGTTCACTGCGGTAAACAGGTTCTGTTTTACTGGTAAAATAGGACCTAGTCACCAATGCTTGGGAGGTGCAAACCCTCTCTAAAATGGGCAACATGGCTTATTAACCTTTACTTACATGAAAAGCAGACGACACTTGCGGAAATTTTTTTGAATAACTATTTTTTCATTTTTATCTCAAAAACATAGGTTATAACTCCTCTTTGGAACGAGCTCGGCGAGCTCGTTCCAACGAGGGGGTCATAACCGATGTTTTTATGACATAAAATGGAAAAGATAATGAAAATTAATTGGCGATTTTTGAGAATAGCGCTGGTAGATTTTTGCCGTTATATTGGGTAAAGGGTTAACCCTCAACGCCTGGTGTTGAGTTGATACTCATGTTGTGGTCATGATTAGCCATTGTGCAACGATATGTGAGCTTAAACACCAATAAATAAATAAACAAGCAAATTCAGTGAATTTATGCCTCCCGCTGGGCAGCAGTTTCAAGGGGAATTAATGCATCCAGTGGAATATAGTTGAGTTGCAAGTGGAAGTTATTTAGAAGAGACAGAACAGACAGTGCTTCAGACAGTGGTTATCAGATTTATTTTCACGGAGGTCACTGTCAAAGCAAGTAAAGTGATGTGGAGTACAACTGTGAGAATCACTAAAAATTATGACTGCATGATAAGACATATTACATTAAACTGATATGAAAAGTGTTAACCAACCTGTAAAGCTTGTGATTGGAAGTTAATGAAACCTTGGAAGTGATGTCCAGATAATATGGTGGTCTGTATATGGTACTAGGAGAGTTTGACCTTGTAGAGTTGCAAAAGAAGTAATGATGAAGTCCAAAATGTTGCCATGAAAATGAGTAGGTTCGTTCACAATCTACAGAACATTATACCGATGAAGAAAAGTGGTAAAATGTGAATTTGACAGATCCATGTTGAAGTCACCAAGAATCATCGAAATCGGTTGACTCTAAGGATAGTTTGAGTCTGGAAACCGTCATCCAATCAAATTTAAGCAACCTTATTAAATATGCGCGGAAATTGCCCCTACTCGAACTTGGATCCACAACTGATGAAAGTGATCTACTACCCAATTTCCACCGAAATCGACTGACTGTAAGGAAAGTTAGAGTCTGGAAACGAAAAATACGGAAGGTGTGCACTTACTGTGTATAAGTAGTAGCACTGAATAAATCAAAGCTTCCCTAATTTGCATAATTTATGCACGAGAACAAAGCCCGTATTATATGTGATGTATTGCATGTTACTAAACATTCCTACAAAAATTTATTCAAATCCGAACTTTCATATAGAAGTTCTGTACAAAAAACTGATAACACCCAATTTCGGAACAAAATGGCCACTGGTGGCCATCTTGAATTTTGGACGAAACCCCAAAAGACATATTCTGGTCTCACAATGATTACAAAGATACACAAGAAGTTTCATGAAGATCGGTTCATAAATACGGCTTTTAGTCCGAGGTGCGTTGGTGCATGGGCAGACGGACAGGCAGACGAACAGGTTTTCGGTACAAAACTTCCCACATTCGAACTTTGTCTAGGTATTGATAAAAGTAATCCATATATGAAATTTCATAGAAATCGGTTGACTCTAAGGAAAGTTAGTCTGGAAACCATCAGCCAATCAAATTTAAGCAACCTAATTAAATATGCGCGGTAAATACCCATGTTCGAACTTGGACCCACAATTGATGAAAGTGATCTACTACCCAAATTTCATCGAAATCGACTGACTGTAAGGAAAGTTAGAGTCTGGAAACGAAAAGCACGGAAGGTGTGCACTTACTGTGTATTAGTAGTAGCACTGAATGAATCAAAATTTTCCTAATATGCATATTTTTTGCCCGAGAACAAAACCCGTATAATATGTGATGTATTGAATGTTACCTAACACTCATTCAAAAATTTATTCAAATCCGAACTTTGATATAGAAGTCCGGTACAAAAAACTGATTACACCCAATTTCGGAACAAAATAGCCGCTGGTGGCCAACTTGAATTTTGGACCAAACCCCAAAACACATATTCTGGTCTCACAATGATAACAAAGATACCCAAGAAGTTTCATGAAGATCGGTTCATAAATACGACTTTTAGTCCGTGGTGCGTTGACGCACGGGACAGGCGGACAGGCAGACGGACAGATTTTCGGTACAAAATTTCCCACATTCGAACTTGACCTAGGTATTGATAAAAGTAATCCATATATGAAATTTCATCGAAATCGGTTGATTTTAAGGAAACTTAGAGTCTGGAAACCGTCAGCCAATCAAATTTCAGCAACCGAATTAAATATGCGCAGAAAATGCCCATATTCGAACTTGGACGCACAATTGATGAAAGTGATCTACTACCCAAATTTCATCGAAATCCAGTCACTGTAAGCAATGTTAGAGTCTGGAAACGAAAAACACGGAAGGACACCCCGAATTTAATATCTCCTGTTTTTTTTTCAAAATGCGGGAGACAATAAATGAATAATAATCCCCATGGTCAGAATTCATGAATACAGAACACAACACGGGTGGAGAACGGAGACTGCTATCAACTACCCTAGTTAGTGATTTTTCAGTGTTTCACACGGGCCGAATTTATTTGAATCCTACAAGGTTTCTTTTTTATCTAATTATGCCTGTTTTTTTTATTAGGGTTTAACGACACATTAACAGCCAGGGTCATATCATGTCGGTGACAGTTTTACAGGTGGGGGAAGCCGGAGTACCCGGAGAGAACCACCGAGCAACGACGAGCAACTGTCGGCTCTCCAACATCGTAACTCTGTACTCTGCACCGCGGCACAGGCAGGGTTAGATTGGTTGAAGACATGCGCACCATCGACGTGCAGTACGCCTTAGTACACAGCGTCATCGTGCCCCCATGTAGGCAATCGGGGTTAAGTGCCTTGCCCAAGGACACAACGCGGGAGCCTGTTATGCCCAGTAATAACTGCAGTCGCGTGTGCTCAGAAAATAATGTCACGGAGATTTGTTCGCTTCCGATAACTTTCGGGTAACTATGTTTTTGTCTTCGCAATGTTGTTTTCTCGGAAATGTATTTACCCTTTACCCAACGTAACTGCAAAAACCGGCTAGCGCTATTCTAAAAAAAATCGCAAATTAATTTTCATTATTTTTTTTCATTTTTTGTCTCAAAAACATAGGTTATGACCCCTCATTGGAACGAGCTCGTCGAGCTCGTTCCAATGAGGGGTCACAACCTATGTTTTTGAGACAAAAAATGAAAAAAAAAATGTTACTCAAGAATTTTTTTTGCAAGTGTCGTCTGCTTTTCATATTAGGTAAACAAGCCTTTAATTAGGGATTTACGTAATTTTGATTTGCTTCTGATGCTTTTTATACAGTGTTTTTCCAAGCCCGGTTAGTCCTTGGATGGGTAACTGTCTGAGCGGTCGATTCGCGTCGTGTCTTTGGACAAGGCACTTAACCCCGATTGTCCACTAAAGCGTACTGCACGTCGATGGTGCGCATGTCTTCAACCAATCTAACTGTGCCTGTGCTGCAGCGTGGATTTACGATGCTGGGGAGCTGACAGCTGCTCTTCGTTGCTCGGTGGTTCTCTCCGGGTACTCCGACTTCCTCCACCTGTAAAACTGACACCGACACGATATGACCTTGGCTGTTAAAGTGTCGTTAAACCTTAATAAATAAATAAATAAATAAATAAATAAATAAATAAATAAATAAATAAATATGGCCGGTCGACATATACATGATGAATATCGATGCGATTTTTAGGTAAGTATAATGTCACCACTTGACCGCATGCAAGGACTCCGATGCGTCCGATCCATTCTTCGCAATGCACGACGAAGAAAATACAGTTTCACGGTTTTTCTCGTGCGTTCGGGTTTGTCGAAGGTTTTGAATATTTTTTCTTCTGTTTTCTTGTCCACATCTCCTGGGAAAAACGAAGATTCCATTCTAACCCTTCAGGGACACGAAATTCTCAACTGCAAAGACTGGGCCTCTAATAAAGGTGTGCCACTGAAAGAGACTGTCCGGAACGAAATAGCGTGAGAGCGGTGATTGTTTTGTTGAAAATATTTAATTCTAGCAATTATTCGTTCGTTCGTTTCATTCGTTCCGTTCCGTTCGTTCGTTCGTTCGTTCGTTCGTTCGTTCGTTCGTTCGTTCTTTCGTTCGTTCGTTCGTTCGTTCGTTCGTTCGTTCGTTCGTTCGTTCGCTCTCGTTCGTTCGTTCGTTCAGTTTATTTATTTATGCCATCTCAGTTTAATTTCTTTTTTGTAATGGCGTTTAACGACTCTTCCGACTGCCAGGGTCAACTCGTGTCGAATAGTTTTTCGGGTGGAAGAAGCTGGAGAACCCAGAGAGAAGCACCCGCCAGCAGCGTGCAACTGTCAGACGCCCCACCCTGCCAACTCCACACAAGCAGGATTAGCAATGACTGAAGCCAAATGCGCCATCGACGAGCAGTAGTCGTTAGTACACAGCGCCATGGTGCTCACGAATAAGTAAGTAATGCCAAGCTATCAGCAGGAGGCAATACAAAAAAACGTTCACAATTGTATTTTCTAGAACTGTATTTTCTACCCATTAATATAACTGACTAAAATGAATAAATAGCATTTTAAAAGATATGTCAATTTGCCAACTGGGAAATTGCCAGATCTTTGAAAGTGCTAATGGTTCATTTTAACCCATTTAAAGTCATAACTAGAAAATACAATTCTAGAAACTACATTTGTAAAAGTTTTATAGTATTGGTCCAGATGGCAATCACGTGCACTGACCTTCACAGCTGACACATCGGATTCCCGTAAATGGCCAATTGGCCGCGCTAACAAAACGAGGGCTTATCGGCAACATTTTGTTGTATAAATATGTCATATCTAACCCATAACCAGCTTCAGATACTGAAGGTGGGGTGAGGTGTGTGACGCATGTTTGCCCGACCATGACACAAATTTTCGCGACGGTTCTTCCTATAAGCTCCCCGGCAGGCTACTCAGGAGACAAGGAATATACGGTCAACGCAATTAACCACGAGTGACGACAATCGGCAAGTTCCTTGTAAGCCGTGGAAGAGATTGTCACGGCCTTTGCCATGTAATTAAAGACTGTCGAGGTTATATATGACATCAACTCATCGAGTTGACAGCAGTCACCACTAGTTCCTAGAAGTTTGCCACCGTATTCGTACCAGAACTGATAATACAGTAATATTTTCGGAGATCAACTTGTGGCCAAATGTGCTTCACATATCTAAGAACAAAGATTGGGCATCAAAATCCTTCAAAACACAGCGACAGAGCTGCAAGGGGATAAATTCCAAAGGTGGCGGCTTTGTTCACATATACTCTTACTTTCGATTTCCGGTCAACGTCACCGGACTGAAAAAGCATCGAAAAATAACGCCGTTTAAAATCAAATAATAGGAAAGATTGCCATAACAGAGCATACTATTATTATTTTGAGACTGCACATTTGCCATATTCTTTGCAAGGTGTCTTCACACCTGGTGAAATTTCTTAGAATTACTATTGCATTTTTTATGGAAATCCGTGGTATCGAGTGATTTGCGCATGTCCATTGAACATGGAATCCATCTTCAATAAAAAATGCATAAAGCGTTGTCCTTTTCCCAAATGCAGTCCCATCGCTGCATCCTAAAGTGTTTTGAATTCCTAGCTTTGTTCATGGATATGTGAAGGCAATTTGGCCACAAGTTGTTCTCAAGAAATATTATTGTATTATCAGTTCCGGGTTGAATACTGTAGCAGACTTTCGGGAACCAGTGGTGCTTGCTGTCAACTCTATGAGTTGATTTCATATATTTGTCGTGTTCTGTACATCCCAACCTTCATTTGGATGGATAATTTGTGTATATTTAATTTGAATTTAAGAAATATCAGGGGTGGGAATTTCAAAATAAGCAAAATTCCATTACTTATATAGCACCTTAACAATGTTCACAGTTATAAAGTTCACCTACCTCTTTTAAGTTCCACAAATGCTGGTCAATCCAACAGCTTCAAAATCCGGAAAATCCCTCGAGTGATCGATAAAGTGTCAGAATGTCAACTTTGTGTTCACCTTCTAGCACATGTTTTAAGTTAAAATAATAAAATTATATAATTAAGATAATTATATAATTAATTCTATCGCAGACATGTATGACACACAACATATTGCCCAACACGTCAAACTCGCTGCAGAGTTAATTCCATGAAGAGAAATAAAACGATAGACACTGGGACGCTGAATTTACACTGATTTGAATTCACACAGATTGGAATCTTCTAGGACGCGTTGCACAGTTTCAGAAAAAGTATTTCAGGGCGTGTCAGTCTGAATTCTTAAAATTCACTGATTGATAAGAAAATGAACCGCAGTTCATTCATCTATATTTTTTTGAAAGCTCGTTGTTGGGACACGCTTCAACGCTCTTGCGTCCTAATTTGAGATAAAGTGCAAGACTGGCTGCAGCTTTGACATCTGGGGCTCCATTTGGGATGATTTATAGTATTTAGTGGCCTGTGTCCACATTCGCGATTGCACGCGTGTGATTACTAGGTGTAATGCGCGGTGTAGTCAGGGGGTGGGGTGGGGGTTCAGGCAAAAAATTACGGATACAAGGTGGAAATTTTTACATTTTCAATTTTTGGGACCCACAACCCCCGGAATGCAAATTTTTGCCAGTTTTGTCTTGGACCACCATCCCTCCCGCACAGTTTTTCCTCAAAGACAATTAGGGACCCACCCCCAGTTTATAAAATATGTTTAACGAAGTATTCAAATTACCTATATAAAAAAAAGAAAAAAAGATACTTTTCCCAAACATGAAAGGCGCCGCAAACCAACTTGTCCGATATCCCAGCCCTGCTCTTGGGCATCCAAGGCATCCCTAGCCACAGGTGGACTCAAAACAATCTCTCTGCATATAAAGCCACAACGGAAATGCAGCATCAGATCCCGAGGTAACCACTGGAACCCGCTTCCACCAACTGAATTGCAGATATACACCCATTCATGTTCCAAGCAACACAACCCTTACCCGATGTACAACATGTCTATGCTGTTCAGACACCAGTCAAAACCCACCACCAAGAAGCCCTGCCCAAAATATATTGTTCCCGCCTGGATATCTTCAACTGTCCACAAGAAATAATTGTTTTTCATTTCATTACTTTTCGGTTAAATGTTTAATTTGTACAGCTGGTCTGAGAGACACTTAATACTAAGTTCTTTGACCCATGCCAGGCTGACTTGTCTGAGATGAATTGCCTCTTATTTTTATGTTAGTGTCACGAGAATCATATATACCTTGAATTTGTACACGTTTTCCACAATCAAGATTTTTATTCTATCAATCTTTCCAATTATTCCATACATGGAAGCACACTAGACCAATGACATGAGGCACCCTGAGGCTTACAGAAGAATCAAATAATAGGAGCTACAAAGCACTAATAAGAGGCAGACTGCATGAGTAGGGATATAAAGGAGTAAAAATCAGGACCAAATAGCTGGGAATCACTTTTTTGTTTTGCAATTTTTTGCCAGACCCAGAACAGGAGCCACCCCTAATGAAGTGTAAAACATGGGGAAAAATTCTAACATGGAACCCCCAACACATTAACAATGATCTATTCTGTTCTAAGTTATGAATCTATGCACTTGAATTCACTTTGGTTGAAATTACTTGTCTGTAAAATGATATTTGGCAAAAATTACATGACACCGGCAAAAACTGCACTTTGGGGATTGTACCCACCCACTCGGACCTTGTATCCTGACATTTTTTGCTTCCCCCCCCCACCCCTGGTGTAGTACGCCTGAAAATGACGCTGCGTAGTGCCGCGTTTTACTATGTCCACATGAGGCGTTATTGTGTGGCGTACATATCTGCTGCCCTCAGCCGGGTAGAAAGACACTTCACTGCGACCAATGTTTTCCATATCTCCAACCTCTGTCAAATATTGTTCGCATACGTGATGGATAATGCTGATGAAAGTGCGTGTCAACTTTAACCTTTTGACTGCAGTCACTGCTGCATTTCTGTTGGTTCATTTTTCAATACCCTCAGCAGAACACGCAGCGCTAATACGCCCAAATTTTGGATTTTATGGGCGTTTCACGCCGCGTTGCCAAAGCGTGACAGTTTTCAGGCCACGCCATTGTGAACAATGATCTGTTGCAATTCCTTTGAAGGTTTCTGGGCACTTTCACACCACACATTATACGCCTCGTGATCACCCGCGTGCAAATGTGGACACAGACCTTTAATCTCATCATTTTCTGGGTAGTGGTAGAACAAAATGGTTATCTCGGAAAACATCCTGGGTCCACGGAGATTTAATACCTGGTGTCTCTTTTTAAAACCGACGCCCAGGTATTCATTCTCCATGTATCTTGGATGTTGCCCGAGATAACTTATAATGTAAACAGACCGTTGAAGGTGATATTTTTCTTTACAAATATCAAACTCATTCACTAAATTCAAGTTTAATCGCAGTACTAATATGAATACGAGGGAAGGGAGGGGGGGGGGGGCAAGAAGAATCAACGACCCATGTTGAAGTTTTTCGTGCATTTCACGCGTGCCTTCGGCGTAGGTGAACTACACACTAAAACCTAATGTGTTAAAACTGACACTTTCAAGGTCTAAAACCCATTCCAACTCTTAGGGTTTGATTTTAACACTCAAAGTGCAAAGATTTAAGCACTTAGACATTACAATCGTCAGACATCTGAAACTTGAATGGGTGGCACTTCCCATGTGTCTAGCAATGGTGGTTCTTCCAGAATCGTCCATAATTTGATTTGCGCTTGGTGGGTACATAATTAAAAGGACACAACGCAGATGACGAGGATCAGGCTCGAGAGTTCGAGCCTGAGCCGCGTCATCTGCGTTGTTTCCTTTTAAGTGTCGCGACATTACACTTGTCAAGTGGTATTATTGTAACACCTGCCAGGTTCTGGGATATCTACACTTGAACAAAGTGCTAGTTCAGCACTTAGTAAGTGTTAAATACAGCACTTCAAGTGTAGTTTTTAACACTTTAGTTCTTAGCGTGCACGGGAAATGTTCCACCTAGCCCTGTTCTGATTCTCGATAAGCAGATTTGGAATCGAATTGAATCTCGAATGCAATCTCGCCTCTTTTGAAAATGTACATATGACCTATAAAAAATTAAAATCTGTTTCTCAGGCCCTCCCGCATGCACCTTTTGGCTGCAACATGCTCTCATTTTATAACCAATGCAAACTTAAAAAAAATAATAATTAAATGGTTTATGTCTGATATTTTACCCAAATTAATACACCAGTACCCATGCTATTCTGTAGATTATTATAAGACCACCAGTACCCATGCTATTCTGTAGATTATTATGAGATCACCAGTACTCATGCTATTCTGTAGATTATTATGAGATCACCAGTACTCATGCTATTCTGTAGATTATTATGAGACCACCAGTACTCATGCTATTCTGTAGATTATTATGAGACCACCAGTACTCATGCTATTCTGTAGATTATTATGAGATCACCAGTACTCATGCTATTCTGTAGATTATTATGAGACCACCAGTACTCATGCTATTCTGTAGATTATTATGAGATCACCAGTACCCATGCTATTCTGTAGATTATTATGAGATCACCAGTACCCATGCTATTCTGTAGATTATTATGAGACCACCAGTACTCATGCTATTCTGTAGATTATGAGGCCTAAAACAACAAAGGACAACCGATAGCATGACCTGAAAAGATTCTCTTTCGATCATGGTAGGCAATGACAAGACTCGATTCCTGAAAAAATTGAATCCACCAATCGAATTTAAGAGGGATAAGAGATACGAGATGGCACTGGTGAATCTCGAAATTTACTATTCATTTCCCAACATCACGGAAAAAATAAAACGTTCAGGTATTCCGACGGATCGGATTGGTTCACGATTCGCATTCACGAAGACAGTTACGATCACGATCTCTTTGTGCAAAGCATCCCGACACAAAGATTCAAAACGACATGTGCAACAAGAACGTGTTGCGAGATTTAAAACATATAGTCAATCCCATGCTTCGAGAGAAATTCAAACGTTTACTAGTCGGTAATCTAATCAGTACGAAACGTCGATTCGGAATGAAAAATAAAAAAAAACAAAACATAAAAAAACAATTCACTAATGGATTATCGAATGAACTGCACGGGTACCATAGTGCACAGATTTTGAAAAGAAAAAAGTGTTCATTAAAGGATTGGATCATGTGTGGGCTACAGATCTGGTTGACATGCAATCGTTATCGAGACAGAAAGGAGATATGCAAATATCCTCTGACGGTCCTAGACGTGTTTTCGAAGTATGGATGAGAGGATTGAAAAATGCACAGATATCTCACGGCCAACTTAATTAAGAAATACCTAGACGTCTCAGATGATTTGGTTGATGACTATAACAACACTCACCACAATTCCATCAAAATGACACCCGTGGAAACTAGCGATTTACGAAATGAAAAGAAAGTCGACGCGAATCTAAATCAGTTCAGGAGGGCGGTAGCGATGAAACGACCAAAATTGCCGAGGGCGATCGAGTGAGAATTTACAAGTGGAAAAAACATTTCGAAAAAGGTTACACGCCTAGATAGATGGAAGAAATCTTCATCGTGGTTCGTGTGTTCTAAACCGATACTATCACTTACGAGACAGAAGCATCAGACAGCGAAGAAATCACGGGAAAGTTTTAAAAAAGCAATTGCAAAAGACTGCATTAAAAAAGGGGTGGAGGAGAACATTTTTGTTCCTTCACACACATGCATATATAAATAAAATAAGGAAAAAATGAAATAAAATAAAACAAATAAAAAAAAAATTCAAGTGAAATAAAAAGGAGGAACATATTAGATATAACAGGAGGTATAATGAGAGATAGAGGATATCTAGTGTTTTTCAGTGGATACCCAAAATTATCTCATGAGTGACCGAGACAAATGTTTATTTTTCGCGAGCGCTCTTAGTCACAAGTCAAAAAACACTTGATTGTCTTTCATAAGAATCTGATAATTCCACTCGTTTCAGCCTTGAATTGATGCATAAAAGTAAACAGAGCATTGAATCATTGAAACGCGGAAGTGATTTTACTGAAACTCGAAATAGATAGCGTCTTGCAATCTGATTCAGCTGGCGGGTTTCTTGTCCAAACATGGCCTGAAAGTCCGTAATATAAGTTTTTGGTTTGGTTTGTCCTTTGAAAGGACGTACCAAACCAAAAACTTATATTACGGACTTTCAGGCCATGTTTGGACAACCGGGTTTCATGCATCAATTCAAGGTGAATGCGTGTTGAATTATTGCTGGAAATGATCGGTATCCACTCAAAACACTAGTAGATTTACTTTTCATTATACGTTTTTGGAATAAATTGATCATCTCCAGTGATAATTTGACTCGTATTCACCTTGAAGTGAATGCTTTGAAAGCCGCCATTTTGATTGATGCCGTGAAGGTGAAAATGTCTATATCTTCATAGTGGGGGTATACGATTTCTATCTTTCCGCAATTTCTTCGATAATCTATCTTTTAGCATATAATAAATGAAATTATTTCAAAATGAAACAAAATACTGCTTTTTGATTGGCTGAGAGGTACGGTATAACTTGCAATCCACAGTGGCTTTTTTACACCGTGTTTAACCACGGTGCAAAAACAAGAATATACAAAAGTAAGCTATATGGCAAAAAGTACCCATTTTTGATTATTAATTCATACCTTCTGCTCGGTTATGTTAAAACAAAATAAAAATACTGGAAATTTAATATTTATGTGCAATAAAATATTACAGATATAGATGTTATTTGAACTGGCTCACTGAGGCAGTTCCAATGACATCCATATTTGTCTGGTTTTATTAAAGAAACTTGCAAAGTAGAAATTTTCTGTCAGTTTTTGCCCACAATGTAGGTTAAAGTATTAAGTACACCAAAATTCTTGGAAATAAATCCGTTATACTTGTGTTTTCCAGGGTGTATGGGAATTTACACCGGTTTGGGAACTCATACACCCTTCGGCTTCGCCTCGGGGTGTATGAGTTCCCAAACCGGTGTAAATTCCTATACACACAGGAAAACACAAGGATAACTAATAGTGTCCAAGGGTAAGAAGTACACAAATATTTACCGGTTGCGGGAACTAGTCTCAAGAATGAGGGAGAGATAAGACTCAATATCAACATGCAAGATCTTCTTCATCCAAGTGAAAGTTATCTCTAAATAGAAGGACGCCGCTTGACGAAACAGGATATGGAAACATGCATCTTTTCAACAGTATATCATATAAACTCTCTGGTCAAGTGATAGAGACCGTGTTTCATCTCAGTCAGGCTACCACGACGTAAGAACACTTGAAATATCATGACGATTTTTCCATATCCAAAGGACTCAATCAACTGTTCATGAAAGACACCAGCCCCAATGTGAATGTCGAACACATGGGTGAAGCTTCGAGATGAAAACACATCGTTCAAGCATCGATGCCGAGAGCAACGTTTTCATTCAAGACACCAATGAAGCACATTTTTGGATTCACAGATTATGACAAGATCGTCTACGGATTAAAACACAACCTCACTCTAATTCGTAAAAATAACGATGATGCCATCACGAGAGCTGCCGATACAGATGCCGGAAAAGTGCATCTGAGCAAGTTAACATGGTTCGTGCTGCATGTGCTACTGAACGATGGGGAAAGAATGAAACTCTTCAAGATCGTTGAATCAAAAAGCAGATTACAGTGGGATTCGGAATGAGACAATGGCGACCTTTCTTTTTTCGCAACTTCGTCACTTCTTTCCAATTAATCGACTGTCATTTTTTTTATTTTCTCTCTATTTTTTTTATTATTTATTTTTTTTATTTACCTTATATATATGCGTGACAATTTTTGTTCAATGTAATTGTTGAGGATGTCTTGATAATGATGTCTCGAAGACCAGCTCCTCAGAACATGGAGATACAGTACGCGGAGAATGTATTTTCACTAAAGCACCCGCAGAGTGGAAATGTCACCCAAGCAATACTTGCTAATTTGTTGCAAAGTATTACAAGCACAAGGAAAGTTCCAGCCATTGGACCTCTGGGTTATACCTGGAGGTCCATTGGTTGAAACATTGCTTGTGTTTTTTTGTCCACGTGTACAGAATTTGAAAGTGATGCTTTGGGTGATGACTCCACTCCCCGGGTGATTTAGTTACAATCCACTCTCCACGTACTGTACAAGCGCCCACAAAATACTTGATCGCGAGGCTACACACATTCCGTATTGTAATGGAGTGAAGATTTTAAATAATCCATCAATGTTTCGGATGGCGAGATTCCGTAACTGTTGAAATAATTTTTCTTCTCGCATTATTAAGCTATTCCATCCAATGGGTACAGTCGCCTGAGAAATCGTCTAAATTTAATATTCCGCATTGTCGCCCTCTGGCGGTTTTCTGGGCAATACATCTCTTGAAAAGAAGCCGCAGAAATGTTTTGTCTCCAATGCTTTGATCACATGCAACAGATAGATGTTGGACAGGAGTTCTTGAGGTAAAATGACACCTTTTATTTATTTATTTATTATTTATTTTGCTTTTCTTGCTATATCTTTCCCACAGCAAGAATGACGCCAACTTTAGCCAATCCGTACAAACGTGAGTGGCTCAGTATCTTGGCCTTCTGTCAAATCAATTTTATCAATCACAATTCATGGGGGCGCACTGGCGTTGCGGTAACCGGCTCTCGTCAGATCACTGAAGTTAAGCAACGTCGAGCCCGGTTAGCCCTCGGATGGGTGACCGTCTGAGCGATCGATTCGGACTCCCGAGATGTGTCCCTGGGCAAGGCACTTAACCCCGATTGTCCACATGGGGGCACGATGACGCCGTGTACTAAGGCGTACTGCACGTCGATGGTGCGCATGTCTTCAACCAATCAAGCCCTGCCTGTGCTGCAGTGCGGAGTTACGATGTTGGGGAGCTGGCAGCTGCTCGTCGTTGCTCGGTAGTTCTCTCCGGATACTCCGGCTTCCTCCACCAGTAAAACTGTCGCGGTCATGCTTAACCATTGTGCATAAGTATGTGACCTTAAACACCAACAAATAAATAATAAATAAATAATCACAATTCATTACAAAAGAATAGTGGGTATGTGTGCACTTCCGCTGGTTCCAGTGATGGGTGGCGGGGCATATTTAATGCACTTATGGACGAACTGTTATGTATTTATCGCCATTGCACTGATCAGCATGAACTTCGAAAATCTCAGTGTGATTTCAAAATGGTGCTCCCAACTTTGGGAAGATCACCCCTGATATTGTTCGTTAGGGAAATAGACTTTCGATAGAGTTATCTCCCTTGAAATTATTAGGCGAGCGTGGAAGGTCCAATTAAGAAGCAAATAACTGATGAGAAAACACCTATGACATCAGAAGAAAATTGTTACTTTTAATAAATGAAAACTACAGACAGCCCTCGGGTCAGTCTGTTGTTTGCATTTAATAAATGTTACGAAGAGAAACATTTGCTATTCATCATTATCATACCTACCAACACTAAGTAAGTGTCCACTTTAGATGTTTATTTAACACTTTCGCTGTCGAAAGCGACTATTGTCGCCTATTTTACGTTAATTATCTATACGTATCTATCTCTTGTGTGGGCAGATCAAACCTACCATCTGATTAATTGCTGGAAAGGGCTCAAAGAGCCCATTCCGACAATTAATCAGATGATAGCGTTTCAAGTATGTTATAAATTTGATTAAACTTCCATGTATACAGGTGTACATTGAGGTCCTCCGTATATGGGTAAAGTGTGCGTGGCAGTGAAAGGGTTAACGAATGTGTTTTCACAGAATTTTGCAACTTTTTATTCTTCCCAGGAAAAAAAAATTAGCAAAACTCACCGCCTTGATTTCTACATTAATTGAACGGGCAGTGTCAAAATGATATGCCACAGTGCACAAGTTAGAGAACACATCAAAAGATGGTGAAAACAGCGTTTTGGTATTATTAACCCTTTACCTAACATGAAAAGCAGACGACACTTGCAAAAATAATTCTTGAATAACTAATTTTTTTCATTTTTTGTCTCAAAAACATAGGTTATGACCCCTCGTTGGAACGAGCTCGACGAGCTCGTTCCAACGAGGGGTCATAACCTATGTTTTTGAGACAAAAAATGAAAATATTTTGAAAATTAATTGACGATTTTTTAGAATAGCGCTGGCCGGTTTTGGCCGTTACGTTGGGTAAAGGGTTAAATAAGTTTCAACAGAGAATAATAGCCAAACGTTCAAACTGATGGGGGAAATAATTGTGAAAAGGCACTTTTCGTATTTTGGTACTACTCTACAGGAAAATAACTGAAGTTTGTGAAATTTTTGAACCGGCCAGATGTTCTTAAAATACTACCAGGTGTCTCCTTTGGAATTATTCTTCTGTTATCAGGTCTCCTGTACAGGAGACCCGATGACAGAAGAAGGGTTCATGAAGATTAAGGTATAAAAACTACGTTGAATATGTTCTGAAATTTTCGCCATTTTGTTTCATCTCCCCAAACAGACAGGTCGCCATTGCATATAAGACTAAGGTAAAAAATAGCAACAGTTACAGCCATAAGAAAGTGCAATGGTATCCATACAATTGGATGTCGAGTTTACGACTCATTACATCAAAGGACATACCGGTGGACTGCATGACCAATAATTTGCCATCTTTGTACATATGTTATCCTTCTTCATTTCATGGTGACAGGCCAAAAATAGGCACTGTATATACCCAATTCTGTGTCATGCACAAAGCGTATTTTTGAAAAATTTCTGGTTGCACTGTGTATGTGACTCCCGGGACCTGTTTTTGGGACACATTCAATCATACACGTTCACAGCCATGACATGAATCATCAGTATAATAGCGCATGTAACCAGTAAGAGACTGCCAATGAACAGTGGCATGTTATCATTCATGGTATTTGGGGGTGGTTAACTTTGTTTGTATACAAAATACGATTGGAATCTTTTTGTACCTAATTGTTAAACAGCGCCTTTAAAAAAATTTCAGATCCTTTCAGAAATGCTAAACAAAAATGTTAACTTAAAGATAGCCATCCGCACCCAAATATCTTTTGCATAGACTGACTAAAGTTCAGAGGAAACCTTTTTTCTAATTCAAAGTTTCGGGTGAGCAACAGAGCGAGAGTTTCCATAAAGTCACCCAACGCATTAAGCTGTAAATACGGTAAGATGGTGAGAAAGTTTACACCTCTCAGACTTTCTCTACAGGCAGCTAATTTAACCCGTTACCCAACGCAGACGATTTCAAAATTTATTACCTTAAATATCATTTTTTATCATTTGCACAAATCATTGAATACAATATTTAATGAATGTTTAGTTCAAATATTAATCTGTTCTATTAATAATCGAACGTGAAAATATTGCTCTTGTGGGAGTTGGTCTTGTGGGAACTTGTCTTTTCGGAACTGACGTGATGGGAATTGATCTTGGAAGAATAAACCATATTAGTACATCATGAAACGAAACCAAGGATTCTCGATGACTACATTGGTCGGACTCTTTTATGCTGCTCGGAGTCCACGAATGGTCAAGAGCTAGGGAAAGAAAATTATAGTTAAATGATTCAATACTATCTATATTACCCCAACATCTAACATAACGACTATATCCACCCACACAGAGAGAAATCCGCGCCAATTTTGGTTCCAAGTAGAACAAAACCTGTCGAAGATCTTGGACTAGACAACTTCATGAAGAGTTGCCGGTCATTTTTATTTAAAAGCAATCGCCGTTGTTGCGTAACTTGACTCATGCGTTGTGGAACGATTGAAAACATGTTTATGACGTTGCTTCGTCGCATTTGTAACACTTCAGCTTGGCGGGATTTTATATTTTGCTGTTTACTGATAGTCCAGCTAATGTGAAAGACTAAAGAACCAAACCATTTGTTGGCTTGGCTCCTTGTGAAGCTGAATCTGGGGAAGCTGAAGAACCAGTTTTGGTTCCTGGAGGAACCAAAACTTATCTTTGGAGTGTTGTTAACAAAAAAACGCAATTTAGTTTTTGATATTGGTTCAGTTTTTGCCTCCTAAGCTTAGCTTACGACCCTCACTAAACGGAGCTTGTGACTCCTCGCTGGAATGAGCTCTACGAGCTCGTTCCAAGGAGGGGTCCTATGCTACATGAAGAATATGTTTGTGCTTGTGTGTTCAAGTTAATCGGATGTGAAATATATCTCAAATCTATTCTTCTAAATGCCATGAACACACGTGCATTCTGTGTGTATAAGCTACATGTGTCATTTAGAATACAGATCCGGTGACCCATTGGTTAATATTTAGCTTATTCTTTCAGACATTTTCACAAATGTGGTGAGTTACCCAGAAAAAGTTACTCCGAGAATGTTTTTAATGTGCATAACACTCTTTTTATTGCAGATACACAAATAAAAAGAAACTATGGAATCAAAGGAGTCTAGTGGTTTATTCCATACTTAGTACAATGCTCGGGTTCTCCTTCACGTCGGTATCAAATGTACTTTTTTCGGGGAGACACGTCAGTTCGTCCGAGTTACCATGGCGATTTATGTTGACTCCGGCATTGACATCATTCGAATCTTTGAAGTCTATACGTATTGCATCTCTTGAAGTCACAGACGCGTCCTCTTCGAAATAGTTATACGGAAGTATGAAACATTGAAGCTGTAATCCCACTGTGGGAGTCATGGGTAGATCTTCCGTGTGAGGAATGTGGTGAACGCCCAAAGTAATCCACGCGACAAGATCCTGAAATGGAATAGATGGTATAAGAATTTTTATTTCTGTCTTTGCTTTTAGGACCCGAGTAGTACGGTGGGTGGTTTATGCGCCATGTCAACAATATGCTGACCCCATGAAGTAATGTGAATAAGATAAGGCCGCATTACACATTGCCGAAAAACATTCTGAGGACAGTTTCAAAGGTATCTTGTTGCAGTATTTACGAGGGTTCGGATTGTGTGACATTGAATGCAAATCTTCAAATGTGGCTGGATGCTGTCAGAACTACTATAAAGAAACCAAGATCGGATCGGATTGGATTGGATAGCAAACGGAGAGAAACGGAAGTAACAAATTACAAATAAGACCCTGAAATGGAATTAAACAGTAAAATAACTCTCATTTCGACCCTTGAGTGGGACATGATACCATCTTCAATGATTTAGCATTGCAGATGACGCCTTGTTCCACTCAATGGATGGTTTCTTAAATGTTCGAGGCGCACACAAAGTTATTTATTTGCTTTTAAGATGCGAGTTCATGCGTTAAATCCGGCAGTCATTCACAAACGACACAAAGGTATACGTGGAGACGTTCGATCTTCTATTTATGCAATTTCATTCATTTTGAGCAGAGATTCGAGGAATACGAAACTTTTGCAGTCCAAGTTGGGAAGTTTATATAATATGGACTGCTGAAAGTCGCGGTTATGCGTCCTGTGTCAGTAATCTGGAGCCAATACCATAAAACGTTTACAATTGTATTTTCTAGAATTGTATTTTCTACGTATGGCATTAAATAGGTTGAAATGAGCCATTAGCATTTCAAAAAACGTGTAATTTGCCAGTTGGTAATTTGCCATATCTTTTAAAATGCTATTGATTCATTTTATTCAGTTATATTAATAGGTAGAAAATACAATTCTAGAAAATGCAATTGTAAAAGCTTTACAACATTGGCTCCTGGAGCCAATATTATAAAATTTTTACCATTGTATTTTCTAGATTTGTATTTTCTACTTTTGACTTTAACTGGGTTAATATGAACCATTAGCATTTTCAAAGATCTGGCAATTTGCCATATCTTTTAAAATTCTAATGATTCATTTTAGTCAGTTATGTTAATAGGCAGAAAATATAATTCTAGAAAATACAATTGTAAATGTTTTATAGTATTGGCTCCTGGTTTCGCACTTTTCGCTCTTGGGCCACATGTTTAACCCTTTACCCAACGTAACGGCCAAAACCGGCCAGCGCTATTCTCAAAAATCGCCAATTAATTTTCAAAATATTTTCATTTTTTGAGACAAAAAATGAAAAAAATTAGTTATTCAAGAATTTTTTTTGCAAGTGTCGTCTGCTTTTCATGTTAGGTAAAGGGTAAACACTACAAGGTAGAGACAAGCAAAGAGCCCTGGACATGAAACAGAATTCACTCCGGGGCCTGAAGGTTTTCTCAACAGCACTGTTTATAAACGCTGATATAAAACTGCAGTGTCCTTAAACTTCACCAAGAGATGGAACATGTAATGAATCGGGAGGGAGTGTGGTGGTTCAGTGTTATGGCATTGAACTTCAAACCGAGAGGTCCATGGTTCGATCCCCGCCAGGGGTAACTGCGTTGTGTCCTTGGGTAAGCCACTCAATCCCAATTCCCTACGCGGGGGCACGGTGGTGCTGTGTACAAAGGCGTACTGTACCTATCTTTAACCAGTCCTAAGCCTGCTTGTGTGGAGTCTGACTGTTGCTCGCTGTTGCTCAGTGGTTCTCTCCGGGTACTGCGGCTTCTTCCACTCGTAAAACTGTCCGGCATGAGGTGACCCTGTCTGTCGAAAATGTCGGTAAACTCTAATAAATAAGTAAATATTGAATTTTTTTTTTAATTCGTCTTTCGATGATAATTCTCGTCATAAAAAGAGATTTACAGGATGGTTCGCTCCCCTTAATTTCCTAAGACTATCAGTAAATTTAACACTAAGGTGTCGGGATCTCATATAAAGATTGAAACCTCGAAATATTAAAGAATTTGTATCATCGATATACGCATGATCTCACCAACTTCAAGTATTTTCCTGTAGAGTCGTATAAAAATACAGAGGTAGGGTTTTTACATTTTTTCCTCATCAAATTGAAACATTGGCTGTTATTCTCTATTGTAAACCGTTAAAACTAGAAAACGGCGTTTTCATTATCTGTTGATGCGCCTAATGTTTTTTTTTTGTTCATTATATCAAGAGTGTGTGCATCATGACCTGTAATACAGACACTTTCTTTTCCAATAATATAAAAGTCTGATAGGGGAGATTTTCTATTTTTTTGCGAAGAATAAAAACATCCGAATTACTGTAAAAAGACATTCGCAAAACAAAGAGCCAAAGTGTGTGCTTCGTGTTTGGAGGTATTATACTGAAATAGAAGCAACAGACAGCTCCAGGAGATTTGCTAATTGTTTTCCTGAGAAGAATAAAAAGTTGCATAATACTTTTAAAACGCCTTCGTTAATACTTACACTGCCTAAAGCGACTATTGTCACCTATTTTATGATGATTATCTGTACACGCTAAAAACTAAAGTGTTAAAAACTACACTTGAAGTGCTGTATTTAACACTTACTAAGTGCTGAACTAGCACTTTGTTCAAGTGTAGATATCCCAGAACTTGACAGGTGTTACAATAATACCACTTGACAAGTGTAATGTCGCGACACTTAAAAGGAAACAACGCAGATGACGCGGATCAGGCTCGAACTCTCGAGCCTGATCCGCGTCATATGCGTTGTGTCCATTTAACTATGTACCCACCAAGCGCAAATCAAATGATGGACTATTCTGGAAGAACCACCAATGCCAGACACATGGGAAGTGCCATCCATTCAAGTTACAGATGTCTGACGATTGTAATGTCTAAGTGCTTAAAGCATTGCACTTTGAGTGTTAAAATCAAACCCGAAGAGTTAGAATGGGTTTAACACCTTGAAAGTGTCAGTTTTAACACTTTAGTTTTTAGTGTGTATGTTCTGGTATGCGCAGATCAAAACTGCCATTTGATTACTTGTTGGAAAGGTCTCAGAGAGCCCTTTCCAACAATTAATGAGATGACAGAGTTTCAAGTATGTCATAAATTCTATTAAACATCCTCCCATACAGGCGTACATAGAGGTCAACCATATATGCATAGAGTGGACATAGCAGTAAAAGCGTTAAATAAAGATGTAAAGTGGACACTTTCTTAGAACTGGTAGGTGTTATATTGATAAATAGCAAAGGTTTCCTTTTGTAACGTTTAACCCTTTACCTAACATGAAAAGCAGACGACACTTGCAAAAATAATTCTTGAATAACTAATTGTTTTCATTTTTTGTCTCAAAAACATAGGTTATGACCCCTCGTTGGAACGAGCTCGACGAGCTCGTTCCAACGAGGGGTCATAACCTATGTTTTTGAGACAAAAATGAAAAAAATAATAAAGAAAATTAATTGGCGATTTTTGAGAATAGCGCTGGCCGGTTTTGGCCGTTACCTTAGGTAAAGGGTTAATAAATGAAAACAACAGACAACACCGAGAGCTGTATTTTGTTTTCGTTTATTAACCCTTTACCTAACATGAAAAGCAGACGACACTTGCCAAAACAATTCTTGAATAACTAATTTTTTTTCATTTTTTGTCTCAAAAACATCGGTTATGACCCCTCGTTGGAACGAGCTCGACGAGCTCGTTCCAACGATGGGTCATAACCTATGTTTTTGAGACAAAAAATCAAAATATTTTGAAAATTAATTGACGATTTTTGAGAATAGCGCTGGCCGGTTTTGGCCGTTACGTTGGGTAAAGGGTTAAAAGTAACAACAGGGGAACTTGGCATTATTTTATACTGACAACATATACTACTCAAAGTGTGCTAAGCACTCAGTATATCCAACAACCTGTTTTACGTTTTAGATGAAATATTGTTATGAAAAGTGTATATATTTTATATTTAATTATATCTTTAATGACTTAAGCACAGAAATTGAGATTTTGTTTGTGTTTGACACTATTTTTTAGCTTTTGAGTACGATAACCATGGAAAATGGATATTATTGGTAAAAAAAGGAATTCTTTCAAATTTGCCAAAAAGTTGACAGAGCGAACTGATATGGGTTCAATATCGAGTATGAGACCCATTATTGTTAATTACAGCTTGACAATGCCTTCTCATGCTCCCAATCAGGTTCCAGATGGTCCTTTGTGGGATGTTGTTCCATTCTTGTTGTTCCAGCATGGCACCAAGCTCATGGACACTTCTTGGTTGAACTGGACGGACTGAAATTGCAAGCTGCAACTCATTCCAGGCATGTTCGATTGGATTGAGGTCAGGGGATCTTGCTGGCCAGTCCATACGCTCAATTCCCTTCCTCTGTCGGTACTCCCGGGCAGCATGGGCAACATGAGGACGGGCATTATCGTCCATCAGAATGAATCTACCACCCACTGCACCTACATACAATCTGACGTGGGCATCCAGGATCTCACCAATATACCGCTGCGCAGTCAATTTACCACGGTCAAGGACACAGAGCTCGGTACGTCCATCCCAGCTGATGCCGCCACAGACCATTATTGACCCTCCACCATAGCGAACAAGCTCAGCAATCTTGCCTGCATGGAATCGCTCTCCTGGTCTTCTCCATACCCTAGAACGCCTATCTGTGTTGTCTAGGCAGTAGCTTGACTCATCTGTAAAAAGGACAGGTCGCCAATCTTCTCTGGTCCATCCAACGTGATCCCTGGCCCATTCACATCGTGCCTGGCGATGGTTCGGGGACAGCTGAATGCGAATACATGGTCTTCTCGATCGGAGACCACCTCCGTGCAACCTTGCTCGGATAGTCTGCGTCGAAACATTTACCCCGGATGCATTCTGAAGGCCACTGCGAAGCCGGGTTACTGTATCAAAGCGGTTCCTACGGGCCTGAATGATCAAAAACTGGTCTTCTGTTGCAGATGTTGCCCTGTCTCTGCCACTACCATGTCGTCTGACTGGTGTGCCATACTGCTGAAATCTTGCCCAGGCCCTGGTGATCACCGTATGGTGCACACCAAGGGCTTCAGTAACCTGACGATGGGTAGCCCCTTGTTCCACCATCCCTACAGCCCACCACATTTCTGCTTCAGACAAATGTCTTCTTACATTTGCATTCTCCATATTCAATCATTAAATCACAAGGGTTTGTGTTGACATGAAGACTGAATACCCTACACATGTCATGTACATGTAGACAGTACACGAAAAAATCATGGAAATCAAGGGGTGCATGCTTTCCATGACTGTCACGAAAAGTCTGGCTGCCAAAATAGTTAATGTAAACACTGGGGACCATCTCAATGCATTCCTCAATCATATCTACCAAAAATATCGCAAATGTGTCACAAGAAAATTTCACAATGATTGTCAAATATGTGGTGCTTAGCAAACTTTGAGTAGTATATGTGTTTTCTGAACAATTACCTACTGCTTAATTCTACCTTCCTCGCGAATCAATAATTCCAAGGGAGATAACTTCATCGAAGGTCGATTTTCACGACGAGAAAAGTCAGGGATGATTTGAATTTGAGTATCGTTGTTAACCCTTTACCTTTACCCTTTACATAACATGAAAAGCAGACGACACTTGCAAAAAAAATTCTTGAATAATTAATTTTTTTCATTTTTTGTCTCAAAAACATAGGTTATGACCCCTCGTTGGAACGAGCTCGTTCCAGCGAGGGGTCATAACCTATGTTTTTGAGACAAAAAATGAAAATATTTTGAAAATTAATTGGCGATTTTTGAGAATAGCGCTGGCCGGTTTTGGCCGTTACGTTGGGCAAAGGATTAAGCAAATCCAAAAATATTAAAAGTTGGAGTTCAACAAATTCTTTTGTATTCATTTTGTGTTGATACACACTGATTTTCATATCATCGACAGCGTAAAGGTCAAACTCACGAAAACCATAAACAATGATGTACCATACACGGCTATAAAGTCCTTTGAACTCTTCTCATTTACACTTTAGACCAGGGGCGCCGAAAGCACTAAGGGTGGAGGGGGTGGGGGGTGGGGTCAGACCCCAGTGGAAGGGCATTTACTCGCACTATAGCAGCGCCACCGTGTCATGCCGAAGCATGCAGGTCTCGAAGGCCGGGGTCCCGAGATGGGGAGTTTGAGAGGAGGTGTCCCACTCCCATCGGGAGGGAGCAGCCCCTCAAACTCCCACAACTCCCCCATGGAATTTTGAAAGCTCCAAGAACGGATTTGGGGTGTATTGTCGCTTTACTTCGAGAATAAATCATTGAAAAAAAATTGAGTGACGAACCTGGGAACGGCATTGTCTGCCCTCACTCGCCATCGTGGTCCGAAGGCAGAGAGGGCAGCTGCCTCCTCTGCCCCTGTGCTTCTGACGTCCAAGCTTTAGAATAAAATGTGCATACACGCTCTTGATCCAGTTGTTAAGTAAAACCTTGACACGAAGGGTAGTTGAGGCCCACAAAAAAACAAACATTTTTATTCTCAAAGACATGATGTTATCGTATTATCAACGAATAAAGGTCTCCTGAACACTGATGTCGGCACCATTGTGGGAGGATGGTAGAAAAACTCACGAAAACAACAAACACTGATCTACCATACACGGATGTAAAGTAGTTTGAAATCGTCTCATTTATACTTTTGAATGTGCATATACGCCCCTGATCCTGTTATTCAGTAAAACCTTGACAACAAGGGTATCTGAATCTCCCAAAATACATTTATTACTTATCGTATTATCATCGAATATTACCCCCCCCCCCCCCCCCCCCCCCACGAACACGGATTTCGGAACCAACGTGGAGGGCGGTGCATGCGCTAGAAATGTATCATCGATTTATAATTTGCAGTGCGAACGCAACAATTGTATCAACAAGTCGTGCCTTGTTGTAGAAAAAAGACAATAAGTAAGCTCAATGATTTCAAAGTTCAAGGTGAAGCACGTGATGGTTGCCTACAATTTCGTCAGTGTTGTAATTGACGATTTTATGTTTCATCTAACAATAGTTATTATGCGGGACTCAGTGTGATCGAAGCTAATCGGTTTCTAAACCGAGGCACCAATCTCTGGTTGATCTCATACGATCAGCTATAGAGTACCGAGAACATATCAAACTGGTAAAACATACAACCTCTGCCAAGCGGGAGAGGAAAGTGCGCCATTCAGACACGCGATGAAGTTATCCAGACTACCGCCTTTGGTAATTTAAAAAGATAATCCGTTGAACATTAAACTAAAATGCTGTTCTGTGTCATATTTTGTGAACTTTTCACACACAATACCGAGTCAGTTATTTTGATGGATTCAGTAAAATCCACGTTCATCATTTTTAATAACAAGTCAAAGCAGCAAACTCTGGTGTATCTGTCACCACCAGGGAGCGCGGTGGTCCAGTGGTAGACTGTTGGACTTCCAAGCTAGAGTTCGTTCCCCTTCCGGGACGACACGCGTTGTATCCTTGGACAAGGCACTTTATCCCGGTTGCCTACATGGGGGCTCAATGACGCCGTGTACTAAGGTGTACTGCACGTCGATGGTGCACATGTCTTCAACCGCTGTAACCCTGTTTGAGCGGAGCTTGAACAGAGTTAAAATGTTGGGGAGCTGACAGTTACTCATCTATGCTCGGTGGTTCTCTGCGGGTGCACCGGCTTCCTCCACCCGTAAAACTATGACGGTCACGATTAGCCATTGTGCATAAGTATGTGACCTTAAACACCAATAAATGAATAAATAAATAATCTGTCACCATCAGCTAGTGGTATCTAGATATTAGAGTTGTAAAACTTAATGTCACTCAAGTGGCTGGTATAAAGAATCGTTTGTACAATAGTGAAAGTGCACCTTACAGACACGCAATGAAGTTATCCAGACTGTCACCAAAGATGAATTAAAAACAAAACCTGTTGAACACTGATCGAGTCTGTCATTAAGTTTTACTTTAAGATAATTTTATCACATCTGTGAACGTTGTGATGTTAATATTAGAGACTGTTATTGTTCTTCTGCTGTTCAATAAACTTAGCAGAAGAATCATTGGACAACGGTCGACTGACTTGTGTGTTGGATAGTTTGATCATTACTCTTTCGCAAATACTCCACGGAAGCTTCACCGAAGCACGCATACTAAAAAGCGATTCTAGGAGGATTTTGTTCATGTTGACCGTCGATAACAAATTCGGAATCCGCGAGTAGAAACACATACTTTCTCCTACATGTAAACACGATAATGGTTGATACCCTATGGAGTATAGCTGATGCAGACTGGTCGTAATCCAAGCGTGGGCAGTGATGTCCACGCATTCTTTTACCAGGTACTAAAAATAATCATCAGCAAAATTTTAATTAATGAAGCACCGGGTTGTATCCGGTGCTTCATTAAATAAATTTTTGATAATTAATCCTATAATTGGTGTTTGGAATCTAATATTTTTGCGCCCGTGGAAATATTGCCCACTCGTGGTAAGTGACCAGTCCACGGCGGTCGTACTATGGATACCTCTATGTATCCAACCTTCATATTGCGATAGATCGTTCACATTGTTGGACCATCGTTCAAATTGCTCACGAGGAGCGATGTGCTGAATGGCCAAAAGGTCCCACGTGACAACAATATTACACTTACCTCATCCACAATATCCTCGTCATCATCAATGAAATCTTGAAATCGCATGACTGGGTCTCTAGCATCAAATGACGCATAAGGGGAACTACTGGTTCTTTCATCGTCTTTGTATTTCGTTACAGCGACCTGGTATCTAGTCCACGATATTGATGGCTCATTTCCTTGTCCCTCTGTTAGTAATGACTTAGTTATACCAGTTGGAAGAATTCGGTATGACCTTGGGATGCCTCCTTTCGTTTTATGTTCTTCATTTTTTATCAACAGATATTTTGGAGTGTCGAAATTAAATTTATAAGCTGCTTCTTGCTCGCTAGACTTGAGTGACTTGACAAACTTTGTCTGATGATAAGGACTTTTCCATGGTTGATTATCAACTTCCTCCGGCACAATGTCCAAAGTTTCAAATCGATTTTTTGTTCCTTTGACATCAAGATCTACTTTGAAATTGAAGGTGTGGTAGTGTAAATTCCCAACGATGTTGTCGTGAAGATGAAAGCCATATTTTGCTTCCTCGTTTGAATAGAAAGCCGTTGAAAGGATTCCTGTTGAGAATACCTTCAGCTCAAGAGCACCTCCCTGATGAAAAATGAAGTCAACGCCATAGTCGTAATTTATAACAGTAATAAGAGAACGCACAACAAGGACATTGTCAGGCATGCCACTATAATAGCGTTGACCCTTTGGCGCATCATAAGAAGAATGTCTTCTCAATGGTAAACCAGTGTTGAATTCAAAAACACATGCGCCGTATTTGAATGATGTAGGCTCGCTGGTTCCTTCAACGAGAAAAATTGTTTCAAGAAAAGTTGCATGTTCAGGACAGTCAGCTCCTGGAATTAGAGTTTTTGCGTTCAGCCCCAGAGGTCCTTCGCCATCAATAAAATCCGCACAGCGTTGTGGTTTACCGTAAGCAGAATAGAAAACGGAGATTTCCTGTAAGCTTACTTCATACGCAATACGCTCTTCTTCATACCTCACGTCAAACAGCTGTGGTCCTGTTTGTGTGGACATTTTGTAGTGAAATCGCCACCCAAGGTATTCGATACGCCTGTGATGTATTTTATATCTTTTACCGTCTGGTTCTATTTGTTTGGGACCCCTTTGTGGTAGGGGAGGCTGTGGAGCTCCTCGTAATCTTGACGTTGAAAACAGCTTATCGTCAACTTTTGGAAATGAAATTCTTGGTGAAGATGATTTGGAACTTGTATAATGTGATTTGAAATCAGCCAATGAGTCATACAGTTTGTTCTGATACCACACATTCACGGTGCTATGTTTGGATGTATCAACGTCTGTCAAATTCACTAATATTGCCATATCTACAGGATGGAGAGTAAGGTATTCAACGCCATGATGTACCCAAATCCACGTTAATTTGTCATTTGTTTCCGACATACTGGGTGGAACAAAACTGAAATAATATTTCAAACATTTGTCTCCACAGTTGGTGAATTTTGAATCATAATTCTCTAATAATATATCACCTATTTCCTTGTCAATTTGATCAAATATCAGGCTTTCTAGAGTATTGAAATCTGTAAACGTATTCGGTCTAAAACTATAGTTTATCGGATTTTTTCTGTTCTTGTATTGTATGAGTGAATGGTAATTTGGTATCGGTAAAGGACCGACTTCATATTCTTCAATAATCGGAGGTATCAGGTCACCTCTAAAGAGTATGACTTTCGCCCGTCTATAGGGTTCGCTTCCATTGCTGTCTATGTAGTTTAGTACATCAACTTTGGGCGGCAATCTCAGTTCGGCATTATACAGATACGTACTGTTTAGTGTTGCCTTCTCTGGGTCAATTAAATGTAATGATTCTACAGACATGAGATAGTTCAAGATACCTTTCATTTCCGTTCGAGTAATGTCGTGAAATATATCAGGACTCTTCGGCTCGGATGTATCTATATTGTCAACATTCTGAGCTCCACAAGTTGGTGTTTGAGCATTGTTGCAGTCTTTGTGTTTACGAACAAGAAGTGCAATCACAGTAACAGCCAGAACAAGAACAAGAATAACCAAAACAGCTGTACAACAACGCCACTTCCCTATCGCCCGTCTATACTTTTCAGACATCATGTATTTGGTTGAACCTAAAAGACAGATTGAAAAAGAAGCAATTATTTTGTCTCTCAAGTTCAAGCCTCAGTCAGTTGGAAAACAGTATTGAGTCTTTTATCGCCAGTTAATATCTGGGATCTGCAAAAGTGTACAAAGTGAATTATCGTCTCTTTGGTGGTCTATTTTAACTCATTCCCAGCCAAAACAGCTTCACATCTAGGCAAAATTTAGTTGGACACAAAGAGCAGATTTAAGGCCACATAAAATAAATTAACTGATTCTCAGGCAATTTTGTTTTTTTTTTAAATCAGTGAGGGAGGGAGGGAGGGTTTTATTTTTAATTTTTGTTTTTCGTTGGCAAAAAAGGAGCAAACATGGAGAGGATTTCGGTTGTCTTTTTACACACAGAAATATAAAAAGTGCATATATATACAAATAAATTCATTGTTAATTTGAAACATAAAACATTCCTCTAAAAACAGACTGCAAGTACTGCAATCCAAAGGCTTCATATTCTTTCGATCCTCTTCATATTATCTTTGAAGTAAAAGTATTTAATCTATAGGGATTTGCCTCGTTACAATTTATGGGAGAGTGTAGACACTCTCCCGTAAATTGTAACACGGCAAAGATATTGGAGACGCAACAAAATAAATCTGCATCAGACTAAAAAAGGTAAGAAGTTTCTGGTCTCCTTGAGTTTATACTAATAATGGAAGATACTGAAAGGCAATACAAATGTCCAATGAAAGGTGTGTGGGGGGGGGGGGGGGGGGGTTCAAATTCAATAACGGATTGCCTGAAAATCAAAACACATTTTTTAGTCTGAAAGGTATTAAGAGTTTCAAGCCGCATTCAGAAGGTGAAAGTATCGGCTTTTACTGCCGTAACATTTCTAACACAGATGTATGGAAAGTTAAACTGGAAACGAACATAGTTTATATCTGTTAGAAAGCGAGTTTATAACCTTTTTGTGTTATAATATGATTTTCTTTCCCAGAATTACCCATTACAAAGCTCAGCAAGTATGACGTCAAACTCGGCCGATATATCACCAAAATGACACAAGCTACAGTTGTCCCCCTTGATGCGTTCCTAAGCGCAACCAGTTTGTTTACATCAGGGGTTCTTCTACCCTCTTTGGGAAAGGACCAGGGATACATGCATTTGGGAAAATTCCTGTCATGAAGGCTCCAGTTGGGAATTTGTTTGGAAGCAGAAGCACACAATGAATAAGAAATGTTACTTTCATATTGAGGTTCTTGGGATGAAACTTGCAAATGAATCTAACAACTGCCCGTTGAGGCAACGGTTTTATTGCAGGTCAACGCGATTAAAGTCGCAATAAGGCCTTCAAGAGTTAAAGAAGAATTAAATTTTTATTTGAATGAGAACATGCCATTGGGAAAGGGTCCCATAGTCGGACCCAGCAGACACTCAAAACGACCCCTGTACATCAACATTATTCGTCGTTATTCGTCGAACGCAATCAGGAGAATTAACATAACCAGGCATAAGAGATTAGTTTGAAGCTGTGTGTTTGTGTGTTGAGGAATTAATGATGGCAAAATGAGTAAGGCAAAATAAGTAAGGATTACGTGTATTTTGAGAAGAATGTGGTACAGAAAATTCAACGCAAGATTCATAGCCATGAGCGGTGATTCGTCGAAGTTGGAGAAGAGAAAGCTCAGTTATCATTCTGATTGCTGAACTAAGAGAAGAGGAAAGTTTGAACCTGGAGAAAAAATAAGAAACAATAACACTGAGAGAAAACTGTAACAGATCTGAGAACATTTTATAATTATTTGTTTTGGTTTATTAAATAAAGAGGTTACTACTTGGTTAGTTTTATATCGGCCAAGAGCTCAGCGCTCGATATGAAGTTACCTCAGGCTGATATGAAGTTACCTTGAACTGATATCTCTGTCTATATAAACTTAACCAATGTATGTACGCCTATAAACGAGGAAGTTTAATAAAATGTAGGACATACCTGCAACTCTATCATCTGATTAATTGTTGGAAAGGGCTCTCTGAGCCCTTTCCAACAATAAATTAGATGGTAGGTTTGATCTGCGCATACCAGAACGCAGAGATAATCATCATAAAATAGGCAGAGTAAGTGTTAATGATGGCAATAAGTTAGGAATGCGTGGATTGAAAGAAGAATGAAGTGAGTGGTACAGAAAATTGAACGCAAGCTAAGATTCATAGTTGTAAGCGGAGATTCGTCGAAGTTGGAGAAGGGGTAGTTCAGTTATCTGTTATGTTTGCTGAACTAGGACAAGGGAAAACTTTGAACCTGTAGAAAAGAATAAGAAATATACAGACCCAAACTTATGTTTGAATGGGTTAACGATTACTGGACGAGAGCGAGTGGCGCAGGGATACCACGAGAGCCGGTAGGCTCGAGTGGTTATCCCAGCGCCACACGCTCCAGTCCAGTAATCGTTAACCCATTCAAACATAAGTGTGGTTCTGTATTTATTACACACCCAATCCTTAAAAAGAATTCACTGTAATTAATCGCTAATTTAATTAAATAGTCGACGATTTGAACGGTTGAAAGAATTTTAGAGAGAAACGGGCAATTTTGTCAGAGAGCCAGTCTTAAGTCTTTGACCTTGCCACCTGTAGAATCGGTGTTGATTCATTTTGTTCCCCCAAAAATGTCGGCCCAGCCACTTAAAACTCAAAAGATTGCGTTCATCATATCAGACGTCACAAATTATGAGGTCTGAAATGTGTTTTCAAAAGTGTGTGTGCAGGCATCATTATATCTGTAGGGTATATTTAAATACGGTCTACGGTGCGATCTGGCCGCTCTGTTTAAATTTCGCGCTTTTTAAACTGAAACTAAAATAGAAGTTTGAACTCGGCTTGACTATACATGTATGCACTACTGCCTCCAGGCTATCGCATGTGGACATCGGTCATTTCTGTTCTACACTGTAACAAAAGTACATATTAGACGAGAAAAGACATTTTGTACAATAAATTAACCTTCCGGGGGCATTCATTCGATCGTTCAGTGTAACTGAGGCAGTTTGAGATTCCATTCTGAGTGAAGAACTCTGCAGTCTTGGTAAGTTAGCACTTTATTTTTCAACATTATAAAATTTCTAACTTGAAATTTGGCCTTCTTTCTATTTACCTCAAATCTTGATAACTTTTGTTTGAAATGGGCTGCACTTACAAATAAAGGCTTTAGGTTGTCCACTTTATGTATACAACATGTATACAAAGGGAGAAATATATTGCACGAAAACTGCAAAAAATTATGCCATGTCTTGTCTCCACAAGTAATTTAGTTTGTATACCTTTTTACACCCCCCCCCCCCCGCCCCCACCCATCTATAACCTGACAGCATATGTTCTCACCAGTAAGCTCAAATTTATTTTGCTTGATAATATTTTCAAAGATTGATTAATGTTTACATTATTTTGTGCTAGTACTAAAACTATACTTCACCAGTTTGTTATCTGAATAATGTCAATATTTTTTTCTTGGTACCTGGTTTCAAAACAAAATAATTTTGTATGTGTCTGCTCCAATAACTTGTCAATCTTAAATTTGGAATTTGGCAATCTGAATTTGCATTTAGTAAGTAGTTTTAAAGAGGACTGATAGAATGTGGCTAATGATAGGCTTTTTGGACATTTTCTTGGGGACTGGGGCTGACCAATCAAACCGCCCTGAACTACTGTTTCAAAATCAAAATGCAGGCCCTTTCCTCGAATTTGCCCATGAAAATGCTTTGCCCACTACCCTGATATTTGCCAAAATTATAAAAATACCCTCTCCCTCTGAACAATCTGTTCTGAAAATACCAGTCCCTTTCAATGAAAACTGCAAAATTAGCTGCTTATTGGTGAAGGGGGATGAAAGTGCCGCAACCCCCATCCCATCTCATACACCCATGTAGCTAATTCATATAGGTGACATTCGATTTTAGTTTTGTTGCTGATAATTAAAGCAAAATAATACCCTTGTAAGTTGTATAAAACAGAAATATTACAAAATGATCCCTAATTGGTCATTTAAAAATACACATCGATCTGTGTCTGGAAAATATTGTCATATTGTCTGTGTTTTAAATATTCGAATAATTATTTTTGAATGATGCACTTGCACTAACCCTGCTTGTGTGGGACCAGTATGTTGGGGAGCCTGACAGTTGCTCGCCTCTGCTCGATGGTTCTGTCTGGGTTCTCGGTTTTCATCCATCCGTTAAACTGAACGACACAAGGTTACCCTGACAGTCTAAAGTTTCGTTAAATCCCAATAAATAAATGAATAACATTCATAGAAGGCATGCCTTGATGGTGCAGTTGTAATATTCTGTCTTCTGTGCACTGTTTGTCAACACGATAACGTGAATACAATCAATCCTATCTCAATGTTTTTGGTATGCTGATAGACTGTCTATAATTTGGAATCATGTGGGGCCTTGTAACCCTGGCTGTTGAAAGTGGCGTTGAACCCCAATAAATAAATAACATTCATAGAAGGCATGCCTTGACGGTGTAGTTGTAATATTTTGTCTTCTAAGCACTGTTTGTCAACACAATAACCGAATACAATCAATCCTATCTCAATGTTTTGGTATACTGATAACTGCCTGCAATTAGTATTCGCTCATCTATGGTTTGGAGGCATGTGGGGCCCTGGGGTTCTAGAGGTTAAAATATGTTTACAACATATACTGACAAATGAGTTCGCTAAAGCATTATCTAAAACAGAAGAGAATCTCTCATAGCAAAGGGTCAGAGAGAAACCTGTATCTGTTGCATGGAATAGATTGGTATATTTATTTACTGGTAGTATCAAGTCACAAACTCCACTCTCAAATCATGTTGAACAAAAAAGAACCCTTCACTTTTCAAAGCATTTTTAAAATTTATTTATTCTCAATCAAAACTCAGGATCGACAGGTTTTGGGATGGAGTGGTGTGTGGCTTTCTCGAAACGCGTGTACCATTTAAAAATTAATAAAATGGAATATTTGAATGGTCTGTTTTTAATCCTCTTAATTCTTCAATGTGAGTACAAACACCTTTAATATAACTCATGGCTGCAGAATATTTTTCGTTTTCTTTTCTGTAACATTTAATTCTATGCGGAATGGGGCACCTTTTCAGTGTGCCTTCCAAAGTAAGAAAATTCTTAACCCCTTAACCATCATAATGACGAAAACCGGTCAGCGTTATTCACAGAAATGTCTATTCAGTTTTAATTACTTTTTCATTTTTGCCTGAAAAACATAGCTTATGACACCTCATTGGAATGGGCTGATTTTTTAAAGGATTATTTGTTTATTGGTGTTTAAGGTCACATATTTCTGCACAGTGGCTAATCATGACCACGACAGTTTTACGGGTGGAGAAAGCCGGAGTACCCGGAGAGAACCACCGGGCAACAGCGAGCAACTGTCAGCTCCCGCACATACTAACTCCACACAAGCAGGGTTAGCATTGGTTGAAGACAGGTGCATCATCGATATGCAGTACGCCTTAGTACACAATGCCACCGTGCACCCACGGGGGCAATGTGGTGAAGTGTCTTGCCCATGGACACAGCGCGGTTGCCGCAGGTGGGATTCGAACCGAGGACCTCTCGGCTCGAAGCCTGAGCCTCTACCAACTGAGCTACCGCGTCCCCTTTTAAAGGATTAAAATGGAGTATTTCAATGGGGTATTTTAACCCTCTCAAGATCTTAATATGGGTCCCAAAAATTTTATTTTATGCAAAATCGAGAATAATGAAAACCCTTTCCATTCTCACAATGTTGTTCTGAACACACATGGGCATAGATGGGACCTCGGAATTTTGCCAATGACAATAAGGCTTTCGATAGGCTATTGGGGGCCTTTAGGGCCTTTTTACGTCGAAATTCCAACATTACTGAACTCTTTCACTCGCAATATATTTTCCAGAGGTACCATGTACCTTAACATTTTCTAGCTAATATGAATATTTGCCATCAAAATATGGCAGATCCGGAGTTGGTGGAGCCAATATTTGTAAAGTAGTTTATGCTCATACTTCAGGCTTGGTATGACCCATAGACATGGAACCTATACCGAATGAGTTGAAAACTTGCTGGAGGTTCAAAATGTGGCCCACCTCTATGCGGTCAACAGAGGTCATTAAGAGCATATTGTTCAGACCTATTAGGAATTGAATTTTATACCAACTGATGCAATTCTGAAGATTATTCATGTATCTCATCATTCAAATAAATGGCACGGCCAGTAATGTCAATTTCTGATTCCTTGATCGAACCCTTTAAATGCTGTGCACATGTATGCATTTTCTGGTTTCTTAGAAAAATTGTTTTGATTTCTGTATGAATATCTGTAAATACTGTTAACGAAAACCCGTTTCTGATTTGTTAAAAACTATTTTACTTCCCAAAATAAGCCTCCATAAATTTTCTTTCGAAATAGTTTTTTCCTGATGCTTTAACCCTTTTCAGACAGACTTGTATTTACTGGATGCAGTAAATACTGTTTCTCCAGTTTGGTGATTGTTTTTCATATGATAAGGTTTATAAGTTTGACCTGCTTATACAGGCATATTTGTTTGCAATTTATAGTGCTTTAATGGGGCAACATGACGCATAATGTTTTGAAAGAAAACTGCCGAGTAATGTCTGTATAGCTTAATTGGCTGCCATCCCAAACCAAGGAAGAAAAACAATCCCAATTTGAATTTGATCCGTGTTGGTTATGACAACGCATCAACATTAACTCGAATTCAATTCCACTGCGAACGTTATTGAAAATTATAGATTACATCACGACATTCGGTGTTTCCAAAGTACAATATCATTGACATCCCATTTGCATTTAATTCAAGTCGACATTGATGCCACGTCTATAACCAACACGGATATAAGCTTGGGAATTAAATTCGTCAGGCTGACACGAAGATTCGTTTGAAGTGCGTCTACTCGCATTTAATGGTTATATACGACGCACTACCGTCGCGTCGAATTATCGAATTCGACACGACGGCAGTGCAACGTATACAACAGGCCCAACTTGTTCATCTCATTTACTGGACACTCACTAATCTTGACATTGTTTCATTAACCCTTTAAGTACGTATGTTTGTGTGTAGCTTTCGTTCCTAGATTGACAAAAAACCTCTGTTTGTTCGCCTACAGCTAGTCAATCAGTTCACATTTTTGATGAAGACAGTGACTGTGTAGCCTTTGTAGATATCAATATTTCATATTTTAATATTTTTGTTGACACTCCTATTATTAACTCCAATTTGTGCCTCTCTCATACTTGTATATGTGTTAACTTTTGCCAAGTATCACAATTCTTACTCCAAAGCAGGGGGCAATAATACAAAAGTTTTACAATGGTATTTTCTAGTTATGACCCCAGGGCCCCCACCAAGTGCTCAACATACTATTGATAACATTACGCCTCAATATATTGAAGTATTTGAAGCTCTGAAATCTTTTAATACTTCTAAGGATGGCTGTCCTGTCTTCGTAAGTCCCCGGCTTCTGAAAGAATGGAAATCTTCCCTGTGCGAGCCACTCTTGACCTTGTTCAATATCTTACTGAATAATTGCTATTTCCCATCGGGCTGGAAAAAGGCGAACGGAACATCCCGTTCTGAAGAAGAACACATCGAACTTGGTCACAAATTACCGACCAATATCCCTGATCAGTTGTGTTGGAAAGCTATTTGAGAAATGTATCTTCAGACATCTATGACAATTTCTAAATGACAACAATGTTCTAAGTCAGTTCAGTCAGGCTTCACTCCGGGTAACTCGACCGTTCTCCAGCTTACAGATCTGTATGATGAATTCTGTCGGGCACTAGACGAAAGCAAAGACGTAATGAAATAAGAGTGCTCTTTTGCGATGTCAGTAAAACCTTTGACAAGGTATGGTATGTTGGTCTTATTGACAAGCTAAAGCGAATCTGAGTCTCTAGCGACCTTCTTCTATTTCCAAGATCTTGTCTCTCAGACAGAGCTGAAACGGTTAAAGGTTTTTTTTGATCGATTAATCACATGGCTTAACTTTGGTTAACCGATTAATCACTTACCTAATAGGTTGCTGAATAACTGCGTGCCGTTGATGATTTACAGCATATTAACTCTTTACCCAACATAACGGGAAAAACCGGCAAGCGCTATAAACAAAAGTCTCCATTCAAATTTTATTATGTTTTCAATTTTTGTTTCAAAAACATAGCTTATGATCTCTCATTGGGACGAGCTCGTTGAGCTTGTCCCAATGAGGGGGTCATAAGCTATGTTTTGGGGACAAAAATTGAAACTTTTTTAGTAATTTAAGAATTTAATTTGCAAGTATCGTATTTAAACCGCATTAAAAGGGTTAAGAATGACCATTTCCAGTTACTGATACACGCACGTGAACAAGTATGTCAGCACGTAACTTGCATGTTTTACACTGTCTCATATAATTGATATGAATCAGTGTGACAATGTTTGCCTGTTTTGGAGCAAGTTTGTTCCTTTGTTCACCCATATAATACAGTAGTTCAAAAGTAACGGTTAATCGAACAATTAGTTTTTGGATCGATTAAGATGTTGATCATTGATTAATCGATTAGTCAGTTAACCGTTTCAGCTCTACTCTCAGCCAGGTCCCAACGAGTAGACATAGCCTCTGAAGCATCCCCATGAAGACCTATTAACTAGGGTGTTCATCGAGGTTCTATCCTTGGACCGCTGTTGTTTCTTATACATATTAACGATATAACTGAGATTCTTGCCGATGACATCTCTTTATATATTATCGTGGAGAATCCAGACCAAGCTTCGATCTTAATGAACCATGATTTAAACACGAATGAAAATTGGGAAAAACATGGTTGTACCCGCATGTATTCAGAAAAAATGTCACGGGTATTTGTTTACTTCCGATAACTTTCGAGTAACTTCGTTTGTAGCTTCGCAATGTCGTGTTTTCGGAAATTTCGTCTGTATTAAAGCTTTTAGTTGTTGTTAGACGTAATTTCGCGTTGCTTCTGTTTTCTTATATTTTTGTCGTAAAGCGTATACTGTGGGGAAAATTAGCTCACTCAAAGCGCTTGTCAACTTTAAACATTTATTTACATTTAGCGGCGGAATAACCAACCGTACTTCTTTCTCAGCTGGTATAGCCAGACTATTTAATTCAGGAAATACATACATTTTGTAGTAAAACAGTTACTCATAACAACGGGTTACTTATTAACATAAATCCTAACAATAATTAAACCCTTTTGTTGAACATGATTTGTTATCAAGCAGCTGCAATAGAAGGACAATTACTGATTATCAGCTTATGCATACATTCTAATATACTCGACAACAATACAAACACTGAAATTACTGCTCAATCACCACAACAATTAGCACCCGGGTTTTCATAATAATTTTGGAAAGACGCCTTGGAATTTTGTTCTTTTGAATTTCTCTTCAAAACCAGCCTATGACACTTTGTATATAGTGGGGTTTTGACATGCTTTTTCTCATACCAGAGTTTCGAACATTTTTGAAAACGTCATTCTAACGGCCCAAGGACACGAAGTTCACAACTGTAACACTTGGGCCTCCTATAAGGGTGTGCCTCATTTAACAGAACGCCCGGAACGAGATAGAGTGAGAGCGGTGATTATTTTGTAGAAAATATTCATTCTAGCATCTATTTACAAAATTCAGTTGTCGCCAGTAAATAAGTGAGTAATGCCATGCAATTTGATCGCAATCACGTGCACTGACCTTCGCTGCTGACGCATCGGGTACCCGTAAATGACCAATTGGACGCGCTAACAAAACGAGGCCTCATCAGCGACGTTCTGGTGTATAAATTTGCCATAATGTGCTTCAGATACTGGAGGTGAGGGTACATTGTATGTTTACCTGACCATGACACGAATTGTCCCGACGGTTTTTCCTATAAGCTCCCCCGGCAGGGTATTCAGACAAGAAAGAAACAGTCACGAGTGGCGACAATCAGACAGTTCGAGGTAAAACCGCGGCAGATTGTAACGGCATTTACCACGCCATTACCGATTGTAGTGCTTAATTTCTAAGGCTGATCTGACTTGTATCACTATCGAAATAGCAACCACCTGTAACGATGGAAGGAAAATTTCGAACATGCCACTAACACTACGATTTCCGCATGTATTGAAACGTTTCCAAATACAATACCTACATGAGAAATGTGCTTCGTACAGCACGCACGTGTAATTCATATAAGGACGCATGTGATTGGTCGTTTCGCATCTGATTGACGCTGTAACGTGAATGAAATGCTTCGACCGAAAACGGTGACAAGCAAGATTGTCCCTTTTTCTGCAATGAACGCGTCTTCTGACTGGCTGGAGAGACCGAAAGAAATGGCAGTGACGCCAGAGATTCCAAAACAAGAAGATAATGAGAGCGCGGGCTGTCGTTTGTTGCACGAGTCACATCCATTCATTCTGAAATCAGTTGGGTTAAAAATCAACCCAAATCAACTAGGTTGGGTGAATGTGAACCAAATTAGGTTCATATTCACTCAACCCAGTTGATTTCGGTTGATTTTTAATCCAGCTGATTTTAGACTATTGCGGTTAATACAGTAGATAAAAACTTACAAACACTTATAAGCGCTCGCAATGAATAGTGAAGACATTGGCCTACGTGAAAATGCTATTCCATGATTTCCACCCATTCTTGCCATCAGACATTGCTAAGGTGCTATATAAGTAAGGGACATTTGTTCACTTTGAAATTCTCACCGCTGTTATTCACTAAATTCAAAATAAATATACACATATTAAACATCAAAACGAAGGCTGGGGTGTACTGAACACGAAATATATATGAAAACAGCTCACAGAGTTTACAACAGGCACCAATGGTTCTTGGAAGTCTGCTATCGTATTCGTACCGGAACTGATAATAGAATAATATTTCCGGACAACTCATGGTCAAATGTGCTTCAGATACCCAAGAACAAAGCTAGGCATTTTGAACACTTTACGACACAGCGACAGTACTGCATTTGGGGAAAGTGCAACACTGTCTGCGTTTTTTATTGATCGATACTAGGAATTTTCATCGAAAAACAATCGCGTAATTCTAATTAAATTCAAACAGGTACCTTGCAAGTAATGTGATAAGTACTGACAACTGCGCAGGCTCCATATAATAATAGTGCATAGCATGAAGGCGACCTTTCTCTTTATTTCATTTTAGATGGCACTGTATATCGATGCGTTTCCGGCCCAGATGACCTTGACCAAAATGTAAACAAACGCAACGAAAACAAATCCGAGCGTTTTTGGAATTTACCTCCGCACAGCTCTGTCACTGCGGTTTGAAGCATTTTGACTCCTTAGCTTTGTTCTTGTATATATGAAGCACATTTGGATACAAGTTGTTCTCCTGAAATATTACTTTGTTATCACACCTAGCACGAATACGGTAGCAGACTTCCAGGAACCACTGGTCCCTGTGTTCAACCATGTGAGTTGGCTGAATATATGTTTCGCGTTCTACACATCACAACCTTCACTTTGATGTATAATGTGTATATATTTAATTTATATTTATGGAGCATCAAAAGTGGGAATTTCAAAGTAAACAAATTCTTCTTACTTAACCCTTTACCTAACGTGAAAAGCAGACGACACTTGCAAAAAAAATTCTTGAATAACTAATTTTTTTAATTTTTTGTCTCAAAAACATAGGTTATGACCCCTCGTTGGAACGAGCTCGACGAGCTCGTTCCAACGAGGGGTCATAACCTATGTTTTTGAGACAAAAAATTTAAAAAAATAGTGAAAATTAATTGGCGATTTTTGAGAATAGCGCTGGCCGGTTTTGGCCGTTATGTTGGGTAAAGGGTTATATAGCAGATCATAATAGGACCTACTAATTGTCACCACTGATAACTACTGTTCTGAGCTTTCTGGTGGTTAACGTTAAAAATGTTCACGGTTATAAAGTGCACCTACCTCTTCCAAATTCCACAAATGTTGGTGAGTCCAACAGCTTCAAATCCGGGCCAAAATTACAAAATCCTTTGAGTGATGTATAAATTGTCCCAATCTCAACTTTGGGTTCGGACTCCAGCACAGGTTTTGAGTTTAAATAATATAATTAATATAATTATATAATTAATTCTATCGCAGATATATAAATGACACACAGCATGTAGTTCAACACGTCTTACTCGCTGTAGAGTTTATTCCATCATAGGAATAAGAATAAAACGATAGACACTGGAACGCTGAATTTACACTGATTTCTATTCACTAAGATTACAATCTTCTCGGACGTGTTGCATAGTTTCACAAAATGGTTTCAGGGACTGTCAATCTGAATTCTCGAGAAAAAACGTTCATTCCCCAATTGTCTTCACTGATGGATAAGATAAATGGTCTGTAGTTTATTCATCTACTTGTTGGTCGATGTTGGGACACGTGCCGAGGATTTTGCGTCCTAATTTAAGACTTGGTGCAGGAATGGAGCTTTCACATCTGGGGCTCCATTTGGGATAGTTTGTAATATTAAGTGAAACACGCATATATCTCATCATTTTCTGGGCAGGAGGCGTTACAAAATCGTTATCTCCGGCAACATCCAGGGTACATGGAGATTTAATACCTGGATGTCTCATTTTAAAACCGACACCCAGGTATTAATTCTCCATGTATCGAGGCTGTTGTCTAAGCTACAAATTCCCACTAATATTAGAGAATCAAATTCAGGCACTATTTTTCAAGGAATGGGGTGGATTTGTAAGGATTATTATAATTTTACATATGAGCTTTCAACACTATGAACAGCCCAAAGAATTTCACTCTTGAGAACCTGATTTATGGAAACCCCCAGCTAGAAACCTGCGAACATCCGATTTCGGCTCGAATCGAATCTCGAATCGGATCTCTGCTAAGGTTTCGAATCGAATCGAATCTCAAATCCTGATGTCCAACAGCAGAGTGAACTGGGGTAGGTAGACATACTCCAGCATACAAGTGGAGGTATAAATTAGACGAGCCCAAAACTGTTGGAATCGTGATGGAAACTGTGAAATTACAATGTAATCTGTTGCTTTTGGTGATCGAAAGTTCTCTGCTTGAGCCTCGTTGATCCATGCAGGCTAGAAATAGTAAGCAATTACGTGAACGTTATTTTCTATCATGAAAGAGGTGGGTATTTCGCACGTATTAACTCCTTGCACGCTGCTGGCAGATATTACTGCTCAGGAGAGGATTTCTCTTGCCACTGATATGAGTATAATTTGGGCACATTTAATCAAATCGTCCCTATGTAAATGGATTGAATTTTTTCACCAATGATTTTTTGAGTCAAAATTAGTTGAATTTTTTCATCAAATCTAGTCATGGCTGCTTCACAGCAGCCATGACTAGATTTGATGAAAAATATGTTGGAAACACTCAGCGGCTTAAAGGTAATAATTATATTCATGTCGATTATGACGAACGTACAGTTTTTAAAATGGAAGTGGTCTCGGGCTCGATAATGTCGAACCTCGGTGACTGGTTTCGAGCCGAATCAAATCATCGCCGCGGTCTCAAGCCGAATCGAATCTCGAACCATACGCAGGTCTCTACCCTAACATTCCAGTTATATATCATCGTCTCTGGGAGCAACAAGGTGCCATCTGCAATGATTTTGCATTGCAGATGGCGCCATGTTCCACTCAAGGAATAATAGAAAGATCAATAAGTTGTAATTCCTGGGTAATTTTGTGATATTACATGCACGTGGGTTGAGTTATCATGAAGCTTAATGTCTCAACAGCTTTTAGGTAAACTAAATGCAAGTATTTTTCAAGGGTGGCAGGGGGAAATTCAACCACCTTTCAAGGTTGGCAGGGGGAAATTCAACCACTTTTCAAGAAAGGGGCCATAATTCAAGGACTTTTCATTTCGTGTGGGAACATTGGAGATAACTTATAATATAAACAGACCGCCAAAGGCGATATTTTTCTTTAAAAATATTAGCCCAATTCACTTAATTCAAATTGAATTGTCGTATAAATATAGAATATACCCATAGTAGCTTTGCGTACCAAATGTTCACCACTCGTGGTGAACATTTGGTACACGAAGCTACTTTGGGTATATTTTATTTATGTCATAATCGTCAGATTATTAAGAGTTAAAATGTTAAATAATACAATATTCAATATTAAATTCTAAACAATGCCCGTACACACGTGCGAATCTGTTTTTGTTTACATGAGCACCGGCGGGCGGTACTTCCGCTGTCAATTTTATCGCCGAAACGAAATAGAAAGAGAAACGCGCAAATCATGGGGCCTTTTTCATTTTATTAACATAATAACATACTATTTCGAGTTATGAATGCTTCATTAACATAAGACAACGCATGTTTGTTAATTTTGGGTATCTTATGAGATAAATTCATTTGAAAATGTAATAAATAATTGTCGCTTTCATTTCACCTTTCGCGAGGCGACGAGCGATAAATTTCGACAAGTTTGCCTTGAAGTCGAGGTCGCCAAAGGTCAACCTGGATGTAGTTCCACTGTCGGTGTAAATTTTAACTACTGAAATCCCATTGCCGACGTGTTCACCACATGGACACCTGTTCACCACAGTTGGTGTGTAAAGCTAAAATTTATGTCATAGGTTTTTTATATATAGGAGAGTAGGTAATCATGGTATACCATGAAAAGAACACACCTCTGGCAGAGTACGGGGGAGGGGGGGGGGGGGAGTTGAGGGGGGGGGGGGCAGGAATCAACGACCCATGTTGGAGTTTTTCCTGTATTTCACGCGTGCCTTCGGCGCATGTGAACGACAGAAAATGTTCCAACTCGGTTGGGGAAGGGGGGGGGGGGGGGGTATGTAAGCCTGAATTGTTGTGACTGTGACGGTTCAAGTCCCGTCTGATAAAATATTCCAACTACATCAACAAGGCATGCCTTCGTTGAAGGCATGCCTTGATGATGTAGCTGGAATATTACCTAGTAAGGGTTACAGTTCAAAAACAGAAACGAGTATGAACTGCCCGTACTGTGTAATGCACAGGACATGCCGCTAGCAAGAGCTCAGCGTCGAGATAGCTTGGAAACTTTAAATTTGCTTTCAACAATAGAAGTGACTGATGAGTCTGGAATTAGCATGGTTAGCAGCATGGGTGCAGATGCTATTTATGTTAATATAGCGGAAATTACACTCAGTCTTTATTTTCATCATTATTTATGTACATTTAATTATTTATTTATTGGTGTTTAAGGTCACAAATTTATGCACAACCGCTAGTCATGACCGTGGCAGTGTTACGGGTGGAAGGAGCCGGAGTACCCGGAGAGAACCACCGAGCAACGGCGAGCAACTGTCAGCTCCCCAACATACTAACTCCATACAAGCAGGGTTAGCATTGGTTGAAGACAAGTGCACCATCAACGTGCAGCACGCCTTAGTACAAACGCCACCGTGCCCCCACGCGGGCAATGGAGATGAAGTGTCTTGCCCAAGGACACAACGCGGTTGCCGCAGGTGGGATTCGAACCGAGGACCTCTCGGCTTGCAGCCTGCACCTCGACCTCCTCCGCGCTCCCATTTATGTACAATTTCCATCTGAACTGCGAGACGACGAATGTGACTAATGCTAAGCTATATTCCAATGCAAGGATTCGAATGAAACGAATCGGGAAGTCGATTTCGAATCGAACCGAAAACCAACTTGATATACGAAATCGAATCTAATCTCGAAGCTTCGCAGGGCCCTGGATTGTAATTTCTTCGTAATTGTTCTTTCTTATTCTCGTTTAGCAGATTTCGAATCGAACTGAATCTCGAATCGAATCTCGCCGCATTTGAAATTGTACATATTGTACTCTTTTAATAACAGTAAATTTTGTCAGTCTCCATTCAAGTATTTTATTCAACAATCATATAGATGTTGGCCTGAAAACCACGAAAAAAGGTACGTATCACATAATGTGTTCCGATTCCGTATCATACAGACGACTTATTCTGATTCCGTATCACACATGTATATAGACGACTCGTTTCCGGGAACGCGACGGGCTATCATAATAGGCGCTTGAATACATTCCATGTGCGTTTCAGTGATCGACTCAGGTGATCGCTTGCAAAACAAAACAAAATCACTTTCAGTTAGCAACAGAACTATTAATAGCAATGCCCCCCCCCCCCCCCCCCACTCCCCACAATAAATAGAAACTGAACAATTCAACATCACACACTCGTAAATTCAAGCGTATCATCACAGGAAGTGGCACTGAGAGTGAAAAATTGAGAAAACAACTTTGAAAATTGCGGTGACAGCGTGACTCATTGTTAGAGTGCACATCAATATAGTTCCATAAAATATGGCCTTTTTAAAGACGTTTTCTCGCCAAACATTATGTCTGAAAACTTTATTAATAATTTAAGATTTAATCTGTTTATGTGACAGAATTGTTAGATAAATGAATTATCATGATAATGTGCATATCCTGTGATTTGCATCAGATTCTCGGTGCTGTCCAAAAATGGGATCACAACTCGCCGGCAAATCCGGTTCGTTGAGATCCCATTTTGGACACCACCTCGAATCTGATACAAATCACAGGACATGCACATTATCATGATAATCTGTATTTATCAATCGCGACATGAGTAATGTTTATTACCGAGAACAAGAATTCACAGCTCCCCGTCTCCAGGTTCTGAAAGTCAGCCACAATACGCTGGAAATTCAAACACCAAGGTATCAATGATTGGGTACTATAGTTTATGAGATTACGGCGAATATGAATTTCTTCCGAAACCAGCATCGCCGTTGGAGCTATGGTTCACCTATGGCTGTGGTGGAGTTTCATTTCCGATTATAATGTCATCAAAATATTGATCAAATCAAGTCTTGATTGAGCATCATTTCTTGATTTGATTCGGTGGTGGGGGAGGGGGGAATTGTGTGAACATATCTAAAAAAGAATGTGCGTAAATAGTTAATGCATTTTCCCCCTTTTTCACTGTTATAGCATCTTTTGTGCCCCCCCCCCCCCCCCCCCACACACACACACACTCCCAAAGTAACAAAATGTTACCATTTGACAATAGAAGCCCTTTAATTTCACCGAAAACTGACTTGAGGATGGGGGTAATTATCTGATATTGAACGAAGATGTTCGACAATTTTCTCCTAAAGTCGACTACAATATCCATTCACAACAAAATTCATTCATATCGAATTTTTTATGGAACCTTCTTTAAAATGTACACAGAATATAAAATACTGTCTAATGAGTCATAACAGTTGGGTGGGACTGAAATGTGACATAAACGGATTTCAAGACAAGGAAAGTGCGATTTTAGTCTCAAATTTCGAAAATTTTTCCAGGGCAGGCCAAGTCGTAGCTCAGATGATGCCGCGCATCATATTTGGTGCACCCCCTGCCTGCCCAGTCTCAATTTATTTTACATTTTGTAGACGAACCACTGCGCAAATATTACGAAGGGAGCATGTCAGCCAGCGAAATTTTTAGAAAGAATAATGTTTTCGCATTCACAACATGTTCCTGTCACATTAAATAGGGCCGATTTCCCGATATTTGCTGGAACAATCTGAAGTAGTCGCAGGAACTTGACAATGTGCAGAAATTTTGTCAACAAAACATCAGCGGGACATAAATTATGACGAAAACAGGAAAATCCTCCTGGGTATTCCTCAATTATTATGTGTGCCGGTACCAAGGCAATGCATTCCGGTTTTGTTTGAGTGCATTGCGTGTTTCGACTTTCGAGTTGGTGTTCAAGTGCCGAGTTTTCGATTCGTATACTTTCCGTCCCTTGAGTACATATGCAATGTCAAGGCATTGAAGATTGCGCATTGATGCAACCAAGTGACAATTTGTAAAACAATATTTCTGGGTTATTATTCGTCTCTCGTCGCCCGCCTCCAGAGCGGAATCAGTTATAATCCCGAGTTTTGCAGATCAACAAGCCCTGCTGCTTTATGGAAATGTAGTTTATGATTTAAATCTCTTCTTCTGCCATGTGTTCTGAATTACTGAGTCTGTTGTGTCAGGTTATGTGCAGTGGCTGGTTAACTCATTAGGTGCCATTGTCATGATTACTAACGACAATCCTAACTGCCGCAGTAAATATTTATTTATTGGTGTTTAATGCCACTTTTAGTATGTGTGGCTTTGTCGTGAATACAATACAAGGCACGTTTAGCCAATCGTTTATACCTATATACTGCGCACTTTAGGGGACCTCCATCACATACGTTGGCTTGGCTATACCATGAATGTAACAAAAGTATGAAGTCAGGGGCGTAGGAAGCTTATAATATTGGAGAGTGTGGGGGGGGGGGGGGGGGTATTGTAAACAAGAACTTGTAGGGGACAGCACGGCCGCCTCTGGCGGCCAGCTCAGCGTAGCCGAACCCGGGGAAGAGTGGTAGAGGGGGATACCAGGACAATTTGTGAAATATGAACCACTGAGAGCTCATGACCTCGCTTCTGAAGTGAAAAAAATCAAGGTATCGTTGCTGTTAATTTCTGGTGTTTGCCCCTTTACCTAACATGAAAACCAGACGACACTTGCAAAAAAAATTCTTGAATAACTAATTTTTTTCATTTTTTGTCCCAACAACATAGGTTATGACCCTTCGTTGGAACGAGCTCGTTCCAACAAGGAGTCATAACCTATGTTTTTGAGACAAAAAATTGGGAGCGCGGTGGCTCAGTAGGTAGAGGTGCAGGCTGCAAGCCGAGAGGTCCTCGGTTCGAATCCCACCTGCGGCAACCGCGTTGTGTCCTTCGGCAAGACACTTCATCTCCATTGCCCGCATGGGGGCACGATGGCGACGTGTACTAAGGCGTACTGCACGTCGATGGTACGCATGCCTTCAACCAATCTAACCCTGCCTGTGCTGCAGTGCGAAGTTAAGATGTTAGGGAGCTGGCAGCTGCTCGTCGTTGCTCGGTGGTTCTCTCCGGGTACTCCGGCTTCATCCACCCGTAAAACTGTCACGGTCATGATTAGCCATTGTGCATAAATATGTGACCTTAAACATCAATAAATAAATAAATAAATAAATAAATAAATGAGACAAAAAATTAAAAAAATAATGAATATTAATAATTAATAAGTTGTTACAAACAAAATTCTTCGATAACTATTTTTTTTTCATTTTTTGTCTCCAAAACATAGGTTATGACCCCTCATTGGAACGAGCTAGACAAGCAAGCTCGTTCCAATGAGGGGTCGTAACCTATGTTTTTGAGAAAAAAATGAAAAAATCATGAAAATTAATTGGAGATCATTGAGAATAGCGCTGGCCGGTTTTATGGCCGTAACATTAGGTAAAGGGTTAAAGGATGATGTATGTCAGAGAGGAAGATGTTAACCTGTTGAGCGTCAAATCAGTCAATGACATCGGCTACCAACTATTCAATGCACTGCAAATGGTGTAGATCATACAGTTTTTATGTGCGCCTGTATGATGTAGAATGTGCAGATGTATGTGGTTATTTTCGTGTAGATACTAGATATGATTTACAAAGTTTTTTTTTGGGGGGGGGACCCCCTCCCCACCCCCACCCCCGCGGTTCCTACGCCACTGTATGAAGTCATGTTTAGCCAATCGTTTATATCTATATATTGCGCGCATTGGAAAACCTCCATCCCAGACGTTGGCTTGGCTATGCCATAAATGCAACAAAAGTATGAAGTCATATTTAGCCAATCGTTTATATCTATATACTGTGCGCATTGGGGGACCTCCATCCCAGACGTTGGCTTGGCTATGTTATGAATGCAACAAAAGTATGAAGTCATGTTTAGCCAATCGTTTATATCTATATACTGTGCGCATTGGAGGACCTCCATCCCAGACGTTGGCTTGGCTATGTTATGAATGCAACAAAAGTATGAAGTCATGTTTAGCCAATCGTTTATATCTATATACTGTGCGCATTGGGGGACCTCCATCCCAGACGTTGGCTTGGCTATGTTATGAATGCAACAAAAGTATGAAGTCATGTTTAGCCAATCGTTTATATCTACATACTGCGCGCATTGGAGGACCTCCATCCCAGACGTTGGCTTGGCTATGTTATGAATGCAACAAAAGTATGAAGTCATGTTTAGCCAATCGTTTATATCTATATACTGTGCGCATTGGAGGACCTCCATCCCAGACGTTGGCTTGGCTATGTTATGAATGCAACAAAAGTATGAAGTCATGTTTAGCCAATCGTTTATATCTATATACTGTGCGCATTGGGGGACCTCCATCCCAGACGTTGGCTTGGCTATGTTATGAATGCAACAAAAGTATGAAGTCATGTTTAGCCAATCGTTTATATCTACATACTGCGCGCATTGGAGGACCTCCATCCCAGACGTTGGCTTGGCTATGTTATGAATGCAACAAAAGTATGAAGTCATGTTTAGCCAATCGTTTATATCTATATACTGTGCGCATTGGAGGACCTCCATCCCAGACGTTGGCTTGGCTATGTTATGAATGCAACAAAAGTATGAAGTCATGTTTAGCCAATCGTTTATATCTATATACTGCGCGCATTGGGAGGCGTCGGGGTTTGGAGCTGTCAAAGAGGGAGAAGTAGTTACTATTGACACATTTCTGCTGGTACTGTATACGACTGGACAAATTCTCGTCTCTTGACCCTTTGCCCAACGTGGCGGCCGGGGCCGCCAGCGCTATTCTCAAAAACTGCCAATCAGTTTTCATTATTTTTTTCGTTTTTTATCTCAGGTGCATGGGTTATGGCCCCTCATGGAGCGAGTTCGTCGAGCTCGTTCCGGTCCGGTGGGGGTTCGTGACCTGTGTTCTTGGGAATGAAAGAATTTAGTGATTCAAAAGTTGTTTTTTTTTTTTGCAAGTGTCGTCTGCTTTTTATGTTGGGTAAAGGGTTAACTCAATGCTCGTCTCTTAACTAAATTGTGTGAGTCACACTAGCCACCAGCGACCAAGTATAGATGAACGATTGTTGGACAGTCCGATTTCAATGTTGCATTACATAATCCCCGGGAGACGACAGGTAGACAGCCAATCTGGCTATGCCGTCTCCCTGCGGTATACAGGTTTATTAGATTATTTTTGTTCTATAATTCTGCATGTATATTTTTGTTCTATAATGATGCATGTATAATTTTCTGTTTTCTGTTGTATACTGCTAAATAAAGATTCATTCATTCATTCATTCATCGTTTATATCTATATACTGCGCACATTGGAGGACCTCCATCCCAGACGTTGGCTTGGCTATGTTATGAATGCAACAAAAATGTGAAGTCATGTTTAGCCAATCGTTTATATCTATATACTGCGCGCACTGGGGGACCTCCATCCCAGACGTTGGCTTAGCTATGTCATGAATGCAACAAAAGTAAGAAGTGATGTTTAGCCAATCGTTTATATCTATATACTGCGAGCTTTTGAGGACCTCCACACCCAGACATTGGCTTGGCTATGCCATGAATGCAACACAAGTATGAAGGCATGTTCAGACAATCATTAAAACCTATATGCTTCGCGCTTCAGAGGATCTCCACCCCAGACGCTGGCGTGGCTATATCATGAATACAATACAAGTATTAAGTCATGTTTAGCCAGTCGTTTATACCTATATGCTGTCCCCCTTAGAGAACCTTCGTCCCAGACGTTTGATTATCAGGTCCTATTTTAACCCTTTAACCAACGTAACGGCCAAAACCGGCCAGGGGTATTTACAAAACATCACCATACAATTTCCATTATTTTTTCATTTTTTTTTTAACATAGGTTATGACCCCTCTTTGGAACGAGCTCGTCGAGCTCGTTCCAATGAGGGGGCATAACCTATATTTTTGAGACAAAAAAACATTAGTTATCGAAGAATTTTGTTTGTAACTGTCGTCTGCTTTTCAAGTTAGGTAAATGGTTAACAGAAAACCAGAACTTGTTTATCAAAAGAAACAAGCATCACTCACCGTAGTAAATATGATCGAACCCCTCGTTATGGGTTCAAATTACCAGAGAATGGAGTGCAATAGTGCAATGTGTATTATTCGAAAAATTGTGGTCAATGATACGGCTGAAAAAAAAGAGTTACCGGAAATGCACCAATGTGGGTGTTCTGAAGAAAATTTGGAGTTTTCGCACTGAAAGAATACTGCTTCCTTACTTACGAGCTATCATTGGCAGTCCACACAAAGGGCATTTCGATAGCAATTTTTCATCATCATCGCCGCTCAGTCGGCAGAAATGGTTGCAACAAAATGGGGCTCCTGATCTGTCGGGGGGGGGGGGGGGGGGGGGACTATATTTCGAAACAATGGGAGAAAAATTTGGATTTTTCGAATAGAAAGAATGCTGTTTTCTTGCACCTGAGCGATCAGTGGCACACAAAATTGCTGGTTTATTGAAATGCCTTCTATACGGACAGCCAATGACAGTCCGCATACAGACCGTTTCGAAATACCAGATTTCTGTGCAATAAGATTCATTTCGCCTATTGGTCATTTCCACGTACCGGTCGATATTGGGTTGCATCAGTTTTGGGGCCCACAAGGGGTTCCCAATAGAGGGACCCACGACGAAATTTCTCGACGGATCATACGTCCAGTCCGCCTCTGGTTGAGTGAGGGGTTACACTTGTGGGTTTCGTAATGGGAGATAAAAAAAACAACATCAGGTCAATAAATTCTCCAGTTTTGGTATGCAGATCCATTTTTAGAAGATCAATATTGAGATCTCCCATGCTGTAAGATAATTTGTTTTCTGGATTTAAAGGGTCAGTTAGTACATTTAACCTACACAGGAACACGTAAATATCCGCCTTGGGAGGGGTATTTGGTCTATAGATAACTCCGATTATTCTCTTAGATTTAATTAATTCTATAAAAAGTGATTCAAAAACGCGAGGGATGAAGACAGACAGGTCATGTCGAGTTTTAAACTCAATATCCCCCTTAATGAAAAGTTTTACTTCACCTCTGCCATCAGCATTTTCAGGTCGATTTATTTTAATTAGTGGATGGTAGCCAGAGAGAGTATACGGAATATTGCTAAGAATATGAAATACCTCAGTCAGGCCAATCTCATCAAAGGTACTATTAGACTTGAGCAAATTGAATCATTTAATCCACCCCAATGTGCGATGAGGCTTTGACAACATTAATGTAGAACAAGGGAAACGTGTTATTTAAAGAAGGAAATGTGGCTTGGAAATCATCAGGAGATAGTACTGGCATTGGCACACGACTTCATTGAAAGGGGATCTTCATCCTCTGCGTTGAAATTCCTTTCGTTATATAATTTAATAAAATCAGATTCCGCCTGCACCTGGAAGTTCAGGTTACCTGTTATTAGTCACTGAGAGTCGAATAGGTCCAGGATTTGCATAACACACCATAACATTAGCCCAAGAGAGTTCTATTACAGTAAGGCCGCCGTAGACTGGTCACTTTCCACGGGTGGGCAATATTTCCACGGACATAATAATATTAGATTCCAATCACTAATCATAGGAATAATCATCACAAGTTTAATTATTAAAGCACCAGGTACAAGCCGGTGCTTCATTAACTGGTAGAGTGCTGGAAGCTCATATTTGGGCTTTATTCTGAATTGCAAGTACCACAACTTAACCCTTTACCCAACGAATCGGCCGCATCCGCCCGCGTAATATGCAAATTCAGCAGTTGAAAAAATAGTATTTTTCAAAAAAAAATTCAACAAAACCATATCATGTGACCCCTCGTTGGAACGAGCTCATCGAGCTCGTTCCAACGAGGGGTCACATGATATGGTTTTGTTGAATTTTTTGGGAAAAAATTAAAAAATGATATTTAAAATAATAAATTTTGATATCGTCTGCGTTGGGTAAAGAGTTAAAGACTTCATATTTAGTGGAAGTGCCTCATAGTATCTTTGAAGTGATATTATTTAGTCTAGAAAGATTTACCTTGTTATAATTTATGGGAAAGTGCCATTTGGCACTCTCCCATAAACTATAACAAAGCAAAGACAACTGATCAAATTTTGATGACCAAAAATAATTTAGCACTATACCCGTTAATAACAATTTTGTTGATGATGATTATTATTACCTGGTAAACGCATGCGTGGAGCGATAGCTCAGTATGTTGAGTATGTTGAGATGCAGGCTGCAAGCCGAGAGGTCTCCTGTTCACCTGCGGCAACCGTGTTCTGTCCTCGGGCAAGACACTTAACCTCAATTGCCCACGTGGGGGTACTTTAACGCTGTGTACTAAAACGTACTGCACGTCGATGGTGCACTTGTCTTCAACCAATGCTAACCCCTGCTTGTGTGATATGTTGGGGAATCTGGCTTGGACAAGACACTTAACCCCAATTTCCCACGTGGGGGAACGGTGGGGGCACGGTCGCGTTGTGTACTAAGGCGTACTGTAGTTCGATGGTGCGCTTGTCTTCAACCAATGCTAACCCTGTTTGTGGTTTATTTATTTATTTATTTATTTATTTATTTATTTATTTATTTATTTATTTATTTATTTATTTATTGTCGTTTAACGACACTTTCGACAGTCAGGGTCACCTCGTGTCGGGCAGTTGTACAGGTGGAGGAAGCCGGAGTACTTAGAGAGAACCACCAAGCAACAGCGAGCAACTGTCAGACTCCCCAACATACTAACTCCACACAAGCAGGGTTAGCATTGGTGTTTAATGTAACATATTTCTGCACAATGGCTGATCAAGACCGCGACAGTTTAATGGGTGGAGGAAGTCGGAGTACTCGGAGAGAACCACCGAGCAACGGCGAGCAACTGTCAGCTCCCCAACATACTAACTCTACACAAGCAGGTTTAGCATGGTTGAAGACAGGGAGTACGCCTTAGTACACGACGTCATCGTGCGCCCGTGTGGACAATAGGGGTTAAGTGCCTGCCCAAGGACACAACGCGGGAAACAGAATCGATCGCTCAGACGGCCATCCATCCAAGGACTAACCGTGCTTGACGTTGCTTAACTTAAGTGATCTGACTAGAACCGGTTTCCGCAACGCCACCGCACCCCCAATAGTCCACTGGGATTAAGAGGGCGTTGAATTTCATTAATCATTTGACAGATGGACGGACAAACAGACAGACGAACGGATGCCATGGACCGACCGTCCAACTAGGTCCGTGCGAAGCTTCGAAATTCGATTCGATTTCGAATCTCAAGTTGGTATTCGGATCGATTCGAAATAGGCTGCCGATTCGTTTTCCTTCGAATCTTTTCAATGGAATTTCCCTTCATCTTAGTCGTCTCACGAAACGTATAACTGAGAACGAAATTGTACGTAAACAATGTTGAAAATAAAGAGTGGGTGTAATTTTTGGTATATTAACCCTTTACCCAACGTAACGGCCAAAACCGGCCAGCGCTATTCTCAAAAATCGCCAATTAATTTTCAAAATATTTTCATTTTTTGTCTCAAAAACATAGGTTATGACCTCTCGTTGGAACGAGCTCGTCGAGCTCGTTCCAACGAGGGGTCATAACCTATGTTTTTGAGACAAAAAATGAAAAAATTTAGTTATTCAAGAATTTTTTTTGCAAGTGTCGTCTGCTTTTCATGTTAGGTAAAGGGGGGGGGGGGGGTGCTGTGGCTCAGTTGGTAGAGGTGCAGGCTGCAAGCCGAGAGGTCCGCGGTTCGAATCCCACCTGCGGCAACCGCGTCGTGTCCTTGGGCAAGACACTTCACCCCCACTGCCCACGTGGGGGCACGGTGACGTTGTGCACTAAGGCGTACTGCACGTCGATGGTCCACCTGTCTTCAACCAATGCTAACCCTGCTTGTGTGGAGTTGGTATGTTGGGGAGCTGACAGTTGCTCGCCGTTGCTCGGTGGTTCTCTTCGGGTACTCCGGCTTCCACCACCCGTAAAACTGTAACGGTCATGGTTAGCTATGGGGCATGGTATGTTGGGGAGCTGACAGTTGCTCGCCGTTGCTCGGTGGTTCTCTCCTGGTACTCCGGCTTCCTCCACCCGTAAAACTGTCATGGTCGTGGTTAGCCATTGTGCAGAAATATGTGACCTTAAACACCAATAAATAAATAAATAAATAAATAGTCACTACCACTGCTTTCAAAATTTAAAGTTCCCAAGCAACATCGACGATGAGCTCACGGTTTTTAACGAACAGCCCAACGCAGTGCTCAGTACAGAATTCTCGCATTCTTTTCTGTTTTTGAACAAAAGTCCTCTCTGGTAATATTCCAACTACATCATCAAGGCATGCCTTCGACGAAGGCATGCCTTAATGATGTAGTTAGAATATTTTATCAGTCGAGACTTCAAGGCGCCTGTATTCGATTCGAGGTTCAATTCGTTTTCGAATAATAGACTTGATTGATTTATTGATTTAATTTACGGTATACATGATACAGAAGAAAGTACAATAAACACATTGAATGAACATACTGGTGAAAATGTAATAGGTAACAACAGCGTTTGTAAAAAAATACAAAAAATGGTGTGTGCCGTAGGGAGGTGGCATAGCCAGATTGGCTGTCTTCTTGTCATCTCCTTGATTCGTTTCGAATCGAAAAAAAAGTGATTCGCAGGGTCCTACAACCGCAACCGATCCACTGACCAACTGAGAGTACTCGGTGCGTACTTTGAGAGATGAAGCATAAAATGTTTGTAATGCATCAAGCACAAACAACTGCTCTTGGTAAGGATTGTTTGTGTGAAAATCATTCACTAATAGTGTTTGTACTGATATAACAATAACATGTTCTTTTGAGGGCGTTTTGGTTCATTAACGGCCCTAGAAAAATGATTAACAGTCCGAGGGACACTTGAAGGTCCGAGACGAAGTCGAGGGCTGGTAATGGTTCCGTGGGCTGTTAATAATTTTTTCGAGAGCCGTTAATGTACCATGACGCCCGAAAAGAAATATGTTATTACTATTATTACCACTTACCAAAGAACACCATTTCAAGCCACTGCAAATGAACTTGAACAATTATTTGAAGAACAATAATGAATTTAATCAGTATCACTAATGAATTCAACAACTGAATTTAATGAGAAGTCATTTTGAAACATTGTGGAAGGTGCAATTATAGAAGAATCGGATTATCGTCTTTTATTTACAAACAAAGGTCAAAGTTCAAAGTTGAGTACAATTTATTTGGATGACTCGAAAATAGGATGCTGGAATTTGGCTGAAGCGCATTAACTACAAACTCACGCCGTTACTGATAAAATGAGATTATTTATCGTATCAATACTCACCACTACTTTTAAATCCTAAATGAAGTTAATAATCCGAAATAAATCATGGTTTAGTCCGTTTTGTTGGAATAAATGGACAACAAAATTTTGAGCACATAAGGGCCATTTTTCCGAAACATAAATTACCCACAATTCTGGGCTAGCGGGCCGTTTTTATTATTAACGCTATTTTTACGGGGTGTTGTTGAGTCTTATCGTCCACCTCAGATCATTTTAATAACCCAAGGGGCGCCCTATAAAGTGGTAATAGTACGAATTAACAGTCAAATGGATGGTAACAGCGGGGATATTCTGGTTCTGGTTGGGTTTTTCTCGCAACTGAATCGCATTCTTCAGGAAAAGGTTATAATTTATACTCAAAGTGTCTTCGTAGAACAGAGTCAAGGCAAGCAGTTCATGTAGGTACAACTTTCGGGGGATAGAACACTGGGGTAGTTCCTTATTTCTTCCGAAAATAAAATGATTAGGCATCCCTCTTACCAGCAATATCATTAAATAAAAGGTGGGTGATCATTAACTCCTTGCTTGCAGCTGGCGGACGTTCCTACCCAGAACACAAAATATCTTGCTACTGAAATAAGTATAGTTGAGCACGTTTAACCAAATTTCACTCTTGTGATTTAAATGGACTTATTGACCAATGAGCTCTTTAGTTAAACAGAGATGAATTTTTCATGAAATCTAGTCATGGCTGCTTTAAAGCAGCCATGACTAGACTTGATGACAAATATTTTGAAAATAGTCATCTGGTTAGGAGTTAAACCTTCTAAATGAGTTGAAGTAATGCATATTGTCCTGAATACCATCGAATGAGGGTTTTCGAAAATGAATTTGTCTGCAAAATAACTAGTTCGGCCCATCTGTAATAAACTGTCACTCTTGTTGAAGAAATGGCCCCTCCTGTTACTGCTTTACTGAAAGGATGTATAAGAAAGGGATTCAGAGCAACAGTCGAGAAAGCATTTAATTAACAAGCAAATAATTAGAATGAGATCACGTGGGTGCGGTGGAGTTGCGTACTAAGGCGTACAGCACGTCGATGGTGTACTTGTCTTCGAACAATGCTAACCTTGCTTGTGTGGAGTTAGTACGTTGGACAGTTGCTCACCGCTGCTCGGTGATTCTATCAAGGAACTCTGGCTTCCTCTACCCGTAGAACTGTCCGACTGTCGAAAGTGTCGTTAACCCAATTAACAAAAAAAAAAAAAAGACCGAGACGGCAACAGAACAGCCATGACACTCTAAATTCAGTTGAGTCAAAAATTAACCCAAATCAACTGGGTTGAGTGAATATGAACCCAATTGGTTTCATATTCACCCAACCCAGTTGCTTTGGGTTAATTGGCATCCCAACTGATTTTAGAGTGTAATGGTATCCGTTTTCTCATTCTGTTACCAAAATGTGCAATAGTATTTTCAAGGTAACAACGGGGGCAGTAACAGGACGGGCATCTGTAGGTTTGTGATGGTGATTCCCCAAACTTGTTTTGAGTTGAATCAAAATTTAAATGTTGTCCCTACAGGTCACCTTGGTGGGAGAATTTGATTAATAATAACCCCCCAAAATGTAGCCATGCCAACCGAAGGGAAAGACTGGAAACACTCACCTGCTTTATGGGTGATGTTGAGAAATCATAGAAAATCAACTTCTTTTCTGAGCAGACGATATGCTTTCAGTCATATTATTTAGTGAGTTGAATCAGTTACCAATCACACTTGCTTATTCGTGTATTTTACGGTTACCTTTTCGGTAACAGCAGGGACACCCCCTCGCAGGACAAATGTTTTGAGAGATCGCCATAGACACTGACCTTGTAAATTTGCCGATGATTCCGCATTTGAGGGCTCGGGGACACCACTCTTCAAGCAAAACAGTTGGAAACAATCAAGATTTTGTGAAATATGTAATAGTGGGGCGATTTTTCTACGGGACTGACTGTCTAATGCGATGATTTGAGCGAACAAAATGAGCATGCAACGAAAATAAGGTGAAACATTTGAGCAGGGAAAAATATTGTCAACCACAATATATTTTAGCGACACAGGCAAAGAGACGCGCGCGCATGCACAGAAGGACACACACATATACATGTACGCTCGCGCACAGACAGACACCCTCACACTCAATAAAGATAAAAAATGAATGTATCAAAGCGAAAGGAAACAATAACTGTGCATGTCGTAAAACAATATGTCTGAGTACACTCTTAGAAAAGTTACCATTAACCCTTTGAACTGCAGAGGCCTTTTTTTCCGGCAGGGTCACAAGCTACGTCATAATGTCATTAAGGGGAATGACTGCAAGGTAAATGTGTGGTGTAGACCAATCAATATTTTCAACGTGCAGCCCTAAGGCTGCACGTTGAAAATATTAATTGGTCTACCCCCAAATAATAAATATGGTCTCTTCGTATTGCTACCATGGAACTGACATGGAATACACCACCAAGGTTCAAAGGGTTAATTACTACGAACAGAGGCGGCGGGAACTGAAGGAAAATGTGTGGGTGTGGGTGTTTGGGGGGGGGGGGGGGTACAAAAACGTCCATGACGCAACGGACCAACGATGGTTGGGACCGGGGGTGAAAAATGTGAAAAACTGGATCTTCAAAAAAGTCATTCCTCCATGTACTGGGCTTTACAAGTGCAACAAAATGTGTTCAATGTATACGTGGTGTGTTGTGTGTGAGTGTTGGGGGGGGGGGGGGGGGCACCTATAAATTAGAAACAGTCATTCTTCTTTGGTGCACCTGCTTCATACAGTTTGTTCATGGTGCTGTCTATTTATTTTACTTCAACCACCTTCCAAACCGAAGGCTCGCCTTAGGATTGAAAAATAGTTGAAGCAGAAGAACCAGAGCGAACAATACGAAGCCAGAATTCGCTTGACAAATGCAACTAAACTTGCGGATCGAGTATTGTATGGGTGTCATACAGTGTTCATGTTGACTGGTGCCGATCGATAGTGTCAATTACACTAAACCGAATGCTCGCCTTCGGGTTGCAAAATAGTTTTAAGTGGGGGAACCAGTCCAAAAAATAAAACGAAGCCGGAATTCTCTGGATGAATGCAACAAAATGTGTTTACACTTGCGGATCGAGTATTAAAGGGGTGTCTTAAAGTGCTCGTGCTCTCGGGTACCAATAGTGCCAGCGGCACAAAAGAAATTTCCTTTGGTACCAAAACTTCAGCATTTGGCACCAAAATTATACCTTTGGTAGGTCTCAAAGTGTTTGTGTTTTATTATATCTGTGCGTCGTTGATAGTATCGCTTTCTGACGACACAGGTGAAATAGAATTCAGGTCAGCCAAGTTACCTGTACGTAACAGGTGTAACCACGTCTCTTTGCTTCGGGTCAACTGAGTTAACCGCTTATACATTTGATCTGATTCTTCTAAAACAATTTTTGGTGCTTAATCTTTTTTATCCAGCTTAATTTTTTATAAGCCTTCTAGAAGACAATAAATTATTTACTACTGGTTTATTTGGAGTGAATAAACACTGAGTGAGGAAATAATTTACTATTTATTTATTTATTGGCGTTTAATGTCACACACTTATGCACAATAGCTAATCGTGACCGTGACAGCTTTACGGGTGGAGGAAGCCGGAGTACCCGGAGAGAACCACCGAGCATCGACGAGCAACTGTCAGCTCCTCAACATTCTAGCTCTGTTCAAGCTTCGCTCAGACAGGGGTACAGCTGTTGAAGACAAGTGCACAATCGACGTGCAGTATGCTTTAGTACACGGCGTCATCGTGCCCCCAATGTAGGCAACCGGGATAAAGTGCCTTGCCCAAGGACACAACGCGGGTCGTCCCGGTCGGCCATCGAACTCCGGACCTCTAGCACAGAAGTCCAACAGTCTACCACTGATCCACCGCGCTCCCTGAGAAAATAGTAATCATGTAAACGTTAATAATGGCCATTTACTTTATTTATTTATTTATTTATTTATTTATTTATTTATTTATTTATTTATTTATTTATTTATTTATTTATTTTATTTATTTATTTATTTATTTTCTTTAGTCTTTCGTTATGAATAGTTTCATAATAGTGTTTTTGCAAATAAAATATCTAAAACAGCCATATAATACAAAATTAAAATATCGTCCTTTGAGTCCAAGAAGGTGCCATCAGCAATGCTGTAGCATTGCTGATGGCACCTTCTTGGACTCAAAGGACGATACATGGTTAATTTGTTCTCATGTACAATCAGTTCTATTTTACATTAAAATCTTATATTTGTCACCAAAAAAATTCATTTGGTACCAAACAAAAGTTCGATTTTGCGCCATCAAATTTCGAGCTAGCGTGAACACTGGTGTCCTATTGTTTATTAATTATTAAAGATGAACGACCCTTTCAAGAGTCGGGGTCATATCGTGTCGGACAGTTTTAAAGGGTGGAGGAACCCCAAGCGAACCACAGAGAAACGGCGATTAACTGCCAGACTCTCCAACTTACTAACGCGGTACGGCAATGGAGGCAAGTCTACCATTGTCGTGGCATATACGCCTTGGAACAGCGTCACCGTGCTTTCACAAAGGTAATCTGAATGATGTGTCTTGACCAAGGACACAATGCTGATGACGTGGTGAGGATCGAACCGTCAACCTTTCAAGTCCAATGCTCTAACCAATCAGCCACAGCGCTCTCTAAAAGTGGTTCATACTGACTGACTCATTTGCATACTTTCAGTTTTTAAACCCACAGCGTATTAATCATGTTACATGTATGTAGAAATCAAATGTGTCGCCTGTGTCTTCCCCCGTCCCGCCGCTTCTGACTACTAATACTACTTAAAGACATTAAACCAGTCCGGGAGTGTCAGCCAAATTTAATACAATGTCTGGATTTTCCTGCACATCCTTATCGAATGTACTTTTTTCTGGTAGACACTTCAACTCGTCCGAGTCACCATGGCGATTGATGTTGACTCCTGCTTTGACATCATTTGGATCCTTAAAGTCAATACGTATTGCATCTCGTGAAGATACGGACGCGTCCTCCTCGAAATAGTTGTACGGAAGTATGAAACACTGGAGCTGTAGTCCGAGTGTAGGAGTCATGGGTAGATCTTCGGTGTGCGGAATGTGATGAGTGCCCATTGAAATCCACGCGACAAGATCCTGAAAGATAATAACAGTATTTCAACTCATAACATTTGTGTTCCTCTAAATGATTTTCCCAAGCAAAGGCAAGGACACTTGTGGTCACGTCTCGCAAGAATACAAGAAAAAACGCCGACAGCCAGCTTTTCTGAAGACCGGTCGTAACCCAACCGTTCGTAATCAACATGCTACACAGTCGCCGTGGTCTGATCGTAATCCACGCATGGGCAGTGATGTCCATGCATACGATTACCAGGTAAAAAAATCATCATCAGCAAAATTTTAATTAAAGAATCACCGGGATGTAACCAGTGCATCATTAATTAAATTGCTGATGATTATTCCTATAATTAGTGTTTGCAATCTAATTTTTATTGTGTCCGTGGAAACATTGTTCAACCGTGGGAGGTGACCAATCCACGGCGGCCGTACTGTAAACAATATCATCTCAAACATAATTTATAGGCAGTGTCCGAAACCTCCTGTAGCGGTGAGTCATGTAGTGTGCGAGAAGTAGAGTTGTCCTCAGTCCGATTCGAAAAACTTTCAAAATAAACTTTCTGAGCCTAAATCGAACTTCTCACCTAAACGACTGGCGATATTAAGGTGTGTGGGGGGGGGGGGGGGGGGGGGGTAGGGAAGCTGTCGCCAGTTATCATAACGAAGATAACCCTTTACTTAACACGAAAGGCCGACGTCACTTCCAAGCACAATTCTTCAATAACTAATTTGTTTTTATTGTTTGCGTCAAAAACATAGTTTATGACCCTCATTGGAACGAGCTCGATCAGCTCGTTCCAATGAGGGGGTCATGAACTATGTTTTTGAGACAAAAAATGAAAAAAAAATAAAGAAATTGAATGGTAATTTTTGTGAATAGCGCTGGCCGGTTTTTTTTCCGTTGCGTTGGGTAAATGGTTAACAGGATTGTCTTCGCCACAATTCGTGACTAAAAGTGACGGTCGTTTACGTGAATGTTTGACCCCGTTTATAAGATAAGAAAAGATAAGATAAGATAAGATAATATTTATTTATTGCAAGAACACCAAAAACAATTGCATGTCATTGAAATTAGTAACAATAATACAAGGAAATAGCATATGACACAAAACACCAACGGGGGTAAATCACGTCATGCGCAAATTATTTTACCAACGATGGTAAATCACTTGTGGTGGTATTTTTCGTCATATAAACGCGACTCTTGAATTTGCCTCGTTGGTATTTCTTAGACGAGTCTGAATTATGTGTTATATTCACCGACATCTGTCGCACCAGGATATTCCAGTGCCACAACTCGTGCATCTTGTTTACAGGGGAGATCCAGAAAATATGGCTCCAAGAACTTAAAAAAACAAAAGAACCAAAAAAACGCGCAGGAATCGAAGCAGATGCACCCATCTCGGGTACAATGAAAGAAAACATAGATCGCCTCCGTTGCGGTCCAGACCCGTTTCCAGGAGGGTGGGGGCCAGGCAAGAGAGGAAACAAGACCTTGACCCCAATTAAACATGCTGGCGAGTTCACACGTCCTGATTTCCACAAATTCCAACCCCATCCATAAATAGAGCCACGAAGATGGCCGACACCTCAGCCGCCTCGAATAGTAAGTGTGGTAGCATCATATTAGACAAATTTCTCGCCTAAAAATATCGTTGGTATATGATGGACACGGCTATTTCAAAACGAACTGGCAGAGCAGGGAGGGCTGGAAGCAGTATGGGTGGAGCTGAAGGCGCAACGGTTAAAGCTGGAATCGCAATGGGTAGACCTGCAAGCAGGGCGGAAGGAATACCGGGGTGGGGAACTGTTGTAAAATGCAGTCTACGAGGGGTAACAACTCATATAATTTTATAGCACAAACTGATGTTGGAGAATGATATACAGTACTCTCGCCGTTTATTTATTTATTTATTTATTTATTTGTTTATTTATTTATTAGGGTTTAAAGACACTTTAACACCAAAGATCATATCGTGTCGGTGACAGTTTTACGGGTGCAGGAAGCCGGAGTACCCGAAGAGAACCACCGAGCAACGACGGGCAGCTGCCAGCTCCCCAACATCGTAACTCCGACAGGGTTAGATTCGTTGAAGTCATACGCCCCATCGACGTGCAGTACGCCTTAGTACACGGGGTTAAGTGACTTGCCCAAGGACACAACGCGGAGTCCGAATCGATCGCTCAGACGGTCACCCTTCCAAGCCGAAAACTTAAAGAAGAAATATTTGTAACTGTGAAGTTGTCAGCAACATTGGTAAGCGTTTGGTAAGTGTTTAATGAGGTTATTGAAGGTCTGTACTTCTTTGTCAATCAGCTAGCTATTGTTCCCCACAGCAGTGACATGCCTGAACATCGGTTAGCCTTGCAGCTGCACGTAAATGCATTTATATGGTCAGGTGATGCCATATTTACCAGGGACTGGTGTTTAAGGCCACATACTTCTGCACAAAATGGATAACCATGACCGCAACATGGAGATTATTATTATTGATTATTTATTAGGGTTTAACGACACATTAACAGCCAAGGTCATATCGTGTCGATGACAGTTTTACGCGTGGAGGAAGTCGGAGTACCCGAAGAGAACCACAGAGCAACGACGAGCAGCTGCCAGCTCCCCAACGTCGTAACTCTGTACTGCAGCACAGGCAGGGTTAGATTGTTTGAATACATGCGCACCATCGACGCGCAGTACGCCTTAGTACACGGCGTCATCCTGCCCCCATTGTGTGAACAATCGGAGTTAAGTGCCTTGCCCAAGGACACAACGCGGGAATCCGAATTGATCGCTCAGACGGTCACCCATCCAAGGACTAAACGGGCTCGACGTTGCTTAACTTCGGTGTCCTGACGAGAACCGGTTACCGCAACGCCATCGCCCCCCCCCCCCACCCCCGCCCCGCCACATGGAGATAAAGTCAAGTTTAATGAATCGGTTACACCCATGTTGCCCATTTTAGAGAACTTCCCCCCCAAACATTGTTGACTGGGTCCTATTTTACAAGTAAAAGAGAGCTTGCTTACCACAGTAAACAAGCACTGCTTCACTTCACGGGGTTCCTACGGAGCATAGTTGACGCCATGGGAAGTCTGATATAAAACAGGTTATGAATAAGCCCATTGCCGATTAGCCATCTTTGGCGTTAATGATATGCAAGATCAGAGGTAGCTTCGGGTAAACACTTCGATCAGACAATCTGTCTCGGCTGTCATACATGCGATAGAAACAAACAAAATGTTTCGCTTGAAACGAGAAATTGTGCGTTTTCGATTTAATGCTAATAAAGATAGAAAAAATAACATACTTTTAACACTTCATTTCGTGGACAGGGCAAAATAAAATTGATTTTTTCGTCAAATGAACACCGCAATGAACCCCTTCCTCAAAAGCGACATCATGGGGTTTTTTTTGTTGACAAGACTTCGTCCCCTGAGTTCCAATGTGTTCTATGTGCCAGTAGGCACATAGAACACATTGGAACTCAGGGAACGAAGTGGCAAAACGGCAGGTAAAACGACACAGAGATGTCTGAGTGAATGAAAATCCAAATCCTGTATATCCAAACAACCAATCAATACAAATATTTTGAAGCATAACACACAGATGTTCCAGCTGGAAGAGGTTGGGAGGGGGCGTGGTCCCTAAAAGGTGAAAATTGTCTGCTAGTAGAAGTGTCGTGTGTCTAAAAATAATATTTTGTCCATGTACAGTACAAGTCAAAATGAGTTGAAGAATACCGGTATAAACTATAGATGTAATGTTTCCTATACTAATAACACAAGAATCGGAGATAAAAATATATGTACATATACAAATATTCTGTAACCTTTTTAAACATGTTTTGGGTTTATACACAGTACTTAATATTGTTAATTGCATTGGAATTCTATTGCATTATATTTTCCAATGCATAGAAATTCAAAATGTAATTTATAATGTCCACGAAAGAATATTATTTCAGGAAAACTAATTTCTTTGGTTGAAGAAGCTTTGATATGCCAAAAACCATACCCATGAGTGGTGGGAATTTACCCTTCTGGTACTGTTAATTTCTTTTCTCAAACATTGGAAAATGGATTGATAAGAATCTCCATAATCCACACACCTCACTGCCTAACCCTAAATTAACAAACTGACTGCAACTTCACACATAATTCATGAATTAGCAGGTAAAAATGTTTTTTCAAAAGTTTTGTACAAGACACATAATGTGATCTATCATCGGAACAAGATTGTTCCCCCGAGGATCACATGATTCGATTTGCTTGAGGCTTTTTGTGTAAATTTGAAAAAAATAAATTAAAATTTCCAGTTTTAATGTTATCTGTAGGTAAAGGTTTAAAAAGTAAAGTACAAAATATATTATACTGCTTTTTTTGTGATCAGAATACTACAATTGTAGATTATTTCAGCAAGTCAAAACTTCTTATTTTAAATTTGTTTTATAATCACGAAATATTGAAATGTGGCTATGGCTACAGTCCAATAATTTTTAATAGAACTAATCTGTAAATGAAAAGTTATTTATTTGATAGCCAAGTATGAAATGTCTGGAAAAAAGACTTCTCATGAGTATAAATGCATGGTACAAGATAGAAGCATATGTTCAAGTCTAGAAATACTGTATGAATCAAAATAAGTCGTAGCATAACCGAAATGAACAAAGTATCCCACTGCCATTACACCAATAGCACAAGAACCCGAAATCATTTCCCGGAAAGCTTTCTGTGAAAACCTCCCCGAAAATGATGTCAGGTTCTTGTGTTGTTGGTGTATTTGAAGATGCATAATAGTAGTTTATAATGGTTATTCTACAACGTATTTCGACTCGTACTGTAAGTCAAGTGATTTCTGAATTCCACTCGGGGGTCCGCTGGCTGGAATTTTGCTTGTGCAAAACAGTGCACATGGGCATCAACCATTGACCATACCTGACAGCCAGTAAAAACTTGTAACTCACAAAGTAAATCTGCAGTTTAAGGTGCACTGATAAGTTAGTTATCTGGTGGTCCATAAATTGGAGATTAGCTTGTTGAGTCCCAAACTTTCTACAAACTGGCAAGACTATGTTGGAAATATATGTATATCCACCAACTTAGAGGAGAAGTACAAAATCACCCCATGTGTTCTGTAATACAATATCCATGTATGCAAATTTTGGTCATGTATCCGGGGCTGGGGAGAGGGTGGTAGCTCAGGGTAGTAACCCCAGGGCCTGGAACTTGGGGGGGGGGGGGGGGGAGGGAGGATTGGCCCAGGAGTCAAGGATCTTGGTTTCGCCTGCCCACCCTCTAGTCCAAACATGACCCGAAAGACTGTATTTTAATTGTTTTGTTTGGTACGTCCTTTCAAACAAAAAAAAAATAAAATACTTTCAGGCCATGTTTGACCTAGTCCCCTTCCCCCAAGCTTCTGACCCCTGTGTCAACAGTTAACCCTTTACCTAACACGAAAAGCAGACGACACTTGCAAAAAAAATTCTTGAATAACTATTTTTTTTTCATTTTTTGTCTCAAAAACATAGGTTATGGCCCCTCATTGGAACGAGCTCGACGAGCTCGTTCCAATGAGGGGTCATAACCTATGTTTTTGAGACAAAAAATGAAAAAAATAATTAAAATTAATAGGCGATTTTTGAGAATAGCGCTGGCCGGTTTTGGCCGTTACGTTGGGTAAAAGGTTAAGAAGGGGGCTGTATCGTCAATGATGCTATGTACTTGACCAATGTCTGTAATTCTGGACTGCATGATTCTTGAAGTAATAACTTTATTAAATCAACTAGACGTAACCAAGTTATCACTTCAAGAATTGTGCAGTCAATATAGTTATGGGCGGTAGGTCATTAGATACTCATTGATCAACTTGGAAATTCGAAATATGTTGCTAAAAAACGTCATTTTGACGTCGAAACATAACGTAATTTTTTATCCCTGAAGACTCCATTTAATAACTGATTTAAAAATTTTGTTGGGGAACAAACGCCGCCCCCTCCAACCACTTTGTGATCGATCGCGCCTCCGGCACTCGCTGCAGATTTCTTTATCATCTGTGCAATATCCCGACATTTTTTAAAGGGGAGCCGTCACAGAATTAACACGGGTCCGAATTTCCTTTCCCCGGCCCTGCGTGGACCTTCCATTTCGTGGGTGTATTTTTGTGTGACGTGTAAGTTTGAGTTGAAGGAGAAAATAGTCAAAAGAAGAGTTTATATATTTTTGTGTCCGATTCTTGCGTTATTAGTATAGGAAACATTACATCTATAGTTTATACCGGTAGTGGTTATTCTTCAACTAATTTTAACTTGTACTGTATGTGGACAAAATATTATTAGTAGACACTCGACACTGCTTCGAGCAGACGATTTTCATTCACTTTTAGGGACCACGTCCCCCCCCCCCCCCTCCACCCCCAACATCTTCCAGCTGAAACACATCTGTGTGTTATGCTTGAAAATATTTGTATGGGTTGGTTGTTTGGATACTCAGGGTTTGCATTTTCACTCACGCAGACATTTTTGTGTCGTTTCAGTGATATATCTGCAGTTTTGTCACTCGTCAACAAAACAAAACCACGATGCTGAGTCCACCTTCGCTTGTGGGAAGGGCTTCATTGCGGTATTCATTTCACTAATAAATCAATATTATTTTGTGCTGTCCATTAAATGAAGTGTTGAAAGTGTGTTATTTTTTCTATTTTTATTAGTATTAAATCGAAAATGCACATTTTCTCGTTTCAAGCGAAACATTTTGGTTGTTTTTATCGCATATGTGACAGTCTTGACAGAGAGTCTGACCGAAGTGTTTACCCGAAGCTACCTCTGACCTTGCATATCATTAACGTCAAAGATGGCTTATCGGCAATGGGCTTCTTATTGTGGAACGGTCTAAGGGAGATAATTAGTATTAAGGTAAATGCCAGAATCAAATTATTTTCAGACATGTCACAGATGTTTGTACTCTGGAACTCTGGACTCCAAATGACTTACAGTTGTCAATAAATGTGAATGGCAGATTTTGTGACATCGCATGTATGTGGGGAGGGTTATCCAAAGATTTATTTTCTCTGAGGTTAGAGGTGGGGTTTAATACGGAACGGGAATTTTCTGGTTCTCGTTTCTGAAAGTCAGTCACGATACCGGGAATTTTCCAGTTCCCGATTCTAGTCTTTGAATTTACCGGGCATTACCACTGATTTTCAGAACCGGTAACCGGGAAATTCCCGTTCGTGAGATTAAACCATAGCCCCAAGGGCGATGCTGGCTGGCCTAGGAAGGAAGTTATTCGTTGTAGTCTCAAAAACTACAATACGCAATCATTGATATCATGGTCTATGGATTTACAGGGTATTGTGATTGACTTTCAGAAATTACTATTCCCGGTATTAAACCTTAGCTGCAGGTAAACTCAATTTAAGTACTTTTCAAGGAAAGTGGTGGAAAATCAAGTACTTTTCAGGCTCTTTTCAAGGAAGCGGCCAAAATTTAAGAACCTTTCATTTGAGTGGGAACCCTAGCTAGCTGAATAGCAAGGGCCGGGGATGAAACGAGAAGATCTGGTAGCGGAATGAGGAGAGCTGAGGGGCACGACTGGAAGCGGGCCCACTCAATTAGATTTAATCATGACAGGAATATTACCACCGGTATACGCGAAGTAAAATGCCAGCACAGATACTGTAAGTGGCTAATGTATAGCCACCAGGTTAACTAAATGCTATGGTTAAGATCACTGAAGGCAACATCGTGCTCAGATCTAAATGGGTGTCATTGAACCTAAACCCTGCCGTAAGTGTGGATTTAGGATAATGATAAACACATGGCTTTGTTGGCAGGGACGTGGCTAGAGGTTTCAGATTGGGGGTGTAGAGCAAAGAATTTCCAATTAGGGGGAGGGACCGGGAGTGGGACCCCCACCTCCCGGTCCTTCCTCGTAGTTTGAAATTCACTACCGAGAAAGATTTTGAAAATGAAGCCACGAAAGGAGGCATAACATTGATTCTAGTAACTAAAATCCAACACATTTATGATAGAATTATCAGGTTATTATTATTTAGTATTATTCTGGGAATTGAATATGTGCTAAACAAATGCTCAAGTTTAGAACTTTGAGCAATTCACACTGTCCTAACATTAAATCAGATCTTATGCAGGAATGATCAATTTTCAATGTTTCATCATTTTGTAACTGTGAATGATAGAATTAACTCAGGACAACGATTTTACATGATGTGATTTTCTGCATTTCGAGGATTTTTTTTTATTACGATAAGTAAACGTACTATAGAAATCTCGTACCGATTGACATCATGCATACTTATGAAGTTCGATATCACGTACACTGTAAATAGTAACAGTCAGAATTTTTTGCCGATTTGAAACCGAGTTGGATTTTGGTAAGTAAAGGAGACATCAGAATCGCCAAAGAAGCTCTAAAATCCAGATAGATGGAATTTCCGACTACTCATGACTTGCCCTCCGAATTTCCAACTATAGGAAATTTTTGCCAGGATTGGGGGAGGTGACCCCCTCTCCCCTCCCTGTCGCCACGTCCCTGGTTCAATTGTTCTAGAAAACAGTGCAAGAAAAACTTGGCAATAGTTCTTGCCAAGCTTAAAGAGGTCCAAATTTACATTTAATACACTCTGAAATCATTTGGGTTACAAATCAGCCCAATCTACCGGGTTGAGTAAATATAAACCCAGTTATGTTTATATTCACTCGGCCCAGTTGATTAGGGTTGAGTTTGAACCCAACTGATTTTAGGGTGCATGTGTTACGAAAATTATATACTCAAAGAAGATGGCAACTACAGATGATCTTTATGACGAGATTCTCGGGGAAATAATATCGCCGGACCCCGCTCAGAGCAGGGGTTTGCCGACTAGGATAACCAAGCCTCTATCCCAGTTTAAGCACAGACTGAACCATGGGTTGAGATATTAATCCCCCTCCCCCTCAGAACGAGTTTGAGGGCGATAGCGGCACTGCGGTCTTCGAAATTTGGTACAGTAGAATCCTCTTAATTGAATATCCATTTTGCCAGTGAAAATTATTCAATTAACAGGAGTATACAATTAACAGGGATTTGGTCAGTTTCCTGTGTTCTGGAGGTAAACTGAACATTTATTCTATTATATCTTGTTTGACAGAGCTCTCGTAGAGCTCTGTCAAACAAGATATAATAGAATAAATGCCTGTATTGGATGTAGTGAGGCCAAAAAGGTTGATAAATAAGGGGAATTTGGTGCGTGTCACAGTAATTTTTTCGACATATTACACAAATTTATATACAATTAACAGGAGTTTACTCTACAACCCGTATGCAATTAACAGATCAAATTTGTACTGATTGATTGATTGATTTTTTGAAGGTATGGTAAATGGTTTTGTGTTTGAAAATTATATTCAATTAACAGGGATATAAAATTAAGAGATATCCAATTAAGTGGGCTCCACTGTACCTGATTCGATTCAATATTCGATTCGACCAGAAATTTGAGATTTGCAGGGCCCAAAACTGAGGCTGATAGCCCGTAATACACAAATGCCTGTCCTGTTACTACTGTGGTTTATGGTTTCTATCCCATCCAAAAATCCAGACCCAGCAAACCTGGCCACACTCAGACAGAGTGGTCTGAATTGTATTGCAAGGGGAGTGGTCGCGCACTTTGAGTGTGCCCTCAGATGATAGGACCTAATCCCCCTCACTAAGCGTCATGGGAAGTGAGGATCTATAGAACAGTCATCACAGTTGAGGACGTGGCTGAACTTAAGAAGATTCTCAAGCGAACCATCATCTTGAAAGACAGAGCTGATGAGAATATCTGAAAATAAGAGCATTCATCTTCCCCGAGAATATTACTGCTTCATCTCCCGGCGTTCCCACGGAGACCAAAATATATATAAACGCAACTAAAAACCCACGTTGGTAAATTGTAAGCGGGTGTAAATTTATTTGCCACATCAAGAGGAATACCGTCGTTGGTATAAATTGTCATATAAACAGGGCTTTATTAACACTTGTGGGGGGAATGAACGTTCATTCGAAGAACACGACACTGCATTGCTTGAGGCGTGGGGGAGGCTATGAACTTTTTAACGTTATAATAGAACCATTTTTCTACATCGTTGACCGACACATAACGAACACCTCGGATTTCAAAGTAATTTATTTTGTGATAATTCGCGCTTAATAATTATTTGTATAGCTGTCGTGTGGTTACTACTTAATTCTCCGTTTCCACGTCAAGCTGTGCACGAAGAAAACAAGATCATCTGACGCGGCATACAAAACGCCTTCCTAAATCTAAAATACATATTGAGGCAAAATGATCCATGAGATGAAATTTAATATTCAAAGAACAACAACAGATTGCCGATATTTAGAGGTTAGGCCTTAAAAAGTTAAAAATCTGTTTCCACGTCAAGCTGTGCACGAAGAAAACAAGATCATCTGACGCGGCATACAAAACGCCTTCCAAAATTTAAAATACATATTGAGGCAAAATGATCCACGAGGTGAAATTTAATATTCAAAAAACAACAACAGATAGCCGATATTTAGAGGTTAGGCCTTAAAAAGTTAAAAATCTGTTTCGCAGGCCCTCCCGCGTGATCCTTTTGGCTGCCGCATGTTCTATTTTATAACCAATGCAAACTTAAAAAAGTAAAAAAAATAAACTGTTTATGTCTGATATGTTAACCAAGTTAATAAAATTGATAAATTTGCCCCTTGAGTGCAATAAGGCTTTGCAATGTTTTAGCATTGCAAAGCCTTCATGCACCCAAGGCATAAAATACACCACATACATGCTATTCTGTAGATTATGAGGCCTAAATCATAAAACAAGCCAAGATCGTGAATTTTTGATGGCAAAGAAATAAATACAAAAATAAAAAAACTCCCGCCCACATACAATTTTACAAAAATGGCCTGAGAAACAGAAGATCTACTTAGTGGGGCCTCACAGACAGAATTTGGGACGCACAAGGAGACATCTGTTATCTATTCAATGTATTCAAATTGTGTATCAACTTACCCCGGGAAGTCAAGCGATGGTAGTTTTCTATGGAAAACAAGCTCTGTTTTAGTGGTAAAGTAGGGCCCTGTCACCATTGCCTGGGGAAGGAGTCCTATAAAATGGGTAACATGGGTATAAACGATTGGATGTAGAGAACAAAACTTTCGATTTGTATAACAAGTTAAGGCCTACATGAGTCAAAAATCTGTTTCTCGGACCCTCCCGCATGGCCCTTTTGGCTGCCGAATGTTCTCTTTTTATAACCAATCAAACTTAAAAAAATAAAAATTAAATGGTTTGTGTCTGATATTTTACCCAAGTTAATAAAATTGATAAATTTGTCTCTTAAGTGCACTCAAGGGACGAAAATACACCACTACCCATGCTATTCTGTAGATTATGAGGCCTAAACCACAAAAGAAACCAACAACATGAAGTGTTGATGGCAAAAAAAAGTAATTACAAAAATAAAAAATAAAATAAAAAACCCGCCTGGCCACATGCAGTTTCACAAAAAATGGCATGAGAAACAAAAGATCTGCTTTGTGGGGCCTTGTTACTTGGTTAGTTTTATATCGACGCAGATATCATCCCGAGGCACAAACTTCATATCAGCCTCATATCTAAGGTCGAAGGCCGATGTGAAGATATCGAGGGTTGATATATCAGCCGATATAACAAACTAAGTAATAACCTCTTTATTTATTTAGCCAAAACCAAATAAAGAGGTTATTACTTAGTTTTTTTTAAGTGTGGACGGGGGGGGGGGGGGGGGGGGGGGGAGGGGGGGGGGACAAACTCACAGAGCCTGGCTTAGAGCCGTTTTAATAGGGGTTGAGGGAGGTGGTGTGTGCGGGAAAAGCTTTCCAAGCCTTTACATTTCAGAATTTTGCGTCCCTAAAGTTTGAGCTAGGTAACCAAGGTAACAATAATCAGGGTTTCCACCAGAGAGAAATAAATGTGTCCGATATGGGGTGGCCAAGGGTCGTCGGTACCACGGGCCGACCATAGTTCGGGCCGTGTTAGGAAAATTTTGAATTCCAGGGTTAAAAAAACCCATCTCCTTGCATCTGGGCGGATATTTTGAGGTTTTTCATGTACTGATGACTCTCTACCTTTTCACAGACACAGATATTAGGACAAGCAATCTACAAATCTACAAGCTAACCCCCTTGGAACTAACCCCCCTACGATTTTTATGCCATTTTTGGACACATTTCGAGGACCCACTTTGCGGAAAAGTGGGGGAGGGAGGTGGCATCCCCAATCCCCCCACTCCGTGGGCACGCCACTGTCTCCCACTTCGATGAATCTCCCCCAACGACTCAGAAGTTTAGTTTGCGATGAATTTACTGTACAACGCTCTTCTCTCTTTTCTCCATCCACCTAACCATTTCTTTATTGTCATCATTAATTCCTCATCATGCAAAACCCCTCTTCAAACCACCTAACCATGTCCGGTAACGCCAAGTTTCCCGATTGCGTCCGACAAATAACTGTGATCATTTTGATGTAAACAAAATGTCAACACCTAGAATCGCATCAAGGGGGCAACTTTAGTTAGGTTCATATCAGCCGAGATTAGTGTCTGGCATATCGGCCGAGTTTGATACTGGGCAGTCCTGAGAAAGAAAAACATGTCTTGCAGATAAATTGTCGGAGCATCGGTGAACAAGGTGCAGTCAATTCTGGAGCCAATACTGTAAAATGTTTACAATTGTATTTTTTAGAATTGTGTTTTCGCCCTATTAACCCCCTGCACACTGATGTAAAAATCTCAAATTTTCAGGCTGCTAATTTTTCCCATGATGCAACTAGAAATTTAATCAATTCAGTCTTGTTTGACAGAGCTCATTGAGCTCTGTCAAACAAGACTGAATTGATTAAATTTCTAGTTGCATTATGGGAATAATGGCTACTTGAAATTTTGGTATTTTGACATCAGTGTGCAGGGGGTTAATATGACTGACTAGAATGAATCATTAGCATTTTAAAAGATATGGTAATTTGCCAACTGAGACATACTATATATATAATTCCAGTGGTTTGCACCAGTCAGTATGAGTAAATGCGGTCAGCCACATCTTTCTCAAAACACGAAACTAGCACATCGAGAGAGAAGGTCATGCTATTAGGCAGAACAATCAGTGCAACATGGTTTGTTGCACTGAATATTTTAGGAATATAATGCTAGGAAATGTGTCACCAATCTGTTTTAACTCTTTACTCAACGAATCAGCCGCATCCGCCCGCGTAATATGCAAATTCAGCAATTGAAAAAATATTATTTTTCAAAAATTTTCAACAAAACCATATCATGTGACCCCTCGTTGAAACGAGCTCGACGAGCTCGTTCCAACGAGGGATCACATGAAATGGTTTTGTTGAAATTTTTTGAAAAATTTGAAAAAATGATATTTAAAATAATAAATTTTGATATCTTCTGCGTTGGGTAAAGGGTTAAATGAGTTTCTGATGCCAATAGTACGAATCTCTCTGTTAAGTTCATTCCACAATTTGGAGTACAAAAAGGATGGGAAGTTGTCCAGCGACTTTGCCCTTGTTCTATATACACCGAGGAGATCAGACTGTCTAGTAGTTCTATTGGTTTGGTCATCATTGCGTCCAGAGAAATCACCAAAAAAGGTGAAGGGAAATTACCATGCAGTCAATCGAAAACAAACAGTAGAGCATGTAATTTGAATAAGTCATTTACTTTGAGTATTTTATTCTATATAAACAAAGGACCAGCGTGAGCGTTATATCTTGTATTGCTTATTATACGCAGTGATCGTTTCTGCATAACGGGAAGTCTGTTCGTTGCTATTGAGTTACCCCAGACATGTATTCCGTAAATCAGATGACAGTGTATCAGGGCATAATAAAGTGAGTTCAAGACATCACATGAGAGAATAGATTTCAATTTATTGGGGGCAATATTTGCCCGTGCTATCCTTGAGCATAGCTGGGCAATGTGAAGTTTATGGGAAAGGTTTTCATCTATATTAATCCCTAAAAATTTAATTGCTTTCTCTAGCTCCCCGATGCCCACCCTGTTTATTTCTTTTTTATTTAATTCGGATATGTTCACGCACGGATATTTTTCTTTTGTGGGAAGAATCGAATGTAATGTACTTTGTTTTATTTGTATTAAGTGCAAGTTTGTTTGTCAGGTACCAATCGAGTATTGTTTCCAGTTCCTTGTTTGAATATGTGACCAAATTATTCACGTCTGGCTTAGAGTAATATTCAGTGATATCGTCCGCAAATGAGAGGATGTTTAGAGAAGAGTAGCGAATATCGTTAATATATAACAAGAATAAGATAGGCTTCAGTACAGAACCCTGTGTGACACCACACGTTATTTGTATCAATTCGGAATTTTCATCTCCATGAGAAACATATTGTGACTTATTGAACAAATAGCGTTTGAACCGGCTATTAACTGTTCCTCTAAGCCCATACCATTCCATTTCCCTTACTAATATATCGTGATTTATAGTGTCGAAAGCTTTCGAAAGATCTAGAAAGATTGCAAGTGTTTTACCTTTGTTTATTTTGTTTGTTTTCCGCAACGTGTTTTAGAAATTACAGAACGGGATGAACAGTTGGGTGTTGTTTTCTAAATCCATATTGGTGAGGATATAAAATTTCAAATTGGTTTAGGAAACTATTTATTCTCGTCGACATGACTTTTTCTAACACATTGGAAAAGACGAGTAACAGGCTTATAGTTCTATAATTAGTGAATTGGTGTTTATCTCCTGCTTTATATACTGAGTCAAAAAAAGTATAATAAACGTTGAGGAGCAATGTTTTTAGTATTATTGACTTTAATCCCTCACAAATTATTGTAAATGTATATTTCGAGTCTACCTGTATGAATTTACATAATTTCATGTTCTTACTGTTGCCAGGGTCACGCCAGGTCGTCGCAATTCAGACATGGGGTGAAATGAAAAGTTCACACATACAGTCAATAGCGTGTATGTCCACTGTTTGCCTCTTGGATGGCGAAACGGTCGAATTCCCGCACGCAAGCATCAGAAAACCGTTCTCCTCGTCGGCGATACACTCTTGCCCTACTATCAGCGCGCCGTAGACAAAATCGAGAAAATGACTAAAAAAGTGTGCTCCAGCGCTGTTGAGTCCAGCGAACACGCTAACGTACCCATTCCATTCTGACGGTATGATGACGTTGTGTAATGATAGGCCTGTGGTATGGACGCCTACTTCGGATGCCGTGTTCAGCGAGTCTGTTGCGGACAGTTTGAGCACTGTTTCTATTGTTAGTTCTACCAGGAGTAATTGCTGCTGTCCTCGGAAGCGATACCGCAAGTGAGACGTCCTGATGTGTCGCTTTTGTGCAGGGGTCGTAACTCTTGGTCGACCTGAACGCGGTCGGTCGGCAATAGAACCAGTGGTTCTATACCTTCCAATAAGATGGTAATTAGTGGCCACAGTGACTCTGAACTCAGTAGCGAGCTCATCTGGAGGTACCCCAGCCTCATGCATACCAACGGAACACAACCTCTGATTTTCGGTTAACCTTGGTAATTTTTAAAATGTCGGAAGACAAAAAGTAGCATGTTTTCTCAATAACCCAGGCTCTCTAGCACAACATAACACAAAGCAAATCTTCGGTCACCCATTCAATTTGAGATTCTCGGGAAGCACGTGCTATTTTGAAATCCGAGGCAAAATTGTATAGGTTGGGTGTACAACAACAAAATGTCATTAAACTCTTTGCACGACTTCTTGTCCACAAACATGCAACATTAGAACTATTATATTTCATTCTTTATGCTACTTTTTCACATTTCTTTCTGTTATACTTTCTTTTAAAAATCATGATTACTCTTGCTATTTTCAATTTATCGGGCACTATACCTTGGGCTAATGAGTTATTTATTATGTGTGCTGGAGGAGTTGCAATGAGATTTATTGTCTCTTTGAGGAGGTTTGTAGTGATGTTATCACAGTCCTTGCTTAATTTTGATTTCATTGAGTTAACTACACTGATAACTTCCTGGGGGCACGTCGGGGTTACAAAGAAATCGTTCGGAAAATTTCCGTTAATGTAGCTGAAGAATTGTTTGGAAGGAGTTCTTAAAGAGCGACGTGCTGTTTGAGCGCCTTTCATGACAGAACTTCTAGTTTTAACTGCAGTATGCTTATCAATGGTAGAGAAGAAACGTTGAATTCTTTTGCTTTTTCCTGTGAGTTATTTTTATTTCATGACCATTCGGCGTAAAAAGGAGGGGAGTTTGATTAATGTTTTAGCTTTTTGTATGGATTAATTTAGAATTTGCCACGTTCTACGCATATTGTATTTGTTTTCCAATAGGACGTTTCTGTAGTAAATTTGCTTGCTTTGTTTTTTCATCCTGTTAAGCCTTTGAACCCCCGAGGCCCTTTTCCGGCCCAGTAACATGATACTTCATAATTTCATTAAGTAAGTATATTTATTTATTTATTGGGGTTTAAGGTCACATATTTCTGCACAATGGCTAATCACGACCATGACAGTTTTACGGGTGGAAGAAGCCAGAGTACCCGGAGAGAACCACCGAGCAACGGCGAGCAACTGTCAGCTCCCCAAAATACTAACTCCACACAAGCAGGGTTAGCATTGGTTGAAGACAAGTGCACCATCAACGTGCAGTACGCCTTAGTACACGACGTCACCGTGCCCCCACATGGGCAATGGGGGTGAAGTGTCTTGCCCAAGGACACAACGCGGTTGCCGCAGGTGGGATTCGAACCGCGGACCTCTCGGCTTGCAGCCTGCACCTCTACCTACTGAGACACCGCGCCCCCATTAAGTAGGTTGACTTTTGAGTAAAAGTGTGGTGTAGAACCATCAATATTTTTAACGTGCAGCCAAGACTGCACGTTAAAATATTAATTGGTCTACACAAAATAAAGAATGTGGACTCTTCCCGTTGCTGCCATTGAACTGATATGCAAGATACCACTAGGGTTCAAAGGGTAAATACCCTATTGTTTTTGTAGTTTGGGATGTTTTTTTTGTTGGGGAATTTTAGTTTTTTATGATAAAAATTTATTTTTATTGTTAGAGGAGATTATGTGTCCTTTTGACATCCGTGGTTGGCGTTTTATAAATTTGTTATTGTGGTGTACCTGAGTTAACGGAAATACTGTTTGAAAAGCATGTAGAGAAATTTCAATGAATACATTATAGGTCGTGTTAGGGCAATTTAACTCCATAACATCAGCCAAGTTACTTTGAGATAGCTGTGATTTAAAGTGGGCTATTGATTCTTGGTTCATTTTTCGTTTGAATTTAATCGGTGTGTCGTCTCTCTTCATAAATTTAGTTTCTCTGTGGAATATACCAAAGTGGTCAGACACATCGGTTAGGATTATACCACAGGATGAGTTAGACAAGAAGTTGTTTGAAAATATGTGGTCGATAAGTGTGGCTGAGTGACTAGTCACTCCCGTGGGCTTTGAAATTAACGTAAGGAAACCTTGGCTGAACATTAAATCCATAAATAAATTGTTCTCTTTTGTCCAGAGAACCCAATTTAAAAGAAGATCAATATTGAGATCGCCTGTAATATAGGAAAGCTTTCTTTCTTGATTCAAAATATTTATAATCGCGTTAATTTTAGACGTGAAATGGTCAATGTCCGCTTTGGGCTAAGTGGGTATCTGTATATCACTCCTATTATCTTTTCAGATTTATGAACATGTATTTCAATAAAGAGGGATTCGATAACATGGGGAATAAACACAGAGAGGTCATACTGGTTGTGAAATCTATACTTTCTTTGATACAAATACCGACCCCTCCTCGACCATCGTAGTTATCAGGTCAACAGTTCATCAGGAGAGGATGATATCCTTGAAGACTATATGATATTTTGGGAGGAATTTAAAATATTTTTGTTAGGCCGATAATGTTAAATGCCTTTTCCTACGTCTACATATCAAATAATAGGGGGGGGGGGGGGGGGGGGGGTTGTTCAGGGAATTCCAGTGGGCATTAAAACTTTGACAATTCAGGTGAAAAAGGAAAACCTTTCATTTTCATTCGTAAGCATGAAGCGAAATTGGTCAGGGGAGTAGTATTTACATTCCTTATTTGGTGCAGGAGTTGGGAGATCGTCATCGTCATGAGTGATATTCAATTTTTCTTCATTAAGTATTTTAGTGAGGTCCCATTCAAAATTCAACTCAGTCTCGTCCAGTAATATGTTACCCGCCATCGTATGAATGAGTGCTACTCGGTCTCAAACTCACATCACATAGTATAAGCATAACTGAAAATTTAACCCTTTACCCAACGTAACGGTCTAAACCGACAAGCGCTATTCTCAAATATCGGCCAATTAATTTTCATTATTTTGTTCATTTTTTGTCTCAAAAACATAGGTTATGACCCCTCATTGGAACGAGCTCGTCGCGCTCGTTCCAATGAGGTGTCATAACCTATGTTTTTGAGACAAAAAAATGAAAAAAATTAGTTATTCAAGAATTTTTTTTTGCAAGTGTCGTCTGCTTTTCATGTTAGGTAAAGGGTTAAATTTTATTTTTGTGAAAGCAGTTTCCTTTGGATGATGTTGAAAGTGTGTGTGATAAGTAACATTTGCCGCATAACTGTCGTCACCAGTCTCATACAATGCCAATAAGCAAAGATATACGGAGAATAACATGAAGGTATAAAATCAAGGAGTTCCAAAATATGGGGAGGTATTCATTACATCAACATGAGCAATCTGATCTCCTGATCTCTGTCAGTATAAAAGATGAGTTATAATCAATATGAGGCAGTGTAATTGGTTCATGAAGATCATGGGCTGTTACTCAAGTGTCGGAAAAGGCCTAATACAGTCTGGGTTGGGAAGGCCTAATATTGTGTGGGTAGGGGAGGCCTAATTCCATGTGGGTGGGGAAGGCCTAATACTGTGTGTGGGTGAGGATGGCCTACTACTGTGTGGGTGAGGAAGGCCTAATGCTGACTCTATGAAGGTCAAGGACACATATTTCGGCCCCCTCACGTGGGCAATCTAGATTAAGTGCATTGCCAGAGGACACAATGCAGTTACTGTTGGTCAGAATCGAAGTATGGACCATTCGGTTTGAATTTCAGTGCTCACCACGCGCCCAAAATCACTATTACCGCTCTGAAATATTCCACTTTTTTGACTGACTTGCCTAGATTTGACACAAAATGTATGATTCGCACCCACCCCCCCCCCCCCCCCCCCCCCCACAAAAAACTACATCTAAATTAGTAACGCAAACTTCCATCACAATCCAACCATCTCTGCTAGAGCAGGGTTCCTGCAGGGACTGATAAGATTCAAGGCTATTCAAAGCCGTTTCTTGACATATTGCAGCATTTTCAAGGCTGGACATTAGACAAATTCAAGGACTTTCATGACCTGTTTTCACTAGACCTAACTAGGACCCTCCAGTCATTACCCCCTCCATCCACTTCCCTTCAAGGAAGTGGGAAGAGGGGTAATGACCGGAAAGTCCTAGTTAGGACTCCACCTTCACGAACTCCGGCATATAAAACAATTTAGTTACGATTAACGGTGCTTCTTTGGCATTCTTATCTCGTGAATATTCAAGGCTTTTCAAGGCCTCCTAGCACGTTTTCCAGAATATCAAGGCCTTGAATGACCCTAAGTCAAATTCAAGGCCATCCCCTGAATTCAAGACCCAGCGGGAACCCCATAGATTACACAATAAGCCTTTTTTCGAAAGTGTCATCTTGTATTTTAATCTATGCAAGGTCACAGGTCGCTGGATGTAAGCAAAGCGATTTCCATATTCTTCGCGTTGAGTTCTGTGACAGCCAAGTCAACTAGTTTTGTGAAATATAAAGTTTACATTCGTAGAACTGATGTCAGCATTCGAATTAAGGAGGGAACAATCTTGGGTGACTTTAAATGATGGAATATCGAAGGCTTAAAGAGGTGAGGACTTGTTTTGAGTGGCAACAAGGAAACATTTGTTGCACAGAGTTTCCCAGCTTGGGAAATCCCCGAAAGTTATCGAAACAGTGCCAGCGATCACAGAGTCATGACACAGCGTGCATTCAGACGTCATTTAAGTCAATAGGAACTCAATTCGAAAAAATGAAAGTTCTCAAACAATATTGACATTGCCCTAAACAAATGGTAACCTTGGCTAAATGTTTTTTGAATTAGCGGCAATGAACGTAATGGGGTCCGAAGCACTTCCTTCACCCGGTCTCTTTTCTCATTGCTTACAACGTGTTTTCTTGAAATGTTTACCCTTCGCGACCTGTGACCATCCATAGATTAAAAGCCAAGATGGCAGTTTCGAAAAAAGGCTTATTAAACTTCTCAATTTAACTGGGAGAAGTAAATCATTCGTATCGGTGAAGGGATTACTTTTTGCAGTCAACATTTGTTGCATAATCCTATGGTCGTATTTCTAAAAACAGATTTTATGCGACGCCGAAACTTTCTGTCAAAAACAATTATATTTTCACACTTCACTAAGGGAGGAATGAGGATGGGATTCATGTAGGGCTGCACGCTATATCGATAAACCGATATATACCGGCATTCAAACCAATGTCGATTGAATACCGGTATAATTACAAAATATCGGTTTATCGTCATTATTTATTGACCAACGATTTAGTTTTCAAAGATATCTTGAGTTTTAACTGTAGATCCGAATGGATAATATTATCCTTTTACCGAGGGAATCGTCCGCATGTGCCCGCGTAATATACAAATTCAGCAGTTGAAAAATAATTTTCAAAACTTTCAACAAAACTATACCATGTGACCCCCTCATTGGAACGAGCTCGCTGAGCTCGTTCCAATGAGGGGTCACATGATATTGTTCAGTAGAAAGTTTTGGAAAAATCAGATAAACTATTATTTAAAATAATAAATTTTGATATGTCGACTGCGTTGGGTGAAGGTGTTTCGAACCGCATCACCAAGGCATGCTGATTCGTTCCGACTGTGATACCTCAAGTCTCGATTGTGGGTACTTATATTCAGATATCTGAACAGTTTTCGATATACCGGAATACCGCGGGTTTTTTTTGAATACCGATACCGGTATTCAGTTTTGAATATCGTGCAGCCCTAGATTTATGTGACGAATTGCACTTTCGTCAAAAGAAAACAGACTTGCATCCAAAAAACAATCTACAGTTGTCCCTAGAGATCACTGTTGTCAGATATGAAGACACGATCTTCCCGAGCTCGTTCTAAAGGGGAATAGGTGGAGGGGGCATACTATATTGGGGGGGGGGGGGGGGGGGTGCAAAAACTGTAGATTTGGACGGCTTTTGGTTTTCCGTTTCGGTTCTGGGTTTTGCGACAAATCGGCAGAACGGTTTTACCGTGTTTGCGCATTAACTGATCAAACTATCTTACTGGGAGGGAAATGGAGACGTGGCCCTCATGGACTCTCGTCATTTAGTCTACCCGGCAAAGGAGCGAATAGGTCGTGTTCTCATTGTCGCAATTTCTCCCTTATTGATTCGTCCACCGGTATTTGGGGGGGGGGGGGTTGAAAATAACTGGGATCCGTAATATCTTAACGCATTGACTGACACGACAGTCAGGCAGCACTTGCTAGAAAATTCTTGAATATCTCGAAGACCTCAAACATTTAATTTTTGCTTCGAAACCATACTTGATTACTCCTCATTGGAACGAGCTCAATGAGCTCGTTCCTTTGAGGCCTTAATTTATGTTTCGGGTGGAAAAATGCAAAAAACACTCACTCCTCCCACCAAAATAATAATAATAAAAAAAATCCGATGGCTGGATATGACCGTTACGTTAGATAAAGATTTAATACCACACTCTTTCTCTGAACCTTCCCACAAATGCTAAATGGGTTCGTCCATTGTCTGACGACAATAGAGTTTACAACAGTACAATAGACGAACATGTGACAGAAGTGTTGAACGCGAATCTAAAATTTCGGGTTCCTTCGATTCCCGAATCGAATCAGCCAGAGAATTTCGAATCGAATCGGATCGAATCACTCTAGATATTGCACCTTCTGACAACCGTATACATACTGTCAATCTCAACTCAAGTATTGCATATAAGGGTTAACCCTTTACCTAACGAATCGCCCGGATCCGCCCGCGTAATATGCTAATTCAGCAGTTGAAAAAATATTATTTTTCGAAAAATTTCAACAAAACTATATCATGTGACCCCTTTTTGGAACGAGCTCGACGAGCTCGTTCCAAAGAGGGGTCACATGATATGGTTTTGTTGAAATGTTTTGAAAAAATTTAAAAAATGATATTTAAAATAATAAATTTTGATATCGTCTGTGTTGGGTAAAGGGTTAATTAAGCACCATAAAGTACATGTTCTGTTTCTCAGGCCATTTTTTAAATTTTGTAAAATTGCATGCGGGCGGTTTTTAGCTCACCTGACTTTCAGTCAGGAGAGCTATAGTGATCACTCACCGTCCGTCGTCCGTCGTCCGTCGTCCTGCGTCCGTCGTCCGTCGTCCGTCGTCCGTGAACATGGTGTTTGCATCTTCTCCTCCCAAACCGCTGAACCAATTTAATTGATATTTGAGATAATAGTTTGTTATGACATCGCAATTTGATTTTGTTCAAATCAAGTTGCCCCGCCCGTGGGTAGGGCCACACCCAAAAAGTGTGCTGAAATCTTAAAAAATCTTCTTCTCATGAACCAGCAGTAGCAGAGACTTGATATTTAGTGTGCAGCTTCCTTTTGAGGTGTAGACTCAGATTTGTTCAAGAGAAGTTTGTGGGGCTATACTTGGCGTCGTTATGGGAGGGGCAAAATTTTTTGCCCCACCCAAAATTTCTATTTTCCAAACCGAGAGGCTGATTTGAACCAAATTTTATGTGAGGGCTTATTGGGTCATAAGTAACTAATTTATGCTGATTTTTTTTTCCCGTAGCCCCATGGGAACCGCAGGAGCTAAAAATAGAAAAAAATTAAAACGCCCATATCTCCAAAACTGCACGGCACCGAGAATTTTTATTTGGTGTGAAGCTTCCTTAGGACCAACAGAAAGAATTGGTAAAAAAAAATTGCCATCGGTTTTATCATAGGGTACAGTTTCGGGACATTGAAAAAGTGCTGAGTCAGCACTTTTTAACACTGTAGGCAATGGGAAAAACATTAAAAAATCTTCTTCTCCAGATCCAGCAGGCAGAATCTTTTGATATTTGGTATGCAACATTGGAGGGTGGATCTGATTCAGGTTTGTTCAAATCGGCCCCCTGGGTTCATATTTGGGCTCAGTATAGGAACCCGATTTCGAACTTAGTGCATTTCAGGCAAATTTCTTAAAAAATCTTCTTCTCCAGATCCAGCAGGCAGAATCTTTTGATATTTGGTATGCAACATTGTGGGGTGGATCTGATTCAAGTTTGTTCAAATCGGCCCCCTGGGTTTATATTTGGGCTCAGTATAGGAGCCCAAATTTGAACTTACTGCATTTCAGGCAAATTTCTTTGAAAATCTTCTTCGCAAGATCCAGCAGGCAGAATCTTTTGATATTGGGTATGCAACATTGTGGGGTGGATCTGATTCAAGTTTGTTCAAATCGGCCCCTTGGGTTTATATTTGGGCTCAGTATAGGAGCCAAAATTTGAACTTAGTGCATTTCAGGCAAATTTCTTAAAAAATCTTCTTCTCCAGATCCAGCAGACAGAATCTTTTGATATTTGGTATGCAACATTGTGGGGTGGATCTGATTCTATTTTGTTCAAATCGGCTCCCTAGATTCATATTTGGGCTCACTATAGAAGCTCGAATTTGAACTTAGTGCATTTCAGGCAAATTTCTTTGAAAATCTTCTTCTCCAGATCCTGCAGGCAGAATCTTTTGATATTTGGTTTGCAACATTGTGGGGTGGATCTGATTCCAGTTTGTTCAAATCGGCCACCTGGATTCATATTTGGGCTCACTATAGAAGCCCAAATTCGAACTTAGTGCATTTCAGGCAAATTTCTTTGAAAATCTTCTTCTCAAGATCCAGCAGGCAGAATCTTCTGATATTTGGTATGCAGCAACCTTAGGGGGGTGAGATTCAAGTTTGTTCAAGCCATGTCCCTAGGTCCATATTTGGGCTCAATGTGGGAGCTTGAATTGTAACTTTGTTCGAAATGAGGAATTTTCTTAAAAAATCTTCTTCTTCAGATCCAGCAGTCGGAATGGTTTGATATGTGGTGAGTAGCATCCTTGGGGGGGGGGGGGGGGGGGATTCAAGTGTGTTAAAGCCAAGTCCATGGGTCCATATTTGGGCTCCCTGTGGGAGCCCAAATTATAACTTAGTCAATATGAGGAATTTTTCTTTAAAAATCTTCTTCTTCAGATTCAGCAGTTGGAATGTTTTGATATTTGGCATGGAGCAAACTTAGGGGGCTGAGATTCAAGTTTGTTCAAGCCAAGTCCCTTGGTTCATATTTAGGCTCACTATGGGAGCCTGAATGACAACTTAGTTCAAAATGAAGAATTTTATTTAAAAATCTTCAGATCCAGCAGATGAATGCTTTTGATATTTTTTATGCAGCATCCTTAGGGGGGTAAGATTCAAGTTTGTTCAAGCCATGTCCCTAGGTCCATATTTGGGCTGATTGTGGGAGCTCGAATTGTAACTTGGTTCAAAATGAGGAATTTTCTTTAAAAATCTTCTTCTTCAGATCCAGCAGTCGGAATGTTTTGATATTTGGTGTGCAGAATCCTTAGGGGTGTGAGATTCAGGTTTGTTAAAGCCAAGTCCCTGGGTTCATATATGGGCTTCCTGTGGGAGCCCGAATTATGACTTAGTTCAGTATGAGGAATATTCTTTAAAAATCTTTTTTTAGATCCACTGGTCAGAATATTTGGATATTTGGTTTCTTAGGAGGAGCAGATGCAACTTGTGGAAATCAATTCTCTGGGTTGCTATTTAGGCTACCATGTCAGGTGAGCGCCCTCAGGCCCCCTGGGGCCTCTTGTTTATTTTATTTTTTATTTTTGTAATTATTTTTTTGCCATCAAGGGTTAGCATTGGTTGAAGATACGTGCACCAGCGACGTGCAGTACGCCTTAGTACACAACGCCAACGTACCCCGACGAGGGCAATTGGGATTAAGTGTCTTGCCCAAGGACACAACGCGGTTGCCGCAGGTGGGATTCGAACCGAGGACTTCTCGGCTTGCAGCCTGCATCTCCACCTACTGAGCCACCGCGCTCTCTCAAAAGATGTAAAATAGACAACAGTTAGCTGTTGGATATACAACTACCCAACTATTAAGCGTGGGATAGTCAAACTATATACCAATGAATCACAATGGATGACGTCGGTAAAAGTTTTAAATTTTATAATACAATATTCGGGACCAGGAAGTACAAGTAATTTTTTCTGAATAATTCTTATCAGATTACTGTATTAAATTATGTCGTGTGACCATGCCAGAAAATAAGCAGACTGTCATCTGCAAAATGAGGTCCCCAGAGGGTGAATGCAGTGATGCTACCCTGCACAGCAGTGTAGTATCACTAAATTTACCCTCAGTGAACCTCAATCTGAATCAGGATCTCAAAACTAAACAGAAAGAGGTACCCAAAGGATAAATTGGCCCAATGAATGGGATACCATCATCAAATTCACCCTTTGGGGACCTAATTCTGCAAATATCAGCACATGGTATTTATTTATTTATATTTATTGATGTTTAAGGTCACATATTTATGCACAATGGCGAATCATGACAGTGACAGTTTTACGGGTGGAGGAAGCCGGAGTACCCGGAGAGAACCACCGAGCAACGACGAGCAGCTGCCAGCTCCCCAACATTGTAACTCCGCACTGCAGCACAGGCATGGTTATATTGGTTGAAGACATGCGTACTATCGACGTGCAGTACGCCTTAGTACACGGCGTCATCGTGCCCTCACGCGGGCAATGGAGATGAAGTGTCTTGCCCAAGGACACAACGCGGTTGCCGCAGGTGGGATTCGAACCGAGGACCTCTCGGCTTGCAGCCTGCACCTCTCCCTAATGAGCCACCGCGCACCCGTCAGCACATGGAGGACACAGCAGGTATTGAACTGTAACACTGGGTCATATTCTTTAGAGGTCACAAATGACATTTTTATTCATTCATAGCCAAATAACACTTGCTATAAATAACTTATTTTTGGAGTTATCACATTAAACAGATGAAAAGAACAGACTCTTTGCTTCTGTACCCACCTACCACAGCCGGTTCTTGCCTAAGGCTGTTGCTACTTTAAACATTTAATGATAGCAATCTTTTTAAGAAAAGGAACAACTTTCGTGTGTGATTTGGGGCACGTACCATTTGGAAAACGGTCGTTTTGCTTTATTATCAGTAACATGACAACCTGAATATTTGTTTGAATCAATTTTCAGCACTTATATAATTCAGAACTTTAGAGCCCTTGGGTGTGCAAACAGAACAGGGGTGTAGCCAGCAATTGTTTTTAGGGGGTTCGCCCACAATGCAACTGAAGGATGAGAAGATCTGGCAACTAAAAAGAGTGAAATCTTGGCCAGAGGCCAAACCTTGGCCAAAGGTCAAGTCGTCGGAGATTATAATCTCCTCCGACTTGACCTTTGGCCAACCTGAATATTTGTTTGAATCAATTTTCAGCTCTTATATATTTCAGAACTGTAGAGCCCTTGTATATGCAACCAGAACAAGGGTGTAGCCAGCAATTGTTTTTAGGGGTGGGGGGGGGGGCGCTCACAATGCAACTCAAGGATGAGAAGATCTAGCAACTAAAAAGAGTGATATTGTGGCCAGAGGACAAGCCTTGACTAAAGGTCAAGTCGAAGGAGATTATAATCTCCTCCAACTTAGCCTTTGTCCATCAGTGGTGGTCCAGTGTGTGTGTGTGTGTGGGGGGGGGGGGGGGGGGGGATTCCCCAGAAATATTCTTCAATATTTGATATCAGCAGTTTTCAAAGATTTCATGCTGAGTAAAAGTAAATCAAATTCAGTGTAGGCATGTATTAGATTGCTGTGGAGAATATCGGCCGCGGATCTTTGGGATTCGGGGGATGGGGGGCAAAAAAAATTGTTTTTTTTTTGCTGGAGTTCAACCCTTAATCGCCTAAATTCCAATTTTGGTGGCTTTCTTGTCTAACAAGTACATGCGGAACACATGCTTCACCATACAGGCTATTGGTGGCCTTGATGGAAGTTAGAGTACCTTGACAGTGGTATCAAGTGACGTCTTGGCTGACTCTATACTCTATAGGCAGCCAATACTTCACTAGACACCAAGCGGCGTGAACGTTTAACCCTATAATAACGAAAGAAAAATAGGTGGGATTCTCCAGTCCTTCAAGGACACTTTCAGAATCTATAAAATTTTGCTAGAAGCAAAGTTGATTCTCATTATTTCCCTTCCAAGAATTATTTGTTAGAATCGCTTCTGGTTCTCGCATGATTATAATTCCCCGCTAACAAGAAATCGAGCTACGGATTTTCGTTCGCCCACATCATTAGACCTAAGACAAACGTCAGGAAACTATTACTTAAGTCACCATTGATATTTCTTTCAGTCTCCAAGAACCATGCTCTACGTCAGAACAGCGTCATCTTCAATAGCCAAGGTCATGTCAAGTCGGATAGTTTTACGGGTGGAGGAAGCTGAAGTACCTGGAGAGGCGAACAGCGACGAGTAACTGCTACACTCTCTCCAACTTGCAAACCCGGTCCAACGATAGTAAAATGACTTTTGAACTGATGAGAAGCCACGTTTATTTCGAGAGGGTGGTAGAATTCTTCCTGTAATTAACAGAACTACAGGCCCGATATTTGACCAATATATATTTGAGAACCAGACAAGTAATCTTGCTGATCGTGGACCACCGGACAGACCACCAGGACTTTAGTTCAGTATAAATTAGGCACAACGGCGCGGTCTGGTGAGAACAAACAGTGCCGGTATTTTCGTCTTCTCCGCGCCTGTTTCATTTACTTTAACCCTTTACCCAACGTAACGGCCAAAACCGGCCAGCGCAATTCTCAAAAATCTCCAATTAATTTTCATTATTTTTTTCATTTTTTGTCTCAAAAACATAGGTTATGACCCCTCATTGGAACGAGCTCATTGAGCTCGTTCCAATGAGGGGTCATAACCTATGTTTTTGAAACAAAAAATGAAAAAAATTAGTTATTCAGGAATTTTTTTTGCAAGTGTCGTCTGCTTTTCATGTTAGGTAAAGAGTTAAGGTTTTGCCTCCTCAGAATTCTAGTTTACAACCTCTTGTTAAAGGTCCTTGTCGTTAGTATTGGCCCCTCTTGAGTTAAGGTACACTCGAGAAAGTTCCGAAGTCAAGCCAAACTCCTATTCAACCTTATCTATGTCTCCACGGCCGATTCGATTCCCTTCTGTCTGTCTCTGCGTCTCTGTCTATCTCGTTAACTCAACGTTTCTGCCCCAGTCCCCTCCCCTCGATGCCCCTATGTCCGTCTCTCTGTCTCTGTCTCTATCTCTCTCTATCCGTCCGTCCTCCCTCCCTATCTCTCATCGCCGTTTGGGTATAACAGCTTAGCAGTGGTGATTGATTCAGTCTTAGATGCCGTATACAGGTTGCCAAAACGTCCCTAGAAACCATTGCCAAGCTACTGTAACAACAAAAGTCTGTATCATGAAACACGATGAAACTCACCAAAATTTGAATTAGACCCGAAGGCGTTAAACTCTTGCAAATCTATTGTATAAGTGGGAAGTCTGGGGTTCTGTCATTCTGTGCTTCTGTCCAGCAGGAATGTGGATAGAGGTTTCCGATTGGGGGTGTAGGGAGGTGAATTTCCAACTAAGGGGAGGTGCCGGGAGGGTGAAAAAAACCCTCCCGGTTCCTCAACCTAGTTGGAAATTCACTGAGGAGAAAGATTTTGAAAATTAAGCCATGAAAGGGGGCATACAATTGATTCCAGTAACTGAAATGCCAACACATTTATGATAGAATTAGCAGGTTATTATTATTTGGTATTATTCTGGGAATTGAATATGTGCGAAACAAATACTCTGGCTGAGAACTTTGAGCAGTTCACACTGTCCTAACATTAAATCAGATCTTATGCAGAAATGATCACTTTTCGATGTTTCTTCATTTTATAACTGAGAATGATGGAATGAAACCAGGTTAAAGATTTTACATGATGTGATTTTCTGGAAGTGCATTTCCAGGATTATTTTTATTACGACAAGTAAACATACTATAGGAGTCTCGTACCGATTGACATCATGAATGCTTATGAAGCTCAATATTGCGTACACTGTAGTTGTAAATAGTAACAGTTAGACTTTTTTGCCGATTTGAAACCTAGTCGGAATTTTGGGAAGTAAAGGAGATATCAACATCGCCAAAGAAGCTCTAAAATCCAGATAGATGTGGAATTTCCAACTACTCATGGCCAGGATTGGATGGCCAGGGTTGGGGGGGGGGGGGGGGGGTGACACGGGGTCGTGCAGACGGGGCTTTCAGTTAGGCTCGCTAGTATATGAATATGAGGTTTATTTTTATGCAATGGAATATGAACTGGTTACACCCACGTGGATATAACAGTACTCCAAAATTATTAAACTGAAAACTGATTGTCGCACCAGGGGCTCGCGAGAATTAAAACCAATTCTCGTGAATCGGGGTAAATGATTATCCCAGTAGGATTCTCGTAAATCGGGGGCAGTTGTAAGGCCACATTATTCCAGTAAAAACACGAGCAGTACCATCACCTTTCGCTCAAATGCTGTATATCTGTAGGACCGACATCACGAAGACCACATTTAGACTCATTACAAGTGTCTGTTCTTTTCAAAATTAAAGGTATTAATTTTGTTGATTTCCCATATTCAGAACACCCTCTCTTCCCTAGCAAAAAGTCGTGCACCTGTTCCCGTGGGCGGGAGGACCTGAGAAACAAATTTTAACTTTTCTAGGCCTTATGTACCAATCATTGATACATACACAATCTTGGTCATCAAATGTCTCCTGCAGTATCAGATGGAGTGTGATACTGCTCATACTGGCAAAACGCATGCAGTGTAATACTACAAAATCGAAAACGAGGCTGCTTGAGAGTTTTGTCCTCTTCTTTCATCTCGCACTATAACATATGCTCTAAATCCACGCACCATCACTGGCTTAAGACTGTTTTATATCTTCGTCGTTGCACAAATACATTAATTCATTTTTCAACGATTCTTGTTTTTTGTTAGATTAACCGAGATGACGAGGCAGAGAGAGAAAGTCCACTCGGAAAGGGGATAAAGAACACACCGCAGCAACAACTACAATCAAACGTTTGTCGTCTGTTTTCGCCCAGAATGGATTTCCTCTTTTTCACTTCTCCCAGTTAGCATACTATACACAAAGAAAAAAGTAATCGCAAAGTAAGCTTTAAAAACTGAATGCTATTTTGAAAGAATATATTCAGGCTACAGGGACGCACAAAAATCATAGTCTTAATCATCATTTCAATGACAGCACTGATGAACCAAATAAGTAACCGGAGAGTCAACAAGGCAACATTATTTGGCGATAAATGAACGAAAATGTCATTTGTAACCGCCAGAGAATATGTGTTACAGCTCAATACCTGCTGCATCCTCCATTTGCTCGGATGACAGCTTCTACCTTGCGTCGTATACTCCAGTCAATCGTCGTATCCGTCGCAGAGGTAACTGTCGCCATTCCTGTGCACAGCTGCTTTCCTTTCTCGCAGAGTTTGTATTCGTGGTTCGTTTGTTTGTGTTGGAGGTCCTAGAATGTCCCAAAAATGAGCCTCGGTGGATTCAGCTCAGGACGCATGGTAGACCAAGGAATGGTAGTCAATGCAATACTCTGAATGAAAAATGCTAAACACCAAGCCAAATGTGTTTCCTTGGTGATGATCACTTAGTAGAGGATGTTAGGTGGCCCTTCTGGACCTCAATATGGCGTTTCTCGCGCCGTTCCTCGTCGTTCGCGTGCAGATTCGTCGATTTGGTAGCCACAAGCTCTTCAGAAGAGTGCTTTTATTACACGCCTGTTCTATGAAATCCGCATCTACAGCAACACTAAACCATGCGGAAAATGAAAATCTGTTCCGCACATTTGTGTAAAACGGAAATCATTGACGGACTATTTTAAAATAGAAGCGAAATTCCACTAGAATTTTCTGCGCAGACAACCGCCCGGACGCACACATGCCATAAGTCTCGGTTATTAACAATACTCGACCAAAAATCGTGCGCGCAGCTAATCGCGATTTCGTTTTTAAAAACTGTCCATCTGACAAGAATTCCTATTAGTAAAATTTAATTCTTTTAATATACCACTTACCTCATCAACAATACTCTCGTTGTCGTCAATGAAATTCTGAAAACGCATCACTGGATCCTTAGCATCAAACTGAGCATAAGGCGAACTGCTGGTTCTTTCGTCGTCTTTGTATTTTGTTACCGCCACCTGATACCTTGACCACGATACCGATGGCTCGTTACCCTCTCCCTCTTTGAATAATACTTTTGCCATGCCGAATGGAAGAATTCTATAGGATCTGGGAACACCGCTATTTGTTTTACTGTTTTCATTTGTAATTAAGAGATATTTTGGTGTGTTAAAATTAAATTTATATGCCGCTTTCTGTTCGTCTGACTTCAGCGACTTCACGAATTTTGTTTGATGATATGGACTTTTCCAGGGCTGATTATCAACTTCTTCTGCTACAATATCTAAAGTTTCAAAACTATTGCTTGTTCCTTTGACGTCAAGATCTGCTTTGAAATTAAAAATATGTTGATGAACATTTCCAGTTAACTTTCCATGAAGAGGAACGCCGTAGCTCGATTCCTCGTTTGAATAGAACGTTGTTGAAATGAATCCTGTTGAGAATACTTTCAGTTCTAGGGCACCACCTTGGTGAAAAATGAAGTCAATACCATAGTCGTAATTAGAGATGGTCAAAATTGATCGAACTACAAGAACATTATCAGGCATTCCACTGTAAAAACGTTGACCCTTTGCCCCAACATAAGAGGAATGTCGCCTCAATGGTACACCGGTGTTTAATTCAAAAACGCAAGCTCCGTACTTGTAGGATAAAGCTTCGCCCAAACCCTCAACAAGGAACGCTGTCTCGATAAAGGTTGCATGTTCCGGACAGTCAGAACCTGGAACAAGGGTCCTGGCATTCAATCCTAAAGGTGCCACACCATCTATAAAATCTGCAAATCGTTGCGGCCTACTGTAACCTGAATAAAAGACAGCAATTTCCTGTAAGCTTATTTCATAGGCTATGCGCTCTTTTTCATACTTTACATCAAAGATCTGAGGTCCAGTTTGTGTAGACATTTTGTAGTGAAACTGCCACCCAAGGTATTCGACATGTCTGTGATGTATTTTATATCGCTTTCCGTCAGGTTCTATTTGTTTAGGACCTCTCTGTGGTTCAGGAGGTTGTGGATTACCTCGCAATTTTGACGTCGAGAACAAATTATCGCTTACCTTTGGAAGTGGAATTCTGGGCATGGAAGAATTAGTTCTTATATATGTGGATTTTAAATCATCTAATGAGTTGTATAACTTATTTCGATACCACACTTTAGTAGCGACATGTTTTGAAGGATCGGCGCTAGTCATGTCAATTAAAATTGCCATATCCAGAGGATGAAGTAGGAAAAATTCCACGTTGTGGTCCAAAAGAATCCACATTTGTCGCCTAGTTGCGTTTGTCGGATCCATCGCAGGTGTAACGAAACTTATGAAATACTTCAAACATTTGTCTCCACAGTTGGTCAACTTTCCACCATAATTCTCCAGCAATATATATCCGATTTCCTTGTCTATTTGGTCGAAGACTCTGGTTTCAAGATTAGCAAAATCTGTGAACGTGATTGGCCTATAACTATAATGTACTGGATTCTTTCTATTCCCATAGTTAATGAGTGTATGGTAATTAGGTGAAGGCAAGGGACCTACTTCATATTCTTCAATAACCGGAGTCTCAAGGTTTCCTCTGAAGAGAAGTACTTTAGCACGTCTGTGGGGAAGGTTTCCACCATTGTCGATGTAGTCGAGGACTTCAGTTTTTGGAGGCAGCCATAATTCAGCATTATATAAAAACGTGCTGTTGAGAGCGGCCTCTTCCGGAACAACTAAGCCTAATGATTTAACCGATCTAAGATAACTTAAAATGCCTTTCATTTCAGTTCGTGTTAGGTCGTGAAACAATGTTGGATTTGTTGGCTCGGATGTATCAATGTCGGCTTCATGTTGAGCACCACATGTTGGCACCTCCTGCTTTTTATCCATTGAGTAATTCAGAACAATAACTGCAATAAGTGCGATGAGAAGTGCTATGATGATGACCAGCAAAACAGCCGCACAACAACGCCATCTTCCTATTTGCCGTCTGTACTTTTCAGACATGGCTTTTTTCCTGAAACATAAAACAAATATTAATTCTGTTTGGTACAACACATATTAACACAATATCATATGATTCACGGGAACAGGATAGACCCACGGTTCGATCCCCACCAGGTGTAGCTGCGCTGTGTCCTTGCGCACGGCACTTAATCACGAGTGCCAGCGTAAGGGTACGCTGGCGCTGTGTACTAAGGCTTACTACACGTCAATGGCGCACTTGCCTTCAACCAATGCTTACCCTGCCTGTGCGGAGTTAGTGCGTTGGGGAATCCGACTTATTTGCTCGCTGCTGCTCAGCGATTCTCTCCAGGTACTTTCGGCTTCCCCACCTGTAGAAACTGTCCGGCACGAGACGCTGGCAGTCGAAAGTGTCGTTAAACCGCAACAGAAAATCATATGGCTCACAATTTTCTTCACTGGAAGAGATTTACAGAAAAGTTAGCTCTTCTTGACCCTTTGAACTCTAGTGGTATCTATCCAGCAATTAGAAGAGTCCATATTCATTATTTGGGGTAGACCAATCAGATTTTTCAACGCGCAGCCTCGGGCTGCACGTTGAAAATAATGATTGGTCTAACCCACAAATTTTCTGAAAAAACATCTTATTTAATGCCGTTAGGACGTATCATGCTCCTGGACGGTAAAGCGGCCTCTGGGGTTCAAAGGGTTAATTTTTTAAAGCAAAAAGTAAATTTAACACTAAGGGTATGAGAATTTCATATAAGAATTGAAATTTCGAAATATTACAGAAGTTGTATCATCGATATGCGCATCGTTTCACAAATTTCACGCAGTTTCTTGTAGAGAAGTATGAAAATACAGAAGCGGGCTTTTTTTTACATTTTCCCCAATCAGTTTAAATATTTGACTATTATTCTCTGTTGAAGACCATTTAAAAATAAGAAAACGCCGCTTTCACCATCTTTTTATGTTTTGTAACTTTTTTCTGTTCATTATATCAACAGTGAGCGTTTCGTGATATATATGTAAGACACTGTTCTTTCCTTTAATATCAATGCCTAGGAAGCAAGATTCGCTGTTTTTTTCCCTGGGAAGAATAAAAAAAAACCTTGCATATCACTGTAAAAACACATTCGCTAAATAAAGAGCCAGAGTGGAGGCTTAAGGCAGGTAGGTGTGATACAATAGATATTCGTAATGTTGGATTATATGCGAAGTAGTCGTTTCTAATTAGCTTTTCATAAAAAGCCAAATTTCCTTTTGTAACTTTTAATAAAGGAAAACGACAGACAGCTCCGAGAGTTGTCTGAAGTTTTCGTTTATTAAATGTAACAATACCCCATACAGAACACCCTGACACAACCGATGGCAATTTTGTTTTACCATTCCATTCAACCGGCCCTAAGGATGCCTCATACCAAATAACAGTTATCTGTTCCGTGTGGTTTGAGAAATATGGGCGTTTGAAAATATTTATATTTTTAGCTCCTGGGGTTCCCACGGGGACACGGGAAATGTTTTTTTTTTTGCATGAAATAAGTACTTATGACTCAATAATACTACATGGGTTCAAATATGGACTGTCGGTTCAGAAAGTAGAAATTTTGGGCGGAAATCTTGCCCCTCTGATTACGAAGGCAAATATTACTCCATGAACTTCGTTTGAACAAACTTGATTCTACACCTCAAAAGGAAGCTCCATACCAAATATCATGTCATTGTATCCACTGGTTCATGGGGAGATTAAAAAAATAATTGGAACATTTTCCCCCTCCCCTTTCATATGAAGCTTGGAAACTTGATTTGAACAAACTTGAATTGGCATATAATAAAGACCATGCATGTCAAATTGGTTCAATGGTCCAGTGGTTTAGGAGGAGAAGTCGATAACGTAAAGTTCACGCCGGACGGGCGGACGACGGGCGGAAAGTGATCACTTAAGCTCACCCTGACTTTCAGTCAGGTGAGCTAAAAATAAAAAAAAATAAAATAAAGAACCGTCTGCCCTCATGCAATTTCACAAAAAAATTGCCTGAGAAACAGAAGATCTACTTTGTGGGGCCTCACCAACAGTAATTGTTCGTTTTGATGGTCTGCGGTCTAACATGGGCTCTATCGATAAATAGGTTATCTCCACCCGATTCACTGAACTCTTCTGCGCTGTGGAGACTAATAACAATTACTTCTGGTTGGTATGCGGAATTCTTTGTTACAGAACGCTCATTATTAGTCTGTGTGAAACACGCGAACTATTGTTTTTGTATGGTTTCTTTTTTCTTTTCTTCTTCTTCTTCTTCTTCTTCTTCTTCTTCTTCTTCTTCTTCTTCTTCTTCTCTTCTTCTTCTTCTTTCACCTCACTTCCTTGTCAACACGATAACTCGAAAACGAATTGTCCTATCTCGCTGATTTAGCACCTTGACAGAAAGTCACAAGTTCTCTGCGTCCTATGTTTTTCAGGTCGCTATAGGTCTTGAGTATGGCCCAGTCGAATGCAGGGTTTTCACAGCCTCTAATTTCCTGTAACAGTAAATTATCCGGAAGCAATTCAATGTTATATTTATTCACATTGGAGACAATGGAAACAGAAGTGGAGTTAGCTGTCAAACATTAAACGTTATCTTGCTATTTTAATCAGATGTCAGTTCCTCAAACGAAGTTGAGAGAAACCCTTTGCTTTGCAATGAAATAAAGTATAAATTATTCAGTTCAATGCTTTTAACCCTCTCAAGACTTCAGTGTGGGTTCCAAATATTTTATTTCAGTGAGAATAATGTTAACCCTTTCCATATTCACATTACTGCTCTAAACATTATACAAATAAGTGGCAAAGCAAAAAATGTCCATTTCTGGTTCCTTGATCAAACCCTTTGAATGCTGTGCTGTGAATGCTGTGCACATATAAGCTTTTTCTGGTTTCTTGAAAAAAATTATCTGATTCCTGTATGAATATCTTTAAATACTATTAACGAAAACCTATTTCTGATTTCTTTAAAAATATTTCACCTCCAATAATAAGCCTCCATAAATGATCTTTCTATTTTGTTTATTTCTGATGCTTTAACCCCCCCCCCCCCCCTCACACAGTTTACTGGATGCACTAAATTCTGTTTCTCCAGTTTTACATTGTGATGCTGTTAAATCGAGTTGTCAAAACTGCGACCATAATAACGGAAAGAGCCCTACTGCTGCATAACTAGATGTTATGACTTTATTTATTTATTTGTTTGTTTATTTATTTGCTTATTGGAGTCTAAGTACACTTTCGATAGCCAGGTCTACTCATGTCGGGCAGTTTTACGCGTGGAGGAAGCCGGAGTACCCGGAGTGAACCGCCGAGAAGCGGGGTTAGCATTAGTTGAAGGAGAATGCTCCATCGACATGCAGTGCGCCTTAGTATACAGCGCCATATTGCACACACGTTGGTAATAGGGATGGAGCACCTTGCCCACGGACACATCGCAGTTAACCGCGAATAACGCGAGTGTGGATCAAACCGTAGACCTTTCTATCTCAAATCTAATGGTCTACCAAATTAGTCACCGACTTATAATAGGAGACTAAGACATTGTGTGATGCTTGTTTGTAAGTGGTGTATCTTTTTTTAATCGGGGAATCAAAAGAAATGGTGATGGAAATGAGTCAACACCTTTTTTATAATTTACTTCAAAAACTAATAAGTTATTTCACTAATGTAATAAACATTTACCAAAAATACCTAGTAGATGACAGAAGCAAAGCTATTTTTGAATAACAAAAACGTTCATTTTTTTACCTTAAAATAGCTTATGATCACTCAAAAGAACGAGCTGAGGGGTGATAAGTTAAACTTTGAGACCAAAATTGAAAAATAATAAAATTTGAATGGCAATTTTAGTGAATGGCGCTGTCTGGTTTCCACGATACGTTAGGCAACGGCTTAAGCCGCAACCAATCTTGAGACGATATATCAATTATTATAATTATTGGTGTTTAAGGTCACTTTCCGCATCTGTCGCTGTATCATGCTGCAACATAGGTAAGAAGTCAAGTTTAGTCAATCGTTTATACCTATGCGGTCCATTGTAGAGGCAATGTAAGGGGTGAATCTAAATACATTTGATGCACCGAAATTTATTTATTTAGTAAGATATACCGACACTTTAACAGCCAAGGTCATACCGTGCCGGTGACAGTTTTACGGGTGGAGGAAGCCGGAATACCTGGAGAGAACCACCGAGCAACGACGAGCAGCTGCCAGCTCCCCAACATCATAACTCCGCACTGCAGCACAGGAAGGATTAGATTGGTTAAAGACATGCGCACCATCGACGTGCAGTACGCCTGACAACACGGCGTCATCATGCCCCCATGTGGACAATCGGGGTTAAGCGCCTTGCCCAAATACACAACGCGGAAGTCCGAATCGATCGCTCAGACGCTCACCCATCCAAGGACTAACCGGGCACGACGTTGCTTAACTTAGGTGATCTGGCGAGAACCAGTTACCACAACGACAGCGCCCCCATGCATCGAAATACCGATGAATGACCCAACAACGACTTCGTGGAAGTTGATGGCGCAAAACTTCAGTGGAAAGATTTCTGGGACTGATGCGTGAACTATTGAAAGAGAAGCGCTCCGCTTTTCTTTCAATATTTCACGAGTCAGACCCAGGCTTTTTGCTGTACGAAAGGAGGTCGGATTTTCCTGTGCAAATCACAGATAGAAACAGAATCAAAAACGTCAACGTATTACAACACTTATTTGTTTTGTCATGTCTACTGTCAACATTGTTTATTTTTCACATTTGAACCATATGCGTTCTTGTTTTTGACACAATCTATTTGTTTAACGATAGACAGAATATATGAAACTTCTACGCTTCAACGATGTACGTGAAGAGTGGCAACCGTGACATTCGGATGCACTAGCAATTTAGAACTATCAGTGAAGGGTATTAACACCCCCGCCCCCCCCCCCCCCCAACTTCCGGTTTTCCAGAATGCACCAGTACTCTACAACCGTCGTGAACTGGTCGTAATGCACACGTGGGCAGTGATGGCCACGCATGCCTTTAACACGTAATAAAAATCACCAACAGCAAAATTTTAATTAATGATGCACCGGGTTGCACCAGGTGCTTCATTAATTAAACTTTCGATGATTATTCCTATAATTAGTGTTTGGAATCTAATATTATTGCGTCAGTGGAAATACTGCCCACACTGGAAAGTGACCAGTCCACGGCGGCCGTACTATGAATGCGGAGCTTCAAAATCAGTTGTAAATTCAAGGGATGTGACTTGGTTAAAATTGTCGTCGATTAAAAATTCTAGGCTCTGTGCATATCATTTGTTGGTGGTCATGTTTACGAAGTTTCAAATCTATTGATCAATGTAGGAGTTTGTCAGGGCTAAGCCAGTCTAAAAGGGAGGAGCCCCCTCCCCCCCCTACTTTCAAGTGCAGATATATGTATATATATTTCTTCTCTCTGTGTTGTAAGCACACATGTTTTAATTAGGTAATTAGCCTTAGACGATTCACAGTGGGATACTTCTCTGGCATATTACTAGTCAGCATAAAATGTTTCCATGCTATCTAAAGTCAATTAATATCGAAGTGACCGACACTTTCAATCGTCACGGCTATCAAGTATCTTATTTCTCGGGATACGCTTGATAGCATATGCATTGGCGCGAGGTGATTTCATCTTCAGAAATGTCGCGTGCCATGTTTAGACATCTTGACATATTGCTATCTGACCATCCCAAGACGAGATATAAAGTGTGGGGAACAAGCTTTTTCAGAGAGACTTGGGTTCCGACCGTTTAGGAGTGAGACTTGGGTTCGGCCGAATAGGAGACGCCACATAGGGTCTCGAATGAGTGGAATTGCTGGGCAATCCACGAAGCTCCGTTGTACGCCGCTATTATCAGATTAGGTGGACGTAGGGAATTTAGAAGAGTAGATTACGGACCCAAGTAACGTGCTAAGTTTAGCTGTCATTAGCGAAGATCGACTCGCACCTGTCTCAAAGTGTAGGCTATTGTATTGTGGTATTAACCCTTAGGAACGCATAGGTTGATCGCGTAGCAGCCTGTTAATGTATCAGAGTGCTGTGAATATCGACTGAAGGTCGACAGTGACAATTCGCGCGAGTTCGAAAGCGCGTATTGAAGTTGTGAGTTCTGCATGAACTGTGTGTTTTTCAACGGACAAGAACATTCAAGGAGAGTTCTATCAAAGGACACATGTATAAGGTATGTGACGTAGACTTGCTAAACTAGCCGACACAGTGGATAAACTGAATCCAAATCAGAACTATGTTGCCACAAGGTAATTAACATTGCTAGTCGGGATCCCTCGGCAGTCAGAGCTGCAGACGCGCACAGACGCAAAAGATTAAGACTCGGTGTTTAAACTCCTGTTGCTAGACCGCGACAGTGACATTTTGAGAGTGTACTATAGCGCCAGTACAGGACTAACTATATTGATAGACTGAATTGATGAAAAACTATTTAACCCCTGTGATAAGTCTTTGATTTGTGTTGACCAAACTGTTAAATGTGATGAATATGGAATGAGATTATTTTAAATGTAAATAAAAGAATTGTTGTTACTTTAATCATTGTTTCCTTTCCGCAGCCTGAAGTGATTAGGAATCACACCTAACGAAGAACGAACCTATATTTCGATTTCACTCGGCAGGGAAGAAAATCATAGTGCGGTCTCAACGCAGCTCTGTGAGCCGAGTTTGGCCCGTGCCCGGATTCCGACCCTCCTAGTTGGCTCGTCCCCCAATATTTTTAATGGCGATGCTAAACAACCCCATGTCACCCCTCCCACGTGGATAGAGGTGTTCTGGCAGAGTAGTTGTACACACGAGAATCCCCTATACGAAGTGGGGGTAATGAGCAACGACCGGATGGTCCTTGTTAGGACTATGGCCCCCAAAACCCCACACCGTGGCCTTTCAAATATAATTCTGCCCCCCCCCCCCCAAAAAAAAAAAAAAATAAAAAAAATTATAATACTGCTAGGACAACCTCATCATAGAATCCTGGCTACGCGCCTGAGTACTTATTAATTTATTTATTGTTGTTTAAGGTCACATATTTCTGTACAATGGCTAAGAATGACCACCACATGGATATAAAGTCAAGTCTAGACAATCGTTTATATCCATGTTGCCCATTTTAGAGGACTTCCTCCCCAAGCATTGGTGACTGGGTCCTATTTTACCAGTAAAATATGGCTTTTTTACCACAGTAAACAAGCACTGCTTCACTTCCCGGGGTTGAGTTGATGGAAATTCAAAGAAAGTTTTTGATGTTCAACACTCCTTCCAAGCTCTCAAGCCACCAGTCTAATTCTTAAGGCATTCGATGCTGTAATGGTCTGGAACCAATCTAGCCTTTGAATAATTGTCCATCTCCTATGTTTAGATTCAATCGGCTGTTCCGATCAACTGAAATATTCCTCTTGATCAAATGTGAAAAGCGGATAACCATTTATTTTCTGTGAATCGACGCACGAAATGTTTCTCAATCCAGACGAATTGACCTACATTTTAATCGTTGAAGACATTTGCCGTTATAAATGAAAACTTACCACATGGGCCAATACTATAAAACTTTCACAATTGTATTTTCTAGAATTGCATTTTTTAGTTATGACTTTTAATGGGTTGAAATGAACCATTAGCATTTTCAAAGATGTGGCAATTTGCCAGTTGGCAAATTGCCATATCTTTTAAAATGCCGATAATTCATTTGTGTCAGTTATTTAGAAAATACAGATGTAAAAAATACAATTGTAAAAGTTTTATAGTATTGGCTCCAGCTGCAGTTTTTTGATAATGCTGTGTAGTTCCACTAATTGGATTAATATCTTGGTGTTCTCAAGATGAATTAAATACTTATTGACTGGAATATCTATAACTAGAGCACGAAGTAATATCATATCTTTCTGACAAGAGAGACATGGCGTTGTATCATCGGCTGACTGCGCGCAAACTTCACGAAAAGTGGGTAAACAAAGAGCTCATAAAGTCGCCGGATTCCTCAAGGATTTAGACTGGTGGTCTGAGAGCTTGGACTCCTTCATATTTCCCATTCTGTTTATCCTCCATTGGAATTCCTGGATGTGGAGCAATGCTATGAAAAAACAAGGGCTGTCCATACCTATAATACGACTCGGCAAGCAACGACTTGATGTAAAAAGTCCTCTGAATTGGGACAGCATAGTAATAAACTATTGGCGAAATTGACGTTATACTGGCGTTGTGGTCATGATACAGTCACAGCTTCTGAAAGTGCCCACTACCGAAAACAAATAAATAAAAACTAGAGATGGGACTGTCCCAGATAGGCCTGTCCATACTCCCGCCGCCATGATTATTCTAGGACGAAAAGGGGTACAACTCTCCCAAAAAGTCCAATCGAAACTATAATCGCCGGTGCACAGGTTCCCGTGGTAGTGAACATCAATACCAAGTTTCAAAGGAATCGACCCACAAGCATCTGAGAAACAAAACAAAATTCAGGCATTCTAAGACGAAAAGGGGCATACCTCTGCCCCTTTTCGTCTTAGAAAAGGGGCAGAGTTATGCCCCTTTTCTCAGTTGTTTATGAGTCGATAAACATCTGATTTTCTCAGTTGTTTATCGACTCAATGACATCTGAAAAAATCTCCAGACAAAATTCAAGCATTCCACGACGAAAAGGGGCAAAAATAATCCGACCAGAACTGTAATCGCAGGTGCACAGGTTCCCATGGTTGTGAACATTCATACCAAGTTTAGAGGAGATTGGTCCATAAACGCCCGAGAAAATTTCCGGGCAAAATTATGTCGTGCGGGGGGTATAATAACTAGAAGGGTGGTGCTTCAATTCTGATGGTCGGCACTTTTTAATGGGGATTTGTGGGGATTTAATGGGGATTTGTGGGGATTTAATGGGGATTTGTATTGTTACTATTTATTGGAAGGTGTCGAGAGGCACTTCTAATACATTGTAACCAGACAAACAAAATGTTTGTTTTGTATGTAATATTGAACACTCAACAGAATATCAAGCAATTTATTCGACGCACCAGAGTTTCTCAAAAGGGGCCCCAATAAGGGCGAGAAAAACTTCTAAAAGTGATTTTTGTTATACGCCGGTTTTTAAGAAAATCGGGAGTATTATTCTAGGCGCTATCCGTCCATTAACTTTTTCGCGTCTGAGCCATCGCTTCTTAGTGGGAAGAGATACCACAATGAAACTTACTCAGTATATGTACGGTCACCGAAGAATGTATCGCCACCAAAATTCACGACCGGAACCCTAAGATCAGGGTCACAGATACAGAACAGTCGCCGTGGACTGGTCGTAATCCACGCGTGGTGAGTGATGTCCACGCATCCTTTTACCACGCATGTGTTTAATTAATGAAGCACCGGGTACACGCATGCGTTTACTTTGGTAAACGCATGCATGTACCCGGTGCTTCATTTATTACATTTTTGATGATTATTCCTATAATTAGTATTTGGAAATATTGACCACCCGTGGAAAGTGACAAGTCCACGACGGCCGTACTGAAGATGGCAACACATAGAACGAGTATGGACACCAAATCGGGGACATTATTTTTAAGTGGAAAGAGATATCACGTGGACCACTACTGCGCGATGTGTCACGGCAAATTCACCTTTTAGCAGAAGGATTTGTAAAAATGAAACTTCCATAGCACATGTATGACCACTGAACCGACCAGGGTGAAGGTCACAAATAGAGGGCAACACATTGAATCAGCATGCACATCCTCACATCCAGGGCCTCTCACCAAGTGATATATACCGGGCGACTGATGCCCAGCTATATAGGCGGTGCAATCAAACAATTGCCAAACAAATTTTGTTATTTTTCCCAACATTTGCCTTGAAAACATAGCTTTTGGCTTATCACTGGAAACACCCCGTTTAGCACGTTCCAACGAGGGGTCCTAAACTATGTTTCCAGGGCAAAAATGAAAATGTTTACTTATTCAAGAACAGTTCTTTTGCAACTGTCGTCTGCTATTTGTACAAGGTAAACATACAATGAAATATAAGAGAAGATTCAATTCTACTTCCAAAACCAATCCACTTACAACGTTCCGACGTCGACGTTGACATCTGACGCCATTCTCGTATTAGACGTGTTGTGTGTGATATTTCCGTAATGAGCTATTTGGGGGCGATTATGTGATAAAACAGAATCGCTATGTAGGATACATATCCATGAGGTTTTTCATTTCTTATAACCTGATACATAATAAAGTACTGGTGGACATGCAGTGATCTATAGTTGAACATTATGCAGTTCATCACATCGTGATATAAAAACATCACAAATGCAGCGCCATGGTAGGTTATGAACCACTAAATTGGTGAACACGTGACTTGGAAAATTTAACACCCAAAGTTGTGAGTAGGATTAAATAGGCCCGATTGGCTGATTGGTTCAATATCAGTGGGATTTGAAACCATTAATTAAAAAAAAAATTTGTCCTCTTTAGGAAGGTTTAAAAAGTTTGTTTGCAATTTTTTGCCGGAATGTGTGAGAATCTCTCAAAAACATGAGGCATGAAAAAAAAGTGTCAAGGCCATTCAGTGCAGGACCATAGGGTAGTAGTGAAAATTCGAATTTTAAATTGAAATTCAGTGTGGCAACATATATTTTTTTCCAGTTTTTTTTTCAAGAGATGATGTACTTTGTGGATATATATTTATTTTTTTGCAAAACAACTTGGTGAGTTGTACAGAGAGTCAAAGGTTAGCACTGTGTTCAATGGGATTTTTTTAGTGGTTCATAACCGGTATGATCAGTCCTCCGCTACCTAAGTCCAACAAGGGCAATAACTCACAAAGACATACTTGGGACATGGTTGGTTCGTAATCCCCTTTATCACCAAATTAAATTAGCGACAAAAATCTTGAATGAATTTCTTTGAAATTGATGATGATAAATGGTACAGTGATTACAAGACATTCCCAGTCCAACAAAGGCAATAACTCTAGAAGAAAAACTTGTACAAAGCTGGTTCGCAATTCCATTGATGATATTATCACCAAAATACTATATATTCAATTTAAGAAATATCTTTGAACAGTTGTCTTTTAAATGTGATGGCAAGAAACTGTAATGTGATGACAAGAAAGTTTAAGTCCAAAAAGGGCAATAACTCTTGACAAAATACCCGGAGGCTGGTTCGCAAGCCCATTCATGATATTATCACCAAAAAAGCCGTCTATAAAATTTGGGAGAAATATTTTCACAGGTTTCCTTTCAAAGGCGATGGCTACATGCTGAGGATAACAAAACTCTCATAGCTTTTATTATCGAACAACTGTTTCCGACATTATGGTACAACCAGGCATATTTTACTTGAAGTTTCTGTCAGACCCGACCACGATGTCTCTGAAAATCACCTTTCAAATTTCATTATTTCAATTTCTGCTCCCAAAATAATGTTTATAGTCGCTCACTGGAACGAGCTCTTTGAGCTCGCTCCTATGAGGTGTCATAAGTCATGATGTTAAAAGAAAATATTAAAATACTTAATTCCGTTTTGAAAAAAGTGAGTTTTGTAGTCCGGTTGTGTATATGGTTAAAAATAAAGCGAAAAATATCACAGAGTTAAGTATATAAAGGGTTAGGACGCTTAGTGGTGTTAAGATCACAATCAGCAACTATGGCTATATAGGGAGCGCGGTAGCTCAGTGGTAATGGCTTTGGAGTTCAAACCGAACGGTCCATGGTTCGATCTCCGCCAGAGAAAACTGCGTTGTGTCCTTGGGCAAGGCACTTAATCCCGACTGCCCACTCGGAGGGAACGGTGGCGTTGTGTACTAAGGCGTACTGCACGTTAATGGTGCACTTGTCTTCAACCAATGCTAACCCTGCCTGTGTGGAGTTATGTTGGCGAGTCTGAGAGTTGCTCGCCGTTGCTCGGTGGTTCTCTCCGTATACTCCAAATTCCTCCACCCCCAAAAATGTCCGATACCAGGTGTGGTTGGCTGTCGAAAGCGTCGTTAAACCCCAACAAATAAATAAATATGGCTATATGATGACCGTAACATATGTATGAAGTCACGTTTAGCTAACCGTTCATACCTATGCTGCCCACTTCAAAGGGCGGTGATGTCCACGCATGCGTTTACCAAGTAATACAAATTTTAATTAATGAAGCACCGGGTTGTACTAATTAAATTTGCAATGATTATTCCTATAATTAGTATTTGGAACGAGCTCTTTGAAACCGTGGAAAGTGACCAGTCCATGACACCCGTACTGCAGATGTCAACCGATAGAACCATCCATACCTAGGCTGGTCACTTTAAAGGGCTTGCACCCTAGACAGTGATGTCCACGCATGCGTTCACCAAGTAATAAAAATCGTCATCAGCACAGCATGTACCCGGTGTTTCATTTATTAAATTTTTGATGAATATTCCTACAATTAGTATTTGGAAATATTGCCTCCCCCAACCCCCCCCCCCCCCCCCCCCCCCCCCCCGTGGAAAGTGATCAGTCCATGGCGGCCGTACTACAAATGTCAACATATAGAACGAGTATGGGCTGCTCCATTCCCGAGGTTCCCACGGGGATATAACATAACTACAATCACGGAAGTTTTCTTGAACAATGGTGGGCGGAAAACGCGTTGAAGTTAGCCGAAAATAATGGCACAAGAATGCATTATTAACCCTTTACCCAACGTAACGGCCAAAACCGGCCAGCGCTATTCTCAAAAATCGCCAATTAATTTTCACTATTTTTTTCATTTTTTGTCTCAAAAACATAGGTTATGACCCCTCGTTGGAACGAGCTCGTCGAGCTCGTTCCAACGAGGGGTCATAACCTATGTTTTTGAGACAAAAAATGAAAAAAATTAGTTATTCAAGAATTTTTTTTGCAAGTGTCGTCTGCTTTTCACGTTAGGTAAAGGGTTAAGATTAGTTGTTTTACCAGGACTGAAGAGCAAGTTATGCATTTATGTTAACGCCTCCCCTTGGCCCAATGACGCGGGTGTGTGGGACGACCTTCGTAGTGGCAACTTCGTGGCATCGTTCTTCTTGAAAACTACGAAGGGATCTTTAGCCTCCACGGAAAAAATGCATGTAGAACGTAATAACTTGTTTCTTTTATAAAATTGAGTAAATTCTTCCCCAAAATATTTACAAAGAAGAGAAGAAGATATTACGCATAAGGGTGACAATTAATGTGAAAAATTAATACATTACCCAGTTACTGTATTTTCCTTAGAATCAGTTTTGACGTTTACTCGAAAAAATTGACAATGACAACGCTCAACACTGACCTTGTTTGAAAGTACAGTAAAAATTTTATGCAAACATTCACATGATAAGATCCAGGTTTGCATTTTTAACCTTTCCTCCACCTTCCCGTCGTATGAATCATCTATCAAATGTAATAAGTCTTGTTAACACTTTATGAAACATGAAAAGCAGGCGGCATTTGCAATCAAAATTCTTGAATAACTAATTTGTTTAATTTTTTTCTCTCAAAAACATAGTTTACGAAACCTCAGTGGAACGAGTTCGTCGAGCTCGTTCAATGGGGGGTCATAAGCTATGTTTCTGAGGCAAAAAATGCAAAAAAGCATAAAAATTAATTGGCGATTTTTGAGAATAGCGCTGGCTGGTTTTGTCCGTTACGTTGGATACAGGATTAAGGCAAAATCTACGAGAATCCCAATTCTAATTGTATAAGACGCGTCTCAATTCGCACCTAATACCCATTGATTCAGACGCACGCTTTATCGTCGAGTCTAATCCAATTGCCCGGTGTACTAGCGATAGCCTTCTTCGGCTCTAGGAGGTTTCGGTTGTTTTCGTTTATTAAAAGTTACAAAAGGTAACATGGAATTTTATGGCAAACTAATTAGAAGCAACTAAATAAGCGTCAACGTTGGCTCTTTGTTTAGCGAATACGTCTTTAAAGTAATTTGCATGTTTATATTCTTTTCATGAAAAACAAGATATATTTATTTATCTACTTTATACGTAAAAACAGTAACGTTTTATCTTTTATCGTTATCGAAAACTCGCCGTCAATAAAAAATCTTTTATCGTTACTGCAGTAAGAATAAAAGTCACGTGATATCGCAAGAATACAACGTTCACGCCCATCTCATTTGCATGACGTACTATTTCATTCAACACTTTGAATAACTAATTATCGCTGCCGCGGATCGAAACAAATAAAACGGGGAGTATTTATCGAAATGTATTGAATAAAAAAGAAGGCCATTAATTAAACTTACTGAATTGTAAAAATAAAATTTGACGGAAAGGAGTAAAAATTAGTAACTTACACTTTTTTTTCCATGTTTCCGATAATATTTTACGAGACTGCTGCATTCTGGAATCGCACCGTCAACGGTCCAGCAGCTTTCGGGTCACAAAAACATTACAAGCGTAAACAATTACGCCGTAGCGTCTGATCGAATGCAGCATGAAATGTCAAATATTTTAGCCGGTGTTGACCCAAATGTAAATATTCCTGTCACGAAGACTATGTCTTGTAGGGAAAATCCAAAAGTTCAAGGACATCAAATTCCTGGCACGCCGGCAAGCTGTGGGCACATTTCCTCACAGATACATTTCTGTAAATCCAACAATTCTTCCTTGAATCATGAATCAAATTTCCCTCAACATATATTCAACATTACGGGAAATTGTACAATCCAGTATATAAACAATCCTCCGAGTCAAGAACATTCACATAAACGACGAAGAATTATGGTAATCGAAAGTGACAGCGATTGAAATTCAGTGAACGAAAGAACTAATTTGTTTACGCATTTATTAAAAGTCACGTTACGCATTAAGAAAATAGTTCTCATTTTATCTCCCTTTTGCACATTTTTTTTTCAGCGAAAAATCACTAGTGATATCATTTCTCAATCAGCCATGCTCTATTCCATCGTATCTTCCAAGAAGTCCAGTTGGCAAAGCTTAATTCTGTGTTTTTATTTTTTAGGCCGTTTCAATGTCGTTTTGTCAACTTTTGCGAATCAGCTGATTTTTGCAAGTGGACTCGCTGTTAACCCGGGAGTGGGGGAGGTGGGGGTGTAGATAAAAGGGTTATATACACATGGTGTTTGTAAAAAATCTTTTATCGCGACTCGAGCGTTTTCTGGGGCTACATAGCTACTCGTCGCTGCGCGACTCGTAGCTATATATGCCCCCGAAAACGCTCTCGTCGCGATAAAAGATTTTTTACAAACACCATGTGTATATAACCCATATTTATTTATTTATTGGTGTTAAGGTCACATACTTATGCACAATGGCAAATCATGACCGTAACCGTTTTACGGGTGGAGGAAGCCGGCGTACCCGGTGAGAACCACTGAGCAACGACGAGCAGCTGCCAGTTCCCCAACATCATAACTCCGCATTGCAGCACAGGCAGGGTTAGATTGGTTGAAGACATGCGCACCATCGACGTGCAGTACGCCTTAGTACACGGCGTCATCGTGCCCACATGTGGATAATTGGGGTTAAGTGTCTTGCCCAAGGACACAACGCGGTAGTCCGAATCGATCGATTAGACGGTCACCCATCCGAGGACTAACCGAGCTCGACGTTGATAAACTTCGGTGATCTGACGAGAATCGGTTACCGCGCCCCGGAAAAACCTAGATCAGGCCTGTCTTAACCTGGGACCAAGAACACCCCCCCCCCCCCCCCGCGACACACTCTCTGATAGTAGACAACAAAAATACCAACTATCATTAATATCCTTCCATACCAACAAAAGTTCTGAGCCGGATTCGACTTGTTATAGTTGGATTTGGATGTGGGGGTATGTAAACTTGAACTAAGTCTGTGACATTTATAGGGGCGCGGTGGCTCAGTAGGTAGAGGTGCAGGCTGCAAGCCGAGAGGTCCTCGGTTCGAATCCCACCTGCGGCAATCGCGTTGTGTCCTTGGGCAGGACACTTCACCCCCATTGCCCATGTGGGGGAACGGTGACGTCGTGTACTAAGGCGTACTGCACGTTGATGGTGCACTTGTCTTCAACCAATGCTAACCCTGCTTGTGTGGAGTTAGTATGTTGGGGAGCTGACAGTTGCTCGCCGTTGCTCGGTGGTTCTCTCCGGGTATTCCTGCTTCCTCCACCCGTAAAACTATCATTTGTTTTGTTTTCAACTAATGTATTTCTCTCACCCCCCCCCCCCCCCCCACCCCCCACAAAAAAAAAACAAAAACAAAAAAAAAAAATAAAAAAAAGAAGAAAAAAAAGAGAAAAAACCCAAAAAACAAGAGACGCGATTTAAACAAACTTGAATTTGACACCCATAGAGATGTTACATACCAAATATGAAAGGATTCTCACTGGTGGACCTGTAGAAGAAGAATTTTCAAGAAATTTTCTCATATTGCTCTAAGTTAAACTTTGGGCTTCAATAAAAAGCCCAAATATTAACCCAGAGACCTGGTTTGAACAACCTTCATTCTAACCCTCCCAGAGGTGTTGTACAACAAACTGAAAGAATCTGACTGCTGGATCTGAAGGAGATGATTTTAAGCGATAATTCCCCATATTGCACTAAGTAAATATTTGGGCTCCCTTGGGGAACACAAATATTAACCCAGGAACTCGATTTGAATAAATTTGAACCTTACACCTCTGGAGATGTCACATACTAAATATGAAAGATTTCTCACTTGTGGGTCTGAAAAAGAAGATTTTTTACGAAATTTTCTCATATTGCACTAAGTTAAAAATTGGACCCCAATAAAGAGCCCAAATATTCATCCAGGAATCCCATTTGAACAAACTTGAATCTAACACCCCTAGATGTGCTGCATACCAAATATCAAAATCATCTGACGGGTGGATCCGAAGAAGAAGATTTTTAAAGACTATTCCCCATATTGCATCAAGTTAATATTCGGGCTTCCACTTAATTTGAACATACTTCAATCTACCCCCTGTAGAGATGTCGTATACCAAGTGTCAAAAGAATCTGACTGTTTGATCTGAAGAAGATTTTTAAAGCTTATTCCTCATAGCGCCCTAAGTTAATTATTTGGGCTCCTGTGTTGAGTCCAAATATGAACCGAGGGGCTGGATTTGAACACATTTGTATTTGAACGTCCTATGGGCGCCGTATACCAAATATCAAAAGATTCTGATCAGCGGTTCTGAAGAAATTTTTAAAAAATTTTTTGCAAACATGCTGACTCAGAATTTTATCAAACGCCCCTACAGAACACCCTGACACAGCCGATGGCCGTTTTTTAAAATCCGTTCTACTGGTCAAAAGGGTGCTTCATGCCAAATAGCAGTTCTCTGTTCCATGTAATTTGGAAAATATGGGCATTTCAATTTTTTCTATTTTTAGCCCGTGGGGTAAATTCAATCAAGTTCTTTGGACCCACTTATACTACATGCCAAATTTGGTTCGAATCGGCCCATCGGTTCTTGAAATAAAAACTTTGGGCGCAGCCCAAAATGGGTATGTACCCACAGAGAGCCCAAATATTGATCTACCAACTTTCCTTGAACAACCTTTAATCTCCAACACCGAAGAGCGTTCCATACCATATATCAAGGGAATCTCTCTGGTGGTTAATGAGAAGGAGATTTTTAAAGATTTTTAGGCTTTGGCATCATTGACCATAGCCCGAAGAAGGCAGCCACTTCATTTGAACAATATAGAAAGGGTATACTCCAGGGATGGTTTGTGCAAAATATGTTTGAATTTGGCTGAATGGCTGTGAAGAAGAAGCCAAGTTTGCAAAAGTTAACGGACGATGGACGACGGCCGTCAGCCGACGGACGCCAAGTGGTGGCAATATATCACACTGACTTGCAGTCAGGTGAGCTAAAAATAAAAATAAAATGGTTTATGACTAATATTTTAGCCAAGTTAATAAAATTGATAAATCTGTCCCTGTCTGAGTGCAACAAAGCTTTGTAATGCAATGCCTTCTTGCACTAAAGGTACGAAATACACCGCCACCATGCTGTTCTGTAGATTATGGGGCCTATAGCATAAAACAAACCAAGAACATGAACTTCGTAGGAAAAATTACAAAAATATTAAATAAAATTAAAAAACGCCCGCCCACATGCAATTTTACCAAAAATAGACTGAGAACCAGAAGATCTACGTTGTGGAGCCTTATTTGGGCATGTTTTTTGAAAAAGTGTCGTCCTCTTATCGTGTTAGTGAACATTTCGACACCCCGACCAAATTTTGACCCCATTAGTTGACGCTATCCCAGAGTATTGCACTGAAATTTATAGTTGGGAAGATTGAGAAAGCGCCAATGGGGGAAAATAATAAAACAGTTTGTGCCAAAAAGCTGGGAAAAGGAATAGTGGGAAAGGAGTGACTAGGCGAGTCTGGTTGATGTAAGCTTCCCCCTGAAATGGTTGAGTGCAAGAAGCCACTATCAGGGTTTTCAAAAAAATGAGGTTACCAGAGCAAAAAGCTGTGTTTTCCTTGCTCATGTTTCATATTCAGTCAAACGCAAATAATATTTTGTTTACAAATATCTTGTTTCATTACAGATTTTGAATAACAAATTCAGACCACCAAACATAATCCAGCCCTCAGCCAGTTAAAGGTCCGTGGTAAATCCGCGGATAGGCAAAGAATTAATAATATTTTTTTGCGTTGTGTCATTTCATTCATTTATTGGTGTTTAAGGTCACATATTTTTGAACACCAGCAAATCATGACCAAGACAGTTTTAAGGGTGGAGGAAGCCGGAGTACCCGTAGAGAACCACAGCGAGCAAGTGTCAGCTTCCCAGCATACTAACTCCACACAAGCAGAGCTAGCACTGGTTTAAGACAGGTGTACAATCTACGTGCAGTGCACCTCTGTACACAGCGCCACCGTGCCCCCACGTGGGCAATGGGTGTGAGGTGTCTTGCCGAAAGACACAATGCGGTTGCCGCAGGTGGGACTCGAACTGAGGACCTCTCGGCTTGCAGCCTGCATCTCTACCAACTGAGCTACCGCACCCCCATTTGCGTTGTGTCTTTGACGAATATGCGAGCTTCAACCTGTCTCGGGCATAGGAGGGGTTTGCATAGAGCCAGAATGCAAGTAGTGGGTATGCGCGGAGTGGTAAATAAGGGCTTTAATTCATTTATTTGTTTATTTATTGATGCTTGACGCCACATCAACAACTAAGACTAAATAGTGGCGATAAAAGTGTTTGTACAGTAAAAAGCTTGCTTTAGAAAGAAAAATATTTTATTAAACACGAAAATGTTCATTCACATCGCAGTGAAATAAATAGCGAGGAATGGTTTAATAGCTATTAAGAAAGTATATTAAATAGCCAGGCCAACTATATCTAAATGATGGGAAAACAATGACATTTTTTAGGGTTTAACGACACATTAACAGCCAGGGTCATATCATGTCGGTGACAGTTTTACGGGTGGAGGAAGCCGGAGTACCCGGAGAGAACCACCGAACAGCTGTCAGCTCTCCAACATCGTAACTCTGAACTCTGCACCGCGGCACAGGCAGGGTTAGATTGGTTGAAGACATGCGCTCCATCGACGTGCAGTACGCCTCAGTACACAGCGTCATCGTGCCCTCATGTAGGCAATCGAGGTTAAGTGCCTTGCCCAAGGACACAACGCGGGAGCACGAATTTGTCACCCATCCAAATACTAACCGCAATCGACGTTGCTTAACTTCGGTGATCTGACGAGACCCGGATACCGCGACGCCACCGCGCCCCCGACAATGACATTCTCTGAAGTATACATTTACATAATAGGACAATGGACCATTAACTAATGCCAACTTCCCACTCATTAATTCTAATTATTTCAGCAGTGGTATTCTAGACGCTAATGAACTTGAAGACACAGTTAACCCTTTATCTAACGAATCGACAGCAGCCATCCGCATACATGTACTTTCCTACTTGAGCAGTTGAAAAAAAAATCATATTTTTCCACAATTTTCAACAAAACCATTTCATGTGCCCCACTCAATGGAACGAGTTCGAGGAGCTCGTTCCAATGATGGGGGTCACATGATATGATTTTATTGAAATTTTTGGAAAAACATTATGATTTCTTTTCAACTGCACAATTAAACTCGAGAACCCTGCCGGCAAAAGCCAAGCTAAACTCATCTGGGGTTAAATCACTTTAACTTGTGATTGTAAAAAAAAGTGTTCCAATCAGCTATATATAAATATAGCACCAGCAAACACACACGTAATACTACTGATTTGTTTTGCTTTTAATAACTGACCTAAACAGAAGTGAAGCCAACTTTGAACAGACTATATGCCCGATGTATGGATGATTCTCATTCCATACGAACACCCAACCTTCAAAATAATCCCATTATACTCCATTTTCATTGGTAGACAACCTCTTAAAACCCGCCCCAATGAATAAACAGGAATCGTTCAGACAAAACCTTCCCGCTATTCTTTGAAAAGCGGGAAAGTAAAATTGAAAATATTCTTCCCTCTGATACAACACGCTAAAAACTAAAGTGTTAAAAACTACACTTGAAGTGCTGTATTTAACACTAAGTGCTGAACTAGCACTTTGTTCAAGTGTAGATATCCCAGAACTTGACAGGTGTTACAATAATACCACTTGACAAGTGTAATGTCGCGAAACTTAAAAGGAAACGACGCAGATGACGCGGATCAGGCTCGAACTCTCGAGCCTGATCCGCGTCATCTGCGTTGTGTCCTTTTAATTATGTACCCACCAAGCGCAAATCAAATTATGGACGATTCTGGAAGAACCACCAATGCTAGACACATGGGAAGTGCCACCCATTCAAGTTTCAGATGTCTGGCGATTGTAATGTCTAAGTGCTTAAAGCATTGCACTTTGAGTGTTAAAATCAAACCATACGAGTTAGAATGGGTTTAACACCTTGAAAGTGTTAGTTTTAACACTTTAGTTTTCAGTGTGAACCATATATATAACCAGTCTAAACTCAAGAATTGTATTCAACGGTCACCCGCATGTTTGAGAAAGTTAATTTATTTATTCATTTATTGGGATTTAATGACACTTTCCACAGTTAGAATCACCTCGTGTCGGACAGTTTTACGGGGGGAGTATGAAAGATTTCTCACTTGTGGGTCTGAAAAAGAAGATTTTTTACGAAATTTTCTCATATTGCACTAAGTTAAAAATTGGACTCCAATAAAGAGCCCAAATATTCATCCAGGAATCCCATTTGAACAAACTTGAATCTAACACCCCTAGATGTGCTGCATACCAAATATCAAAATCATCTGACGGGTGGATCCGAAGAAGAAGATTTTAAAGACTATTCCCCATATTGCATCAAGTTAATATTCGGGCTTCCACTTAATTTGAACATACTTCAATCTACCCCCTGTAGAGATGTCGTATACCAAGTGTCAAAAGAATCTGACTGTTTGATCTGAAGAAGATTTTTAAAGCTTATTCCTCATAGCGCCCTAAGTTAATTATTTGGGCTCCTGTGTTGAGTCCAAATATGAACCGAGGGGCTGGATTTGAACACATTTGTATTTGAACGTCCTATGGGCGCCGTATACCAAATATCAAAAGATTCTGATCAGCGGTTCTGAAGAAATTTTTAAAAAATTTTTTGCAAACATGCTGACTCAGAATTTTATCAAACGCCCCTACAGAACACCCTGACACAGCCGATGGCCGTTTTTTAAAATCCGTTCTACTGGTCAAAAGGGTGCTTCATGCCAAATAGCAGTTCTCTGTTCCATGTAATTTGGAAAATATGGGCATTTCAATTTTTTCTATTTTTAGCCCGTGGGGTAAATTCAATCAAGTTCTTTGGACCCACTTATACTACATGCCAAATTTGGTTCGAATCGGCCCATCGGTTCTTGAAATAAAAATTTTGGGCGCAGCCCAAAATGGGTATGTACCCACAGAGAGCCCAAATATTGATCTACCAACTTTCCTTGAACAACCTTTAATCTCCAACACCGAAGAGCGTTCCATACCATATATCAAGGGAATCTCTCTGGTGGTTAATGAGAAGGAGATTTTTAAAGATTTTTAGGCTTTGGCATCATTGACCATAGCCCGAAGAAGGCAGCCACTTCATTTGAACAATATAGACAGGGTATACTCCAGGGATGGTTTGTGCAAAATATGTTTGAATTTGGCTGAATGGCTGTGAAGAAGAAGCCAAGTTTGCAAAAGTTAACGGACGATGGACGACGGCCGTCAGCCGACGGACGCCAAGTGGTGGCAATATATCACACTGACTTGCAGTCAGGTGAGCTAAAAATAAAAATAAAATGGTTTATGACTAATATTTTAGCCAAGTTAATAAAATTGATAAATCTGTCCCTGTCTGAGTGCAACAAAGCTTTGTAATGCGATGCCTTCTTGCACTAAAGGTACGAAATACACCGCCACCATGCTGTTCTGTAGATTATGGGGCCTATAGCATAAAACAAACCAAGAACATGAACTTCGTTGGAAAAATTACAAAAATATTAAATAAAATTAAAAAACGCCCGCCCACATGCAATTTTACCAAAAATAGACTGAGAAACAGAAGATCTACGTTGTGGAGCCTTATTTGGGCATGTTTTTTGAAAAAGTGTCGTCCTCTTATCGTGTTAGTGAACATTTCGACACCCCGACCAAATTTCGACCCCATTAGTTGACGCTATCCCAGAGTATTGCACTGAAATTTATAGTTGGGAAGATTGAGAAAGCGCCAATGGGGGAAAATAATAAAACAGTTTGTGCCAAAAAGCTGGGAAAAGGAATAGTGGGAAAGGAGTGACTAGGCGAGTCTGGTTGATGTAAGCTTCCCCCTGAAATGGTTGAGTGCAAGAAGCCACTATCAGGGTTTTCAAAAAAATGAGGTTACCAGAGCAAAAAGCTGTGTTTTCCTTGCTCATGTTTCATATTCAGTCAAACGCAAATAATATTTTGTTTACAAATATCTTGTTTCATTACAGATTTTGAATAACAAATTCAGACCACCAAACATAATCCAGCCCTCAACCAGTTAAAGGTCCGTGGTAAATCCGCGGATAGGCAAAGAATTAATAATATTTTTTTGCGTTGTGTCATTTCATTCATTTATTGGTGTTTAAGGTCACATATTTTTGCACACCAGCAAATCATGACCATGACAGTTTTAAGGGTGGAGGAAGCCGGAGTACCCGTAGAGAACCACAGCGAACAAGTGTCAGCTTCCCAGCATACTAACTCCACACAAGCAGAGCTAGCACTGGTTTAAGACAGGTTTACAATCTACGTGCAGTGCACCTCTGTACACAGCGCCACCGTGCCCCCACGTGGGCAATGGGTGTGAGGTGTCTTGCCGAAAGACACAATGCGGTTGCCGCAGGTGGGACTCGAACTGAGGACCTCTCGGCTTGCAGCCTGCATCTCTACCAACTGAGCTACCGCACCCCCATTTGCGTTGTGTCTTTGACGAATATGCGTGCTTCAACCTGTCTCGGGCATAGGAGGGGTTTGCATAGAGCCAGAATGCAAGTAGTGGGTATGCGCGGAGTGGTAAATAAGGGCTTTAATTCATTTATTTGTTTATTTATTGATGCTTGACGCCACATCAACAACTAAGACTAAATAGTGGCGATAAAAGTGTTTGTACAGTAAAAAGCTTGCTTTAGAAAGAAAAATATTTTATTAAACACGAAAATGTTCATTCACATCGCAGTGAAATAAATAGCGAGGAATGGTTTAATAGCTATTAAGAAAGTATATTAAATAGCCAGGCCAACTATATCTAAATGATGGGAAAACAATGACATTTTTTAGGGTTTAACGACACATTAACAGCCAGGGTCATATCATGTCGGTGACAGTTTTACGGGTGGAGGAAGCCGGAGTACCCGGAGAGAACCACCGAACAGCTGTCAGCTCTCCAACATCGTAACTCTGAACTCTGCACCGCGGCACAGGCAGGGTTAGATTGGTTGAAGACATGCGCTCCATCGACGTGCAGTACGCCTCAGTACACAGCGTCATCGTGCCCTCATGTAGGCAATCGAGGTTAAGTGCCTTGCCCAAGGACACAACGCGGGAGCACGAATTTGTCACCCATCCAAATACTAACCGCAATCGACGTTGCTTAACTTCGGTGATCTGACGAGACCCGGATACCGCGACGCCACCGCGCCCCCGACAATGACATTCTCTGAAGTATACATTTACATAATAGGACAATGGACCATTAACTAATGCCAACTTCCCACTCATTAATTCTAATTATTTCAGCAGTGGTATTCTAGACGCTAATGAACTTGAAGACACAGTTAACCCTTTATCTAACGAATCGACAGCAGCCATCCGCATACATGTACTTTCCTACTTGAGCAGTTGAAAAAAAAATCATATTTTTCCACAATTTTCAACAAAACCATTTCATGTGCCCCACTCAATGGAACGAGTTCGAGGAGCTCGTTCCAATGATGGGGGTCACATGATATGATTTTATTGAAATTTTTGGAAAAACATTATGATTTCTTTTCAACTGCACAATTAAACTCGAGAACCCTGCCGGCAAAAGCCAAGCTAAACTCATCTGGGGTTAAATCACTTTAACTTGTGATTGTAAAAAAAAGTGTTCCAATCAGCTATATATAAATATAGCATCAGCAAACACACACGTAATACTACTGATTTGTTTTGCTTTTAATAACTGACCTAAACAGAAGTGAAGCCAACTTTGAACAGACTATATGCCCGATGTATGGATGATTCTCATTCCATACGAACACCCAACCTTCAAAATAATCCCATTATACTCCATTTTCATTGGTAGACAACCTCTTAAAACCCGCCCCAATGAATAAACAGGAATCGTTCAGACAAAACCTTCCCGCTATTCTTTGAAAAGCGGGAAAGTAAAATTGAAAATATTCTTCCCTCTGATACAACACGCTAAAAACTAAAGTGTTAAAAACTACACTTGAAGTGCTGTATTTAACACTAAGTGCTGAACTAGCACTTTGTTCAAGTGTAGATATCCCAGAACTTGACAGGTGTTACAATAATACCACTTGACAAGTGTAATGTCGCGAAACTTAAAAGGAAACGACGCAGATGACGCGGATCAGGCTCGAACTCTCGAGCCTGATCCGCGTCATCTGCGTTGTGTCCTTTTAATTATGTACCCACCAAGCGCAAATCAAATTATGGACGATTCTGGAAGAACCACCAATGCTAGACACATGGGAAGTGCCACCCATTCAAGTTTCAGATGTCTGGCGATTGTAATGTCTAAGTGCTTAAAGCATTGCACTTTGAGTGTTAAAATCAAACCATACGAGTTAGAATGGGTTTAACACCTTGAAAGTGTTAGTTTTAACACTTTAGTTTTCAGTGTGAACCATATATAATACCAGTCTAAACTCAAGAATTGTATTCAACGGTCACTCGCATGTTTGAGAAAGTTATTTCTACAGTTAGAATCACCTCGTGTCGGACAGTTTTACAGGGGGAGTATCCGGAGAGAACAACGGAGCAACAACGAGCAACTGCCAGACTCCCCAACGTACTAACTCTACACAAGCAGGGTTAGCATTGATTGAAGTCAAGTGCACCATTGATGTGTAGTACGCCCTAGTACACAGAGCCACCGTGCCCCCACGTGTACAATCTGGATTAAGTGCCTTGCCTAAGGCGGGGATCGAATCGTGGACCTTTCGATTTGAAGACCAATTCCGAAATCACTGAGTAACAGCGCTCCCGAGAAAGTCAATTACAAAGCGATATATTTCGGGACGAAATCAAAGTTGTTTCGAAACCCATTGAACTCTTCTGAAATCAACAGGGGGCGCGGTGGCTCAGTTGGTAGAGGTGCAGGATGCAAGCCGAGAGGTCTTCGGTTCGAATCCCACCTACGGCAACCGCGATATGTCCTTGGGCAAGACACTTCACCCCCGTTGCCCATGTGGGGGCACGGTGACGCTGTGTACTAAGGCGTACTGCACGTCGATGGTGCACCTGTCTTCAACCAATGCTAACCCTGCTTGTGTGGAGTTAGTATGTTGGGGAGCTGACAGTTGCTCGCTGTTGCTTGGTGGATCTCCGGGTACTCCGGCTTCCTCCACCCTTAAAACTGTCGTGGTCATGAATAGCCATTGTGCAGAAATATGTGACCTTAAACACCAGTAAATGTCGTGGTCATGAATAGGCATTGTGCAGAAATATGTGACCTTAAACACCAGTAAATAAATAAATAAATAAATAAATAAATAAATAAAATAAATAAATAAATAAATAAATAAATAAATCAGCAGGTGTGTACATATGAGACCAGGGTCAATACTATAAAACTTTTACAACTGTATTTTCCCGAACTGTATTTTCTACAAGTGAATATAACTGACGGAAATGAATCATTAGCATTTCAAAAGATATGGCAGTTTGCCAAATGGCAAATTTCCATATCTTTGAAAAAGCTAATACTTCATTTCAATTATTTACTTCTATAAACAGAAAATACAATTCTGAAAAACACAGCTGTAAAAGTTTTATAGTGCTGGCCCCCTAGTGATAGAAGAAAAGTTCAAGAGGAGACACATGATCGGATTTTCAGAAGATCTCGTCTATTTGAAAATTTCCGAATCGGCGCGATTTTAATCGAATCGAATCAATGGGGCGATTTCGACTCAAATCGAATTTCGATGTTTCGCGGGGTCCAGAAAAGCAACCGAAATTGTCATCACTCTGAAGCAATATCTCGTTCTTGTTTATAATCTCTAATCTACGAATATTACCTTAAGTAAAAAACCTTGGAGGATAAAATTTACCTCCGTATGTATTTACTGGCGTTTAACGACATTTTCGACAGCCAGGGTCACTTCGTGTCGGACAGTTTTACGGGCGGAGGAAGCCGAAGTACACATAGAGAACCACCGAGCAACGGCTAGTAACTGTCAGATTGCCCTACGTATTAACTCCACACAAGCAGAGTTAGCACTGGATGAAGACAGGTGCACCATCGACGTGCAGTTCAGAGCGCCACCGTGCCCCAACGTGGGTAATCTGGATTAAGTGTCTTGCCCAAGGACACAGCGCGGTTACCCCTGGCGGGGACCATTCTGTACACCTTACCTCCGTATATATTATATTTTCAACAAACTGAATCATATCATTGCGGACTATTTTACGGATGGAGGAAGCAGGTGCACTCGGAGAGAACCACAAAGCAATGGCGAGTAACTGTTGGACTCTCCATTTTATTATCCCGGCACCAGCAGGGTCAGGTTGAAGGAAAGTGTACTGCTCATTAGCTTTTATACATCCGACCGTGCATTGTGTGCACCGAGATAAAATGCAATAAAATGATTTATTCATCAGATAATCAAATCATTGCGCAAATTTGATAAGGTGTTGACGATAACTGAGAACTTGAAGGGAAGTGATTTTCCATAAAAAGTTACGCCCAATTAAGCCTTTTTTCACTCCTAAAACCGGTTGATATTTTAGATAAACACTGCTCTTCTCGAAAATTATGTTTTTATTGCAGCCACCTTTGTGCCTGAAGTAAAACAGGTTCATACATGAATGGTAGAAGGGCAAAGGGCCCGCGATAAGAAATCATAACTTTAGTGTTTATTCCGTGCAGGTTTATACCTTGAAAAATAAATTCAAAGGGAGGAAACAAGTACTTGTACATGCAACGGGCGAAGATAAAATCAAGGAAAAGATGTGTTTCAGCCAGTATGCAGGATATCCCTACAATCTGTTATTATCACAAGTAAACAATGTATTCTTACGCTAACCCTTGCGATTTTGCATTTTGCTTTTCAGTCTTGTCGCACTGTAAAACTAGGGCACTGCGAATCACACATTTTCGATTCGAATAGAATCTCGAATCGAATCAGTTCCATTATTCTGTCAAGGTTATAGCATGGAGTTGCGGTTTTCTTGTTTAACCCTTTACCCAACATAACGGCCAAAAACCGGCCAGCGCTATTCTCAAAAACCGTCAATTAATTTTCATTATTTGTTCATTTTTTGTCTCAAAAACATAAGGTTATGACCCCTCGTTGGAACGAGCTCGTCGAGCTCGTTCCAACGAGGAGCATAACCTATGTTTTTGAGACAAAACATGAAAAAAATTAGATATTGAAGATTTTTTTTTTGAAAGAGTCGTCAGCTTTTCATGTTAGGTAAAGGATTAAATGTGTATATATTTTTGATAATCTTTCTCACTCAGGCTAAATGTAAAGCATAAAGATAGGTATATGACGAACCCCGAAAACCGATTTGTCATTTAAACAGACCAGCAATAGTTCATGCGCTGCTAATTAAGCGTGGAATTTTATGTCCATTATCGCGGGTCTGATGAACCCGTTTAGGAGCTATCTGATAACTGATTAAAAAAGGAAGAGAGACCAGTGTTCTCCTGCGGTCATTATCTGTTTTATTGTGACCTGTTAATAGGTAATTGTCGTAAAAACAGTACATCGCACATGTTCTGGACACACACCCATATTACGCATCTAGCCTGTCACCGAATGTCAGGATATACCGAAATACGAGTCTTTCAAAGGAACTTTAAAGCGAAAATTAAATTAAGATATTATTTAAACTGAGAAATGATGTTCTGGCTATCGAAATAAAAATCGGGGGTTTCTCGAAAATTTCATTCCAGTTTGAAAGTGTGTAAGACTGTGGGTCTCAGGGGAGGATATGGGGATGACCCATGTTATAGGGTAGAGATGCCACATCGGTGCGAAAGTATAGGCACGTTGTAGTGTAAGGGAGCCACCGAGCTCATATTTAGAATAGGGGTAGTCGCGGACCGAGTTGGTGGCCATATCTCAGTGTAGGATCAGAAAGAGAAAGTGCGAGCTCATGGAGCTGTTAGTATTTAGGAAGACGGCAGACCTGTTGTAGAAGGCAGGATACACGTCGGCAGAGTAGGCTTGCCTGTGTGAACATTATTCTGAGATAAACGTAGGGGAGAGTTTAACCCCATTGGTGATGACTGCTTAGGTGAAAGGCGATCACTAAAGTGACAATACGCTAGTGGCCGTGCGACGGCAATGGTACAGTCACATTCCGTCACATGTTAGAGCAAAGACGCCCGGTGCAGTGACAATACGTTAATGGCCGTGCGACGGCAGTGAAGGAGTGAAGTGAAAAGGCTACCAAAGTCCAAACACAAGCTAGAGAATGCGAGCCCGCAAGTGACTCAAATACTGTGTGCGTGGGGTGTGATTGACGTTTCGTTTTTCTTATTCATTTGGATTTCATGTAAGTCACAAATTACCGTATTTATTTTTATGTATATGTATTAAAATTGTTGTTTTCAGTGAACCCCTGTCGATTTATGCTTTTCGAGGAAAAGTCATTGACCCTTTCAGGATAAGAACCACCCCAACAAAAATGGGCGGGTTCGTTACGGTGAGATATACGTTAACGCACGGGTTCAGGCGACACTCCTTGAGTCTTGGCTCAATACTCGATATGAATCTATTTCCTCCAGCAACGACAAAGCACGATTTCCGACATATTCGAAATCTAATAGATCCTCGAATCGAATCAGGGACGTCTTTAAGATGACCCTCAGCAGGTTGAGATGCAGGCTGCAAGCCGAGAGGTCCCCGGTTCGAATCCTACCTCTGGCAACCGCGGTGTGTACTTGGGCAAGGCACTTAATCCCAATTGCCCACGTGGGTGCACGGCAGCATTGTGTACTAAGGCGTACTGCATGCCGATGGTGCAGTTGTCTTCGACCAATGCTAACTCTGCTTGTGTGGAGTTAGTACGTTGGGGAGCCTGACAGTTGCTGGTCGTTGCTTGGTGGTTCTCTCCGGCTACTCCGGCTTCCTCCACCCGTAAAACTGTCCGACACAAGGTGACTCTGGCTGTCGAAAGTGTCGTTAAACCCCAATAAATAATAATAATAATAAAAAAAATTAGGATGACCGACCGGGGAAGGAGGCGCTGTAAACCTGATTTGTTCCGCCTCTTGAGGCTCAAGCTCCAACTGATGAAATTTTCCATTTACATCATGAAGGCATGCCTTCGTCGAAGGCATGCCTTGGTGATGTAGCTGGAATATTACCCAGTAAGGACAATAGCTCAAAACAGATATGGGTGCGAGAATTATCGGCACTAGGCACCGCACAGTGCTAGCCGCTAGCAGCAGCTCATCGTTGACATTGCATGGAAACTTTAAATTAGCTTTCATCTGTGGTAATGACTAGTGTGACTTGAATTAGCATGTAGTGCCGAGTCTCTTGATGATAATATATTTATACACCATTTCCATTAGAACTATACGTTTGTGAGACAACGAAGCTGACTGATATCAAGCTATATTTCAGTGAAAACATTCGAATGGCAACGAATCGGGCAGATGATTTCGAATAGAAGCGAATCTCGAAGCTTTGCAGTTTTGAACACCAAAAAAAGGAATATTATAATATTTAGCGTCATCGAAAATAACACGTCACCTATTTTCAAGCTAAATTTCCCCTCACTTATATAGCACCTCAAGCGCGATACCAATTCAATTCAAACCTAATGGCCACCAGTGGTCAAGCTATCGGGTGTCAATTTAGCCAAGTGCACTTTAAAATTTTGATTTGGCACCAAAAACATTCTTCGTTGGCCTAAATTTTGGCACCAAAAACATTCTTCGTTCGTTAATATTTTGACATCAAAAAGTTCCTTTCACAAGTGAAGGGAAGGCATTGCAGCAGTAAAGACCACAATCGATAACGAAACTTAAAATATATATGTTTTATTATACGCTAGCCTTTGAATTATCACAAATTATCTACAAGATATTTTTCGATATCCATCGACTCGATGGATATCGAGGAATATCCCTCAGTATCTTCCCAAATGACGTCACATCACGCCGCATCCCGTCGCCTTGAAAGAACGATCAGCTGATCTTTGTCATTGTTTTGAAACGAAAGCATTTCTCGTCGAATTGGGTTGAAAATTATACATTAAAATGTCCCGTAGCATTTAATAAAAAAAGAAAATCTACTCTATTTTAGTCAGTATCTGGAATTATCTCATGAGAGTGGACTTGAAAGTTTTATTTTTCACGAGCGCTTGTACGAGTGAAAAATAATATTTTCAAGTCCATACGATGATTTTTTCAGTTGCTTCCCAAATGATGTTACGCTTCGGCGCCAGAGCCGATTAATTAACAAAGGAACAAACTTGCTCCGAAACAGGCAAACAGTGTCACACGGATTCACATCAATTATATGAAACAGAGTAAAACATGAAAGTTACTTGCTGACATACTTGTTTTTTTTGCATGCTCATCATACTGTATCAGTAGCTGGAAATGGCCATTCTTAACTCTCCACCCATTGCGGGTAGCAGACGATACTTGTAAAATAAATTCATGAATTACTAAAAATTTTCAATTTTTGTCTCAAAAACACAACTTATGACCCCTAATTGGAACGAGATCAATGAGCTCGTTCCAATGATGGGTCATAAGCTGTGTTTTTGAGACAAAAATTGAAACATAATAAATTTGAATGGAGATTTTTGTATATAGGCCTAGTCGGTTTCGTTTGTTACGTTGGGTAAAGGGTTCATGCTGTAAATCACATATGGCAGTTATTCAGATATCTATTTGGACAAGTGATTAATCGGTTAACCAATGTTAATCCACGTGATTAATCGATCAAGAAAACCCCTTAACCGTTTCAGCTCTATTCGGCGCATGACGTCGCCTTGAAGGAACGATCAACCGCTTTTTTGTTATTGTCTTGAAACTGTTTGAAGTCGAATTGGGCTGAAAACTGAGCAGTAATATGTCACGTACCATATAATAAAAAGAAAATCTACTTCGTTTTAGTGAATATCGGTAATTATCTCACGAGTGTGGACCTGAAAGTTTTATTTTTCACGAGTGCTTCCTCTATTTATTACTTCTAGTACAAGGATATAGTCAGCTGGCAATAAAGTCGGAAACAGCTAACAATTTTCACTGTACGCACGCAAACCCAGTGATTTTGACAATGAGGTGTTAGAACAAGTTGTTGGACAAACTTTATATGTTAATTGTCAGTGAGTGGTAAGGGCAGGCCTGCAACCACGGGGGGGGGGGGGGGGGTGGAAACAGTTTCGCCCCCCCCCCCCGAAAAATTTCAGACACTGTTTTTCAATTTTCACCATTTTGGTACATTTTATCTACCAGTGAATTAACTCAGAGTTGTCAATTCCATATAATCCCATGACTGAGTCTCTATTGTTATATTTGAGGTGTTTATTCAACACACAGATTATACACAACTATGACAATACGAAACATTAACGAATTAACAGAAGAGATTATCTGTCTTCAATAGCAGGTTAAATTTCAAGTGATGAGTGGTTACTGGTGATTGAAAGTAGGGGAAATGCTCTCGCAAACAGAGGCTTTCCATGGGACAAAGACAGGGAATGGCTCCTTGTAATGCCAGATTTTAAAATTTTTACACGCCGTGTGGAACTATGGTCGACCCGGCGCACATGTGCTTGGCACGGTGTATCCAAATTAGTGGAACTTAGTCACTATGGGGGGGGGGGGGGGGGGGGGAGGGCGTGAAAGGATTCAGGATGGTAATTCAAAAGTTATTGGGCAGAAATAAAAAAAAAAAAATCAAATAATGAATTTTGTTATTTGAGCAGAAAAAAAAACTTTTTGGGGTATGTTGAAGTAGGAACTGATCCTTCAGAAGACAGGAAATTGCACCTTTTAAAGCGAAATTTTTAATTTTTCCCATGCCGGGTCGAACCATGGTCGAACCGGCGCACATGTGCTTGACACGGTGTGTCCAAATTAGTGGAATTTAGTCACTATGAGGGGGGGGGGGATGAATTGATTCAGGATGGTCAATTCAAAAGTTAATGGACAGAAACAAAAATAATGAATCTTGTTACATGTATTTGAGCAGAAAAAATAAAACTTTTTGGGGTATGTTGAAGTAGCAATTGATCCTTCAGAAGACAGGAAATTGCTCCTTTTAATGCCAAATTTAAAAAAATTTCCATGCCGGGCCGAACCATGGTCCAAGGGGGTGGGGTGGGTGGGGAGGGGGAATACAATGATTCTGGATGGAAAAAATGATGAGATTATGTCCAGGTTGGGGAGGTGCCCCCCTACTAGCCCCCCCCCCCCCGATGCCCGACTCTGGTTGCAGGCCTGGGTAAGGGGACATTGTTTTTTATCAATAAAGCACGGTTGGTTATAAACTTTACGAAAAACAGCATTTAACCCTTTACCCAACGTAACGGCCAAAACCGGCCAGCGCTATTCTCAAAAATCGCCAATTAATTTTCAAAATATTTTCATTTTTTGTCTCAAAAACATAGGTTATGACCCCTCGTTGGAACGAGCTCGTCGAGCTCGTTCCAACGAGGGGTCATAACCTATGTTTTTGAGACAAAAAATGAAAAAAATTAGTTATTCAAGATTTTTTTTTGCAAGTGTCGTCTGCTTTTCATGTTAGGTAAAGGGTTAATTATATAAATACTTCGTACCGTCGCGTGTGACTTGATAGATTTTTGTAATGGCTTCAGTTACGTTCTCAGAGTACTTCTGTGCGCGGCAAGCCTGAGTATTAGCAACCTGTCACCTGCAATTGTGAAAATTGCAAATAAAAGGCAACCCAAAACAAGACATTCCAATAGAAGAGATGGCATACCCCACAGGTGTCAAGCTGAGGGATAGGGTTGTGTCTGGATGGAAAAATTAAAAAATCACCGACAATTTGACAAAGGGCCGTAATTCAGGTGAAACTAATGTGAGCAACTCCATTCAGCATGTTACGGAATCGGGTCATCCAAAGGATACCGTATACCGAATTTCGTTAAAATCCACCTACTCACTGCTGAGATACCCATGCTGAGAAACACAGTCGAATGGACAGACGGACGAACTGGCATACAGATAAGACCTACATTGTGCAGGTTTTCTTTTATCCTAATCATCGTGCGGTTTTTATTTCATCAGTATAGCGCCCACTTGTGGAGTTATTTACTTGTACAAACCTACATTATGGGGTTTTACTGTCTAATTACAAATGATATTTTTAGAAATGTTACAAATAAAAACAACGTGAGTGGGGGCTCACGAGAAATACTCCCCCACCCACTTGTCGTTCAGCCATCTGAAGGTGATGTATTTCCTCCCCAGTAAGATGTATATCAAATTGGGTTGCAATCAATTCACCCAAACCCAAGCTAAAATTCGGACAATACAAAAAACATGGTTCCTAAGTCGAAAAAGGTCCATAACGCTGGTAAAGATGAAAATTAATGGACCATGTCCATTTTCAAACTTAACCTGCATTACCTCCCAAGTAAGCCGTATATCAAATAGACGGATGCATGGATGGACACCGCTCATTACTATAAAGGAAAACTAAATTTACAGCATAGAAACCAAAAATCTATTTATAGTACTAGTGGCCTTGACCTTTGACCTACTGACCCAAGATGCAATCTCAACGATCGACACCTCAAATGCAATCACAATATCAATCTACAGCTTTGTACGTAAAAGAAAACCAAAGTCATTGCATGGAAACCAAAAATCTATTTACAGTAACAGTGACATTGACCTCTAACCTACTGACCCCAAATGAAATCCAAATGATCGACCTCAAATGCAATCACAATATGAAGTTATAGTTTCGTACGCACAAGAAAACTAGTTATTGCACGGAAATCAAAAATCTATTTATAGTAACAGTGACCGTGGCGGCCTTTGACCTATTGACCCAAATGCAATCCCAACGGTTGATACCTCAAATGCAATCAAAATATGAAGTTATAGCTTCATACACAAAAGAAAACTATAGTTATTGCATGGAAACCAAAATTTATTTATAGTAACAGCGATCTTGACATTTGATCTATTGACCCCAGATGCATTCCCAATGGTTGACACCTCAAGTGCAATCACAATATGAAGTTATAGCTTCGTACACAAAAGAAAACTAAAGTTATTGAACGGAAACCAAAAATCTATTTATAGTAACAGTGACCTTCACCTTTCACCTACAGATCCCAAAAGCAATCCCAATCATCATCCCATTACAAGCAGCCTACCTGTGAAGTATGGGTACTGTGCGACCAGTGGAACAAAAGTTATTGCCCGGAAACGAGTGTGACGAACGGACGGACAAACAAACGGATGGGCATTCTTACACGGACAGAAGGGTGAACGGACAAAGTGATTACTATATACCCCCCTTTTATAAAAGGGGGTATAATAACACTGTAGGGCTAAATCTAAAAATAGAGATCTAACACCCCCTAGACGCAGGCTTAAAAATAAGCAGTCTGACATTTGCAGAATGAGGTTCCCAGAGGGTGAAAGTGATGATGCTGTCCCATACAGTGAGCCATTTTATCCTCTGGGTACCTCTCTCTGTTTAGTTTTGAGACCCTGATTCAGATTGAGGTTCACAGAGGGTAAATTTAGTGATGCTACCCTGCGGTAGCACCCTCTGGGGACCTCATTTTGCAGATGACAATCTGCTTATTTTTTGGCTTGCCTAGAGGTGAATAAAACTGATAGAAATGCGTGTTTTGTGGGGTTAAACACCACAACTCAGGGAAAAAACACTTAATGCAGCAACGTACTTACCAATAACCCCACAATGTGTCATAGGTAAGAGAGGACGCATGTAACCTAGTATACCCCCAATCTCTTCGAGGGCAGGGATATAATACGTTTTCGATTTCTGAAGAATCTAATGCCGCTTTTTATATCACTGTGACTGCTATTGATTTTACTGTTGCTTTTATGTTAAATTTTGTTAACACTGATATCTAAAGGTGTTAATTGCAAACAACTAAATATTCTATATAAAATATTCTTTCGTCTGCAAAGGCTTCATGACACATGGAAACAGGCGCACGGGCACATAATCACACACATACGCGCTCGCCTAGTCACACACCATCACCCTCAATAAGGATAAAAAATGCATGTATCTTAGCAGAAGGCAACAATAACTCTACATGTCTTAAAACAAGACTGATAGAAAATTTACTATTAATTTCTCTATGGACGGAGGTGTCGTCAGCTGTAGGGCTGTCACGATTTTTAATTTAGGAATCGATTAATCGTCGCAAATAATCAATGATAATCGATTAATCGTACCTAGATGACCCACCTCCCTTCACACTCTCTTTGAAGTCGATAAAAATGAAGTTCAAGTCAGCTGACCTACCTCAAGTAAACAACGAAGACGATCCTCTTTCAGGTACATTCAAAGCTTTGATGTTCTGAATTTTTGAACCGTCAGTGTAATAATCAAGACCGGTCGGCAGTTGCGAACTTCGCAACTGCCAACCGGTCTCGATTATTACACTGACGGTTCAAAAGTTCAGAACACCAAACCTTTGATGAATGTACCTGAAAGACAAATGCTTCCAACAGCTTTTTGGGGTTTAACATCGATGTTCTTAACTCTTTACCTTTGGAAACAACAGTTTTTTCATCAAATTTTCTTTTAATCATTAAACGCCTAAAACGGGATACAATTTACCGATTATTCGACAACGAAAAATACTAATCGATTTTGCCATGACCGATCAACAATCGATTAATCGTGACAGCCCTAATCAGCTGAAGAGAAGTGTGTGTGCGGGGTGCGGGGGTAGGGTGCTACAGGGTCTATAACGGTTAGGTGCAAGGGGCAGACAATTTGAATAATACATTCCTTAATTCTTCGGCCTTTACGAATGCAACGTGTGTTAAACATGTGTGTGGATGAGGGAGAGGGGGCATCGATAAATATTCTATTCTTGCGAAGCAGCTAACAGTGACCTGTCTTGTGGGGCAACATATTACGAGTCTATCTTCCATGGTGTGCCTGCCTCGGTCTGGCCATGTTTGGATCTTCTATTTCAACCATCTTCCAACATGAAGGCGAGCCTTCGGGTTGGAAAATAATTGAGGTCGAAGAACTACACCGACCCGACTGAAGCCAGAATTCACTGACCAAATTCAACTTATTTACATTTCACAAGTATTATAGGGGTGCCTTAGTAAGTAAAAAAGTAATATCTTTATTTTGGTGTATACAGTTACATAATGTAAATAAATATAATTATACATATATAAATATGCTTGTGACAGTTTATAAAAAGATAAATTGTACACTGCACGGAAATGGCATAGCCAAGAAGACTGTCTTCCTGTCATTCCCATATGAATTCGGCATAAAAAATTAGTACATGTTTTCATCAGTACAAGGAAGTATTATCTGTGTTGCGGATGTTAGGTATAATGAGATCCAGAAATGACATGGGTACAATCGGGGCACCCGGGCTTATTACAAGACACATCTGCAGTGTATGAATTTAGAGCCTTGTCCATTATCGCTTTCTTAAATTGATGCCTACTCAGATTCTGAATTTCTGGATCAATTTATATTTTATCATTAAGGGGTTTAACAGTGAGGGTCACGCCGTGTCGCATAGTGTTACGGGTGGAGAAAGACTGAGTACCCGGGGTGAACCATCGGACAACGGCGAGTAACTGTAGGACTCTCTTAACATAAACTCTCATAAGTATACGAGGCTAGCATCGATTGAAGGTAAGTACACAGTGACGCTGTGTCCCCACATACTCATAGGCAATCTAGATGAGGTGGCTTGACCAAGGTCATAACGCAGGTGACCCGGATGAGGATCGAACAGTCGGACTTTCAAGCCACAGCGTATACCCTTCGAATCACGTATTTTCGAATCGAATCGAATCGAATCTCGAATCGAATCGAGTCTATTATTCGAACTCGAATCCAACCTCGAATCAAATTCAGGCGTCTTGAAGTCCCGACTCATAAAATATTCCAACTATGTCATCAAAGCATGCCTCCGTCGAAGGCAAGCCTTGATGAAGTAATCGGAATAGTACCCAGTAAGGATTTTCGTTCAAAAACATGAATGGGTGCGAGAATTCTGTACTGGACACTGAACGGGGCTAGCCGATAGCAATCGTGAGCTCATCGTCGATATTACTTGGGAACTTTAAATATCACTAGCCCCCAGTGACCTCCTCATTTCGTCGCCTCTGCCTAAAAATACTAGTTCATGTTATTAACCCTTTACCTAACATGAAAAGCAGACGACACTTGCAAATAAAATTCTTGAATAACTATTTTTTCCATTTTTTGCGTCAAAAACATAGCTTATGGCACCTCCCTGGAACGAGCTAAACGAGCTCGTTCTAATGAGAGGTCATAAGCTATGTTTTCGAGACAAAAATGAAAAAAATAATGAAAATTGAATGGTGATTGTGGCAACAGCACTGGCCGGTTTGGCTTTGGCCGTTACGTTGGGTAAAGGGTTAATATTTGAACCTAGTTGCAGACACAAGTCATAATAGATTTGCTAAATACTTATTTCTTATTGGTGTTTAAGGTCACATATTTCTGCACAATGGCTAATCGTGACCGCAGCATGGAGATAAAGCCAAGTTTAGTCAATCGTTTATACCCATACTGCCCATTTTAGAGGACTTCCACCCCAAGCGTTGATGCTGGGTTAAAGCAACCCAGCAGTGTCTAGCAAATTTAATACAATGTTTGGATTCTCCTGTACATCCTTATCGAATGTACTTTTTTCTGGGATACACTTCAATTCGTCCGAGTCACCATGGCGATTGATGTTGACGCCGGCTTTGACATCATTTGGATCCTTAAAGTCAATACGTATTGCATCTCGTGAAGATACGGACGCGTCCTCCTCGAAATAGTTGTACGGAAGTATGAAACACTGGAGCTGTAATCCGACTGTGGGAGTCATGGGTAGATCTTCCGTATGCGGAATGTGGTAAGCGCCCATTGAAATCCACGCGACAAGATCCTGCAATATAATAAAGGTCTTTCAACTCTTAACATTCCTGTTTCTTTTAACGATTTTCCAAAGCAAATGTTGGAACATTCGCAGTAGGGTCACATAAGAATCTAGAAAGCACGCCTACACCAAACATTTCTAAATCCCATCCGTTATCAACACTTTCTAAATTTAGTATAATCCCATAGAGAGCACAAATATTAACTTAAGCACTTGAATCAACTTTTATCTCCCACGGTGAGCCCAAATAAGACTCTTGGGACGTAATTTGAACAAACTTCATGCTGAACGCTTAACCCTTTTACCGCCACACCCGCTTTAGCCATATATGGATGACCTCTAAGCACGCCTGTATGCGAAAAAGTTTAATAAAAATTATGACAAACTTGAAACTCTGTCACCTGGTTAATCTCTGAGCCATTTCCAACAATTAATCAGATGGTAGGTTTGATCTGCGCATACCAGAACGTACAGACAATCAACATAAGATATGTGACAATAGTCGCTTTCGGCAGTAAGTGTTAAAGGTGCAGAATACGAAAAATCAAGAGATTTTGAATGGTGGATCTGAAGAAGATTTTTAAATAAATATTGCACCAAGTTAAAATTCGTGTTCCCGTAGGGAGACCAGATATGAACCCAGGAACTTGTTTCAAACAAACCTGAATCTGACCCCTCTAAGGTTGTTATACTCCAACTTTCAAAGCATTCTGATTGGTAGTTCTGGAGAAGAAGACTTTTTTTTTGTTTTTTAGAAACATTTTTGAGGGCGCTAACAGAATTTTCCATTTTGTAGTGCCCCGTGTCGGTGAGGTAACATTTTTCGAACGATGCGGTAACCTTTTTCGAATGGTGCGGTAACTTTTTTCAAACAAACTTGAATTGACATTTGATAAAAAAAAATGCATATCAAGTTTGGTTCAGTTCGGCAGAGTGGTTTATGAGAAGTCTATAATGTAAATTTTATAAAGGACGACCGGACGGATGGACGGACGGAAGGAAGGACGACGGACGGAATGTGACCTGACAGAGTGGACAATGAGGAGACGTCTATAATGTAATGTTTACGAAGGGTGGACAGGTGAGCTAAAAAATTGGTTGAAAAAAATGGGGGCGGCGCAGGCACTGGCCGCCACTTTCTGGCTCCTAATATGAAGAATCATAAATGATAAGCCTCTACCCACTTCAGCTTACTGATTCAATCTCAATATCGGAAACTTAATTTCTTTCATCCGAATACTAATTCATAACCACAAATTGGAATTAGTTCTATGAACGGCTTCATCCTCAGTCGCCCACCCAAAATTGAAAACTCTGAGTGGTCGACTCTTTCCTCACAATGTAAACTAAGAAGGGGGAAAGTCAGTTTCATGCATCTGAAGGTATTGATCTCACCCGTTGTCTTTTTACACACAGAATACACAGAAAGTGCTCAATCATATAAACTAACTCATTCAATTTTAACACTTAACTTAAGGGCCAAATTCTTTGATGACATTTTTCACTACAGCAGAAGTTGCTCCAGCAGGCTATCTCTGGACATGCAATGTTACATTCTAAGTGCCTTAACAGCCGTTGTCTAGAAACAACTTTAAAGCTACAGGATATAGCCTGTCTTTAGTTAAGCTCTTCGGATTTCATTTAAATACATAAATCAAATCGTGGGTGTAGGTACTCAAGACAACCTTTCATCTAGTTGTGTCACTCGATAGGAATAGCATAACGGGATAGCATAACTGAGAGTTAGATTTCAACATCTGTGGCAAAATTAACCCTTTATAATATCTCCCTATATGGATGAAATAAAATAACTACTTGCAATATCTCCATCTCCAAGCGTCTGGGAAAAACGGAAATTTTAAGTACTTCCAAGATTAAATTATTAATGATAGTTTGTTTCTGTCTAATTCTTGAGTTATAAACCCTAAAAAACAAAGGCCAAACTGTGTAAATGGACTTTGTTTTTAGGGTTTCATAACTTAAGAAATAGACAAAAACAAACGATCATTCCTTACGATTAATCTTGAGAGGCAATAAATTTAAACACCCTCTACTTTGCGGTGTTAAAATAAAAACCAGGTCACATCATGCTCCCTAGTGATAACTGAATAAAAAAGGCATAATTTCCTAAAAAAAAAAAAATAAAATCACGATATATTTCGCTGAAACATTTTCTTGTGTCATTAAAAAGTTTGTTGTCCAATGAAATGCGTAAGTTAAAAGAAGCGTCAAAGACCACGTCCACACAAAACTTCAATCGCCTTTTCCACTTGACGGGAGGGTTCTCTCATTCAGTGCAACACTGAGTTAACCCTTTACCCAACGTAACGGCCAAAACCGGCCAGCGCTATTCTCAAAAATCGCCAATTAATTTTCATTATTTTTTTCATTTTTTGTCTCAAAAACATAGGTTATGACCCCTCATTGGAACGAGCTCGTCGAGCTCGTTCCAATGAGGGGTCATAACCTATGTTTTTTAGACAAAAAATGAAAAAAACAAGTTATTCAAGAATTTTTTTTGCAAGTGTCGTCTGCTTTTCATGTTAGGTAAAGAGTTAAATTTAATTCTGATTTTGAGCATTTCCCGGGAAACTAAAAACACAGTTTGTAAATGTGGAGTTCGACACAAACCCGGATGACATGAAGTTGATTGAACTTTGTCCCAGAAAAAGTTCATCCAGGCTATTTGAAAATTGGAAAGTTTTGTTCGCTTGAGTTTGTTTGTGGGTTATTATGACCGGCCATTAGTTTCGTTTGATTTAGGTAAAACGATGAACTCAAACTCGTTAACCCCTTACCTAACGAATCGCCTACACCCGCCCGCGTAATATGCAAACTAATCAGTTGAAAAAAATAAATTTTTCAAAATATTTCAACACAAAAATATCATGTGACCCCTCATTGGAATGAGCTCATTGAGCTCGTTCGAATGAAGGGTCACATGATATGGTTTTGTTGCTCAGTGGGCTGGTTGTCGAACTTGACCTGTAGATTCTTCAGTTAAACTCAAATACAGAATATTGGCCCAATCAATTAATATTAGTTGAATTTATCACGCTAACGAATAAAAAATTCGTTAAAACCGACTATTTAGGAGTCTTAACTCCTCCCCTAATTACCGGACTGCGTTGGTTTTCAAACTTGACCTGTAGATTCTTCAGCTAATACTGGCCCAATCAACTCCGACTTATTTATCGATAGAGATGGGCGGTATTGGAATGCTGAGTTCGGTATCGGTATCGGTATTTTTAAGGGGTATATCTTGGTATCGGTTCGGTATTCGGTTCGGTGACTCAGATTTGCTTATAGTACCAAAGGGGAATTCACATCCGGAAATACAGAATAAGTTCTTCTTGCATCATTCTACCACAGCACCAAAAATGTCACTGCCAATGAGAGCAACAGAGGCATACTTTTACAAAAACGAATCATATATCTATAGTCATTTTCTGACTTGTTTTAAACTCACCTTAACCTTTCAAGACCTATTTCAGGCGCAAGCAAACTCAGAGCATGTACCCTGACAATGCCATCTTCAAGAGGTCCTTCTGACAAGAGACAAAGTACCTGGGCGGTGATTTCTAAACTTGGCAAGAAATCACTAAGCACTTGGACATGTACAGGTTGTAATCTAGCCAGAATTCAGGACAAGTGCCCATCCCTCTGAGGGTTAACAAAACTGAAAGGAAAAGCAGACACTTCTTTCATGAAAATGAACTCTTCAGCTGCTATCAAGCCTCAACAGGACCTTATAAATAGTGAATGCAGGAGAAAAATTTAAAAATTCAGACAGTTTCGGTATTCAATGATTGGTTCGGTTCGGTTTTTCGGTATGCCCATGATATCGGTATCGTTTCGGTTTTTCGGTACATTGGCCATCTCTAGTTATCGGACTTGAGTAGGACTTGAACTTTACCTGTATATTCAGCAGTTAAACTCACATACCGAATATTGGCCCAATCAATTAATATTTGCTGAAGTTATCGGGCCAACGAACGAACAATTCATTAAAATCGACTAATTAGGAACCAGAACTTCGCCCATAACAATCGGACCAGGCTGGTTTTCTAACTTAACCTGCGGATTCTTTTGTTGAACTCAAAAACAGATATTGGCTCAACCAATAAATATTTGTTGAATTTATCGCGCGAATCTGCGAAAAATCGTTAAAATTGACTAATTAGGAGCCATAGCTCTGACCCTGTTCAATGAAACGGGCTGGTTTTCGACCTCGATCAAGGATTAGGAACAACTCACACACGAAATATCAAACCAATCGAATTATTTATTTATTTATTGGTGTTTAAGGTCACATATTTATGCACAATGGCTAATCATGACCGTGACAGTTTTACGGGTGGAGGAAGCCGGAGTACCCGGAGAGAACCACCGAGCAACGACGAGCAGCTGCCAGCTCCCCAACATCGTAACTCCGTACTGCGGCACAGGCAGGGTTAGATTGGTTGAAGACATGCGTACCATCGACGTGCAGTGCGCCTTAGTACACGGCGTCATCGTGCCCCCACACGGGCAATGGAGATGAAGTGTCTTGCCCAAGGACACAACGCGGTTGCCGCAGCTGGGATTCGAACCGAGGACCCCTCGGCTTGCAGCCTGCACCTCTACCAACTGAGCCACCGCGCTCCCAACCAATCGAATAATATTTGTTGAAGTTATTGTACCAACAAGTACATTGTTTCGGAATGAGGGAATGAGGGACAGGAAAGGGTTACACTCTATGCTCACTCCCCCGACCATGCTATGACAGGGACATAAAACTGTCCATCAGCAATACGGCCGCCGTGGATTGGTCACACTCCAGGGTGGGTACTATTTCCACGGACACAACAATATTAGATTCCAAACACTTACATGTATTACAGGAAGGATCAACCCGGTGTAAAAGGAATGGAAGTCCGTAGGAACATTAGTCCCTCTGGACTATTATTCCGCGGAATTATAGTCCTAGGTCTAACATTTCTAGGAATAGTAGTCCGGCGGACTACTTACTATTCCTAGAAATGTTAGACCTAGGACTATAGTTCCGCGGAATAATAGTCCAGAGGGACTAATTTTCCTACGGACTTCCATTCCTGTTACACCGGTGCTTCATCAATTAAAATTTTGCTGTTGATGATTTTTATTACCTGGTAAACGCATGCGTGGACATCACTGCCCACGCATGGATTACAACCAGCCCACGGCGACTGTACTGTAACAAGAATTTTTCTCAGTAAAATATAATTCTTTTAACTGGTAAAGTGCTGAGTTTTTTCTGACAACAAATCGAAGCTCATCATAAACTGCTCTATTACATATAGACACTATCCAATTAAATATTAGAGAGCAAGGTACTGTATAAAAATCTGATTCATATCAGGCACAATAAAGGCTTCCTCGGGCAGAATGTAGTTACAGACAGTTATTGCCTGTCACTTTTAGTAAAGCCCAAAATAGGGCTTCCAGCACTCTACCAGTTCATATACTACTTACCTCATCAACAATATTCTCGTTATCGTTAATGAAATTCTGAAAACGCATCACTGGCTCCTTTGCATCAAACATGGCATAAGGTGAACTGCTGGTTCTTTCGTTGTCTTTGTATTTTGTTACCGCCACCTGATATCTTGACCACGATACCGATGGCTCGTTCCCCTCTCCCTCTTTCAATAATAACTTTGTCATGCTGAATGGAAGAATTCTGTAGGATCTAGGAACGCCGCTATTTGTTTTACTGTTTTCATTTTTAATTAAGAGGTATTTTGGTGTGTTAAAATTAAATTTATATGCCGCTTTCTGTTCGTCTGACTTCAGCGACTTCACGAATTTTGTTTGATGATATGGACTTTTCCAGGGCTGATTATCAACTTCTTCTGCTTCAATATCTAAAGTTTCAAAGCGATTGCGTGTTCCTTTGACGTCAAGATCTGCTTTGAAACTAAAGAGATGTTGATGAACATTTCCAGTTAACTTTCCATGAAGAGGAAAGCCATAGCTCGATTCCTCGTTCGAATAGAACGTTGTTGAAATGAATCCTGTTGAGAATACTTTCAGTTCTAGGGCACCACCTTGGTGAAAAATGAAGTCAATACCATAGTCGTAATTAGAGAGGGACACAATTGATCGAACTACTAAAACATTATCAGGCATTCCACTGTAAAAACGTTGACCCTTTGCCCCAACATAAGAGGAATGTCGCCTCAATGGTACACCGGTGTTTAATTCAAAAACGCAAGCTCCGTGTTTGTAGGATAAAGCCTCGCTCGAACCTTCAACAAGGAAAGCTGTCTCGATAAAGGTTGCATGTTCTGGACAGTCAGAACCCGGAACAAGGGTCTTGGCATTCAATCCTAAAGGTGCCACACCATCTGCATAATCTGCAAATCGTTGCGGCCTACTGTAACCTGAATAAAGGACAGCAATTTCCTGTAAGCTTATTTCATAGGCTATGCGCTCTTTTTCATACTTCACATCAAAGATCTGAGGTCCAGTTTGTGTGGACATTTTGTAGTGAAACTGCCACCCAAGGTATTCGATATGTCTGTGATGTATTTTATATCGCTTTCCGTCAGGTTCTATTTGTTTAGGACCTCTCTGTGGTTCAGGAGGTTGTGGAGTACCCCGCATTTTTGACGTTGAGAATAAATTATCACTGAGCTTTGGATATGGAATTCTGGGTATGGAAGAATTAGTTCTTATATATGTCGATTTTAAATCATCTAATGAGTTGTATAACTTATTTCGATACCACACTTTGGTAGCGACATGTTTTGAAGGATCGGCGCTAGTCATGTCAATTAAAATTGCCATATCCAGAGGATGAAGTAGGAAAAATTCCACGTTGTGGTCCAAAAGAATCCACATTCGTCGCCTAATTGCGTTTGTCGGATCCATCGCAGGTGTAACGAAACTATTAAAATACTTCAAACATTTGTCTCCACAGTTGGTCAACTTTCCACCATAATTCTCCAGCAATATATATCCGATTTCCTTGTCTATTTGGTCGAAGACTCTGGTTTCAAGATTAGCAAAATCTGTGAACGTGATTGGCCTATAACTATAATGTACTGGATTCTTTCTATTCCCATACTTAATGAGTGTATGGTAATTAGGTGAAGGCAAGGGACCTACTTCATATTCTTCAATAACCGGAGTCTCAAGGTTTCCTCTGAAGAGAAGTACTTTAGCACGTCTGTGGGGAAGGTTTCCACCATTGTCTATGTAGTCGAGGACCTCAGTTTTTGGAGGCAGCCATAATTCAGCACTATATAAAAACGTGCTGTTGAGAACGGCCTTTTCCGGAACAACTAAGCCTAATGATTTAACCGATCTAAGATAACTTAAAATGCCTTTCATTTCAGTTCGTGTTAGGTCGTGAAATAATGTCGGATTTGTAGGCTCGGATGTATCAATGTCGGCTTCATGTTGAGCACCACACGTAGGCACCTCTTGCTTTTTATCCATTGAGTAATTCAGAACGATAACTGCAATAAGTGCGATGAGAAGTGCTATGATGATGACCAACAAAAGAGCCGCACAACAACGCCATCTTCCTATTTGCCGTCTGTACTTTTCGGACATGGTTTTTTTCCTGAAACATAAAACAAATTAATTCTGTTTGGTACAGCACATATTAACACAATATCATATGATTCACACGATGGCTCAGTGACAGTCGTTGGACGTCAAACCGAAAGACCCACGGTTCGATCCCACAAGGTGTAGCCGCATTGTGTCCTTAACCCCGATTGCTCACGGGAGGGCACGGTGGCGCTGTGTACTAAGGCTTACTACACGTCTATGGCACACTTGCCTTCAACCAATGCTAACCCTGCCTGTGCGGATTTAGTGCGTTGGGGAATCCGACTTATTTGCTCGCTGCTGCTCGGTGATTCTTTCCATGTACTTTCGGCTTCCGCCACCTGTAGAAACTGATACGAGGGGACGCTGGCTGTCGAAAGTGTCGCTAAACCCCAATAAAAAAATCATATGGCTCACAATTTTCTTCACTGGAAGAGATTTACAAAAAGGTAAGCTGTCCTTAACCCTTTGAACTCTAGTGGTGTCTTCCATGCCGGTTCAATGCCAGCAATTAGAAGAGTCCATATTCATTATTTGGTGTAGACCAAACAGTCTTTTCAACGTGCAGCCTCGGGGCTGCACGTTGAAAATACTGATTGGTCTAACCCACACATTTATTGAAAAAACATCTTATTTAATGACGTTAGGACGTATCATGTTCCTGGACGGTAAAGCGACCTCTGGGGTTCAAAGGGTTAATTTTTTAAGCAAAACGTAAATTTAACACTGAGGGTATGAGAATTTCATATAAGAATTGAAATTTCGAAATATTACAGAAGTTGTATCATCGATATGCGCATCGTTTCACAAACTTCACGCAGTTTCTTGTAGAGAAGTATAAAAATACAGAAGCTGGCTTTTTTTTTACATTTTCCCCAATCAGTTTAAATATTTAACTATTATTCTCTGTTGAAGACCATTTAAAAATAAGAAAACGGCGCTTTCACCATCTTTGTATGTTCCGTAACTTTTTCCTGTTTATTATATCAACAGTGAGCGCTTCGTGACATATATGTAAGACACTGTTCTTTCCTTTAACCCTTTGAACACTAGTGGTATCTTCCACGCCAGTTCAATGGAAGAAATTGGAAGAGTCCCTATTCATTTTTTGGGGTAGACCTATCAATATTTTCAACGTGCTGCCTCGGGGCTGCACGTTGAAAATATTAATGGGTCTACCCCACACATTTACTGAACAGCCATCCTATATAATGACGTTATGACGTATCGTGTTCCTGGCCGGAAAAGCAGTCGCTAGGATTCAAAGGGTTAATATCAATGCCTGGGAAGCAAAATTCGTTGATTCTTTTCACTGAGAAGAATACAAAAACTGGCATATCACTGTAAAAATACATTCGTTAACCCTTTACCTAACGTAACGGCCAAAACCGGCCAGCGCTATTCTCAAAAATCGCCAATTAATTTTCATTATTTTTTTCATTTTTTGTCTCAAAACGTAGGTTATGACCCCTCGTTGGAACGAGCTCGTCGAGCTCATTCCAACGAGGGGTCATAACCTATGTTTTTGAGACAAGAAATGAAAAAAAAATAGTTATTCAAGAATTATTTTTGCAAGTGTCGTCTGCTTTTCAGGTTAGGTAAAGGGTTAAATAAAGCGCCAGAGTTGACATTTTAGGTAGGTAGGTGTGATACAATAGATATTCGTAATGTTGGATTATCTGCAAAGTAGACGGTTCTAATTAGCTTTTCATAAAAAGACAAATTTCTTTTTGTAACTTATAATAAATGAAAACGACAGACAGCTCCGAGAGCTGTCTGATGTTTTCGTTTATTAAATGTAGCAATGCCCCCTACAGAACACCCTGACACAGCAGATGGCAGTTTTGTTTTACCATCCATTCTACCGGTCATAAAGATGCCTCATACCAAATAACAGTTATCTGTTCCGTGTGGTTCTGTGTGGTTTGAGAAATATGGGTGTTTGAAAATATTTGTATTTTGAGCTTCCGGGTCCCACGGGGACACGAGACATTTGTTTTGTACGAATCAAGTACTCATGACTGAATAATACTACATTGGTTCAAATATGGACTATCGGTTCAGAAAGCAAAAATTTTGGGCGGGGCTGAAAATCTTGCCCCTCCAATTACGAAGGCAAATATTGCTTCAAGAACTTCGTTTGAACAAACTTGATTCTACACTTCAAAAGAAAGCTCCATACAAAATATCAAGTCATTGTAACCACTGATTCACGAGAAGATTAAAAAAAATAGAGCATTTCACCCTCCCCCTCCGTATGGAGCGTGGCAACTTGGTTTGAACGGACTTAAACTGGCATATAATAAGGACCATGCATATCAAATTTGATTCAATTCGGTCCAGTGGTTTAGGAGGAGAAGTCGTTAATGTAAAGTTCACGCCGGACGGGCGGACGACGGGCAGAAAATGATCACTTAAACTCTCCCTGACTTTCAGTCAGGTGAGCTAAAAATAAAAAATAGAATAAAAAACAGTCCGCCCACACGCATTTTCACAAAAATGGCCTGAGAAACAGAAAAACTACTTTGTGGGGCCTAACAAACAGTAATTGTTCGTGTTGATGGTCAGCAGTTTAACATGGGCTCTTTCGATCAATAGGTTATCTCCACCCGATTCATTGAACTCTTTTGCGCTGTGGAGACTAATATAAATTACTTCCGGTTGGTATGGGGAATTCTTTGTTTCAGCGCGCTCATTATTTGTGTGAAACACACGGACTATTGTTTTTGTATGGTTTCTTTTTCGTTTTTTTCTTCTTCTTTTTCTTATTCTCCTATCTTTTCCTCACTTCTTTGTCCACACGATAATTCGAAAACGAATTGTCCTATCTCGCTGATTGTTGGCATACTGACAGACAGTTACAAGTTCTCGGCATCCTGTTTTTCAGGTCGCTAGAGCCCTTGAGTATGGCCCAGTCGGACAAAGGGTTTTCACAGCCTCTAATTTCCTGCGAAGTAAATTATCCAGAAGCAATATTATGTTAAATTTATTCACACTGGAGACAATGTAAACAGAAGTGGAGTTAGCTGTCAAACATCAATGTTATCTTGCTATTTTATTCAGATGTCAGTGCCTCAAACCAATTTGAGAGAAACCCTTTGCTTTGCAAGGAAATAAATTATAAATTATTCAGTTTAATGCTTTTAACCCTCTCAAGATTCCAAGGTAGGTTCCAAAGATTTTATTCAGTGAGAATAATGTTAACCCTTTCCATACTCACATTATTCCTCTAAACATCATTCAAATAAGTGGCAGAGCTAAAAATGTCCATTTCCGATTCCTTGATCGAACCACTTGAATGCTGTGCACATATATGCTTTTTCTGGTTTCTTGAAAAAAAATATCTCACTCCTATATGAATATCCTCAAATACTATTAACGAAAACCTATTTCTGTTTTCTTTAAAAATATTTGACCTCCAGTAATAAGCTTCCATAAATGCTCTTTCTATTTTGTTTATTTCTGATGTTTTAACCCCTTTCACAACACTTGAATGGAATGCACTAACTTCTGTTTCTCTGGTTTTACATTGTGGTGCTGTCAAATCGAGTTGTCAAAACTGCGGAAAAAACCCTACTGCTGCACAACTTGATGTCATGACTTTATTTATTTATTTGTTTATTTATTTATTGGAGTTTACCGACACTTTCGATATCCTGGTCTACTCACGCCGGGCAGTTTTACACGCGGAGGAAGCCGGAGTACCCGGAGAGAACAGCCGAGAAGCGGGTTTAGCATTGGTTGAAGGCGAGTGCTCCATTGACCTGCATTGCGCGTTAGTATACAGTACCATATTGCACACACCTTGGTAATCGGAATGGAGTGCCTTACCCACGGACAAAACGCAGTTATATATTTACTGCAGTTTAAGGTCACATATGTCTGGATAATGGCTAATCGTCACGACGTCGCATCAACATGGAAATAAAATCAGGTTCAGCCAATCGCTAAATCCCATGTTACCCATTGTAGAGTACTTCCATTCCAGACATTGGTGACTGGGTCCTATTTCACCGGGTAGAACAGAGCTTGTTTACTACAGTAAATAACGACTGCTTCACGTCTCGCGGTTCCCATGGGGACAGTCGGGATACAACCGTGGACCGTTTGTTGGAAGGTCTATGTTCTTACCACCGAGCCCCCATAACTTGATTTCACCTGTCAAGTTGTCAACGGTGATGTCGTCGCTTTGTGTGATGTGGGTGTCATGTTGCCATGCATCATTTTGATCTAGGTGAGATCATCCTGGGACCTCCCTCTACCAACCCACCCTGGCTGGGGTGGGTTGGTGGAGGAAGTCCAGGCGTAATCTCCCTGCAGGCAAAAATGAAAATGTGCTATCAAGTGGAGTCGTAATGTTTACAATACCGAAAATACCCGTATTTAGTCCAAGAACGACAACTCATTTCCCGAAACATGCTACAATGTAGGCAATATAAAAATCGTTAGCCGCATTCATCTATTTATTTATTTGGGTTTTAACGACATTTTCGACAGCCAGGTTCAGTTTAAACATACTTTATTCGTCAAAATTAACAAAAAGGATTGGATAATAAGTGTGAACACTTAAGAGACGTCCTCTCCCTTGTATACGCTTAACTAGTAAATGCAGCATTTGTTCAATATACCCATACCAGAATAAACATTTACGCTATTCGAGATTGCAATAGTGTTATGGCTCTAGATATTCAGAGAAAGAAAAAAAGAGAAAGGCGAAATTGAGAGGAATTGATACAATGTCACCATGAGAAAAAACCCAACCCAAAACGAACTTTAAAACTGTCTCCAGCCAATTTATCAAGCTGCCACACTCCAGGTGAGACAGCCAGGGTCACCTCATGTCGACCAATTCTACGTGCGGAGGAAGGGCAGTACCCAGCGAGAACCACCGAGCACCGGCGATCAACTGTCACACGCCTCAACGCTCTAACTTTACACAAACGGAGTTAACATTGGTTGAAGACAAGTGCCCCATCGACGTGCAACACGCCTTTGTACACAGCGCCACTGTGCCCTCGCGTGGACAATCGGGATTAAGTGCCTTGCCCCTGTTATCCCCTACGGTGATCAAGTAATGGACCTTCCGGTTTGAAGTCCATTTCCGTAAGCACTGAGCCACCGCGCGGCAGAGAATGTGCTATCAAAAGAAATCGTAATGTTTACTATATCGAAAATATCAGCAGTGAGTCCAAGAACGACAACTCATTTTTCACTACAGTGTAGTCGAACTAAAAATCGGCAGCCAGATTTATTTTGAGGCGAACGACACGATAGGTCTCCATATTTCTACAAACATTAGTATTAGGCCCAATAAAGTAGATCTTGTGTTTCTCAGACCATTTTTTGTGTAATTGCACGTGGGCGGGAGTTTTTTGTTTTTTTTAAAATTATTTGTGTAATTATTTCTTTGCCATCGAAAATTCATGCTCTTTGTTTTGTTTTATTTTTTAGAGCTGAACTCATAATCTACAGAATAGCATGAGTGGCGGTGTATTTCGTGCCTTGAATGCAAGAAGGCTTTGCAATGCTGAAGCATTGCAAAGCCTTGTTGCACCCAAGGGACAAATTTATAAATTTTATTAACTTGGGAAAAATACCAGACATAAACCATTGAATTTGTTTTTTAAAGTTTGCATTGGTTACAAAAAGCGAGCGTGCGGCAGCCAACAGGACCATGCGGGAGGGCATGAGAAACAGATTTTTAACTTTTTTAGGCCTTACCTGTCCTTAGTATTAATTCTTGAAAAGTACTCGAACGAGAGCATATGCAACCGACGCGTCAAAAAGAAGAAGAAAAAAAACGCCTCAGGGCTTCCACTAGCAATCAGGATGAAGCGTCTTGCCAAAGGACCCAACGCAAATAACACGGGCGTGGATCAAACCGTCGACCTTTCGATCTCAAATCTAATGGTCTACAAAATGAGGCACAGAGTTATAACAGGAGACTAAGACATTGCACGGTACTTATTTGTAAGTAGTGTATCTTTTTTTAATCGGGGAATCAAAAGAAATGGTGATGGAAATGAGTCGACACCTTTTTATGACTTACGTCCAAAACTAATAAGTTATTTTTTCACTAATGTAATAAACATTTATCAAAAACGCCCACTAGACGACAGAAGCAAAACTATTTTTGAATAACTTAAAACGTTCATTTTTTACCTTAAATTAGCTTACAACCATTCAATGGAACGAGCTAAGGCGTCATAAGTTAAATTTTGAGACCAAAATGGAAAAATAATAAAATTCGAATGGCAATTTTAGTGAATGGCGCTGTCTGGTTTCCACGATATGTTAGTTAACGGCTGAAGTGCAACCAATCTTGGGACGATATATCAATTATTATAATTATTGGTGTTTAAGGTCACTTTCCGCATCTGTCGCTGTATCATGATGCAACATAGGTAAGAAGTCAAGCTTAGTGAATCGTTTATACCTATGCGGTCCATTGTAGAGGTATTGAAAGGGATGAATATAGATACATTTGAGGCATCGAAATTTATTTATTTATTTATTAAGATTTAACGACACTTTAACAGTCAAGGTCATACCGTGCCGGTGACATTTTTACGGGTGGAGAGAACCACCGAGCAACGACGAGCAGCTGTCAGCTCCGCAACATCGTAACTCCGCACTGCAGCACAGGCAGGGTTAGATTGGTTGAAGACATGCGCATCATCGATCGACGTGCAGTACGCCGGAGTACACAGCATCATCGTGCCCCCATGGGACACTCGGGGTTAAGTGCCTTGCCCAAGGACACAATGCGGGAGTCCGAATCAATTGCTCAGACGGTCACCCATTCAAGGACTAACTGGGCCCGACGTTGCTAACTTCAGTGATCTGATGAGAACTGGTTACCGCAACGCCATCGCCCCCCCCCCCCCCCACCCGCCCCTGCAACGAAATATCGATAAATGACCCAACACTGACTTCGTGGAAGTTGATGGCGCAAAACTTCAGTGGAAAGATTTCAGGGACTGATGCGTGAAATATTGAAAGAAAAGGGCTCTTTCAATATTTCACGCATCAGTACCAGGCTTTTTGCTGTGGGAAAGGAGATATGATTTTCCTGTGCAAATCACAGATAGAAACAGCATCAAAAACGTCAACGTATTACCACACTTATTTGTTTTGTCATGTCTACTGTCAACATTGTTTATTTTTCACATTTGAACCATATGTGTTCTTGGTTTTGACACAATCTACTTGTTTAACGATCGACAGAAAATATGAAACTTCTACGCTTCAACGATGTACGTGAAGAGTGGCAACCGTGACATTCGGATGCATTAGCAAATTAGAACTATCAGTGAAGGGTATTAACACCCCCCCCCCCTCCAACTTCCGGTTTTCCAGAATGCACCTCTACAGTACAACCGTCGTGGACTGGTCGTAATGAACACGTGGACAGTGATGGCCAAGCATGCGTTTAAAACGTAATAAAAATCACCAACAATTTTAATTAATGATGCACCGGGTTGCACACGGTGCTACATTAATTAAACCTTTGATGATTATTCCTATAATTAGTGTTTGGAATCTAATATTATTGCGTCCGTGGAAATACTGCCCACCTGTAGAAAGTGACCAGTCAACGGCGAACGTACTATGCATACGGCGCTTAAAAGCAGTTGTAAATTCAAGGGATGTAACTTGGTTAAAATTGTCGCCGATTGAAAATTTCTGGCTCTGTGCATTTCACTTGTTGGTGGTCATGTTCAAGAAGTTTCGAATCTATTCTTAAATGTAGGAGTAGTTGCACACACGAGAATCCCCTAAACAAATAATTTTGCCCCCCCCCCCCCACCAAAAATATAAAATAATAATACTGCTGGGACACCACCATTATAGAATCCTGGCTACGTGCCTGAGGTGATGGAAGTTTACTTAAATATTTATTGTTGTTTAAGGTCACATATTTCTGCACAACGACTAAGCATGACCACAACATGGATATAAAGTCAAGTCCAGCCAATCGTTTATATCCATGTTGCCCATTTTAGTGGACTTCCACTCCCATAGGTGACTGGGTTCAATTTTACCAGTAAAACAGGGCTTGTTTACCACAGTAAACAAGCGCTGCTTCACTTCCCGGGGTTGAGTTGATGGAAATTCAAAGAAAGTTTTTGATGTTCAACACTCATTCCAAGCTCTCAAGCCACCAGTCTAATTCTAAAGGCATTCGATGCTGTCCCATTGCCCAAGTGGGGGCACGGTGACGTCGTGTACTAAGGCGTACTGCACGTTGATGGTGCACCTGTCTTCAACCAATGCTAACCCTGCTTGTGTGAAGTTAGTATGTTGGGGAGCTGACAGTTGCTCGCCGTTACTCGGTGGTTCTCTCCGGGCACTCCGGCTTCCTCCACCCGTAAAACTGTCATGGTCATGATTAGCCAGTGTGCAGAAATATGTGACCTTAAAATCCCAATAAATAAATAAACAAATAAATAAATAAATAAATAAATAAATAAATAAATAAATAAATAAATAAATAAATAAATAAATAAATAATTCGATGCTGTAATGGCCTGGAACCAATCTAGCCTTTGAATAATTGTCCATCTCCTATGTTTAGATTCAATCGGCTGTTCCGATCAACTGAAATATTCCACTTGATCAAATGTAAAAAATCGATGACCATTTATTTTCTGTGAATCTACCATGAATTGTTTCTCAATCCAGACGTCGTGACCTAATCGTTGAAGACATTTGCCATTATGAATGAAAACTTTTACAATTGTATTTTCTAGAATTGTATTTTCTAGTTATGACTTTTAATGGGTTGAAATAAACCATTAGCATTTTCAAACATGTGGCATTTGCCAGTTGGCAAATTGCCATATTTTTAAAATGCCGATAATTCATTTTTGTCAGTTATGTAGAAAATGCAGATGTAAAAAATACAATTGTAAAAATTTATAGTATTGGCTCCAGCTGCTGTTTTTTGATAATGCTCTGTAGTTCCACTAATTGGATTTATATCTCGGTGTTTTCAAGATAAATTAAATACTTATTGACTGGGATATCTATTAATGGAGCACGAAGGAATATCTTGTATTTTTCTGACAAAAGAAACATGACGTTGCATCATTGTTTGTTTGCGTGCAAACTCCGCGAAAAGTGGATAAACAAAGAGCTCATAAAATCGCCGGATTCCTCAAGGATTTAGACTGGTGGTCTGAGAGCTTGGACTCCTTCATATTTCCCATTTTGTTTATCCTCCATTGGAATTTCTGGATGTGGAGCAATACTATGAAAAAACAAGGGCTGTCCATACACATAATACGACTCGGCAAGCAACGACTTGATGTAAAAAGTCCTCTGAATTGGGACAGCATAGGAATAAACTATTGGCGAAATTGACTTTATACTGGTGTTGAAGTCATGATACAGCCACAGCTGCTGAAAGTACCCAGTACCGAAAACAAATAAATAAAAACTGGAGGTGTGACTGTCCAAGATGGGCTTGTCCATAACCCCGCCGCCATGATTATTCTAGGACTAAAAGGGCACAACTCTGCAAAAAAGTCCAATCGAAACTATAATCGCAGGTGCACAGGTTCCCATGGTAGTAAACAGCCATACCAAGTTTCAAAGAAATCGACTCATAAACATCTGAGAAAATCTCCGGACAAAATTCAGGCATTCTAAGACGAAAAGGGGCATAACTCTAGGAAAAAAGTCACATCGAAACTATAATTGCAGTTGCACAGGAACCCATGGTAGTGAACACCCATACCAAGTTTGAAATGAATCGACCCATAAACATCTGAGAAAATCTCCGGACAGAATCCATGCATTCTAAGACGATAAGAGGCAAAAATAATCCGACCAGATCTGTAATCGCAGGTGCATAGGTTCCCATGGTGGAGAACATTCGTACCAAGTTTCGAGCAGATTGGCCCATAGATGCCGGAGATATTTCCGGACAAACTTATGTCTACAGACGGACGACGGACAGAGGGGCGGGAAAGCTGATTCCAGTATACCCCCCCCCCCCCCCCACACACACAACTCGTTGCGAGGGGGGGGGGGGTATAATAACTGGAAGGGTGGTCATTTTATTCTGATAGTCAGCATTTTTTAATGGGTATTTGTATTGTTATAATTTATTGGAAGGTGCACTTTTTAATACACTGTAATGAGACGAAACCAGACAAACAAAATGTTTCTGTTTTGTATAATTAAATTTGGGAAAAATATTTTCACCGGTTTCGTTTTAAATGCGAGGACTACGTGGCGAGGATAACAAAAATCTCATAGCTTTTATTATCTAACAACCTTTTCCGACATTATGGTACAACCAGGCATATTTTAGTATTATTTATTGCAATTTCTGCTCCCAAAACATTGTTTATGGTCTCTGACTAGTAGTGGTACGAGCTCTTCGAGCTCGTTCCTATGAGGTGGCATAAGTCATGATGTTAACCCTTTACCCAACGCAGCTGCCAAAACCGGCCAGCGCTGTTCTCAAAAATAGCCAATTAATTTTCATTTTTGGTACCCAAAACATAGTTTATGACCCCTCTTTTGGAACGAGTTCGTCGATCTCGTTCCAACGAAGGGTCATAACCTATGTTTTGAGACAAAAATGAAATAAAATAGTTATTCAAGAATTTTGTTTCCAAGTGTCGTCTATTTTTCATGTTAGGTAAAGGGTTAAAAGAAAAAAATAAAATGCTTAATTCTGTTTGGAAAAAGGTGAGTTTTGTAGTCCGGTTTCGTATATGGTTAAAAGTAAAGTGAAAAATATTACAGAGATAAGTATATAAAGGGTTAGGACGTTTAGTTGTGTTTAAGATCACAAACAGCAACTATGGTTATATAGGCAGCACGGTGGCTCAGTGGTAATAACTTTGGACTTCAAACCGAACTGTCCACGTTTCGATCCCCACGAGAAATAACAGCGTTGTGTCCTTGGGCAAGGCACTAAATCCCGATTGCCCACTCGGGGGCTTGGCGGCGTTGTGTTCTAAGGCGTACTGCACGTTGATGGTGCACTTGTCTTCACCCAATCCTAACCCTGATTGTGTGGAGTTATCATGTTGGGGAGTTTGACAGTTGCTCGGCGTTGCTAGGTAGTTCTCTCCGTGTGCTCCGGATTCCTCCACCCGTAAAACTGTGCGACACGAGGTCACTCTGCCTGTCGAAAGTGTCGAAATAAATAAATAAAAAAAAAAAAAAATAAATAAATAAATAAATAAATAAATAAATAAATAAATAAATAAATGTAGCTATATAATGACCGTAACATATGCATGAAGTCAAGTTTAGCTGACCGTTCATGCCTATGCTGCCCACTTTAAAGGGCTTCCACCCAAGAGAGTGATGTCCACGCATGCGTTTACCAAGTAATAAAAATCGTCACCAGCAAAATTTTAATTAATGAAGAACCGGATCGTATCCGGTGCCTCATAAACTAAATTTTTTATGATTATTCCTGTAATTAGTATTTGGAAATATTGCTCACCCGTGGAAAGTGACCAGTCCACGGCGGCCGTACTGAAGATGTCAACACATAGAACGAGTATGGGTCCAATTTTAACTGTAAAGAAGAGCTGATGTACCACAGTAAATAAACTCCCGCGGGGAGTCGACATAACTATAATCACGAAAGGTTTCCAGAACGATGGGCGGAAAACGCGTTGAAGTTAGCCGTATATAGTGGCAAAAAAATGCATTATTAAAGCTCATTTGTTTTACAGGAATTGACGAACAAGTTATGCAACATATATTAACGCCTCCCCTTGGACCAATGGCGCAGGTGTGTGGGACTACCTTCGTAGAGGTAACTCCGTGACCTCGTTCTTCTTGAACAATACGAAGGGATCTTTACCCTGTATGGACAAATGCATGTCGAAAGCAATAACTTCTTTTAAAAAATTGAGTGAATTCTTCCCCAAAATATATACAAAGAAGAGAGGATATTACGCATAAGGGTGACTATTAATGTGAAAAGTGAATACATTACCCAGACACTGTATTTTTCAAAGAATCAGTTTTGACGTTTACTAGAGAAAATCGACAATGACAACGATCATCACTGACCTTGTTTATGAAAGGACAGTTATAATTATATGCAAACATTCACATGACAAGATCCAGGGTTGTATATTTAACTCTAACAAATTTAACTCTTCACCTAACATGAAAAGCACCTTCAAACAAAATTCTTGAATAACTAATTGTTTTCCTTTTTTGTCTGGAAAAACATAGGTTATAACCCATCATTGGAACGAGCTCGCTCCAAAGAGGTGTCATAACCTATATTCTTAACCCTTTACCGATCGTAACGGTCAAAACCGCCCAGCGCTATTCACAAAAAATACTATCCAATTTTCATTATTTTTTCATTTTTTATCTCAAAAACATAGCTTATGACCCCTCATTGGAACGAACTCGCTGAGCTCGTTCCAATAAGGGGTCATAAGCTATGTTTTTGAGACAAAAAATGAAAAAAAATATAGTTATTCAAGTATTTTATTTGCAAGTGTCGTCTGCTGTTCGTGTTAGGTAAAGAGTTAAGACAAAAATGAAAAAAAAATAATGTAAATTAATTGGCAGTATTTCGTGAATAGTGCTGGCAGGATTTGATCGTTACGTTGGGTAAAGGGTTAACCTTTCCTCAGCCTTCCTCTCGTGTGAATCATCTATCAAATGTAATAGATCTGGGAGCTGTCGGTTGTTTTCGTTTATTAAAAGTTATTAAAGGTAATATGGCATTTTATGGTAAGTTAATTAGAAGCAACTAAGTAAACGTCAACTTCGACTCTTTGTTTAGCGAATGTGTTTTTAAAGTAATTTCCATGTTTTTATTCTTCACAGGAAAAAACTAGATCAGACCTGTCCCAACCTGGGACCAAGAATCCCCCCCCCCCCCCCCCCCCCCCGCGACACACTCTCTGATAGTAGACAATAATAATACCAAGTACCATTAATATCCTTCAAAGCCATCAAAAGATCTGAGCCGGAGATGACTTGTAAAAGTTGGATTTAGATGTGGGGTATGCAAACTTGAACTAAGTCTGTGACCTTGACCTTGTAGACAGGCAATCCAAGCAACCTTATTCGCGACACACTCTCTGATGGTGAGCAACAATAATACCAAATATCATTAATATCCTTCGGGGTTATCAAAAGTTCTAACCGGACACGACTGGTGTACATTTGGATATGGGTATGTAAACTTGAACTGTCTGTGACCATGACTTCTAAACAGACATTCCAACCTTATTCGCGACACACCTTCTGGTGGTGAGCAACATTAATACCAAGTATCGTTAATACCCTTCAAGGCAATCAAAAGTTCCAAGCAGGACACGACTTGTGTGCATTTGGATATGGGTGTGTGAACTTAAACTAAGTCTGTGATCTTGACCTTGTACACAGGCATTTCACGTAACCTTATTCGCGACACACTCTCAGATAGTGGGCAACAATAATACCAAGTATCATTAATATCCTTCAAAGCCATCAAATGTTCTGAGCCGGATAGGACTTGTTATAGTTGGATATGGGTATGTGAACTTGAACTAAGTCTGTGACCTTGATCGTGTAGACAGGCATTCCAAGCAACCTCATTCGCGACACGCCCTCTAGTGGTGAGCAACATTAATACCAAGTATCATTATTATCCTTCAGGGTTATCAAAAGTTCTGAGCCGGACACGACTTGTGTACATTTGGCTATGGATATGTAAACTTGAACTAAGTCAGTGACCTGGACCTTGTTAGACAGGCATTCCAACCTTAATCGCGACGCACCCTCTGGTGGTGGCAACATTAATAACAAGTATCATTAATATCCTTTACGACGATCAAAAGTTCTGAGACGGACACGATTTGCACGGATGGACGGACGGACAGAGAAAGTTATTTCTATATACCCCCTGAACTTCGTTCGCGGGGGATATAAAAACTGGTCGTAATCCCCGCGTGGGCTCTGATGTCCACGCATGCGTTTACCAGGTGATGAAAATCATCAACAGCAAAGTTTTAATTAAAGCACCGGGTTGTATAGTGCTGGCCAGTTTGAGGAGTCATGTTAGGTAAGGAGTTAAAGTCACTCTCCTGAATGTTTCAATCTCGCAAAATCAAAATGAGAAGCGTGATTATTCACTCCCTTGTATTCTCTTCCCGGCAGTCACTGATATTGGCAACCAAGACCAGCCTAGAAACATATGCAGAGCCACGCGATGATGACTGCTATCTTTAGCAAAAATTCACAGAATTTCCAACCATCTCACTCACAGTGTTAATTTGGCAACATTTCTGTAAGTTGGGGGACACCGGTTAACGATGTAAGTTTGGAATTTAAATGTCCGGAGGAGAAAGAATAATACGTACATAGGTCATAAATATCAAAGAGAAAGAATTCTTCACCGAGATGCTCTATTTGTCAAGGAATACGTTGTTTCGTCCACAGTTCACTCATATGAACCAGCAATGGCAACGCCCAGCACTGACCTTGTTGACAAACGTATAATACCGTTGTAATATGCAAACAGTCACATGATAAGCGTCAGGTTTGCCTTTGTCCTTTTCACTGCCTTAACCCTTTGAACTCTTGTGGTATCTTCCATGCCTATTCAATGCCAGCAATTAGAAGAGTCCATATTCATTATTTGGGGTAGATCAATCAGACTTTTCAACGCGCAGCCTTGGGCTGCACGTTGAAAATACTGATTGGTCTGCCCACACATTTGTTGAAAAAACATCTTATTTAATGACGTTATGACGTATCGTGTTCCTGGCCAGAAAAGCGGCCTCTGGTGTTCAAAGGGTTAAACTCCACATCAATCAAATTTAACCATCTGCGAAATGTAATGATTTCCGTATGTCAACAAACAGATGGCTTTCTAGTTTGGTAAGGCGAATAATTTTCGGTTTTTGAACCAGGCTGGGGTCTCAAGTGTCGTATTATTAAAATTTACGTTATTCATGATATCTTTTGCAGTATATTGTAAAAACTTTTAGATAATTATCGAATCCACGCTTATTGTATCTTTTATATCTTCTCAAACGAAATATGAAATGAATATTGCGCAAACTAAATATAAAATTAAAATATCCACACAAAAACCCAGTTTTGTTTAGTGTTGATAGTATAAAACATTTTAGGTCTAAAAAATCTAAAAAATATGTTTCTCTGACCCTCTCACATGGTCTTTTTGGCTGCCGCATACTCTCTTTTTGTAACCAGCGCAAACTTAAAAAAATAAAAATAAAATGTCTAACAGTTTAGTTGAATTTGGGTGAATGGCTGTGAAGAAGAAGCCAAATTTGAAAAAGTTAACGCACGACGGACGCCAAGTGATGGCAATAGCTCACACTGACTTGCAGTCAGGTGAGCTTAAAAATAAAAATAAAATGGTTTATGTCTAATATTTTAGCCAAGTTAATAAAATTGATAAATCTGTCCCTTGAGTGCAACAAGGTTTTTGCAATGCAATGCCTTCCGGCACTCAAGGTTTTCAAATACACCATCACCATGCTATCCTGTATATTATGGGGCCTAAAGCATAAAACAAATCAAGAACATGAACTTTTGATGGAAAAGAAATTACAAAAATAAAAAATTAAATTAAAAAACGCCCGCCCACATGCATTTTTACAAAAAAATAGACTGAGAAACAGAAGATCTACTTTGTGGAGCCTTATATGGGCATGTTCGTTGAAAAAGTGTCGTCCTCTTATCGTGTTAGTGAAGGGGTTACTCAAACATTTCGCCACCCCGACAAAATTTCGACCCCATGAGTGGATGATATCCCAGAGTATTGCACTGGTATTTTTGTTGGGAAGATTTGGAAAATAATAAAACAGTTTGTGCCAAAATGCTGGGAAAGGAATGTTTTTCATGGTCATGTTTCATATTCAGTCAAACGCAAATAATATTCTGTTTACATATATTTGTTCTATTCTATAGGCACTCTCCAATAATTTGTAAAAAAACAGACTTTGAATAACAAATTCAGACCACTAAACATAATCTAGCCCTCAATCAGTTAACCCTTTACCCAGCGAATCGCCCTCATCCCCAAATATGCAAATTCAGCAGTTGAAAAAATATTATTTTTCAAAACATTTCAACAAAACCATATCATATGACCCCCTTGTTGGAACGAGCTCGTCGAGCTCGTTCCAACGAGGGGTCACATGATATGGTTTTGTTGAACTTGTTTGAAAAATTTGAAAAAATGATATCTAAAATAATAAATTTTGATTTCGTCTGCGTTGGCTAAAGGACCGTGGAAAATCCGTGGATAGCCAAAGAATTAATAATCTTTTTATTATTTCACAAACTGATCAGTATTTTTGCGTTGTGTCATTTCATTCATTTATTAGTGTTTAAGATCACATATTTCTGCACAATAGCTATCATGACCATGACAGTTTCACCAGTAGAGGAAGTCGAAGTATCCGGAGACAACCACTGAGAATCTGCGAGTAACTGTCTGCTCCCCAACATACTAACTCCACGCAAGCAGGGTTAGCATTGGCTGAAGACAGGTGCACTATCGACGTGCAGCACACCTTACTACACAGCGCCACCGTGCCCCCCCCCCCCCCCCCCCCCCCCACCCCCCCCCCCCACCCCCCCCCCCCAATGGAGATGAAGTGTCTTGCCGAAGGACACAACCCGGTTGCCGCAGGTGGGGCTCGAACCGAGGACCTCTCGGCTTGTAGCCTGCACATCTACCTACTGAGCCCCCATTTGCGTTGCGTCCTTGACGAATATGCGAGTTCCAACCAGCATCGGGCATAGTAGGGGTTTGTGTACAGCCAGATTGCAAGTGGTGAGTATGCGCGCATTGGTGAATGAGGGTTTTAATTTATTTATTTATTTGTTTATTTATTAATGCTCAACGCCATATCAACAACTAAGACTACGTGGTGATAAACGTGTGGTAGCGCGATGGCTCAGTGGAAGACTGTTGGACTTCTATGCTAGAGGTCACGTGTTCGATCCACGTCCAGGACGGCCCGCGTTGTGTCCTTGGGCATGGCACTTTATCCCGGTTGCCTACATTGGGGACACGATGGCGCCGTGTACTAAGGCGTAATGCACGTCGATGGTGCACATGTTTTCAACTGTTGTAACCCAGCTTCAGCGGAGCTTGAACAGAGTTAGAATGTTGAGGAGCTGACAGTTGCTCGTCGATGCCCGGTGGTTCTCTCCGGGTACTCCGGCTTCCTCCACCCGTAAAACTGTCACGCTCACGACTGACTATTGTGCATAAGTATGTGATCTTAAACACCAATAAATAAATATGATAAAGGTATATGTAGAGAAAAAGCTTCCTTTAGTAAGAAAAATATTTTATTAAAAACACGAACAATGTACATTTATATGACAGTGAAATAAATAGCGAGGAAGGGTTTTAATAGTCATAATGACTGCGTATCAAACAGCCAGCTCAAGTAATACCTGTTTGATGGGAAACAATGACATTTTCTGATATATGTACATTAACATAATAGGACAATGGGCCATTAACTAATGCCAAGTTCCCACACATTAATTCTAATTCTTTCAGCAGTGGTGTTCTAGACGCTAATGCACTTGAAGACACAGTTAACCGTTTATCAAACGAATCGACAGCGGCCATCCGCATACTTTCCTAATTGAGCAGTTAAAAAAAAATCATATTTATCAAAACATGTCAGCAAAACCATATCATGTGACCCACTCAGTGGAACGTGCTCGAGGAGCAGGTTCCAGTGATGGGATCACATGATATGGTTTTATTGAATTTTTTTAAAAAACATGATTTATTTTTACCTGCTCAATTAAACTCGAGAACCCTGCCTGCAAAAAGGAAGCCAACCTCATCTGGGGTTAACCCTTTACCTAACGTAACGGCCAAAACCGGCCAGCGCTATTCTCAAAAATCGCCAATTAATTTTCATTATTTTTTTCATTTTTTGTCTCAAAAACATAGGTTATGACCCCTCGTTGGAACGAGCTCGACGAGCTCGTTCCAACGAGGGGTCATAACCTATGTTTTTGAGACAAAAAATGAAAAAAATTAGTTATTCAAGAATTATTTTTGCAAGTGTCGTCTGCTTTTCAGGTTGGGTAAAGGGTTAAATCACCTGGGCTTGTGATTGTAAAACAAAAATTGTTCCAACAGCTATATATAAAATATAGCATCAGCAAACACACGTAATACTATTGATTTGTTTTGTTTTTAATAACTGACCTGAACAGAAGTGAAGCCGACGTTGAACAGACTATGCCCGATGAATGATTCTCATCCCCAACCTTCAAAATAATCCAGTTATACTCCATTTTCATTGGTATTATTTATTTATTGGGGTTTAAGGACACATTAACAGCCAATGTCATATCGTGCCGGTAACAGTTTTATGGGTGGAGGAGGCCGGAGTACCCGAAAAGAACCCCCGAGCAGCTACCAGCTCCCCAACATCGTAACTCCGGACTGCAGGACAGACAAGGTTGGATTAGTTGAAGACATGCGCACGATCGACGTGCAGTACGCCTTAGTACACGGCGTCATCGTGACCCTATGTGGACAATCGGGGTGAAGTACCTTGCCCAAGGACACACTGCGGGAGTTCGAATCGATCGCTGAGACGGTCAACCATTCAAGGACTAACCGGGCTCGACGTTGCTTATCTTCGGTGATCTGACGAGAACCGGTTACCGCAACGGCGTCATTGGTAGAGTACCTCATAAAACCCGTCCCCGATGAATAAATGGGAATCGTTCAGACAAAACTTTCCCGGTATTTTTTGAAAAGTGGGAAAGTAAAATTGAAAATTTAAATTTTATAGTAAATTTCCTTCCTTATTATTCGTACATTTGTTTACTACAAGCTTGAACTACAGTGGAAGTCCCTAACTCGGAAAATATACTCTCTATTTTGATCTTTCACAAGCGATTTGGGAAAGAAAAGTGGTGCAAAAACACCAAGAAAAAATAAGCCAAAACTGAGTCGAGTGCTACCGGCGCACACCCAGTGAGGGACGTTCTTCTCCTAGAACAGATTCACGGCTTCCGGTATCAGTGCGCAGACGGGTAACCAATGACTCATTCTTTTGAATCCGCCAACATTGGAGTTATGTTATCAGCGGGGAGGAAGGATTCTTACCCGAATAAGAAGACGGGAGGGCCTCCATGTAAACAATTGTGGTAGGTATAATAAGAAAGGAAATTTACTATAAAATTTAAATTTCTTATCAACCTACCTTATAATTGTTTACTACAGGCTGAATAGACAATAGAGGGAAATCACATAACCAACCCCAACATAACCCGACTGCACTGGAACCGTGGCCTATCAAACCATAGCATCACAAACATTAGTAAAAGACAATGAGAGATGAGGCGTATGGCTCTGCGTGACGCACAGACAGAAAAGACTGGAACTGACCTTGTAAGAAGTCTAATGGCTAGGGTAGACAACAATCTGAGCAGAAGAAAAGGGCCCAAAGAAAAAAGGTCCTCAGACTGCTCCTGCAGCTGAAGCAGATAGAAAGTGGAGAAGGTAGAAGCATTTCTCCAGTAGGCTGCCCGCATAACATCCAACAACTTGAAGGAGTTAACATAAGCCCATGGGGTAGGCAAGACACGCACGACATGGGCAGTGGCTACACGAGCGTACGTCGCGCGGATAGCAAGACAAATCCATCGAGAAATGGATTGAGGAGAGTTCTTCTGTAGACCTGGAATACGAGACAGAAAAAAATCGTTTCCTGCCTTTCCTAATGAACTGCGTCCGGTTGAGATAAATGCGAAGTGCACGAACCGGACAGAGCAAAGGGCGATTACCCCCCAGCAGAAGGAAGAGCCCTGACACAGATAGGAGGTGGAGTTGTTTCTGGTATTTAATTCTTGGCCAGAAAAGAGCAATCAGTGGTAAAAATAACACTGTTGGCGGAGCTCCTGAAAAAGGCCGAATCAACCGTGAGGGCGTGAAGCTCACTAACCCGTCTCCCTGAGGCAAAAGCCACCAGAAAAGCCGTCTTGCGAGAAAACGCATATCCACCTGGGATAACGGTTCGAACGGAGCCCCCCCCCCCCCCCCCCCCCCCCCCCACCACCAAGCAAATCAGCACCCAAGAAATATTCCATCTTGGGGTAAGCTGCAAAATCCTAGGCCTTTTCAAAGAAAAGTGCCGAATAAACTTGGTGAGGTATGGATTAGTGCCGATGCGACGCTTTCCCACATACGAAAAGGTCTCCGAAAGTATGGACCTGTACCCTTTGATGGTAACAGGCTGAAGACCCAGAGAATCAAACAGATATACCAGAAACTCCGCAATCTGTGTTATCGAAGGATTGGCACAATCAACAGACTGATCAGCACACCATTGATAGAAGACCTTGACTGTCCACTTAGCCGCATAGGGTAAACCTGTGGAGTGCCGCCTTGAAGAAGAAATGCACTTCACTGCTCGCCTCGATAAACCTCTACGGAGGAGACAGGACCTGGCAAAAGATATGCGTGAAGGCACAATGAAGTCGGGTCAACGTGAAACCTCCTCGGGTGACCTTGGCAAAGAAGGTGTGACGTAGAGGGAAACGTGCCGGAATCGCCACAAAAAGGGAGCGAAGCTGATTGATCCACACCTGATGAGGCAACAGGGGTGTGATCCGAATGATTCGACAACTGCAGGTTCGTATCTTGGCTAGAACCTGAGGCAGAATCGGAACCGGTGGGAAGGCGTACCCGACTAGACCGTTCCAATCGAGTGACAGAGCGTCCACGACGAAAGCCCGATGATCTGGACACAGGGACACGAAAGTGTCCACCTGATGGTTCCAACGGGTCGCAAAAAGATCGATGTGGGGACGACCTCAGAGATCGCAAAGCGACTGGAACACTGCCCTGTGAAGCATCCACTCGGTGGAAATGACCTTGCCCCGTCGGGACAGGGAGTCGGCTAGGGCGTTCAGACGACCGGCAATGTGACGAACCACCATTCCGGCGTCGACATCCTGAGCTAGCAGTAGAAGATCCCGAGCCAATTCGTACATGGGAACGGAGTGCGTGCCGCCCAGGTTCCGAATGTAAGCGACTACTGTCGAACTGTCGGGCAGCAGAAGGACCTGACGATTTGAAAGGTGGGGGATCCACTGCCGGAAACTCGGAAGAAGAGCAAGAAGTTCATGATTAATGTGACGAGCTGTTTAATCCTGGTCCCATACACAGTGAAGGGAAAGACCTAGAGGATCCAACGTCGCACCAGATCCGAGATCGCTGGCGTCTGCCGTCAGAACACGATCGGACGTGGGCAAGTAGAACGGAACCCTCTGCATAATCCACTGAACATCCATCCAGGGTAGAAGGTGACGATGAAGAGAGTCTGGAAACTGAAGCACTAGATCCAGAGGATCGACATTCGGCCTCCAACGACTGAGCAGAAAGTGTAGGAGAGGTCTGACATGCAGCCGACCTGGAGGAATAAGATCCGTCACTGAACCGCTGAGACCGAGCAGCCGGAGAATACTGGACTGGGACAGAGTCAGGGCGAAAGCCGTGAGAATCACAGCCCTCGCCTTGGGAACCGCCACCGTATTAGCTGAGTACGGAAGTCCATCCCCAGATGACAAAACGACTGAGAAAGGACCAGGTCCGACTTCTCGTTGACTCTAAACCCTAGCGCCGTGAGCAGGTTCAACGATGTGTCGACATCTGACTCGAGAAGAGCAGCCAGTTGCCTCTGGAGGATATCGTCCAGATACGCCGAAGTAGTCACCCTGGACCGTGTGCGATGGAAGGCTATCATATGCGACATCAGTCGGGTGAAGGCATGGCCCTGAACTTGTAAACTTGCCCTAGAAAAGCGAACCTGAGATACTTTCGCGATGTCCGATGAATCGGAACGTGAAAGTAAGCGTCTCCCTGGTCGATGCTGAAAGCGAAATCCCCATGGTGAATGGAGTGGCGAACCGACCTGAAAGTCTCCATGCTGAACTTGGGAGCAATGAGAGACTGGCTCAGGATAATCAGATCGATAACCGGTCGATGTCGGCTATCCTTCTTCGGTACCGAGAACAGGCAGGAATAAAATCCCACTGAATGAATGTTCTTGATAACCTCGATCGCCCCCTTTGACAGGAGATTGTCTATTTCCGTTATCAAAAGTTCCCGACGTGAAACGTCTGAAGGAACTTGTATTGGAAGAGGCACTCTCGACAGAGTGGAGTGCCTCCGGAAGGATATTGCAGCCCGGACCGAACAACATCTAACACCCAAGGATCGGATGTGATCGTGGCCCAATGGTCTGCGAACTCTGATATCCTTCCTCCAACCTGGGACGAATCGAGGTGAAGACCTTCATTTCGAGCTCCGATGAGGCCCGTGAGAGGAGAAACCACCTACTGTACTAGATGAAGGATCATGAGTCCTCCCTCTGGTCTGCCGACGCTTACCCTTACCACGTGAGTAAGAAGCAGAAGCGGCGGCAGGGGGATCAGCCCTTGGTTTCGCAGAGCACGCAGAAGGGCGTTTGTTAGGCCCAGAACGGCCCCGACCTCCAACAGAAGGCTGATCATGCTGGCGAAGTAGCAGCTGATCTTTGGAATGACGCAGGACGTCATACCGGACCGTCGCCACGGAACCAGGGAATAGTCGCGGATCCTCCAAAGAAGCGGATCGAAAAGCAGCATGCTGTTCCTCAGCAAGGGAACGGCTTGTGTCCAACACAGCGTCCGGGCTAACTAATTCCATGTTAGCCGTGTTACAGGCATGCATGTGAGTAAGATGCATGAGCGCCTTGGAAATCACACGCAAGGGAGCCTGTACGTCGTCAAACTTATCTGGAGGCAGATAAGTAGCCAAAGCAGAGACGACGGGATCTGAGAGAGAAAGCATGCACAGCATCTCTCTCGATAAGCCCAAGAGGGACTCCAGAGTTGCCATAGGAATAACTGACGACTTGGACTTGGAAAGCACGAGGGAGGAGTCCTGATCCAAGACCGTCAAAGTTTGGCAGACTGAGGGATTGGCGGAATCGTAGGAACGATAATGCACAGGAGGCAAAGAGGTATCAGCCCTGGTGAAGAAAGAAGTCTTCACAGGCTTGGAACTCAGCTTCGAGTCCAAAGCTACAAACGCTTCAACCACCTGTACCGACCAGAAGCGGACTGCTCCACAGGCTGTAGGCGCGCGACCGATGATCGCGGCCTGGCAGACACCGTCGGCTGTTCTGACAGTTTGAGATCCGAAAGAAACAAAAACACAATGTCAAGAGCTGCCCCCAAGTCAGAAGACTGTTGTAACACGACGCCAGGTATGCCTGACCCATCCTCTGAGTCGGAAGACACATAGTCCATCACGGGCAAACCAGCCGATGCCTCCCATGATGTAGGCACACCAGGGAGATCAGAAAGTGTCCTGCTTCCAATCCCGGGAGGCGGCGCCACGGGGACGTCTGGAATCCACTAGTAGCCTAGCTGGAGGCAACGGGAAGGCTCTTGGAAAGAACCTGCGTGAGCAAGGAGAGGGCCTCCCTAAGCTCACGGCCCGTGTCAGCCGGATCGACGTGGGAACGACCCGGCAAAGTGGTTTCACTCCTGACCCTTTTGACAAGCAAAGGGTCACGATCCTCTAGTACACCCGACGCGGGGCGACGGGTGGAAGCCGAAACATCTAAATGCAGATGCTTATAGGGGTACGGAATACCCCGAGGATCTGAGGTGCGAGAACTCAGGAGTGTCGCCGCGGACCTCTGTGGCACAGAAGGTTCAGTCTGCACAAAATACGTCGGTCCCGCAAAACTAGCCGTAGGACCAGAGTGCGTGGACGGAAACGCAACAGAGTCCATGGTGACCCCACCATGAACATCTGAATCAAATGAAAAAGCTGCTGGGCGCGACGGCTGAGAGACCACAGCAGAGGGTTCGGCCGGCAGCCCATTCCGACATCGCCGAGTTGAAGTCAGGGAAGGCTGAGCCCAATATCCCACGTCCACACTACCAGACATCTCTGCAGACCCCTGCAGCGATAAGCCCAGGCCGGCTGAAGCGGTGACCGAAGACGTTGAAGACGGAACAGCCGTTGCAGCAGATACGTCGGGAGCTGTTGAAACCGCTGGAAAGATGGAGAGAGCAACCGAGCTCGGCTCCACAGGAGGAGTCACAACCCTAGTGACAGCCTTAGATGTCGACTGGAGAGGGACCACAGTCCCGGAACCAGGTATCACTTCACCGGACAACTCAACAGTTCCCGCAGTATCCACAATAGAAAAAGACTGCACATCCCCCACGGAGGGGATATAACTCTCACCAGATGTGGTCGTGTCGGGAGGCCTCGAACGACAGCGTTCTTTCCCCCTTCCCGCGGGTGCGGGAGGAACGGCCACGAGAACGCACCACACGGTTCACGGAAGCCCAAATGGTGGATGCCCAAGACCCACAGAGCCCACAGGGCCGATCTGAAGAACACCCATTACAAGTGGAACAAGAAGCTCGGAAATCGTCCACATCCTTGGGCAAAAGGCATTGCCCACAGGGAAAAGTCCTGGGCATAACAGATGTGAGAGCAGTAGAAGAAAAGGTGAACTCAACAGATCTGGAAAGAAGTAGAACACCCCCAACTACGAGAGAAAGGTGGCAGAAATTAAAGGACCAGTGGGAACACAACTGAACCCAGACGGCCGACAAGGACCTAAAAACCAGAAATTCTACCTCAACGGAGAGGAGAAATCCTGCCCATACAGCCCCCTACTGACACCTAACTCCAATAATAATAATAATATCCAAAAGGATAACATAATTGTATCAACCAAAATTGTAATGTCCGAACCGCACGGTACGCGAAAGTATAATGAGAATGTGGTTGAAATTAATAATGAGAATATATAAAACACAGGCTTGTTTTTACACGATCATCAGATCCAAAATTCTAGTCACAAGTAACCATTATCAACGCGTTGAATTATCACTATTTCTTTACGCAATGAATGCAAATTTTCCTAAGATGGCGTAAGAAAAAAGAATGAATCATTGGTTACACGCCTGCGCACTGGTACCGGAGGGCGTGGATCTGTCCTAGGAGAAGGGCGTGCACCGGTAGCACTCGACCCAGTTTTTGTTTATTTTTTCTTGGTGCTTTTGCACCACTTTTCTTTCCCATATCGCTTGGGAAAGATCAAAATAGAGAGTATATTTTCCGAGTTAGGGACTTCCACTGTAGTGCAAGCCTGTAGTAAACAATTGTAAGGTGGGTTGATACGAAATTGTTCCCTCTTATGCAACCACATATAACACCAGTCTAAACTCAAGAATTGTATTCAACGGTCACTCGCATGTTTGGAAAAGTTTATTTATTTATTTTTGGGGGGATTTAACGACACTTTCGAGAGTTAGAATCGCCTTGTGTCGGGCAGGTTTACTGGCGTAGTACCTGGAGAGAACCACCGAGCAACAGCGAGCAACTGCCAGACTCCCCAACGTAGTAACTCCACACAAGCAGGTTTAGAATTGCTTGAAGAGACAAGTGCGCCATCGATGTGCAGTACGGCCCAGTACACAGCGCCACCGTGCTCCACGTGTACAATCTGGATTAAGTGCCTTGTCTAAGGCGGGGATCGAATCGTCAACCTTTCGATTTGAAGTCCAATTCTGAAATCACTGAGTAACAGCGCTCCCGAGAAAGTTAATTTAACCCTTTACCCAACCTGAAAAGCAGACGACACTTGCAAAAATAATTCTTGAATAACTAATTTTTTTCATTTTTTGTCTCAAAAACATAGGTTATGACCCCTCGTTGGAACGAGCTCGTCGAGCTCGTTCCAACGAGAGGTCATAACCTGTGTTTTTGAGAAAAAAAATGAAAAAAATAATGAAAATTAATTGGCGATTTTTGAGAATAGCGCTGCCCGGTTTTGGCCGTTAAGTTAGGTAAAGGGTTAAAAAGCGATATATTCCATGACGAAATCAAAGTTATTTCGGAACCTATTGAAGTCTTCTTATATCAACAGGTGTCCTGTATATAGGAGACCCGGGGTCAATACTATAAAAATTTTACAACTGTGTTTTCCCGAATTGTATTTTCTGCAAGTGAATATAAATGACGGAAATGAATCATTAGCATTTCAAAAGATTTGGCAATTTGCCAAATGGCAAATTGTCACATCTTTGAAAAAGCTGATGGCTCATTTTAGTTATTTATTTCTATAAACAGAAAATACAATTCTGAAAAATACAACTGTAAAAGTTTTATAGTGTTGGCCTTCTGGTGATAGAAGAAAACTTCAAGGGGAGACACATGATTGGATTTTCAAAAGATCTCGACAATTTGAAATTTTCTGAATCAGCGCGATTTTAATCGAATCGAATCATTGGGACGATTTCGAATCGAATCGAACTTCGATGCTTCGCGGAGTCCACAAAAGCAACCGAAATTGTCGTCACTCTAAAGCAATATCTCGTTCATATTTATCATCTCTAATCTTCGAATATTACCTTAAGTGAAAAACTTTGGAGGATAAAATTTACATCCGTATTTATTTATTGCAGTTTAACGACACTTTCGACAACCAGGGCCACCTCGTGTCGGACAGTTTTACGGGTAGAGGAAGCCGAAATACCCAGAGAACTACAGAGCAACAGCGACTAACTGGCAGAGTCCCCAACGTATTAACTCCACACAAGCAGGGTTAGCATTGGTTGAAGAGAGGTGCACCATCGACGTGCAGTACGCCTTAGTACACAGCGCCCCAACATGGGCGATCGGGATTAAGTGTCTTGCCCAAAGGACACAACGTTGTTACCCCTGGCGGGGACCATACTAAGGACCTGACCTCGGTTTTTATCATATTTTTAATAACCTCAATCATATTTTACACAGAGGTTATTTGCAATAAAATGATTTATTCATCAGAAAATCAAATCATTGTGTAAAGTTGATAAGGTGTTAACGATAACTGACAACTTGAAGGGAATTTAGTGATTTTCCACAAAAGTTACGCCCCATTAAGCCTTTTTTCATCCCTAAAACCAGATGATATTTTAGATAAACACTGCTCTTCTCGAAAATTATGTTTTTATTGCAGCAACCATTGTCGCTGAAGTAAAGCAGGTTCGGGTTTCAGCCAGTATGTAGTATATCCTTACAATCTGTTATTATCACAAGTAAACAATGTATTCTTACGCTAACCCTTGCGATTTTGCATTTTGCTTTTCAGTCATGTTACATTGTAAAACTAGGGCACTGCGAATCACACATTTTCGATTCGAATCGAATCTCCAATCACATCGGTTCCATTATTCTGTCAAGGTTATAGCTTGGAGTTGCGATTTCTTGTTTAAAAGTGAATATATTTTTGATAATCTTTCTCACTCGGGCTAAATGTAAAGCATAAAGATAGGTATATCGTCACCTGAGTGCGAGAATGTTCTATGTCCCCAATGGGACATAGAACATTCTAGCACTCAGCCGACGAATTATGAAGAACCCCCAAAAACCGATTTGTCACTTAAACAGACCATCAATAGTTCATGCGCTGCTGGTTAAGCGTGGAATTTTATGTCCATTATCGCGGGCCTGGTGAACCCATTTAGGAGCTATCTGATAACTGATTAAAGAAGTAAGAGAGACCAGTGTTTTCCTGGAGTCATTATCTGTGTAATTATGGTCAGTTAATAGGTAATTGTTGTAAAAAGCAGTACATCGCACATGTTCTGCACACACACCCATATTACGCATCCAGCCTGTTACCGAATGTCAGGATATACCGAAATACGAGTCTTTCAAAGGAACTTTAACGCGAATATTAAATCATGATAGATCTTAGTGGCCAAGTTTATGAGAAGCAATTAAACTGAGATTTGATGTTCTGGCTATCGATATAAAAATCGGGGGTTTCTCGACAAATTCCTTCCTGTCTGCAAGTGTGTAAGACTGTGGGTCTCAGGCGAGGATATAGGGATGTCTCATGCTATAGGGTAGAGGTGCCGCTTCGGTGCGAAAGTATAGGCACGTTGTAGTGTAGGAGAGCTACAGAAATCATATTTAGAAGAGGGGTAGTCGCGGGCCAAGTCGGTGGTCATATCTGTGTGTAGGATCAGAAATAGAAAGTGCGAGCTCAGGGAGTTAATAGTATTTAGAAAGACGACATCCCTGTTATAGAAGGCAAGATACACGTAGGCAGAGTAGGCTTGCCTGTATTGACACTATTGTGAGATAAACGTAGGGGAGAGTTTAACCCCATTGGTGGCGACTGCTTAAGCGAAAAGCGTTCTGTAAAGTGACGATACGTTAGTGTCCGTGCGGCGGCAATGGTACAGTGACATTTCGTCACACGTTGGAGCAAAGGCGCCCGGTGACGTGACAATACGTTAGTAGACGTGCGACGGCAGTGAAGGAGTGAAGTGAAAAGGCTACCAAAGTCCAACCAAAAGCGAGAAAAGAGGAAAACCATCGACAATAGAGAATGCGGGCCCGCAAGTGACTCAAATACTGTGTAGGTGGGGTGTGATTGACGTTTAGTTTTTTTTATTCATTTGGATTTCATGCAAGTCACAAATTACCATATTTATTTTTATGCATATGTATTAAAATTGTAGTTTTCAGTGAACCCCTGTTGATTTATGCTTTTCGAGGAAAAGTCATTGACCCCTTCAGGATAAGAACCACCCCAACAAAAACGAAAAAGGGCGGGTTCGTTACGGTGAGACATACGTTCACGCTCGGGTTCAGGCGACACTCCTTGAGTTTTGGCTGAATACGCGGCGTGAATTTATTTTCCCCAGCAACGACAAAGCACGGTTTCCGACATATTCGAAATCTAATCGATCCTCGAAACGAATCAGGGGCGTCTTTAAGATGACCCTCAGTAGGTAGAGATGCAGGCTGCAAGCCGAGAGGTTCTCGGTTAGAATCCCACCTGTGGCAACCGCGGTGTGTTCTGAAGACATTTAATCCCAATTGCCCACGTGGGAGCATGGTAGCGTTGCGTACTAAGGCGTACTTCATGTCGATGGTGCAGTTGTCTTCGACCAATGCTAACCCTGCTTGTGTGGAGTTTGTACATTGGGGATGCCTGACAGTCGCAGGTCGTTGCTCGGTAGTTCTCTCCGGCTACTCCGGCTTCCTCCGCCCGTAAAACTGTCCAACACGAGGTGACTCAGGCTGTCGAAAGTGTCGATAAACCCCAATAAATAATAAAAGAAATTAATAATTTAGGATGACTGACTGGGGAAGGAGGTGCTGTAAACCTGATTTGTTCCGCCTCTTGAGGCTCACGCGCCAACTGATGAAATTTTCCAGCTACATCACCAAGGCATGCCTTCGTCGAAGGTATGCCTTGGTGATGTAGCTGGAATATTACCCAGTACGAATAATATCTCAAAACAGATATGGGTGCGAGAATTATCGGTACTAGGCACCGCACAGTGCTAGCCGTTAGCAACAGCTCATCGTTGACATTGCCTGGAAACTTTAAATTAGCTTTCAACTGCGGTAATGACTAGTGTGACTTGAATTAGCATGGCTGGTGGCATGTAGTGCCGATTCTCTTGATGCTAATATATTTGTACACCATTTCCATTAGAACTATACGTTTTGTGAAATAACGAAGCTGACTAACATCAAGGTATATTCAAGTGAAAAGATTCGAATGGCAACGAATCGGGCAGCAAATGTCGAATAGAAGCGAATCTCGAAGCTTTGCAGGGCCCTATGTAAAACGCACAAAACGTGTGTTGGCGTGGCTTAATATTGATGCGCGCATCAGAATAAATATCAGTGGGAAAACAACGAGAATCAGCGCTAATTCTGGCAAAATGCCAATTTGATTCTTGGCCAAGTTATTGTAACTTCCATCAGCAACACCAACAGACACTTATATGTTGTGACACATGAGACAACTCACCAAAACTTGAACAAGGCCCATAGGGAGTTAAACAAGAATAAATATATAAAATGTTAGACTTGTTTTTACTATGGAAGCAGATTTCCAGATTGTCTGTTTCGTAATATTGATATTTAAGGTGCTACATAAGTAATGGGAAGTTGCCTCGAAAAATAGGTGATAGTTTATTTTCGATGACGTCAAAATTCTGAACAAAATAATAATTTGTCACTTTTTTGCTGTCCATCCGTATTTATGATCAATGCTTTGCAGTTTTGAACACCACAAAATGGAATATTATAACATTTAGCGTCATCGAAAATAACACGACACCTATTTTCAAGCTAAATTTTCCCTCACTAAAATAGCACCTCAATTCGAATTCAATTGAAACCTGATGGCCACCAGTGGTCAAACTATCAGGTGTCAATTTAGTCAGGTGCACTATAAAATTTTGATTAGGCACTGAAAACATTCTTCGTTGGCTAAAATTTTGGCACCAAAAACATTCTTCGTTCGTTAATATTTTGACATCAAAAAGTTCCTTTCACAAGTGAAGGGAAGCCATTGCAGCAGTAAAGACCACAATCGATAACGAAACTTAAAAAAAAATATTTTTTATTGTATACTAGCCTGTGAATCATCGCAAATTATGTACAAGATATTTCTCGATATGCATCGACTCGATGGATATTGAGGAATGTCGATCAGTAGCTTCTTAAATGACGTCACACTACGCCGCTTCACGTCGCCTTGAAGGAACGATCAGCTGATCTTTGTTACTGTTTTGAAACGAACGCATATCTCGTCGAATTGGGTTGAATATTGTACAATAAAATGTCCCGTAGCATTTAACAAAAGAGAAAATCTACTCTATTTTATTCAGTATCTGAAATTATCTCATGAAAGTTTTATTTTGAGATCTTGCACGAGTGAAAAACAATATTTTCAAGTCCACACGATGAATTTTTTCAGTAGCTTCCCAAACGATGTTACGCTTCCGTCGGCTTAATCAATGATCAACAACTTGATCGGTCCAAAACGTAACAGATCGATTGAACGTTACGTTTCATCGACTATATTATATGGGTTAACAAAGGAGCAAACTTGCTCCAAAACAGGCAAACATTGTCACACGGATTCACATCAATTATATGAGAGAGAGTAAAGCAAGCAAGTGACTTGCTGACATACTTGTTTATTTCCATGATCATCATACTGTATCAGCAGCTGGAAATGGTCATTCTGAACTCTTTACCCATTGCGGGTAGCAGACGATACTTGCAAAATAAATTCGAGAATTACTAACAATTTTCAATTTTTGTCTCGAAAACATAGATTATGACCTCTCATTGGAACGAGCTCAACGAGCTCGTTCCAATGAGAGGTCATAAGCTATGTTTTTGAGACAAAAATTGAAAACATAGTAAATTTGAATGGAGATTTTTGTATATAGGCCTAGAGAGTTTTGTTTGTTACGTTGCGTAAAGGGTTCATTCTGTGAATCATCAACGGTGTATGGCAGTTATTCAGATATCTATTTGGGCAAGTGATTAATCGGTTAACCAAGGTTAATCTACGTGATTAATCGATCAAGAAAACCCCTGAACCGTTTCAGCTCTATTCGGCGCATGACGTCGCCTTGGAGGAACGATCAACAGCTTTTTGTTATTGTCTTGCAACTGTTTGAAGTCGAATTGGGCTGAAAACTGCGCAGTAAAATGTCACGTACCATATAATAAAACGAAAATCTACTCTGTTTTAGTGTCTGATATGTGAAAATTGCAATCTGCAGTAGGTGGGCTACCACTTGGAAAAACTCATTCTGGTGTTTATTATATACTAGCCTGTGAATTATCGCAAATTATCTAAAAGATATTTCTCAATATCCATTGACTCGATGGATCGAGAAATATTTCCCAGTAGCTTCCTAAATGATGTCATGCTTTGGCGCATGATGTCGTATTAAACACCGCCTTGAAGGAACAATCAGCAGATTTTTGTTATTGTCTTGAAAATGTTTGCAATCAAATTGGGCTGAATACTGCACAGTAACATGTCACGTACCATATAATAAAAAGAAAATCTACTGTTTTAGTGAATAGCGCGAATTATCTCATGAGTGTGACCTGAAAGTTTTATTTTTCACGAGTGCTTCCTCTATTTATTACTTCTAGTACAAGGATATAGTCAGCTGACAATAAAGTCGGAAACAGTGAACATTTTTCACTGTACGCACGCAAACCCAGTGATTTTGACAATAAGGTGTTAGAAGTAGTGGTTGGACAAACTTTATATGTTAATTGTCAATGAGTAGTAAGGGGACATTGTATTTTTCAGTAAAGCACGGTAGGTTATAAACTTTACGAAAAGCACCATTTAATTACACAAATACTTCATACCGTCGCGTGTGACTTGATAGATTTTTGTAATAGCTTTAGTTATGTTCTCAGAGTACTTCTGTGCGGGGCACGCCTGAATATTAGCAACCTGCCATTTGCAAAGGTGAACATTGCAAATAAAAGGCAACCCAAAACAAAACATTCCAGCAGAAGAGATGGCATACCCCACAGGTGTCAAGCTGAGTGATTGGGTTGCGTCTGGATGGCCAGAATTAAAAACACTGACAATTTGACAAAGGGCCGTAATTCAGGTGAAAATAGTGTGAGCAACTTCATCCAACATGTAGCGGAATCGGGTCATCAAAAGGATACCGTATACTGAATTTCGTTAAAATCCACCTACTCACTGATGAGATACGTATCCGGAAGGGCAAACAAAAAGATACAGTCGAACGAACAGACGGACGAACTGGCATACAGATGCGACTTACACTGTGCATGTTTTCTTTTATCGTGCGGTTTTTCACAGAAAAGTGTCCGGTGCGAAAGCGCATTGGCGAGTTTGGAGTAAAAATCGTATCAATATTTTTAACACTGAAGCCTATGGATATTTTTTTTCAAATTGATTTTATAGCCATTTCTAGTTTGAAGACAAATTCTCCCTTCCTATCTCGATATAATTTAGTTTTCCTATTTCCACTCTGTGGTCGAATTATTTTTTTACGTTAAAAAAAATTTCGGTGACTTCATTTGACAATTGGTGGTGAAATTCGTGTGCTTTGTAAATTGAAAGAAAATAAGCGATAGTGAGTGTATTTATGACACTTTTTTCAACCTTTGTGCTCATGTTACGAATTCTCCCCTCCTCATTCAATAATCTAGAAACATAAACTTTGGATTAGGTATAAAACACAAAAATATTGATTTAAAAAATCCCTGGTCACTTTCAGGTTGAAAATTGACATTTTTTCTCGACGTTGAAATTGGTGTGGAACTTCTTCCTTTGATTCTGATTTGATTTGGCGACATTATCTTATGTGGTTTCGTTTTATTTTATTTTGTCTAAAACACTGTAGTTTCAACGTATTTATTTATTTATTTATTTATTTATTTATTTATTTATTTAATTTATTTACGCATTGATTATATTAATTAAATTACCTTTCATAAGTGAGCGTTGTTTCGCAATTATGAAATTACATCAACAATCTATGTGAAACAATTAATGTTACAACTTTTGTTTCTGCTTTTGTAGGTTCTATATTATTTCGTAAAATGGAATTTTATAGAGAATGGGAGTGTACATGGGAACCATACTCACAAATAAACTTTGAATTAATTTCTCTGTATTATTCACCAAACATCCAACTGATTCGATTGAACTACGCAGCCAAAGCCATTGAAGAAGCAGTACAACACAGTTTACATAGCCGTTATAACAAAACTTTTAATATGATGGGAGGACATTGGTAAATTCACTCGTCTCATGGACAGATGCCTGCAGGGGCGACGGAAGCTCCCAGAAAGTGTGTGTGTGTGGGGGTGGGGGTGGGGGGGGGGGGGGCGTGGGGGTGTCACATATTTTCAGATCATTTTGTCGGCTGTTATAAGGGACTGCAGTGGGATAGAACTTCATGTCATATTGCCGAAATATAGTTCCTCTTTGAAATAATCGATTGTTTCGGTGAATTCACCGAAACAATCGATCATTCCAAGGAGAACTATTTTTCGTGAGTCCGAGTGAATTCGCGTAAAAACTTCCACTGAATCACAAAACTGTTATCCATATTCTATAAGCATATTCAATTAATAAGAATATTCAAACTAAGCGGGATTACAAACGTCTGAATTCTCGTCTTTCATACAGTTCTTTCACCACATCGCGTCAAATGCGGGAGATGGGACAGATGTCGGACACAATCCCCGGAGACTGTATAAATTGGATGAATGGATAGATAGTTCCACCTTACCACTCTACTAGCCCAGGTCATCTCCGGTGACCTGGGCTAGTAGAGTGGTATTGTGGAAATTTTTGAACAGGCCGGTGAAGGAATGAATTCTCTGAGCTGAGAGCCCAGGCGGGAAAATTTGGAAAATAAACCATAAAAATGTGTGATTTCCTTCCTTCTCTGGTCGAAATAAGGTAACAATTATAGTAAATAAGATAATAGTGCTACAGTACGTGGAGAGTGTATTCTCACTAAATCACCCGCCGAGTGGAGGTATCACCCAACGCATCATTTTCAAATCCCGTACACATGGCCAAAAAACACAAGCATTGTTCCAGCCAATGGACCTCCAGATTTGACCTGGAGGTTCCTTGGTTGGAACTTTGCTTATATTTGTTATGCTTTGTAACAAATTTGCAATTATTGCTTGGGTGGAATTACCACTCGGCGGGTGATTTGGTGAGAATACACTCCCCATGTACTGATATACGATTGTGAAAAACTTCTGCTGTGGGAAAAAAGGGACACGAGTCCCCTGTGCCCCCCAGCTCCGCCGCCCCTGGGTCCCTGCCTCGATTCTGATCCTTCAGCAATTTTCGATGGAAAAGACGCCCGCTTGCGGGTTTATTTACTTGTACAAACCTACATTATGGGGTTTTACTGTCCAATTACAAATGATATTTTTATTAATGTTACAAATAAAAACAAAGTGCGCGCGGGTGCTCACGAGAAATACACCCCCCCTTGCCGTTCAGCCATCTGAAGGTGATGTATTTTCTCCCCTTTAAAATGTATATGGAAGTTTGTTACAATCAATTCACCCAAACTCAAGTTAAAATTAAAACTCGGACAATACAAAAAACATGGTTCCAAAGTCGAAAAAGGACCATAACGTTTGGTGAAAATGAAAATCAATGGACCATGTCCATTTTCAAACTTAACCTGCATTACCTCCCAAGTAAGCCGTATATCAAATTTGGTTACGATGAATTCACCCAAACTCAAGTTGAAATTCAGACGCCAAAGTGTTTTGGACCGACGGACGTCTCGATGAACTGATGGGGCGTCTCAATGCATGGACGGACGGATGCTTGGATGGACACCGCTCATTACTATAAAAGAAAATTGAATTTACTGCATGGAAACCAGAAGTCTATTTATAGTAATAGTGGCCTTGACCTTTGACCTACTGACCACAAATGCAATCCCAACGATCGACACCTCAAATGCAATCACAATATCGAGCTATAGCTTTGTACACAAAAGAAAGCCAAAGTTATGGAATGGAAACCAAAATCTATGAAAATCTATTTATAGTAACAGTAACCTTGACCTCTAACCTACTGACCCCAAATGCAATCCAAATGATCGACACCTCAAATGCAATCACAAAATGAAGTTATAGCTTCGTACACACAAGAAAACTAGTTATTGCACGGAAATCAAAAATCTATTTATAGTAACAGTGACCGTGACCTTTGACCTATTCACCCCCAAATGCAATCCCAACAGTCGACACCTCAAATGCAATCAAAATAAGACGTTATAGCTTCATACACAAAATAAAACTAATGTTATAGCACGAAAACAAAAAATCTATTTATAGTAACAGCGATGTTGATCTTTGACCTGTTGACCCCAAACGCAATCACAATATGAAGTTATAGCTTCGTACACAAAAAGAAAACTAAAGTTATTGAACGGAAACCAAAATTCTATTTATAGAAACAGTGACCTTCACCTTTCACCTACAGATCCCAAAAGCAATCCCAATCATCATCCCAGTACAAGCAGCCTACCTGTGAAGTACGGATACTGTGCGACCAACAGAACAAAAGTTATTGCCCGGAAACGAGTGTGCAGTGGGCCAATTTATCCTCTGGGTACCTCTTTCTGTTTAGTTTTGAGAACCCGATTCAGACTGTGAATCACAAAGGGTAAATGTAGTGATGCTCCCCTGCTGTACAGGGTAGCATCACTAAATTCACCCTCTGGGGACCTCAGTTTGAAGATGACAATCGGCTTATTTTCTGTCTTGCCAAGAGGTGAATAAAACTGATAGAAATGTGTGTTTTGTGGGGTTAACCACCACAACTCAGGGAAAAAAACACTTAATGCAGCAACGTACTTACCAATAATCCCACGATGTGCCATAGCTAAAAGAGGACGCATGCAACCTAGTATACCCCCAATCTCTTCGAGGGTAGGGGTATAATACTTTTTCGATTCTTGAAGAATCTACTGTCGCTTTTTATATCACTATGACTGTTATTCTACTGTTGCTTTTATGTTAAATTTTGTTAATACTGAAATCTAAAGGTGTTAATTGCAAACAACTAAATATTCTATATAAAATATTCTATCGTCTACAAAGGCTTCGTGACACATGGAAGCAGGCGCACACGCGCACAATCGAACACATACGCGCTCGCCTTGTCACACACCATCACCCTCAATAAGGATAAAAAATGCATGTATCTAAGCATAAGTCAACAATAACTCTACATGTATTCAAACAAGACTGATAGAAAATTTACTATTAATTTCTCTATGGACAGAGGTGTCGTCAGCTGAAGGGAAGTGTGTGCGCTGTGTGAGGGGGTATGGTGGTACCGGGTCTATAATGGTTAGGTGCAGGGCCAGACAATTTGAATAAAACATCCAGAGATATGTCATTTCCTTAATTCTTCGGCCTTTACGAATGCAACGTGTGTTAAACATGTATGTGAAGACGAGGAAGAGGGGGGCATCGATAAATATTCTATACTTGCGAACCAGCTAACAGTGACCTGTCTTGTAATGCAACATATTACGAGTCTATCTTCCATGGTGTGCCTGACACGGTTTGGCCATGTCTCGATCTTCTATTTCAACAACCTTCCAACACGAAGGCGAGCCTTCGGGTTGGAAAATAATTGACGTAGAGGGACTACACCGACCGATCGAAGCCAGAATTCACTGACCAAATTCAACTTATTTACATTTCCAGGTCAAGTATTATAGGATTGCCTTAGTATGTAAGTAAGTAAGTAATATCTTTATTTTGCAGTATACAGTTACATAATGTGAAAAAAAAAAATATATATATATATAATATGCTTGTGACATTTTACAAAAAGATAAATTGTACACTGCATGGAAATGGCATAGCCAAGAAGGCTGTCTTCCTGCCATTCCCATATGAAACAATAAATTGTCCGACATCAAGGACAGGGGCAAGTTGCACTGAAGTTTTTGAAAAGAATTCGGCATTATCAAAAATTAGTACATGTTTTCATCAGTACAAGGAAGTATTACCTGTTTTGTGGATGTTAGGTATACTGAGATCCAGAAGTGACAGGGGTACAATCGGGGCACCCAGGGTTATCACAAGACACATATGTAGTGTACGAGGGGCGCAGTGGCTCAGTTGGTAGAGCTGCAGGCTGCAAGCCGAGAGGTCCTCGGTTCGAATCCCACCTGCGGCAACCGCGTTGTGTCATTGGGCAAGACACTTCACCCCGATTGCCTACACGGGGGTACGATGACGCTGTGTATTGAGGCGTACTGCACGTCGATGGTGCGCATGTCTTCAACCAATCTAACCCTGCCTGTGCTGCGGTGCAGAGTTCAGAGTTACGATGTTGGAGAGCTGACAGCTGCTCGTCGTTGCTCGGTGGTTCTCTCCGGGTACTCCGGCTTCCTCCACCCGTAAAACTGTCACGGTCACGATTAGCCATTGTGCATAAGTATGTGACCTTAAACACCAATAAATAAATAAATGTAGTGTACGAATTTGGAGCCTTGTCCATTATCGCCTTTTTAAATTGATGCCTACTCAGATTCTGAATATCTGGATCAATTTATATTTTATCATTTGGGGGTTTAACAGTGAGGGTCACGCCGTGTCGCACGGGTGGAGAAAGACTGAGTACCCGGGGTGAACCATCGGGCAACAGCGAGTTACTGTAGGACTCTCTTAACATAAACCCTCATAAGTATTCGAGGCTAGCATCGATTGACGGTAAGTACACAGCGACGCCGTGTTCCCCACATACTCATAGGCAATCTGGAAGAGGTGGCTTGACCAACGACATAACGCAGGTGACGCGGATGAGGACTGAAAAGCCACAGCGTATACCATTCGAATCACATATTTTCGAATCGAATCGAATCTCGAATCTAATCGAGTCTATTAATCGAACTCGAATCCAACCTCGAATCAAATTCAGGCGTCTTGCAGTCCCGATTCATAAAATATTCCAACTATGTCATCAAAGCATGCCTTCGTCGAAGGCAAGCCTTGATGATGTAATCGGAATATTACCCAGTAAGGATTTTCGTTCAAAAACGAGAATTCTGTACTGGACACTGCACGGGGCTAGCCGTTAGCAATCGTGAGCTCATCGTCGATATTGCTTGGGAAGTTTAAATATCACTAGCCCCCGGTGTCCTCCTCATTTCGTCGCCTCTGCCTAAGAATACTAGTTCATGTTATTAACCCTTTACCTAACATGAACAGCAGACAACACTTGCAAATAAAATTCTTGAATAACTATTTTTTTTCATTCATTTGCGTCAAAAACATAGCTTATGGCACCTCCCTGTGGCGAGCTAAACGAGCCCGTTCTAATGAGGGGTCATAAGCTATGTTTTCGAGACAAAAAATGAAAATTGAAAGGTGATTTTTGTGAACAGCGCTGGCAGGTTTTGGCGTTGGATAAAGGGTTAACATTTTAGACTAGTTGCAGACACAAGTCATAATAGAAGTGCTCATTACTTATTACTTATTGGTGTTTAAGGTCACATATTTCTGCACAATGGCTAATCGTGACCGCAGCATGGAGATAAAGCCAAGTTTAGTCAATCGTTTATATCCACACTGCCCATTTTAGAGGACTTCCACCCAATGCATTGCTGACTGGGTTAAACCAATCCGGCCGTGTCTAACAAATTTAATACAATGTCTGGATTCTCCTGTACATCCTTATCGAATGTACTTTTTTCTGGGATACACTTCAACTCGTCCGAGTCACCATGGCGATTGATTTTGACTCCGGCTTTGACATCATTTGGATCTTTAAAGTCAATACGTATTGCATCTCGTGAAGATACGGACGCGTCCTCCTCGAAATAGTTGTACGGAAGTATGAAACACTGGAGCTGTAATCCGACTGTGGGAGTCATGGGTAGATCTTCCGTATGCGGAATGTGGTGAACGCCCATTGAAATCCACGCGACAAGATCCTGCAATATAATAAAGGTCTTTTAACTCTTAACATTCCTGTTTCATTTAACGATTTTCCAAAGACACGGTTGGGACATTCGCAGTAGGGTCACATCAGAATCTAGAAAGCACGCCCACACCAAGGATTTCTAAATGCCATCCGTTACCAATACTACCTCAATTAAGCATAATTCCAAAGAGAGCCCGAATATTAACCTAATGACTTAGTTTGAATCTACTTTTATCTACCACGGTGAGCCCAAATAAGACTCTAGGGACGTAATTTGAACAAACGTCACGCTGAACGCTTAACCCCTTTACTGCCTTTACTGCCATGCCCGCATTAGTCATATATTGAGGACATCTATGCACGCCTATACGCGAAGAATTTTAATAAAATTTATGACATACCTGAAACTCTATCACCTGATTAATTGTTGGAAAGGCCTCTCCGAGTCCTTTCCAACAATTAATCAGATGGTAGGTTTGATCTGCGCATACCTGAACGTACAGATAATCAAAATAAAATAGGTGACAATAGTCCTTTTCGGCAGCGTAAGTGTTAAAGATGCAGAACACGAAAAATCAAGAGATTTTGAATGGTGGATCTGAAAAAGATTTTTAAATAAATATTGCACCAAGTTAACATCCGCATTCGCATAGGGAGTCCAGATAAAAAAAAACAAAGGCTAAACTGTGTGAATGGGCTACGCCCATTTACACTACGTTTGACCTTTGTTTTTTGAGGTTCATAACTCAAGACATAGACAGAAACAAACGATCATTCCTTATAATTAATCTTGAGGGGCAATAAAATTAAACACCCTCTACTTTGCGGATTTAAAATAAAAACAAGGTCGCATCATGCTTCCTGGAGAAAACTGAATAAAAAAGGCATAGTTTCCTAAAATTCTGTTTGAAATAGCGATACATTCCGCGGAAACATGTTCTCGTGTCATTAAAAATTGTACTGACCAATGAATTGCGTAAATGAAAAGGAACGTCATAGGCCACGCCCATACAAAACTTCAATCTCCCTTTTCACTTTACGTGAGGGTGCTATCATTCACAGCAACACTGAGTTAAATTTAATCCGGATTTTGAGCATTTCCCGAGAAACTGAAAACACAGTTTGTAAATGTGGAGTTCGATATAAACCCGGATGACATGAGGTTGGTTGAATTTTGTCTCCGAAAGAGTTCATGCAGGCTATTTAGTAATTGAAAAGTTTTGTTCGCGTGAGTTTGTTTGTGGATTATTATGACCGGCCATTGTTTACGTTTGATTTAGGTAGAACGATGAACTCAGACTCGTTAACATCGACTAATTCGGAGTCGTAACTCCGCCCCTAGTTACCGGACTGAGCTCAGTGGGCTGGTTGTCGAACTTGACCTGTAGCGTCTTCAGTTAAACTCAAATACAAGTAGTAGGAGATGGTCATCTCATGTGGGTTTTGGGGGACCTCGAGGTCATTTGCGCCCAAAACGCCCAAGCTTTTTTAGGCTCCCCTCACCCCTCCCTGTGCCCAAGCCCGTTAGGCCACATTCACCCTCCCCGCGCCCAAAGCCCCTTAGGCACCCTCCCTGCGCCCAAACCTGTTAGGCCATCCCCATGCCCAGAGACCCCTTAGGCCATACGCACCCTCTTTGTGCCCAAGATGGCGGTCCAAGATGGTGGCTTCCCCATAATATCTGTGACGTGGCTACCATAATACACAAAGTGGGAGGGCTCCCCCTCCCTGTACCCAAAGCCCACTGGGGCCCAAGATGGCGGCTTCCCCCATGATATCTGTGACGTGGCTACCATAATACACAAAGTGGGAGGGCTCACCCTCCCCTCCCTGTACAGCCCAAGATGGCGGCGTCGTTAATACGCATGACATCAACAAGATGGCTGCGCCCTTTTGGGGCATGCGCAATAACACTTTTCAAGATGGTGGTGCCCATGATATGTATAACGTCAACAAGATGGCTGCGCCCATATTGGGCATGCGTAATAAGGATGGTGTCCATGATATGCATGACGTCAACAAGATTGCGGCCCATACATCTTTTAGAGATGCACTCACGTAAAAGAATACAACATAGCGGTCACTGATTTGGGAACATGGGGGACTAACGGACATGGGTACGGGGAGGGGGGGGAGGGGAACCTAAAAATGGTATGGGCGCTTTGTGCTCTTAGTTTTTAATATGTTTTGGGGAAACCAGTCAGTACTTTTCATGTCACAAACAAAGTATTAGATTACATAAACTTTAATTAAAACTGAAGTTTAATTTAAAACATTGCTTCCTTCATCTAATATAGAAAGCTATCTATATATACATGTATGTAAACGTATATCTGTAAACGTTACCAACAATCATAAAGGGTCTTGAGTTAATCCTCTTACGATTCCGTTGTGAATAAACTGTGTGCGGAGGTTTATCTTCATTCGTGTAACCTTTATTGACAAAATTACCCTGACTTGGCTTTATCGGACGTTATTGTCGAGAGCGGATCTGGGCAAGTAGAACAGAGTATTAATCTGTTATACAAACACGTGATCAGTTTTCTTCTGTTGGGTATAGAGTTACGTGATGCCGGTTTTGTGCCTAAAGCCAAAACGGAATGAACAACTCTAAATTTTTCTGTCTATTCAGTTTTTTATTTTCACATAAAATCAGTTTTTACAAAGTAGTTAATTGGTTTTACAAGCAGTTAAAATGGATTATCGGTCAGTTTTAAAAGTGATTTTACAATTGCATCATAAGTAATTTTTACAACCTTTTTGATCCATTATGAAGAAAATACTAGTTTTTTTGGGTGTGCAGACAGCTTTAGATGATAAAGTTCAGAAAAACAACAAAAACTGCCCTTTTTCAGGACCAAAAGACAGTTACTGAACATTTAATTATGTTTTTCTTTTGTATGATTACCAGTAAAATTATGGTAAAACTACTTATTGTTCATCTTGGGCCCCATTGGGCTTTGGGTACAGGGAGGGAGGGGGAGCCCTCCCACTTTGTGTATTATGGTAGCCACGTCACAGATATCATGATGGGGGAAGCTGCCATCTTGGACCGCCATCTTGGGCACACAGAGTATGGCCTAAATCTGGCTCTGGGCATGGGGAGGGCCTAACAAGTTTGGGCGCAGGGAGGGTGCCTGGGGGCTTTGGGCGCGGGGAGGTTGAAGGTGGCCTAACGGGCTTGAGCACAGGGAGGGGTGAGGGAAGCCTAAAAAGGCCTGGGCGTTTTGGGCGCAAATGACCTCGAGGTCCCCCAGAACCTACATGAGATGACCATCTCCTACTACTAATACAGACTATTGGCCCAATCAATTAACATTGGTTGAATTTATCACGCTAACGAATAAAAAAATTCGTTAAAATCGGCTAATTAGGAGTCGTAACTCCTCTCCTAATTACCGGACTGTGTTGATTTTCAAACGTGACCTGTATATCTTGGTATCCGTTCGGTATTCGGTATCTGACTTGACTGAGATTTTCTAATAGTACCAAAGGGGAATTTACGCCAGGAAAATATAATTCACACCAGGAAAATAAGTTCTTGTATCATTCTACCACAGTCCCACAAATGACACTACTAATGAGCTGAACAGATGCATTCTTTTACAAAAACAAATCATATCTATAGTAATTTCCGGTCTTGTTTCAAACACACCTTAACCTTTAAAGCCCTATTCCAGGAGTATGCAATCTCAGAGCATGTACTCTGACCATGCCATCTTCAAGGGGTCCTTCTGACAATAGACAAAGTACCTGGGCAGTGATTTCTGCTTCTGGCGGCCACGTTTTTTCACCCAACAGGAATAAAATGAGTAACAATTGAAGAGAACCTCTCATAGACAACGCCTGCCAAGTCTGATTCACATTGGCTCAGTGCTTTCAGTGAAGATGATGAAAATGTGATTTCCTATAGGGTTTCTATAGTAACTATAAGCCACAATTGCAGCCATAATTGTAACTCGAAGATTAAAATGAGGTAGAGGGGGTTACAGTCATCGGTCACACTAAGTTTTCAAACCATTTGGCCTTGTAGTTTCAAAGAAGATTTTCTTGAAAATGCACACATTTATGAATTCTGTTTCAACAAAAAAAAATCAGTAAAAGAAGGTTAAATATTTAAAAAATTAGAATTTTCTCAGTCAGTATTCTCTTTCAAAATAGCTTTGGATAGGTAAAGGGTTACAGTCAATCACATTTTTCTCCAATTTTGTCAAATCTTAAAAGATAAACAATAATTACTGCCATCTAAGCTGACATGATGAGAATTGAATATAAATGAAAACTTTTCTGGTGTTCCAAGCACATGTCATCAATCAAGATTTACTGATAAGTAACACGAGACTAATAATCAACATACAGTTGCCATTGTTTACAGTAGTACAAGTCAAAATAAGTTGTGTAGGAAAATCCTATAAACTATGTATCTTTCTCTTCCTACACTTATAAGACCAGAAACTGACATCATTTTCTGGAAAGCTCTCAAAGATAGCTTTCCAGAAAATGTCAGATTCTGATCTTGTGGGGGCAGGAGCAGCAGTTTACTTAATGCATTTCAGTTATGCTACAGCTTATTTTGACTTGTACTGTATACACAATATTTTGGGGTTTATTTTCCAGTTCTCAGTGGAGAAAACTGGAACCAACCCTTACCAGATTCTCAAAAACAAGTATTTTGCTGACAGTACTCATCTTCGTGCAGACAGTAGAGGCATTTGGGTTAAGTATTTGAATATAGCCTGTGGTGGCCACATATTTACATCCTCTCATAGACCATTTTGAATATAGCCTGTGGTGGCCACATATTTACATCCTCTCATAGACCATTCCTGCGAAATTTGGTTCACGTCGGCTCAGTAGTTCCAGAGAAGATGAAAATGTGATTTCCCATAGGGTTTCTATAGTAACTATAAGCCGCAATTGTGGCAATGTTTACAACCCGATCAACATTAAATGAGGATCGTTGGTAGAGGGGGTCCCAGTCATCACTTATGTGAAGTATCAAAACATTTGGCCAGGCAATTTCAGAGGAGAAGATTTTTGAAAATCCACCAATCAGAATCAAAGAATGCCTCTGGCAGCCATGTTTTTCAACCCACGGGAACAAAATGAGCATCGTTTCTAGAGGACCTTCCATAGACTATCCCTGCCAGGTTTGTTTTCACGTCGCCTCGGTTTTTCCAGAGAAGAAGAGGAAAATGTGATTTCCCATAGAGTTTCTACAGTAACTATAAGCCGCAATTGTGACCATGTTTACAACCCGATCAAAATAAAATGAGGATTGTTGGTAGAAGGGGTCCCAGTCATCATTTATGTAAAGTATCAAAACATTTGGCCTGGCAGTTTCAGAGGAGAAGAATTTTGAAAATCCACCAATCAGAATCAAAGAATGCCTCTGGCGGCCATGTTTTTTCAAACCACGGGAACAAAATGAGGATCGTTTCTAGAGGACCTTTCATAGACTATCCCTGCCAGGTTTGTTTTCACGTCGACTCGGGTTTTCCAGAGAAGAAGAGAAAAATGTGATTTCCCATAGGGTTTCTTCAGTAACCATAAGCCGCAAGTGCGGCCATATTTGTGACCCAATCAACATTAAATGAGGATCGTTGGTAGAGGGGGCCCCAGACATCATTTATGTGAAGTTTCAAAACATTTGGCCTGGCAGTTTCAGAGGAGAAGATTTTTGAAAATCCACCAACCAGAATCAAAGAATGCCTCTGGAAGCCATGTTTTCTATCCGACAGGAACAAAATGAGGATCGTTTGTAGAGGACCTCCCATAGACCATTCCTGCCAAGTTTGGTTCACACGCCTCAGCGGTTACAGAGAAGAAGATGAAAATGTGAAGAGTTTACGGACGCCAGGCGACGGACGCCAAGTGATGAGAAAAGCTCAAATAGCCTTTTAGGCCAGGTGAGCTAAAAAGAAAATCAGCCACTTCTTTCATGAAAATGAACTCTTCAGCTGCTATCAGGCCTCAACAGGGCCTTATAAATAGTGAATGCAGGAGGAAAATTTGAAAATTCAGACAGTTTCGGTATTCATTGATTGGTTCGGTTCGGTTCGTTTTTTCGGTATGCCCATGATATCGGTATCGGTTCGGTTTTTCGGTATATTGCCCATCTCTAGTTATCGGACTTGACTGTTTTTTGAACTTTAACTTTAGATTCTGCAGTTAAACTCACATACCAAATATTGGCCCAACCAATTAATATTTGTTGAAGTTATCGCGCCAACGAACGAACAATTCGTTAAAATCGACTAATTATGAGTCATAACTCCTCCCTAATTATCGAACTGGACTGAATTTCGAATACGAACTGCAGATTCTTCGGTTAAACTAAATTACAGAATATTACTTCAATCAATAAATATTTTTTCATGTTATCGCGCCAACGAACGAAAAATTCATTAAAATTGACTAATTAGGAACCAGAACTTCACCCCAATCATCGGATCAGGCTGGTTTTCGAACTTAACCTGTAGATTCCTTAGTTGAACTAAAAAAACAGATATTGGCCCAATCAATAAATATTTGTTGAAGTTATCGTGCGAACCAGAGAAAAATCGTTAAAATTGACTAATTAGGAGCACTGAATTGAATCGGACTGGTTTTCGACCTCGATCACCAAGGGTTAAAAACAACTCACATACGAAATATGAAACCAATCGAATAATATTTGTTGAAGTTATTGTACCAACAAGTACATTGTTTCGGAATGACGGAATGAGGACAAGGGTTACACTATATGCTCCCTCCTCCGACCATGTTGTGGCAGGGACATAAAACTGTCCATCTACAGTACGGCCGCCGTGGACTGGTCACACTCCAAGGGTGGGTACTATTTCCACGGACGGCACAATATTAGATTCCAAACACTAATTACTGGAGGGATCATCAAAAATTTAATTAATGAAGCACTGGGTATAACGCGGTGCTTCATTAATTAAAATTTTGCTGTTGATGATTTTTATTACCTGGTAAACGCATGAGTGGTCTTCACTGGAGGCGTGTGGATTACGACCAGTCCACGGCGACTGTACTGTAAAAAGAATTTCACTCAATAAAATATAGATAGTTTAATATACTACTTACCTCATCAACAATATTCTCGTTGTCGTTAATGAAATTCTGGAAACGCATCACTGGGTCCTTAGCATCAAACATGGCATAAGGTGAACTGCTGGTTCTTTCGTCGTCTTTGTATTTTGTTACGGCCACCTGATATCTTGACCACGATACCGATGGCTCGTTACCCTCTCCCTCTTTGAATAATACTTTTGCCATGCCGAATGGAAGAATTCTGTAGGATCTGGGAACGCCGCCATTTGTTTTACTGTTTTCATTTTTAATTAAGAGGTATTTTGGTGTGTCAAAATTAAATTTGTATGCAGCTTCCTGTTCGTCTGACTTCAGCGACTTCACGAATTTTGTTTGATGATATGGACTTTTCCAGGGCTTATTATCGACTTCTTCTGCTACAATATCTAAAGTTTCAAAGCGATTGCTTGTCCCTTTGACATCAAGATCTGCTTTGAAATTAAACATATGTTGATGAACATTTCCAGTTAACTTTCCATGAAGAGGAAAGCCGTAGCTCGATTCCTCGTTTGAATAGAACGTTGTGGCAATGAATCCTGTTGAGAATACTTTCAGTTCTAGGGCACCACCTTGGTGAAAGATAAAGTCAATACCATAGTCGTAATTGGAGATGGTCAAAATTGATCGAACTACTAAAACATTATCAGGCATTCCACTGTAAAAACGTTGACCCTTTGCCCCAACATAAGAGGAATGTCGCCTCAATGGTACACCGGTGTTTAATTCAAAAACGCAAGCTCCGTGTTTGTATGATAAAGCTTCGCTTGAACCTTCAACAAGGAAAGCTGTCTCTATAAAGGTTGCATGTTCCGGACAGTCAAAACCCGGAACCAGGGTCCTGGCATTCAATCCCAAAGGTGCCACACCATCTATATAATCTGCAAATCGCTGTGGCCTACTGTAACCTGAATAAAGAACACTAATTTCCTGTAAGCTTATTTCATATGCTATGCGCTCTTTTTCATACTTCACATCAAAGATCTGAGGTCCAGTTTGTGTAGACATTTTGTAGTGAAACTGCCACCCAAGGTATTCGATATGTCTATGACGTATTTTATATCGCTTTCCGTCAGGTTCTATTTGTTTAGGACCTCTTTGTGGTTCAGGAGGTTGAGGGTTACCACGCATGTTTGACTTTGAGAACAAATTATCACTGACCTTTGGAAGTGGAATTCTGGGTATGGAAGAATTAGTTCTTGTATATGTGGATTTTAAATCATCTAATGAGTTGTATAACGTATTTCGAAACCACACTTTAGTCGGAGCATGGTTTGAAGGATCGGCGCTAGTCATTTCTATTAAAATTGCCATATCCAGAGGATGAAGTAGGAAAAATTCTACGCTATGATCTAGAATAATCCACATTTGTCGCCTAATTGCATTTGTCGGATCCAGCGCAGGTGTAACGAAACTTATGAAATACTTCAAACATTTGTCTCCACAGTTGGTCAACTTTCCACCGTAATTCTCCAGCAATATATATCCTATTTCCTTGTCTATTTGGTCGAAGACTCTAGTTTCAAGATTGACAAAATCTGTGTACGTAAGTGGCCTATAATTATAATGTACAGGATTCTTTCTATTCCCATACTTAATGAGTGTATGGTAATTAGGTGAAGGCAAGGGACCTACTTCATATTCTTCAATAACTGGAGTCTCAAGGTTTCCTCTGAACAATACTACTTTAGCTCGTCTATGTGGACGGTTTCCACCATTGTCGATGTAGTTGAGGACCTCAGCTTTTGGAGGCAATCTCAATTCAGCATTATATAGAAACGTGCTGTTGAGAACGGCCTCTTCCGGAACAACTAAACCTAATGATTTAACCGATCTGAGATAACTTAAAATACCTTTCATTTCAGTTCGTGTTAGGTCGTGAAATAATGTTGGATTTGTAGACTCGGATGTATCAATGTCGGCTTCATGTTGAGCACCACACGTAGGCACCTCTTGCTTTTTATCCACCGAGTAATTCAGAACAATAACTGCAATAAGTGCGATGAGAAGTGCTATGATGATGACCAACAAAACAGCCGCACAACAACGCCATCTTCCTTTTTGCCGTCTGAACTTTTCAGTCATGGCTTCTTCCTGAAACAAAGAGCAAAATTAATCCTGTTTATTCATTTATTGGCGTTTAATGACACTTTCAACAGCAAGGGTCATGTCGTCCCGGCCAGTTTTACGGGAGGGGAAAGCTTGAGTACTTGTAGAGAACCACCGAGCAGCAGCAAGTAACTATACGATTTTCAAAAAAATAATACTAATCCCACACAAGTAGGTTTAGCAGCGCTTGATGTCATGAGTACCTCGGCGTGCAATTGCTGTTTTATTTACTGGGGATTAATGACACTTTCAACATCCAGGGTCGCATGGTGTCGAGGAGTTTTACGGGCGGAGGAACCCGGAGTACTCGGAGAGAACCATCGAACAGCGGAGAAAAACTGTCCGACTCTACGACTTAGTAACTCCGCAAAAGCAAAGTAACAGCGGTGAAGGCAAGTGCACAATCGACGTGCAGTACGCCTTAGTCTATATTATACTATATAATGCCATCAGGAGCAGCGGACCCACTTCAGGAGAGCGTGTGTGTGTGTGTGCGGAGGGGGGGGGGGGCGGGGCGGGGGCGGGGGCAAAAACCGGGAAAATGGCAATTACTCGCACTAGCAGTCCCGCTATGACGTGCCGAAGCACGCATATCTCGAAAGCCGTAAGCCCGAGATGGGGGAATTTGAGAGGAGATATCCTCCTCCCATCGGAACGGAGGCACCTACTCCCGGATTCTCCCAACACTCCATTCAATTTTAAATGCTCCCAGGATGGATTTGAGGATTTCTTTCAGCTTTCGTTCTAGAATAAATAATTAAAAAAATTAGCGACGAACTTGGGTAGGACGTTGTCTGCCCCCTCTAGCCCTCGTGGTCCGAAGGCAGAGAGGGCAGCTGCCCATCTGTCCCCTTGTTTTCGGCGTCCCTGAGTGCCACCGTACCTCGACGTGGGAAATCGCGATTAACCCTTTACCCAACGTAACGGCCAAAACCGGCCAGCGCTATACTAAAAAATCGCCGATTAATTTTCATTTTTTGTCTCAAAAACATAGGTTATGACCCCTCATTGGAACGACCTCGTCCAATGAGAGGCCATGACCTATTCTTCGTTAAAGAGATGGAACCATTATGACAATGACGGCACCAGTACGACAAACAACGTTGAAGGATGGCACAGCAAGATAAACAAATTGTGTCAGTATTCACACCCAAATATATTTTATTTGACTTTATTAAAACAAACCCAGGCAACAAATGAGGCCAAATTTATTCATTTGCAAGCTGGAGGAATACCGCGCCACAAGAAAAGAAACTACAGACATTGGATTCTCGTCTTTCTTTGTTGAAAATCCGCCTTCAAATGGGTGAAATTGACATTTTGACATATGCTGATAAGGCTTCGGATTTAGTGCATTTAAACTGAAATTTGTGTTATACTTCACTTTCAGTGTTGTTGATAAAGGTGTAGAATTGGGAAGTCTACAATTTATTTAAAATATACATGGGTTCCTCAGAATTTTCTATGAGAAAATTCTTAGAAGACCAGGCAGGTATATTTAAAATAAATTGTAGAGTCTCCCATTCTACTTCACCTTCAGTGTCTCTGTGTGTCTACTGCTGTTGATAAAGGTTTATTTATTTTAAATACAATTTATTTTAAATATACCTGGTTTCCTCAAAATTTTCTATGAGAGAATTCTTAGAAGACCAGGCAGGTATATTTAAAATAAATTGTAGAGAGAGAATTCTTAGAAAGTGTAAGTGGATAAAGGTTTATTTATTTTAAATATACCTGGTCTCTTTCTGTGAGAAAATTCTTAGGAGACCAAGTAAAAATGTGAAACAGAGTATAGCTTAATTGGGGATTAGCGCCTATTGTTTTTCATAACATCAATTCCCACTCAGCCAACATTTTTAATCTTACCTGATTACCCTAAAATTCAAAATGTTGGTTACGTGGGAAGACACCTTGAGATCTTTGTTTACCGAATGTGTTTTTACAGTAATTTGCAAGTTTTTGTTCTTCCTAGAAAAAAATTGTTCGTTGTCGTATTCGCCAAAAAAAATACACTTACCCACAAATGTTTTCCTGACGTACATGTAACTGCAATGACACTCGCTGTTCGTACAGATGGGAAGATTGCATTAAGGTTATACAGAACTTGTTACTTTGAATGATTTAAAATGAAGTTTAAGCATGCGACACAAATAGTTATTTCATATGCACATATATTAAATATTAAGCCAATTATACCGGGCGTTGACTATCAAGCGTCGCCGGGATCCACTGAGAGAATATACTTAACCTACTTTTGTTCGAAAATCACTTTTTTACCTGATGCATTTTTTTATTTGATATTTTTTTCATTTGATGCATTTCAGTCACCACTAGGTCTCCTCAGAAATAATTTTGAAAAGATCTTGTGATGACAGAAATATTTTTTTTTATTATTTTTTTTTTATTAGGGTTTTGACACATTAACAGCCAGGGTCATATCATGTCGGTGGCAGTTTTACGGGCGGAGGAAGCCGGAGTACCCGTAGAGAACCACCGAGCAACGACGAGCATATGTCAGCTCTCCAACATCGTAACTCTGAACTCTGCACCGCGGCACAAGCAGGGCTACATTGGTCGAAGACATGCGCACCGTCGACGTACAGTACGCCTCAGTACACGGCGTCATCGTGCCCCCATGTAGGCAATCGGGGTTAAGTGCCTTGCCCAAGGACACAACGCGGGGGCGCGAATCAGTCGCTGAAATGGTCCGAAATACTTCAAATAAAAAAAAAATCATTTTTTGACAAATTTAAGTTAAGAACATAAGACAAATAATGTACACAGAAAAGGCCCCACAAAGTAGATCTTCTGTTTTTCATGTCATTTTTTGTAAAATTGCATGTGGGCGAGCGTTTTTTTATTATATTTTTTATTTTGTAATTATTTTTTTTGCGATCAAATGTTCATGTTCTTGGTTTGTTTTTTGTTTTAGGCCTCACAATCTACAGAATAGCATGGATGTATATCGTCCCTCGTGTTGCACTCAAGGGACAAATTTAGCAATTTTATTAACTTGGGTAAAATATTAGACATAAACCATTTAATTTTTATTTTATCAAGTCACCGACATGATATGACCCTGGCTGTTAAAATGTCGTTAAAACCCTAATAAATTAATAATAAATAAATGAAGAAGAAAATATATTTCATCTTCGACTCCAGAAGACCAAACTGGGCAGATACGGGAGACCCGTGGTATCTTGCTAACCCTAGCGTACCGCCCGACCTCAATCATAAGAGGGTGAGAACTCGCTCGAATCTGGGTGAGTTGTGCAATTTGCAAAGGATCGAGAGGGAGGAGCAGATACGATTCGAACTCAAAGTCTCGTTTTATTCTACAATAAAACGCCAGCTTGCTGTCTGATTGCAGCTTGTCGCTCCACCAGTGATAGTAACTGTCTTTAAGTTTAGTTTCACGGGCGTGAATTGGGCCTTTAAGGTCGAACGTTGTCTGATTTTCCCATGCATGCAGACACCCCACATGGGTTAATATAGAATTCATTCTCTAGGCCCAAAGTGATCCACGTCCGTCTAGAGAGACAAGTAAACATATGTGGGCTAAATCGTCAGACTTGAGGTCAAGAAGATGCAGCCAAAAATTGACAGCTTGGACGATGACTTGTATATCGACCGGATGTTCTCCAGGAGCATGAATGCTTGAGCTATACCTACTGGTGTGTAATGCTTTCTTGCAGAAACGAAGAGATAGTTTTCCATAAGGTTGATTTTTTTTTAAAAAATTTATATTAGGATTTAACGACACATTAACAGCCAGGGTCATATCATGTCGATGACAGTTTTACGGGTGGAGAAAGCTGGAGTACCCGGAGAGAACCACCGAGCAACGACGAGCAGCAGTCAGCTCTCCAACATCGTAACTCTGAACTCTGCACCACGGCACAGGTAGGGTCAGATTGGTTGAAGACTTGCGCACTATCGACGTGCAGTACGCCTTAGTACACAGCGGCATCGTGCCCCCATGTTGGCAATCGGGGTTAAGTGCCTTGCCCAAGGACACAACGCGGGAGCACGAATCAGTCGCTGAAATGGTCACCCATCCAACTGCTAACCGCGCTCGACGTTGCTTAATTTCGGTGATCTGACGAGAACCGGTGACCGCGACGCTACCGCGCTCCCCGCGATAGTGGTCCCCATACGTCAGCTGCATACGTAGTTATCGGCTTGATTAGCGTTTTAAATAGTTCACATTAGTTCGGGCATTCATTTCTGAAAATGGTAGTTCTTTTATCTGGGCGAACATCTCTTTCCGGCCTTTGACTCGTAAGTTGTGCATGGTTAAATTTGCCTGAGGCTAACATGTTCAATCCGAGATATCGGTATTCTTTTACTAGCTCTCATGATTGGTTATTAAGCACAAACTGTTTATTCAACAACTAACCAGATTTATTAAATATCGTAACTTTAGACTTACCAGTGTTCACCTGGAGGCAACACTTGTTAAAGTGCAGACTCAGTGGGGTGAGCGTGGGGCTGTCACGATTTTTAAATTTAGGAATCGATTAATCGTCGCAAATAATCGATGATAATCAATTAATCGTACCTAGATGACCCCCCTCTCCCTCTCTTTGAAGTCGATAAAAATGAAGTTCAAGTTAGTTGATCTATCTCAAGTAAACAACGAAGACGATCCTCTTTTTGATACATTCAAAGCTTTGATGTTCTGAACTTTTGAACTGTCTTGATTATTACACTGACGGTTCAAAAGTTCAGAACACCAAACCTTTGATGAATGTACCTGAAAGACAAATGCTTCCAACAGCTTCTTGGGGTTTAACATCGATGTTCTTAACTCTTTACCTTCAGAAACGATAGTTTTTTCATCAAATTTTCTTATAATTATTAAACGTCTAAAACAGGATACAATTACCGATTATTCGACAACGAAAAATACTAATCGATTTCGCAGTGACCGAACACTAATCGATTAATCGTGACAGCCCTAGTTGAACGCTTTTTGGAGTCCATTTGCACTGGATGAGAGAATTACAATATTATCGGCGAACATAAGGCAATTAATGTGCGTGTCGTGCATCAAGATGGGATCACATGTGTGGTCATGAATATTTGGTAAATCATTAATGTAAAGAATGAACAGTTTTGGGCTTAAAATACAGCCGTCACGTCAGTATGATTTCATTAATGCTGCATAAATAATTATAAGCATGATGCCTTAATAATTAAGCATGATGTTTAATTAATTTAGCATCATGCTATATTATTTAGGCATCATGTTATATTATTTTAGCATCATGCTTATTAATTTTAGCATCATGCTTAATTCACTGATCTATGATCCTGTTCGTACGTCATAGCCATCTGCAATGGATATCAGGAACAAATTTGGTCTCAAGTTGTTCTCATGAAATATTATTTTATTATAGGTCCTGGGCGAATATAGTAGCAGACTTGGAGGAACCATCCGTGCCTGCCATCGAGTACGCAAGTCGACCAGAAGTATCTTATTTAGTATTACATACACCCCAACCTTCGTTTAGGTCTATAATTCGTGTAGATTTATTTAAATTTCATGCAATGGGGAAGTTAAAATTCCGCAGCCGATCGTAATCGGACAATCGATGTCTCAGAATGCCCAATAGAACAACAAGCAATTAAGCCCACTCTGCTTACCATTTCCAAACATTTTGCACATTGTATGCCTAAAAGTGAAGAGGATGAAGCACTTCCCAAACAGCCACCCCCACCTCTCCCCTGAATGTCACATAAAATACTCGGACCTGGTGATTTGGGCCAAGTAAGCTCTACACACTAAAAACTAAAGTGTTAAAACTGACACTTTCAAGGTGTTAAACCTATTCTAACTCCTAGGGTTTGATTTTAACACTCAAAGTGCAATGCTTTAAGCACTTAGACATTACAATCGTCAGACATCTGAAACTTGAATGGATGGCACTTCCCATGTGTCTGGCATTGGTGGTTCTTCCAATTTGATTTGCGCTTGGTGGGTACATAATTAAAAGGACACAACGCAGATGACGCGGATCAGACTCGATAGTTCGAGCCTGATCCGCGTCATCTGCGTTGTTTCCTTTTAAGTGTCGCGACATTACACTTGTCAAGTGGTATTATTGTAACACCTGTCAAGTTCTGGGATATCTACACTTGAACAAAGTGCTAGTTCAACACTTAGTAAGTGTTAAATACAGCACTTCAAGTGTAGTTTATAACACTTTAGTTTTTAGCGTTTACATAGGCAAAAGACTAAAGGCAAAGATCCACATCGTAATTTCTCGATGACAAATAAGCGTTGATCGCATGACTTCTTACACACACAACCTCATATTTCCTATACGTTCATAATTTTGGGGTCTTCAGGAACATCCCTGACTTTTTTTTCATGAAAATCGACTTTTGATAAAGTTATCTTCCTTGGAATTATTAGATGCGAGTGGAAGGTCCAATTGAGAATCAAGATGCCATTGAGAAAACATCTATGTCCAATGACACTGGTAGAAAATGAAGCCAGGTTTCCTTTTGTTAGTTTTGATAAACTAAAGCAACAGACAGCTCCTGGAGCTGTCTGTTGCTTTCGTTTATTAAAAGTAACAAAAAAACTTGGCCCTTTATGGCAAGCTAATTAGAAGCAACTAGATTACAGATAACACGTCAGTAAGAATATCTATCAGTATCACACCCCCAACACCAAGAGTCCACATAAGCTCTTTGTCAGGCGACCATGTTTTCACAGAAACTTACAAGTTTTTATTCTTCCCAGGAAACAAAATGGGCAAATCTCACATCTTACGACTTTTAAGTTAATAGAAAGGATAGTGTATGTATTATATGTCACGATGCACACATCGCTGATGTAATGAACAGAAAAAAGTTACGAACATCAAAATATGGTGAAAACGACGTTTTCTTGTATTTAAAATAGGTTTAAATATATAATATACCCATAGTAGGCTGGTGTACCAAATGTTCACCACGAGTGGTGAACATTTGGTACACCAGGCTACTTTCGGTATATTTTATTTATACCATGATCGTCAGTTTATTAAGAGTTTAAATGTTAAATAATACAATATTCACACGTGCGAAACTGTTTTTGTTTACATGAGCACCAATGAGCGGTACTTCCGCTGTCAAATTTATAGCCAAAACGAAATGGAAAAAGAAACGCTCAAATCATGGAGCCTTTTTCATTGTTATAGCATAATAACATACTATTTCGAATTATTGAAGCTTTATTATCTTGAGTCAACGAATGTTTGTTAATTTTAGGTATCTTAAGAGATAAACCCATTTAAAAACGTAGTAAATAACTGCCGGTTTCATTTCACTCTTCGCGAGGCGATGAGCGATAAATGTAAACAAGTTTGCATTCAGGTCGAGGTCACCTAAGGTCAACACTGATGTAGTTCCACTGTAGGTGTAAATTTTAACTACTGAATCACATTTGTGCGTGTTCACCACGGTTGGTGTGTAAAGCTAAAATTTATGTCATAGGCTTTTTATATATAGTGGAATAGGTAATCATGGTATAAACAGAGAATAATAGCCAAACGCTCAAATTCATTGGGGGAAAATGACAAAAAGCCATTTTCTGTATTTTTATATTACTTTTCAGGAAAATGCCGGAAGTTTATGAAATAACGCGCACATCGATGATACAAATTCACTAACATTTCGAAATTTCAATCTTTATATGAAATTCCCATACCCTTAGTGTCAAATTTACTGACAGCTTTCGGAAATAATGGGGAGCTAACTTTCCCGTAAATCTTTTCCAATGACGAAAATTGTCAGCTATGGACAGCCAATCTAGCCACACCGTCTCCCAGTATTATTTATTATTGAGGTTTAACGACACTCGACAGTCAGAGTCACATCGTGTCAGATAGTTTTACGAGTGTAGGAAGCCAGAGGACCCGAAGAGAACCAGTGAGCAACAACGATGTTCCAAAGGCATAATTCTTCCCAATTCTCAACCCCAAACTATCCAATCTCAATCCCCAATCGAACACGAAAAGCAGACGACACTTGCAAAAAAAATTCTTGAATAACTAATTTTTTTCATTTTTTGTCTCAAAAACATAGGTTATGACCCCTCGTTGGAACGAGCTCGACGAGCTCGTTCCAACGAGGGGTCATAACCTATGTTTTTGAGACAAAAAATGAAAATATTTTGAAAATTAATTGGCGATATTTGAGAATAGCGCTGGCCGGTTTTGGCCGTTACGTTGGGCAAAGGGCACAATTGGTGTTCTGATATGGGTGGTCATAAGGCCTCAGAAAACCACTGGTTTTCTAAGGCCTTATAATCACCCAGGTCAGGACCAGGGCTGCATTATTCATAAGGCTCACTAGGCTGAAGCCTAGGGGCCCACAGGGACAGGGGGGCCGCCAATATTTTGTTTTTTGCTGAGGCACTGTTATCAGCGCCTTAGGGCTCCAAATCTTAAAGGCACTTTGCACTCTGCGTCGTAGCGATACATGTACACATGTATTTATCCATATATAGACTCTCATAAGTAAACTATATATATATTTATATAGAGCACATTTTAATGCTTATTTATTGGTGTGTTAAGGTCACATTCTTATGCACAATGGCTAATCGTGACCGTGACAGTTTTACGGGTGGAGGAAGCCGGAGTACCCGGATAGAATCACCAAGCAACGACGAGCAGCTGTCAGCTCTCCAACATCGTAACTCTGAACTATGCACCACAGCACAGGCAGGGTTAGATTGGTTGAAGACATGCGCACCATCGACGTGCAGTACGCCTCAGTACACAGCGTCATCGTGCCCCCGTGTAGGCAATCGGGGTGAAGTGTCTTGCCCAAGGACACAACGCGGTTGCCGCAGGTGGGATTCGAACCGAGGACCTCTCGGCTTGCAGCCTGCACCTCTACCAACTGAGCCACCGCGCCCCATAATACTTATTTAAATAATATGTTAAGTTGTGAGTAGAATTCTTCAGGAGACCCGCAAAATGGATATAGGGCTTTGTCCTGCGGCATATAGTCCCTACAGTACAAGGGTCAGGCTGTCAGCTGTAGTGGGGTGAAAGACTGATGTGCCGGAGGGGGCAGCACCGTCCCAAAGTACCTAAAAGCCTAGGGGCCCGGCAATGGGTTAAGGTTAGGACACCAGTTGTGCATTAAATTTAAACTGTTTACATAGCAGATCGATTTGGACTCCCGCGTTGTGTCCTTGTGCAAGACACTTAATCCTGATTGTCCACATGGGCGCAAGATGACGTATTAAAGTTTAAATTTAATGCACACCTGGTGTCCTAACCTTAACACCAGTCTGTGCTGCAGTGCGGATATTTTACCTAGCAAAGCTTAGAAAGTATCTGAATTCAAAGGCAAATGACAAGTACTTCTTTAATAGTATAAGAACAGTTTAACAGAGACTATATGACTGTTATTTATAAAACTTAATTGTATTATACCTGCAGTTGCTTAGGTATCGGTCTTAATATTCTCAAGTCAATTAGAATGTGAAATTTCTTAGTCTTTGTATGTTTCTTCTCCAAAACAAATTCCCAATTTGAGCAGCCATGACGCCGATTTTCTCAATGACATGGGCCCGGACTCTTTCCCAAAGAGGGCAGAAGAATCCTTGGTACCATTATTCGGAGTACCCAAAACCCCCAAGAAAAGACACGCGATGAAAGGTCGTAAGCGGTGTAGACAGGCAATATTTTCTCCTTTTGAGGGAGGGGAGGGGGGGGGGGGACCGGTGCAAACGCTTCGCAGGGAAACTCGTGAGGCGTTGGGAACTTTTTTATCAGGTGCGTTAACTTTCATTCCCCGGGTTTTACTCCACTGAAGGCCATACAATAATGCTCTTTTTGTGCCAAAAGTACTGACACGTATAATACATTCACGCCATCCTGTTCAGGACGATGACGGGGATCGAATGCACCTCGCAGCGACAGATAAACGCAAAATTGGGGAAAACGCCGGTGATGATCGTCGTTTGATTTTTAATTCAACTACTGAGATAAGATGTCATTAGAGGGATTGGATGACTTGTCTTGCTGAATGCACTAATATAGAAGGACACTCTTTTTAACCAACCACGGGTCTCGGCGTTACGCGTTGATCGCAGTATTTACAAGCTCTACTTCGTCTCTGTTTGCATGTAACCAACCAGATCAATTGAAACCAGGACATGACTTACAGTTAGAGTGATCTCCCTTTTATTTATACAAACTTCCACGAAAGCACAAGACAGAATTCGATCATTCCAAAGTCACAGATTAAAAACAGTATACGCCGAGAGTATGTCCAATCAAGAAGCAATGGGGTACTTATTGGTGTTCAAGGTCACTTTCAGCATCTATTGAGATATCACGACCTCAACATTAGCATATTAAGTCAATATTTACACATGTCACATATGCTGTCAATTTTAGTGGACTCATCCTAGGCGTTGGCAAACAGGTATCTGGACTGTAATTTTCCAGTAAAACAGAACTTATTTACTACGGGTTTCCGATGTGGACTTGCTCTTTTGAAAAAAGCAAATCTGCAGAAAAGAACGACCAGGAGCTCCACTTCGAGACTCACCTGAGACGTCGGAAATTGAAATATTACACGCTGGTTACCGGTCATTTTTGGGAGATTGTTTTCATTTAGTGGATGTACCCAGAACTAGAAAAAAGAATAGTTCACTGTTATTTCTAGAACAAATTGAGGCCCGATTCAGTGTGGATTTGTCTCTAAACGAAGAATTTGTTGTCTGGACTCACAACAATATTTGTATTTTTTGCCAACGAGAATGTGATAAATGATATCGAAACACAAGACCAGTGGCGTTTTAAAGATATCTGACTCTCAAAATGCTTAATAGAGTCATGTTCCCCCAGTCCGACTAACTGAAATGTACACAATATTTTTTGAGCGCCTAATTGCACCAATATAACTGTAAGAATCCCGGTATATGTTGCAGTGCTTTCCTGCTTTGCAGGTTAGTCATGTCCCATTGGTAGAAAATTAAGTTATTAACTTCATAAACACCAGTAATACGTATTTCAACAATAGTTCCACTGAAATCTTGGAAAATTCGGTAGTGTCTATTTGCCAATGTGAACTAGTTCTGTCATACCGAAACATCCGCGTGTAATATTTGATATTCAATCAACATATCAACATCCCCGGGAAACACAGGGCTCGTATTTCGGCGAAAATTTTTATTTTAATCGCGTGTTTTGTAGCAGAATTCTCATTCGGATTCTCACTAACAGGGGCGACGAAACTGGGGAAGGGAGAGGGAGCTGGGGGGGGGGGGGGCGGGGGGGGGCTTCAATCCCTCCACTTTTTTTGCCGGGCCATGTGTTTTTGGATGCCTATATTTTAACACAACCAATGACTGGTAAAACAAGGGGCGGATCCAGAGCCTCCCCATATTTTCGCCAGCTATATTTCTCTCGTACTGGTTCAGTTTCGATGGATTTCGGATCACTTTTTGCAGTAAGTGGCAGCAAACGCTAAAATGTATACATTCTGTTAAAAAATCGGTTTACTAAAATCGGTTAACTGAAGTAGATCGTAATCTTGCAGACACACAGGTACCAAATCCACCCCAGACAAGATAATCCACAGACAGTATAATTGCTGTTAATGTCTGGTAAAACAAACAGGTGAGGTCTATTTATCAGCTTTGGTCGTTACGACCAAAGCTGATAAATAGACCCCACATGTATGCTTCACCAACGTTTTTTAACGGCTCTCAAAGTGTGAACTCTTTCAAATACATCTGAAAAATCCCAGAATATCCGCTCAGATGCATGGAAATGGGAGTTTTGGGACCCTGGAATTTTCAATTTTCGTACAGCGGGCCGAACCATGGTCGTCCCGTCATACCGACGACAATCCATCGCCCGATCCAGCCCCCCCCCCCTCCCCACTTTGAAAATCGTTCCGCCCCCATGACTAGGGTGAACGAATTATAAACCCTGGTGCACGAACACGGTGTTAATAAAAGCTTATTTGTAATTGAACACTAATTATTCTTCTCTTTTTGGATGAAAATGTAGGGGTGCGGTGCGAGAGAGAGAGAGAGAGAGAGAGAGAGAGAGAGAGAGAGAGAGAGAGAGAGAGAGAGAGACTCGGAGAACAGCTAACTTTTTATCAATTTAATTTATGGGAGTTGTGATCAAATATAGTCAGAAAAGTATGTGCGTGCAAAGAGCATTTGTTAAAATAGGCCCACCGGGCCGCATCACACCCCTCATCACCCCGGGTCGGGAAGGGGTCACTGTGTGATTTTAATTTTGCTTTAAAATTATTTTTCAAGATCTTAGACACATTTTGTGCCAAGCACATTCTTACCCTATTGACGCCAATGGTTTTTTTGTGTGCGGGATGGTGTGCGGGATGGGGTGGGGCGGGGCAATTTTTCAGAATTTGCGAGGTGTATATTGTTCAAAGTTTTGTTAGAGTGAACCTGAGACTTGTTTTTTTAAAATATTGAGTTTTTTTGTGAATTAGCAAGTGAGAGACAAAGAGAATATGTATTGTAAATGGACAATGACACTGCAGCTGAACTTGTTCAAAAAGAGACTTAACTATATAGAAAGATCCAACAATGCAAAGTCATTTAATCAAGTTTCCACAGAAAAGACACCACACCAAAGCTACATACGAAACCTGAAAAAAGATCAGGTGAGGGATGCGATCTGTAGGGTGTTCTGGTGGAATTGTTGACAATTTATATGCCAAATTCAAGATGGCTGATGGCGGCTATGCTTTTGAACAAAATTCGGAAAAAAAATTGATAGCTCCCATGTAGACATCACACCAAAGCTGCATATGAAATTTGAAACAAATTGGGTGAGATATGTAACCTGTATGGTGTGCTAATGGAATTATTGAAAATTTATATGCCAAATCCAAGATGGCTAAAGAAATTTCCTCATATTGCACTAAGTTAAAATCTGGACTCCTATTGGACAGTTTACCGCCCAAGTGTGCACGGCTGGTAATTTTACTGAACCTGAGTCAACGGAGTTTAACACTGTTAAATATGTTCAATTTAATGTAGTTCGAGTCTCTATTTATCTGGTAGTGTACGGACTGTAAACACCGTGAAATAAGTTCAATTTAATGTAGTTCTTTCGAGCCTCGACTTGTCTAGTACTGCACGGTATTACCATCGTAATCGGCATCGGTCGATTGTGAGCTCAAATAACCTGCAATCGGTCAGCGGCCATTTTTGGTAATCGGTTGAACACTGTACGAGAGATGACAAGGCGTTCATGTATATTATTCCAAGACATCTTTTCAATTCTGTTACAACAATTGCAGATTGACGGACAGTGCAAACACAGTTGGTCGTACAGTTAGAAAGTCTGTTTTTGTAATTAGTCGTACAGTCAGGGAGACGACAGTGGCCACAGTTATGAGCCCGGTATACGATTCATGTCTTACAGATGTTCGGTATCAACGACCCAATGAGATGGAAAGTGACTCTTTTAACCCTTTACCCAACGTAACGGCCAAAACCGGCCAGCGCTATTCTCAAAAATCGCCAATTAATTTTCAAAATATTTTCATTTTTTGTCTCAAAAACATAGGTTATGACCCCTCGTTGGAACGAGCTCGTCGAGCTCGTTCCAACGAGGGGTCATAACCTATGTTTTTGAGACAAAAAATGAAAAAATTTAGTTATTCAAGAATTTTTTTTGCAAGTGTCGTCTGCTTTTCATGTTAGGTAAAGGGTTAAGCATTTTGGAAGTACATGTAAAATGTATATAAATCGTCACTAGTCTTGTATTTCGATATCATTTATCACATTCTCGTTCGCAAAAATTACAAATATTTTCATGAGTCAAGTCAACAAATTCTACGTTTACAGAAAAATCCACACAGAATCGGACCTCAGTTTGTTCTAGAAATAACAGTAACCTATTCTACTTACTGTGTGTAGGATGAATTTTCTAGGTACATCCATTAAATTAACACAATCTCACAAAAACGAGCGGTAACCCGCGTGTATTTTTTCAATTTCCGACGTCTCAGGGGAGTCTCGCCGGGCAGCTCACAATTTCCGACTGTCGCTTATACCCGGTGGAGGGTGCTGTCGTTCAAAGCATCACTGAGTTACATTTAATTCTGATTTTGACCATTCCCTAAGAAATTGAAAACACAGTTTGTAAATGTGGAGTTCGATATAAACCCGGATGACATGAAGTTGGTTGAACTTTGTCTCAGAAAGAGTTCATTCAGGCTATTTGGAAATTGAAAAGTTTTTCTAGCGAGTTTCGTTTGTGGATTATTATGACCGGCCATTGTTTACGTTTGATTTGGGTAAGGGTTAGAGGTAGGAAGTATTGAAATTTCGAGTTCCTTAAAGAACTATTTCTGGCTTTTGCGATCTCACGACATGTGCACCGACGTAGACAGAACACCTGGGCAGTCATTGCTAGTCAAATATCATCACTGCTAAGCAGTTGGACATGTACAGGATGTAGTCTAGTGTGAACTCAGGACAGATGCCCAGTCCAATGATGATTAACAGAACTGAAAAGAAACTCGGTCACTTCTTTCTTGGAACTGAATCCTTTAATTGCTATCAAGCCGCAACGTGGATTTAAAAATAGCGATTGACTGAAAATTTGAAAATTCAGACGGTTTCGGTATTCAACGATTGGTTCGGTTTTCGGTATCCCCATTATATTGGTATCGGTTCAGTTTATCTGAAAATTGACCATCTGTAGTTGGGGTCGAGTTGTGGTGGCTAGAAGAAAATCTTGCTAGCGCCCGAATCAATTGAAACTAGGAAACAATCCAAGTTGCAAAGGACAAATTTAGGAAAAATGAATAACGGACAAAGTTATCGTGCGGACACCGCTCCCGATTCAGAAATTCAAACAAAGAACACCCTAAGGGGCATAACTCCTGAGAAACATAGGTCAGACGGATTTTCGAACTCATCCAAGGCATTCTCGAGTAGACCCTACAGACCAAATTGGGTAAAAATTGGATATCGTGTGTTCATGTTCAGGACTTTAAATTCTTCCCAACTAACGACGGTAAATGCTGGGCCCAAATAAGATAATTGCGCCCAAATTATGCGGAGTTTGAAACTTTTTCCAAAGTTTTGCAGTGTTTCCGCAATATATGGTTTGTCCAGGTTTCCCTGGTGCTCGCAATAAAGCTTAGAGCTTACCTTCGAATCAAACATTGCAACAGATAAATAATTTTTCAAACCCACAGAGTTCGTCACAGAAAAGCAATCGGTGTCGACAGTGTCGTATACGACACTGCCGACGCCGATTGCTTTTCTGTGGCGAATTCCATATGATCAGGCAATTAAAGCCTGGGATCTATTATATTCATCTTTGTGGAATTTCACATTAAACGCCATGCGTATTTACATTCAAATAGACCTTTGGCTCGACACTGGGAAACTAAGAAGCCTTCTCGAGTTAGTCGAGAAAACTAACGTCAAAGGGTGCTGGGAACTAGTGATAATGGCGAAGACCTATAACAAGGGATTGTAAACAAGCATTTTAAGACAGGGGACCTAAAACCTAAAACAGACGCCAAGAAGAAAAAAATACCGGTGCTTTTTCTCCAACCATGCAGGCTACATCCATGTTTGTCGTTGTGCCCAAATCAGACTGATCTAAAGGCCTGTTCATGTTGTCGTGCTGACATTGCTCGCAAGTCGGAAATTCAATTTAAGGTCATAACTCTTGGAGACAAAATCAGGACAGGAATCGTTTTGGAACTCATCCAAGACATTATCCAGTACCCACAGACTAAATTTGATAAACGTCGGATACTGTTTGTTGAAGTTATCGCTAGTGGACCGCGAAGCTGCGAGATTCGATTCGATTTCGAATCTTAAGTTGATATTCGATTTGATTCGAAAACATCTGCCCGATTCGTTTCCTTTCGAATCTTTACACGGAAATATAGCTTCGTATCAATCATTACCATCGTCTTACAAAACATAGTTCAGATAGAATTTGTACGTAAATAAAGCTGAAAAAAAGAGACAGAGTGTAATTTCATCTATATTGACATAAATAGCATCTGACCCATTCCACCTCCCATGTTAATTCCCGCCTCACTAGTTGCTACCACCCTTGAAATAAATGTAAAGTTTCCAAACAATGCTGACGATGAGCTGTTGCTAGCTGCTAGCCATGTGCACGAGCGTGCAGTGTTTAGTGCTGGCAAGTCTCTCATCCGTCCCCGGGTAACATTACAACGTCATCACCATGGCATGCGTGATGATGTGGCTGGAATATTTTATCAGTCGGGCCCTGAGCCGTCAAAATCGGAGGAACAGTCAGGTGTACAGACCCCCCCTTATCGATCATCTTCAAGACACCCAAAATTCGATTCGAGATTTGACTCAAATTCGAATAACAGACCCGATTCGATTCGAATAAAAAAAAATGTGTGATTCGCAGGGCTCAAGTTATCGCGCACACACCGCTAACAAGTCGGAAATTGAAATAGGAAAGCAATCCAAGAGGCATAAAGTCTGAAAAATATTGGAAGCGCGGTGGCTCAGTGGTAGACTGTTGGACTTCTATGCTAGAGGTCCCGCGTTCGATCCCCGTTTGGGACGACCCGCGTTGTGTCCTTGGGCAATGTACTTTTTGCCGGTTGCCTACATGGGGGCACGTTGACGCCGTGTACTAAGGCGTACTGCACGCCGATGGTGCACACGTCTCTTCAACCGCTGTAACCCTGCTTGAGCGGAGCGTGAACAGAGTTAGAATGTTGAGGAGCTGACAGTTGCTCGTCGATGCTCAGTGGTTCTCTCCGAGTACTCCGGCTTATTTCACCCGTAAATCTGTCACGGTCACGATTAGCCATTGTGCATAAGTATGTGACCTTAAACACCAATAAATAAATAAATCTGAAAAATAATCCGGGCGGGTTTAGTTTTCGAACTCGTCCAATAAATTTTCGAGTGGAACTTAAAGACCAAATTTGGTAAAAATCGGATAGGCCTAACAACGTTTGTGTAGAAAACGCGACACGTGAGGTGTGGGGGGGGGGGGGGGCGACAACGCCTTGCCAAAATACGGTCCGATTACACAGAATATAAAAATTAAACAAATAATTACCTGAAAGCAGGGCTAATACCAAATCTAGTATGCTAGCAGAATACAATGAATACTTCAAAGCCTTGGATGTCTATTCGCTAACGCGCTCGAATCTTGTGTGAATACGATTTTCTGATAAAATAAGCCAATCCAATCCTCTGTCCGTCTTCTGAATGAGCAATAAAGTCGTGGCATATGAAATGTTCGAATCTGAAAAGGAATTTAAAACACGCTAGGTGATTTGGTTTAAGATATACCCAAAAACTTCAACACAAAATGATTTCTGATGCAAACTTGAACATTTCCAATACTTGACGAAACACAAATGCAAGTCTGTCTGAAACCCAAATTTCAAATGTTACCTAATGATCTAGACATACTTTTCAGCCTATCAAACGATCTTCAACGTTGCATTGCCAACTGTTATTATGTCTGTGCAATTACTTGCTGCGCAACCTTCTCAATGACACCACGGCATAGCATGCAATTGATAAACGTGCAACGACTATCAATGTGTCACATCCCACTGGAGAATACTCTCAATGTTTTGTTAACCCTTTACCCAACGTAACGGCCAAAACCGGCCAGCGTTATTCTCAAAAATCGCCAATTAATTTTCATTATTTTTTCATTTTTTGTCTCAAAAACATAGGTTATGACCCCTCATTGGAACGAGCTCGTCGAGCTCGTTCCAATGAGGGGTCATAACCTATGTTTTTGAGACAAAACATGAAAAAAATTAGTTTTTCAAGAAGTTTGTTTGCAAGTGCCGTCTGCTTTTCATGTTAGGTAAAAGGTTAACAGACAAAGCATTGCAAAGCCTTGAACGTTGCACTCAAGGGACAAATTTATCATTTTTATTAACTTGGGTAAAATATCTGACATTATCGATTTAAGTTTTATTTTTTCAAGTTTGCATTGATTATAAAAAGAGAACATGCAGCAGACAAAAGGACCATGCGAGAGGGATGAGAAACAGATTTTTTAACTTTTTTTTAGGGCTAAGCAAATGGTGGTATTTGTTGTATTATTCAGAGCCTTATAACAATAACTAACATAGAGACTTCTACTTCCTTGAATCCGATCTTGTAACATTACCACAGTCATGGTCCTATAAGCAATATAGAACACCACAAGGTACAATAAAGTTAACTTTAGTGCAACTTCTTATTACAGAAATTTGACTAGCTTTTCACCTAAAACAAATTGAAGAAAAGTTTCAAGAAAATAAGGCTTAACCCTTTACCTAACGAATCGCCCGCATCCGCCCGCGTAATATGCAAATTGAGCAGTTGAAAAAATTTAATTTTTCAAAATACTTCAACAAAACCATATCATGTGACCCCTCATTGGAACGAGATCATTGAGCTCGTTCCAATGAGGGGTCACATGATATGGTTTTGTTGAATTTTTTTTAAAAATTTAAAAAAATGAGAATTAAAATAATAAATGTTCATATCGTCTGTGTTGGATAAAGACTTAACCCTTTGAACCCTGGTGGTATCTTCCATGTTAGTTCAATGGCAGCAGATGGAAGAGTTCATATTCATTACCTGGGGGAAGACCAATTAATATTTTCAACTTTCAACGTGCCCCACACATTCATTTAGCAGCCATCCAACTTAATGAAATTATGACGTATCATGTTCCCGAGCTCTCTCGTGTTCAAAGGGTTAAATACTGTACTCATGGTCCTAATAACCCACAACTGCAATATAAAAGCCACTGGGCTTCAAGAAACCAACTCTCTGAGGGTCGAAAGGGGCTTGCCCCACAGCGTCCCTGCGCGCCTTCGGCGCGTGAAACCATTTCATCACGAAACCAACTCGATTCACATTCATTACAGGAATGTTGATCAGCACGGACGCTCCATTGGACTCTCCGTGATCTCTACTAATTACAGACAGAATGATTTTACCACACAAGTTATTGGGCATGTTAAAATGTCTAAATGTGAGCAACAGCAGAGACTGGTCCATCCATGTCTCTGGTAACACCTGCCAGGAGATCTTGGATTTTCACATACCACCTGGAACGGCGCCAGAAAAGAACCCTGACCAGAAACAAAAGAAGCCAGTAGCCAGACCATCGGCCTCTCTGGGGAGTGGTAGTACCTTATCCCAGTCGGGCTCTGGTCCCCACCCAGAGGACCCTGAAAAGGCCAAGTGTAAGAGAAGGAAGAAAAGCCCGTCCACCAAGCGCCGGGTTACCAAGCGCATAGAGGCCTGGAGGAGAAAGACTGAAGAAAGACACAAAGCGAAGGAAGAGGAAATGGATACTCACTACCCCATCCACACGAAAAAAAACACCACCCAGTCATCAAATGCCTCCATCTCCAGCTTGGACCTCCACACTTAGGTGGAACATGATGAAGAATTAAGTAAGCTCGCACACGAACTGGAACAAAAGATCGTGGGCACAGAAGAATCAACTGACAGTTCTCCCAACTCACATCCACTTACAGTACGTGGAGAGTGGATTGTAACTAAATCACCCACGCTATAACATTCCACTTGTACACATATCGACAAAATACACAAGCAATGTGTCAGCCAATGGACCTCCGGGTTTAACCCGGAGGTCCATTTGCTGAAACTTTGCTTGTGCTGGTTAGGCTTTGCAACACATTTGCAATTATTGTTTGGGTGGAATCTCCACTCTGTGGATGATTTAGTAATAATACACTCTCCACGTACTGTATGGGATCCACATCGCATCCCCAAGTGAAGAATCTTTCGGAGAAACCAACTCAAGGTAGAGAACTCTAACAATTCTTACAGTTCGGATACTGAAGCTGACTCAAACATTAATTGTTACAAGCGCAAGTTTACAGATGTTTTGCTGAATAAAAAGGAAAACGGGCAAAATAACAGCACGTATATTTAGTTTAAGGGTTAAGGGAAACTACACTCACAATAAAACAGATCAAAAAGCAATATAGGACACCATACTATGCAATAAAGTTTAGTTTAACCCTTTACCCAACGGCCAGCGCTATTCACAAAAATACCATTCAATTTTCATTATTTTTTAAAATTGTTTGTCTCAAAAACATAGCTTATCAGCCCCTCATCGGAAGGAGCTCGCTGATGTTTTTGATGCAACAAATGATAATATTTAGTTATTCAAGAATTTTGTTTGCAAGTGTCGTCTTCTTTTCGTGTTAGGTAAAGGGTTAACACAACTTCTTACAACGGAAAATTGATTAAGTTTTCACCTAAAAAAAATTAAAAGAAAACTTTCCAGAAAATAAGGGTCCAGTACTGTACTCAGGCATGGTCCTAAATAACCCACAGCTGCAATTTGAAAGCTCTGGGGTCACTGGGTTCAAAGATATTTTCTCAAACACAACACAAACTCTTACAATATTTGACGTTGACGCCGATTGCGTCATGACATTATCTCGACCTCTACTTCGTAGTAGGTGAGCTAACATGAAAGACTACGATACAACATTTTGTACATAAACATAATAAGGGGCGTAATTATAATGTCGACCCGGTAGCTGACAGAAACCATTATGTGATTTTTGCCCTAGGAGTAGAGATGGACGGTCAGCCGTAAATACCCGAATATCTAAAAAGGACAGCAACAGAACTTGAAGCATAATTCATGACAAGAAGAGCCCATGAACTGTGTATGTCTAAAGGCTGGTGATGATGATGATCCAATGGTAACGCGCGCTGAAGGCACGCAGCGAAGGTGTGGGGAAAGCCCCTTTCGACCCTCTTTTACTGTATGAGAGTGTTTTTCTGAACCATGCCCGAACGTGGCAGAGGATGAGAGTGTCTGGGTAGTTTGCGACGTTTGTGTCTTTTGGGGTTCTTTTTTGAAGGAGGAGACTGGAATGGCGAGATTGTGGCAGTTATTGCCGTTGATGTCGATCTTTTTTTCAGCCATTTGTGGAATGGTCGGTTGCGAATCTAAAGGGCCTCTAATTTATTATAGTAGAGGTCTGAAGTGATGGAGTTGATGGTCTCTTCAGTATAGCTGGAACTGTCTTGGGCGAATTCAATGAAATCAGCGACGGTGCCCTCGAAGTCAAGTTTAAGCTCGCCGTACTCTGTGATGCATGCGTTATATAGCCGCTCTATGAATATCCCTGTCTAAAGGCGGCCATTTTATGCAACAAAGAAGCTGAGAGAAAATACCCTTGGGGTATTTTCTCTCAGCTTTTTTGTTACATCAAATAACTGATGGTTAGTGTCTGTGTTGCTGCCAACATTTTGACACTTCATCGGCTTTGTTTGCGTTAAAACGACGAACGATAGCTGGGCAATATACCAAAGATATCATCAGAGATTGCTATCAGTGTGAGTACATGGAGAGTTTTCGCTTGACTGGACTGGTTACGTGAAATAATTCATGGGAGGTGAGGGATGTTGTTAAACACGAGTGTGTGAATGTGTGCGAATGCGCGCGAATGTTTTACAATATAGTCCCTCGCCTCGAATGAATCATTACTTTTTTTTATTATTAACGATAATTAAATTATTTAACTCTTTACGTAACATAACGGCCAGCGCTATTCTCAAAAATCGCCAATTAATTTTCATTATTTTTTTTTCATTTTTTGTCTCTAAAACATAGGTTATGACCCCTCATTGGAACAAGCTCGTTCCAATGAGGGGTCATAACCTATGTTTGTGAGACAAAAAATGAAAATAATAGTTACTGAAGAATTTTTTTTTGCAAATGTCGTCTGCTTTTCATGTTAGGTAAAGGGTTAAAAAAAAAGCAAAAAAAAAACAAAACAAAAAAACAATGAAGTCCCCATTACACTCACGGCAAAGCGTCTTTGTTTGCGCGCACGGATACATGACACAATTATTGATTGCATAATTCACTTGTGATGTTATGGTTTTTAATCAAAACCGGAAATCACACTTTAGAAAGTACTAAATGTATGTTGCTGACACCGAATACCGTACCAATTTTGAGGTAATTCATTCTAAAAATACCGATACCGAAACCGAACTTGAAATTTCAATACCGCTCCACTCTACCTAGGTAGAAGAGCAATCTGTTGTCGAAAGGATTCCCTAGAACAGCGACACGAACTTGCGAGTCTTCCATTTATTCAGACATGGAAACCTCGATAAAGATAAAAAATAAAATGTTAAAAACATCAAAGAGGAAAAATGGAGGATTACACCTAACTAACCTGGAAATTTCCCTCCAAATGTCCGGTAAAAGAAAATATTCCGTTTCTACTTTTTAAAACGACGCCGCCTCGAAACAAAAACTTATTTGAGAAGTGGATTGAAGAAAAAAGAATTTGCTGCTCCGTAATACCAGGGAAAGTAGTCCGACCTGGGCACTGGTTAGAATGATCATTTCTAAGTATTAACTGGATGATAATCTGGTGAAATCCGATACCTTGCCTAATCCGTCTGACCAGGATTGTTTTTAACTTGGGGTGCTAAATTAAATTCCAAGGAACCAGCGATTGCTTCTTTAAATAACACTTGAGGACGGTATCAATTTCGCAGGAAAATATTTACTCGACTCCCTCTTATTGCATCTATCCTGGCGAAGTGTCTATTATGACCTGACATTTTAACAGCTGGCAATATTATGTTGGTGTAATAAATACAGCAAGTTCGGTGGAATTTGCTGTCCATTTATTGGTGTTTGAGATCAAACATTTCTGCTCGATGGCTAATCTGACAGCAACTTGGATATAAGTCTAGCCAATCGTTTATAGCCATATTGGAGGAGGGAGTGAAGATGGAGGTCGCCCAATAACAATAGTCTTTTTCATCAAATTCAGTCCTACTACACCCTGGACTCCGAGGAGGAAAGCGAGGACAGGTACGATTCAGAAACAGAATGGGAAACTTCATCGACAACCTGGGCCAAAAAGCATTGAATCCTACGGCAAACTCAAACTTGTCTTCAACGGCTCCATCGAACAATACACACAACTTGTCACTAGGGCTGTCACGATTAATCGATTAATCAATTATTGATCGGTCACGGCGAAATCGATTAGTATTTTTCGTTGTCGAATAATCGGTAAATTGTATCCCGTTTCAGACGTTTAATAATTAAAAGAAAATTTGATGAAGAAACTATTGTTTCCAAAGGTAAAGAGTTAAGAACATCGATGTTAAACCCCAAGAAGCTGTTTGAAGCATTTGTCTTTCAGGTACATTTATCAAAGGTGTGGTGTTCTGAACTTTTGAACCGTCAGTGTAATAATCAAGACCAGTCGGCAGTTGCGAAGTTTCGGCAATTGCGAACTTCGCAACTGCCGACCGGTCTTGATTATTACACTGACGGTTCAAAAGTTCAGAACACCAAACCTTTGATGAATGTACCTGACCGGTCTTGATTATTACACTGACGGTTCAAAAGTTCAGAACATCAAAGCTTTGAATGTGCCTAAAAGAGGATCGTCTTCGTTGTTTACTTGAGGTAGGTCAAATGACTTGAACTTCATTTTTATCGACTTCAAAGAGAGGGAGAGGGAGGTCATCTAGGTACGATTAATCGATTATCATCGATTATTTGCGACGATTAATCGATTCCTAAATTAAAAAATCGTAACAGCCCTACTTGTCACCACCTATTATGACGAAGATGTTAATAAGAAAGTACTCCAAAGATTCTGCTGCAGAGAACTTCAAGATGTCCTCTAAAACTCCGCTCACTTTCCTCCAACAAGGCACGCCCAGACTGGGAAACGACTGACCTCTTGACTCCCAAGTTTGCTCACTGTCCACGGCTGGCATTTGTTATAAATAACGCAAAAGGGGCTGCAAAGGGTTCGACGAAGCCACATCCAAACCGACGTGCCTTCGGCGGGCGAAACCGTGGATCTATCGACAGCCATATTGCCATTTTAGAGAACTTCCACCCAAGCACTGGTGACTGGGCCCTATTTTATATGTAAGTCCAGTAAAACTAGCGCAGCTTCACTTCCCGGGTCATAATCAGAGGCGCCGGAAGCAATCCAGGGAAGAGGGATCAGATGCATGCATATCTCCAACGCTCAAGATGAGGGAGTTTGAGAGAGGGCGCACCCTCCTATCGGGCGCGGGGGGGGGGGGACTCCCTCCCAAATTCCCCCACTGAATTTTGAAAGCTCCCAGAACGGATTTGGGATGTATTTTAGGTTCGAGAATACATCACTGAAAAAAAATAAGTGACGAATCTGGGAAAGGCTTCGTCTGCACCCTCTCGCCCCTGTGATCAGAAGGCAGGGAGGGCAACTGCCGTCTCTGCCCCCGTGCTTCCGGCGCCCCTGGGCATAATATAGTATTATGATCACAAACGAGTTCTCTGTTTCAATCAGATCACGATCTGGTCCCAAAAACTGAAATCAAATTTCAAGAATAAAATTTTGTAAAATCAAGAACAAACTAGGAAAAACAAACAACAATAGAAAAAATGCAAACTGCCCACGTTGGAGCACGGTGGCGTTGTGTACTAAGGCGCACTGCACCTCGACGGTGCGCCTGTCTTCATCCAATGCTAACACTGCTTGTGTGGAGTCAGTATGTTGGGGAGTCTGACATTTGCTCGTAGTTGCTCGGTGGTTCCCTCCGGGTACACCGGCTTCCTCACCTGTAAAACTGTCGTGGTCATGATTAGCCATACTGCAGAAATATGTGATCTTAAACACCAATAAATAAATAAATATATAAGTATTCCGTTGTTTTTCAAAAATATGGGACAGACACAGACCGGGAAATGAGGTAGGTAACGCATCAAAGGGCAAAGGGGACAGCCAAGGTCATATCATGTCTTCGCTTTCCATTTGACAAGTAATTTCGACAGGGTCCAGAACTATACAATTTTATTTTTCCAGTTATGACTTTAAAAGGGCTGAAATGAACCATTAGCATTTTCAAAGATGTGGAAATTTGCCAGTTGGCAAATTGCCATATCTTTTAAAATGCTAATGATTCATTTTAGTCACTTATATTAATAGATAGAAAATACAATTCTAGAAAATACAATTGTAAAAGTTTTATAGTATTGGCTCCTGATGATTCTGTATTGGCTCCTGGTCGTGAACAAAAGCGATCCGATTGAAATTGTTTGTCCGCTTTTGTTACCGTAAGAAAGTAGAACGCATACATGACACAATCCAGTTTAACGTGTTTGGTAGCGGCAGAACAAACAGACAGCCAAGACTTGACTAGAAACCACTGCTAAGTAAATGGACATGTACAGGTTATACTTTAGTGGGAATTCATAACCCAACGTAACGACAAAAGCCGGCCAGCGGTATTCTCAAACAAATCACCATTTAATTTTCATTTTTTGTCACAAAAACATAGCTTATGACCCCTCTTTGGAACGAGCTCGTTGAGCTCGTTCCAATGAGGGGTCACAACCTATGTTTGTGACGCAAAAAATGAAAAAAAATAGTTATTCAAGAATTTTGTTTGCATGTGTCGTCTTCCTTTCCTGTTAGGTAAAGGGTTAACACAATCGAAATGAAAATTTGCCACATCTTTTATAAAAATGAATACTTCAACTGCTATTAAGCCCCAACAATGCTTTATGAGTAGCAATTGTAGAAATATTTGAAAATTTCAAAGGTTTTGATATTGAATGATTGTTTCGGTTCGTTTTTTCGATATCTCCATGATTTCGACATCGGTTCGCTGTTTCGGTATATTACCCATTTATTTATTTATTAGGGCTTAGCGACACATTAACAGCCAAGGTCATATCGTGTCGGTGACAGTTTCACGGGTGGAGAAAGCCGGAGGACCCGGAGAGAACCACCGAGCAACGACGAGCAGCTGTCAGCTCCCTAACATCGTAACTCTGCACTACAGCACAGACAGGGTTAGATTGGTTGAAGACATGCACACCATCGGCGTGCAGTACGCTTCAGTACACGGCATCATCGTGCTCCCATGTGGAAAATCGGGGCGAAGTGCCTTGCCCAAGGACACAACGCGGGAGTCCGAATCGATCGCTCAGACGGCCTCCCATCCAAGGACAAATCGGGCTGGACGTTGCTTAACTTCGATGATTTGACGAGAACCGGTTACCACAACGCCACCGCGACCACATATTACCCTTCTCTATGCTTGCATATATCAATGTTACTTCGAAGTTTATCCGTCACTTATGATAGCGACTAATCCTTGTGCAAGACACTTCACCCCCACTGCCCACGTTGGAGCACGGTGGCGTTGTGTACTGAGGCGCACTGCACCTCGACGGTGCGCCTGTCTTCATCCAATGCTAACACTGCTTGTGTGGAGTCAGTATGTTGGGGAGCCTGACATTTGCTCGTAGTTGCTCGGTGGTTCCCTCCGGGTACACCGGCTTCCTCACCTGTAAAACTGTCGTGGTCATGATTAGCCATTCTGCAGAAATATGTGATCTTAAACACCAATAAATAAATAAATATATAAGTATTCCGTTGTTTTTCAAAAATATGGGACAGACACAGACCGGGAAATGAATGTATTTCAGGAACGTTTTTGCGGGTAGACACTGACTTTTATTGTTTACATATAATTTTCTTTCACAGAATTGCCCATCATCGAGCTCGGCAGATATGCCTTTAAACACGGCCGATATCACCCAATCTAGAATTGTCCCCTTTGATGCGTTACTAAGCACATCCATCTTGTTTACAGAGAAATCGCTCCCAGTTATTTCGTTGAGAGCTATCAATTAGTAAAATTGTCGTTACCAGGCAACAAAGAGTAGTTTTTGTATGGTGAGGAATTAATAATGGCAATATGTAATGATTACGTGGATGATGAGAAGAAAGAAACAAGAGAGTTGTACAAAAAATTCAATACAAACTAAGATTCGGTGTCGTAAGCAACGATTTGACAAAGTGAGGTTGTCTAGCTATTCGAAGGTCCCAATTAGTACTGAAATGGTTAATCGGATAACCGGTTCGAAACCAGTTACCTACCTAACCGATTACAAAAACCTTCAACCGGTTATCAGAAATATCGGTAGTGATAGTCATACCACGGTTAAAACGTAGTAAATCTGTCGCTTCTCCTTTAGGAAAGATTACACCTCGAAACCGTGTTGATTTTATTGGGAAACAATCGACTTTGGCGTTCAAGACTTCGTTAATGATCGGCAACTTCCGTGAGTAATGAGTAATCGCAGAAACTATTCCGTAGTATGTATACAAACGAACGTTGTCGAATACAATCTCTATAATTTTGATTCCATATTCGGTGAAATAATGGCCAACCAGATATTATCCAGTTGTAGGTATCGGTTAGTCGGTTGTGGAAATGAGCCAACCGTTTCAGCCCTAGTCCCAATGGGGAAGCTGAGACGTTCCGATAGCTCAACTAGGAATAGAAAAAGAGTAATATTTATTTATATTTATTTATTGGTGTTTAAGGTCACATACTTATGCACAATGGCTAATCATGACCGTGGTAGTTTTACGGGTGGAGGAAGGAAGCCGGAGTATCCGGAGAGAACCACCGAGCATCGACGAGCAGCTGCCAGCAAAAAAAAAGAGTAAACTTCAGACTTTGTGAAATGAATGAGAAACACTGTCAGAAAACTGTAACAGATCTGAGAATTTCTGTAATTATTTGTTTGGGTTCAATAAAAAAAGGAGATTAGGCCCCGCAAAGTAGTTACTGTTACTCAGGCCATTTATTGTAAAATTGCATGTGGGTGGACGGGCGGTTTTTTATTTTATTTTTGTAATTATTTTATTCCATTAAAATTTCATTTTCTTGGTATGTTTTATGTTTTAGGCCTCATAATCTACAGAATAGCATGGGTGATGGTGTATTTCGTCCCTTGCGTTCAAGAAGACTTGGCAATGCTAAAGCATTACAAAGCCTTGTTGCACTCAAGGGATAAATTCATCAATTTTTTTAACTTGGGTAAAATATCAGACATAAGCCATTTAATTTTTATTTTTTCAAATTTGCATTGGTTATAAAAAGAGAAAATGCTGCAGCCAAAAGGCCTATATGGGAGGGCCAGAAAAACAGATACTTAACATTCCAAGGCCTTATTAACTTCGGCCTCAGACTGATACACACTAAAAACTAAAGTGTTAAAACTGACACTTTCAAGGTATTAAACCCATTCTAACTCTTAGGGTTTGATTTTAACACTCAAAGTGCAATGCTTTAAGCACTTAGACATTACAATCGTCAGACATCTGAAACTTGAATGGATGGCATTTCCCATGTGTCTAGCATTATTGGTTCTTCCAGAATCGTCCATAATTTGATTTGCGCTTGGTGGGTACATAATTAAAAGGACACAACGCAGATGACGCGGATCAGGCTCGAACTCGCGTCATCTGCGTTGTTTCCTTTTAAGTGTCGCGACATTACACTTGTCAAGTGGTATTATTGTAACACCTGTCTGTTCTGGGATATCTACACTTGAACAAAGTGCTAGTTCAGCACTTAGTAAGTGTTAAATACAGCACTTCAAGTGTAGTTTTTAACACTTTAGTTTTTAGCGTGTATGAAGTTATCTCGGGCCGATATTTATTTATTTATTTATTGGTGTTTAAGGTCACATACTTATGCACAATGGCTAATCGTGACCGTGACAGTTTTACGGGTGGAGGAAGCCGGAGTACCCGGAGAGAACCACCGAGCAACGACGAGCAGCTGTCAGCTCTCCAACATCGTAACTCTGAACTCTGCACCGCAGCACAGGCAGGGTTAGATTGGTTGAAGACATGCGCACCATCGACGCGCAGTACGCCTCAGTACACAGCGTCATCGTGCCCCCATGTAGGCAATCGGGGTAAAGTGTCTGGCCCAAGGACACAACGCGGTTTCCGCAGGTGGGATTCGAACCGAGGACCTCTCGGCTTGCAGCCTGCACCTCTACCAACTGAGCCACCGCGCTCCCTCTCGGGCCGATATCTTAGTCGATTTGAAACTAACCGAGTAATGACCATTATTCAGCGTATCTTGCTTTCAAAACATTCAAAATTGTACATGAAATGTCAACGATTTTTTGCTGACATTCGATATATAATTTTCAATATGTTGGAGTGCCATAAAAAACATGTATCGTTTATTTTATTTTTCAATTCTCTTACAGACAAAAACTCCAAGTATACTGTGAAAAGCCCTTGAGATGAAAGCCAGCAAGAGAAAGAAGCGTGATAAAGAGGAACAAAAGTCATCAAGTAATTATTTTTTTCATTTTTTCGAAGAAAATAATTTTTACATTCCAATTATATAACAAAATCGTTCATTTAATGACTTAATTCATTTAATTACTCCTTATTACTATCCTCCGATAATACAAGATAAGAACAAGACACAAACACGGAGTAACACACACAGAATGGTAAATATATCAATTGCTCTTCAATACAAACCTAGAAATGAATGGCTTTGTGGGGGTAGCTTTATGCCCTTTGCAATTCGATGAGAATCGTCACACGAAGTGGAATTAACTGGTATTGTGAGGTAGCACAGATCTGTGGGAGCATGGTGGCTCACTGGTAATATCATTGAATTATAAACAGAAAAGCCGAAGGTTCGATCTTGACGCGCCACCTGCTCTGTGTCATTGGGCAAAACTATTTTTTTTATTGGGGATTAACCCTTTACCCAACGAATCGGCCACATCCGCCCGCGTAATATGCAAACTCAGCAGCTGAAAAAATATTATTTTAAAAAAAATTCAACAAAACCATATCATGTGATCCCTCTTTGGAACGAGCTCGTTCCAATGAGGGGTCACATGATATGGTTTTGTTGAATTTGTTTTTAAATTAAAAAAAAAATGATATTTAAAATAATAATTCAATTTTGATAGCGTATGCGTTGGGGAAAGGGTTAATGGCACTTTCGACAGCAGGATTACTTCGTGTCAAATAGTTTTACGGATGGAGGAAGCAGGTGTACTCGGAGAGAACTACCGAGCAGCGGCGAGCAACTGTCAGATACCCCTGCGTACACTGCGCCACTATAACCATTGCTTGAGCAATCGGGATTACTTGCTTTTTGCAATGACACAGCGCAATCACTCCTGGTGGTTGGTTAGAGTTGAACTGTGGGTTTTTCGTTTGAAGTCCAATGCCGTAATTGCTGGATCACCGCACTCACAGCAACACTCTTAACCCCGATTAGACACGTGAGTGAACGGTGGCGCAACACACTAAGGCTTACTGCACGTCAATCGTGCACTTGCCTTCAACAGAATGCTAACTCTGTTTGTGATTGGCTTGTAAACTGGAAAGTCCGACAGCAGCTCGATGTTTTCCTCAGGGGACTCTGGCTTTCTCCATCCCTAAAATTGTCCTACACGAGATGACTGTGGTTGTTGAACGTGTTTTTAAAGCCCCAATAAACACAAACAAACCATAGATCAGGTATTATTATCAGTTGCAGGAGCGGCGGAACCGGGGGGGGGGGGGGGAGCTTCAGCCCACCCAGTTTTTTGCAGGGCCATGTTTTTTTGTATGCATTATATTTTAACACAACCAATGACTGGTGAAACAAGAGGCGGATCCAGAGCCTCCCCATATTTTCGCCAGCTATGTTTCCCTCGTACTGGTTCCGTTTCGATGGATTTCGGATAATGTTTTGCAGTAAGTGGCAGCAAACGCTAAAATGTATACATACAGTCTGTTAAAAAATCGGTTAACTGAAATAGATCGTAATCTTACAGACAAGCAAGTGCCAAATCCACCCCAGACAGAAAAACAACAACGGAAATTTAATGTTGATTTTTGCGAATAACGCTGACCGGCTTTGGCCGTTAGGTTGGGTAAATGATTAACCTTTTACCTAACCTTAATTCACCTTGAAAACCTGAAGATATTAACATTATTTGTGGAACCACGTGATGAAATGTGGTGTGTCTTCATTTTAAATAGTTGTGTTATCAAAAAAGTCGCTAAAATCACATCTCGACTGAGAAACATTCCTTGCGTTGATTCAAAGAAAAACGAAATGTTTATTGGGTTTCTTTTTAAGACAAAGTTGTCTGGAATATATTAGTTAGTCAGAAAGGTGCGTTTGCCCATCCTAGGCCTGTCACGATTTTTTAATTTAGGAATCGATTAATCGTCGCAAATAATCGATAATAATCGATTAATCGTACCTAGATGACCCCCCTCTCCCTCTCTCTGAAGTCGATAAAAAATAAAGTTCAAGTCAGTTGACCTACCTCCGGTAAACAACTAAGACGATCCTCTTTTATGTACATTCAAAGCTTTGATGTTCTGAACTTTTGAACCGTCAGCGTAATAGTCAAGACCGGTCGGCAGTTGCGAACTTCGCAACTGCCGACCGGTCTTGATTATTACACTGACGGTTCAAAAGTTCAGAACATCAAAGCTTTGATGAATGTACCTGAAAGACAAAAGCTCCAACGGCTTCTTGGGGTTTAACATCGATGTTCTTAACTCTTTACCTTTAGAAACAATAGTTTTTTTTATCAAATTTTCTTTTAATCATTAAACGCCTAATGCGGGATACAATTACCGATTATTCGACAACGGAAAATACTAATCGATTTCGCCGTGACCGATCAACAATCGATTAATCGATTAATCATGACAGTCCTAGTCCATCCAACTGAAATATATTCTGAATAGAATAGGCGATGACTGTTTAAGGGCAGGAATGGTTGCAGGCCATAACAGTGTCGACTTCCTTACAGAATTGAACTGGTAGTTCGAGAGCTAGCCATTCTAGTTGGGTAATGGTTTAACCCTTTACCCATCGTAACGGTCAAAACCGGCCAGAGCTATTCACAAAAATCGCCAATTAATTTTCAATATATTTTTCATTTTTTTGTCTCGAAAACATAGTTTATCACCTCTCATTGGAACGAGCTCGTCGAGCTCATTCCAATGAGGGGTCATAACCTATGTTTTTGAGACAACAATTGAAAATATTAGTTATTCAAGAATTTTTTTACAAGTGTCGTCTGCTTTTCATTTTAGGTAAAGGATTAAAGGACATCATTAAAATGGTCGGCCTTTTATCGTTTTTAACAGTATATTCTCACATTGTAAGAAATAAGTTCCAGTGAAGTCGGTATTTTGCTCTCTTTGTGGTCTGTCTGTCATGGTGTCGTTAACACATTGTTATAGCTTCTGGGTACTTGTCAAAATTCTTGGTTGAGAACGCGGAAGTTTTTTCCACTTGGCGCTGTATAAAAAGCCGTCAAACTGAATCACGACAAAAAGAATTTTAGGCCTAGAAAAGTTAAAAATTTGTTTCTCAGAGCACCCCCTCCCGCCACCCCGGGCCTGGCATTTTGTGGTGAGCGATTCATTCGCTCGCCTACTGCTCGCCTTAAAAAAATAAGGAGGAAGAAAACTAGCCCCTCCTGGAATTAGAAAATAATGATTACTATAATCCCTATTCCTAAAACCCACATCTTTTCAGCTAGATATCTGCTGCGTTAGTGGTCTCTGTTAGACAGCCACACCCCCCCCCCCCTCACATCCGGGCCTTGCCGGGACCCGGAGGTGTGGGAGGAGCAGTGTAGCCGTCTCACAGAGACTACCTTGTTAGCAGCACCGTATAAAATGTACAATGCCCACTAGGCAGAATTCATAAAAAGTAAAAATTCATTTTGTCACTTTTAGCTTTTGTAAGCATGAGAGAGCTAATCGCTCGCCTAGGCCTCCTGCATTTTTAAGAATGCCAGGCCTGCGCCGCCCCCGCATGGTCCTTTTGGCTACCGCATGCGCTGGTTTTATAACCAATGCAAACTTAAAATAAAAATTAAATCGTTTCTGTCTTATATTTTACCCAAGTTAATAAAATTGATACATGTGTCCCTTGAGTGTAACAAGGCCTGACAATAGTTTAGCAAGCATCCTTGCACTCAAGATACGAAATGCAGCTCCACCCATGCTATTCTGTAGATTGTGAGGTCTGAAACATGAAACAAACCAAGAACATGAATTTTGATAACAATGAAATAATTACAAAAATAAAAAATATAATAAAAAAACCGCCCGTCAACAGGAAATTTTACAGAAAAAGTGGCCTGAGAAACAGAAGATCTACTCTGTGGGGCTTTAACAACGATTTTTTCGAGTGCTGTTCAGGCGGCTCCAGAAAAGCAAAATCCGCCACTGTTCAGAGCAATCCGAATCGAAGTCACTACTTCCCTCTCTCAGCTAATCAAAGCAATCAAAACCAGGAGTTCTGTATCAAGATGGTCACATGAGTCATGGCGGAAAGGGGGTTGATGTAAATTAGCAATGTAGGAGTAACTGCAAATTAAATCTTCATCAGTTAATTTTTACATATTTTAAAGCATTTTCCTCAAAGCAGCACAAACAATATGATCAGAAAGTGTCAAAGATTTAAATTCGAATTTAGAGGCGGTTTTCTGATAAAATGAGTCAACTTTTGTATTTCTATGGCAACTGATATGAAATGTCGTCAGTTTCTGTAAAGTTCACATATCCGACTGTCGTGGGTGTAGAAATCTCTGTGTGTGTTTCAATTTAATTAGGATTCGAAATTAGTCACTTTTGTTCGCATCGAAATCATCTGTGTTTAAACAGGTACAACCCACGTGTCGGGGAGGTACATGTATCATTACCACGTGACTAGAACTGTTTGCTTTGCATACTCTTAAAACGAAACCATCTTGAATTCATCCCATTTCGTTTTATGCGATCAAATGTAATTTAGATTTCACTGTGTTCTTGGAAAGCATTTGCTCGCTCTGAAGGGGTCCTTTTGGATTTACTGCAATAAGACAATAAGGTTTGTGGTAATAGTTGTTACTTACTCAGGTCTCAGAACACTTGGGACTGGGCGTAGGTTGTCAATATGCAGACATGTGCAAATTGGGCGAACGAAGTTACGTTCGTCTCAAAAGAAACATTTTGATTCCCAGTAACTCAGTGGTTTCGGAATTGAACTTCAAACCGAAAGATCCACCGTTTGATCCCCACCAGGGGTAACTGCGTTGTCTCATTGGGTAAGGCACTACTTGATCCCAATTGGCTACACAAGGCGTATTGCACGTCGACGGTGGACTTCAAATAATGCTAGTCCTGATTAAGCGAAGTTAGTACGTTTCAAAATGCTCTACACGCTAAAAACTAAAGTGTTAAAAACTACACTTGAAGTGCTGTATTTAAGACTTACTAAGTGCTGAACTAGCACTTTGTTCAAGTGTAGATATCCCAGAACTTGACAGGTGTTACAATAACACCACTTGACAAGTGTAATGTCGCGACACTTAAAAGGAAACAACGCAGATGACGCGGATCAGGCTCGAACTCTCGAGCCTGATCCGCGTCATCTGCGTTGTGTCCTTTTAATTATGTACCCACTAAGCGCAAATCAAATTATGGACGATTCTGGAAGAACCACCAATGCTAGACACATGGGAAGTGCCATCCATTCAAGTTTCAGATGTCTGACGATTGTAAAGTCTAAGTGCTTAAAGCAAATGCACTTTGAGTGTTAAAATCAAACCCAAAGAGTTAGAATGGGTTTAACACCTTGAAAGTGTCAGTTTTAACACTTTAGTTTTTAGTGTGTACTCATTCAAAATCACAAAAAGTATTACCGCGGTAATGACGTCATACCGGGACCGCCACAACAACCATCATACGCCATGATATGACTTCATATCCGGGGTCTTACTCTCTCTAGTTCTGTACTGAATTCCTTTAAAACCGTCGTTTTTACCGAACGTGACGGCAAAAATGGCCAGCGCTATTCTCAAAAATCGCCAGTTAATGTTCATTAGTTTTTCATTTTTTGTCTCAAAGACATAGGTTATGACCCCTCGTTGGAACGAGCTCGTTCCAATGAGGGGGTCATAACCTATGTTTTGAGACGAAATATTAAAAAAATTAGTTATTCAAGAATTTTATTTGGCAAGTGTCGTCTGCTTTTCATGTTAGGTAAAGGGTTAAAACCTCCATATGCCCCAATGTACTGTATGCCAATAGCATATGAGGAAGCCGGCTTTCAAGTAAATTTATAGGAAATCAAATTTCAACATTTTGGTCATGTCCAGCGACTCTGCAATCATCATGTATGGTGTTTAAGGTCACTTTCCGCAACTGTGGCAATATTATGACCGTTTCACGTGTATGACGTCAAGTTTAGACTTTAGACATCGTTTATACCCAATGCTGCCGACTTTAGAATAATTCCACCTCAGGCGTTGGTTACCAGCTCCAATTTACTAGAAAAGCAGCACTTGCTTACCACAGTAAACATGCACTGCTCAACTTTCCGGACTTCACGCGGGGATTGGAAAAATAATGGTTCAACAAATCAGTTGGTTGTAACAGTGATGACGAGTGACCTTACCTAGAAAACCTTAAAACCATGCCGTCGATCGTCGCTGTCCATTCCAGCTCCCTCTCCCCACCTGTCAAGGTAGGGAGACGGAGCTGGAATGGGACAGCGAAGATCCAGGCCTGGCATTTTCAGAAGGGCGATTTATTCGCTCACCGACTGCTCGCCTTAAAAAAAATTGAGTAGAGCGAAAAATAGCTCTCCTAGCCTTAGAAAATAATAATTACCACACCAGCTTGTTCCTAAAACCCACAGGTTTTCAGATCTCTGCTATGTTAATGGTCTCTGCAAGATGGCCACACTGCCCCTCCCACACCTCCAGGCCTCAAGTGTAAGCAGTAGCAAATAAAATGTACAAATCCCACTTGGCAGAACTCATTAATAGTACAACTTCATTTTGCCACTTTTAGATTTTGTAGGCTTCAGGAGAGCTAATCGCTCCCCTGTGCTATGTGAGGAGAGCGATTTTTAGCCCTCCTGCATTTTTAGGAATGCCAGGCTTGAAGATCTCATAAGGCTTTATTCATCTTTCGTTCTCCAGACCAACGTTCTCATAACATATTATTCACGTTTCGCTCTACATTTCAAGAAATGCGCCTGACCTTTTTGCTTGTTTTATTGTTGAGGAAAATGCAGTTGCCAGCCGGAAACGTCACATGGCTTTAATCTGACAGTAATTCCATTCAGATTACACCAACTGGTGATGTATCATAGTGCAAATAATGTGCAATAAGTGAGGTTAACCCCGCACACAATCTGTTTAGTGCAACTACAAAAATATTCTATAAAATAGGGCCCTGCAAATATTCGAAAGCGATCGATTCGAACAGCGAATCGAATACTGCTCACTATTCGCGAATCGAATCGAATCGAATATCTATTCGAATTTATTAGAACGGTTACCGATAGCGCTACCAGAAAAAAACATCGTGTTTTAGTCCGGAACATAACCAAGCTGGCCCGTACTCCCTATTCCATATGCCGTACTGCACGTTGATGGCGCACATGTTTTCAACCAATCTAACCCTGCCTGTTCCGCGATGCAGAGTTCAGAGTTACGATGTTGGAGAGCTGACAGCTGCTCGTCGTTGCTCGGTGGCTCTCTCCGGGTACTCCGGCTTTCTCCACCCGTAAAACTGTCACCGACATGATATGATCCTGGTTATTAAAGTGTCATTAAACCCTAATAAATAAATAAATAAATAAATAAATAAATAAATAAATAAATAAATAAATAAATAAATAAATAAATAAATGTGGAGTTGCGTGAGATCGAATCCGTTTTTAAGTTGATGTGTGCCTATTGTGAAAACACGCTTCCCTCCCCTCAATATCCGATGCATCCCGACAGAGAGAAAGATTGCAACGATAATCGGAGATATTCGATAGATATTCGGCGTCGAATCGAATACTGCTGTCGAATCGAATACCATTTCGAATACCGAATATTCTTTGAAACTATATTGTATATGAATAAATGTTCAACAGATTATTTATTCATTTGAGATTATTTATTTATTTATTTATTTATTTATTTGTTTATTTATTTATTTAAGATTTGAGATTATTCACATATTTGGATTCTACGGCACAACAACACTCAGGGTCCTGTTGGTCTGAACAGGTTTACGGGTGGAAGACGTCAATGCAAACAACCCAGCAGGGTCATGTAACTGATAACTTTCCAAATTTTGGAACGTCGACTATCAGCACTTGGGCTCTACTAGCATTAGTTAAGTGCCAGTATTCCATCAACTTTCTGAACTGCGCCCGGTACCACTGATCGCCAACATTCGCAAGCTGATTGGCGAAATTAATCTACTGATGATCTTGATTCAAACTGAAAAGTCAGATACATTTCCGTTGGAGGTCAAAGTCACACAGGAGTGTTTAATGGCTATCCCAGACCTATATGGGGGCTGACATTTTACAGGTACCAAATGGGAAAAGTTTTGTGTAAATTTACATTGAGAAATCTTATTGAAAAATATGATTAAGAAACCCATATGTTTTGTCTTGACCTGAATGTTCATTTTATGTAGTAAAATCCCGAGTAAGGGAATAAAATAGAAAATTGGAAATTTATCCCCCAATGAGAAAATTTTGATCATTTTGACCCATTTTTTTTATCAATCAACAGTGTCATTCAACTGAGTATATTTGAATAAGACAGTAGGATTTTTATCGTGTGTTGGCTTCTGCGGGAAAGACAACACTGAGCGCTCCCAGAAAATGTATAGATTGTGAGGATTGTGAATAAATAGGGAAGGTAGCTTAACCCTTTACCTAACATGAAAAGCAGACGACACTTGCAAAAAAAATTTTTGAATAACTAAATTTTTTCATTTTTTGTCTCAAAAACATAGGTTATGACCCCTCGTTGGAACGAGCTCGACGAGCTCGTTCCAACGAGGGGTCATAACCTATGTTTTTGAAACAAAAAATGAAAATAATTTGAAAATTAATTGGCGATTTTTGAGAATAGCGCTGGCCGGTTTTGCCGTTACGTTGGGTAAAGGGTTAAATGTGAAATATTCTCTGCCGTGGTGATCAAAAGTTGTGGATTTCTGAGTTAGGGACGGAGGAGAAGGGGTTATTTATTTATTTATTTATTTATTTATTTATTTATTTATTTATTATCATATTTATTTATTTATTAGTGTTTAAGGAAGGGATAGCAGGGCTTATATTTCATCTAAATTTGGGAGAATCCATTTAGATTCTCGTGAAAATGTTTGCGAGAATGCATACCTGCTGTAAGAGTCACAGAATCCCATGAGGCCGCCATGGTTGAATTCCTGTTGTATACCGATAACACATGTTAACCCTTTTCCCAACACAACTTTTTAATTTTTAAAGCATATTCTGAATTTGACAATTTTTTAAAAAACAAATCAACAATATTTACCAATAAAACCTTACAAATACGGATGTCATTGGAACCGGCTCAATGGGCCGGTTCGAATGACAGCCATATTTGTACAATTTATTGATAAAGTGTCAGGATATTTCAGGTCATGTTAGCCTTGCATAAGTTAATTTGCTGTCTCTACGTTATAAAATGGTTAAATTGAGTAAATTCTTTAGTCACTCATTCACACTTCTGACTGCAGAGTGTACACATCTACCATGGAGCTACCAGATAGATTGGAGAAAACCATCGCAGCTCTGGGCATCTCATGTCCTGTCTCCTGGACTGTCCAGGAGGTAGGCATGAGTGTCTACCTGAAATTGGAATTCCAAGTTAAGAAACCTGAAAAAGACGAAACACCATCCTCTTCGGGGAGAGGTAGTACCTTTGGAGAGAGGATCCCCTCTCCCACTGGCCCTCACCCGAAGAGGCACGGAGGCCCTGAGAAGAGGAAGAAGAAGAAGAGTCCATCAACCAAGCGCAGGGACGCCCGGCGCTTGAAGGCATTCCGGAACAGGAAGAAAGAGTTGAGTGAGGGGGTGGAGGTCCTGGAGGCAGCCGCCAGTTCCCCTCCTTGTCCCACTGGTACTCCCAATCAACTGCCGGCTCCTGAGCCGGTAACGTTGGATGAGGAACGTAAAGTGGAGACTGAAGAGGAACGGGAAGTTACTTTTTCACCACCTCCCACCCCTCACTCCCCTCTTCCTTCACTACCGGAACGCCTTGACCAGGAAGATCCGACCAATTTGTCGGTAGAAGAACTCCTCAAAAGATCCAAAGCACTACTAGAAGAGAGCTACAAATACTGTCCTAAAGAGATGCACACCACAGCGGCCCAAGAAATCCAAGCAACAACAACATCACCATCACAACCATTTCCAAGGAAAAAACACCGAAAAAGGAACAAACGCAGCTAAACCTCCTCCTTCCTTTTCCTCCTTTGACACGCCTAGACATGCAATACCAATCTTCTACAGTCACCGAGGGTCGAAAGGGGCTTGTCCCATTACCGTCCCTGCGCGTCTTCGGCGCGCGAAACCATTCCTTTCAATTCTTTAGTCGTGAATCCCGGCAGAGGTGCAGCGAGGATCAACATGGATTATCGCTGTTTTTATTGCACAAATCTTTGAGTGAATCGCTTCTCGGATTCTCGTCGAAAAAAACCGTCTCCTCTAGGGCTGTCACGATTTTTTAATTTAGGAATCGATTAATCGTCGCAAATAATCGATGATAATCGATTAATCGTACCTAGATGACCTCCCTCTCCCTCTCTTTGAAGTCGATAAAAATGAAGTTCAAGTCAATTGACCTACCTCAAGTAAACAACGAAGACGATCCTCTTTTAGGTACATTCAAAGCTTTGATGTTCTGAACGTTTGAACCGTCAGTGTAATAATCAAGACCGGTCGGCAGTTGCGAACTTCGCAACTGCCGACCGGTCTTGATTATTACACTGACGGTTCAAAAGTTCAGAACACCAAACCTTTGATGAATGTACCTGAAAGACAAATGCTTCCAACAGCTTCTTGGGGTTTAACGCCGATGTTCTTAACTCTTTACCTTTGGAAACAATAGTTTTTTTCATCAAATTTTCTTTTAATTATTAAACGTCTGAAACGGGATACAATTTACCGATTATTCGACAACGAAAAATACTAATCGATGTCGCCGTGACCGATCAATAATGATTAATCGATTAATCGTGACAGCCCTAGTCTCCTCCCTTTTTTATTATGGTTTTAACAACGCTTTCGACAACCATAGACACCTTGTGTCGGAAGTTGTACGGTTGGAGGAAGCCAGAGTACTCTGAGAGAACCATAGAACAACGAGCAACTGTCAAATAAATAAAACCGCCGACCTTTCGATTTGAAGTCCAATACTGTAACCACTGAGCCTTCGTGCTCGTGCTCCTCCTCCTCCCCTCCCTCCACCGTTTCTGAATGTGAAAAATAACCGTGCGGGAAAACCCAATATGAGCTTTTCCATATCACAATATTAATTCTTACACAGTTTCTTTGAAAACAAGCTTAAACACTTGTGTGTGTGTGGGGGGGGGGGGGGGGGGGGTAGGGGGGGTAGGGGGGGTAGGGGGGGGGGGTAGCTAAGTAGGTAGAGGTGCAGGCTGCAAGCTTCGGTTCGAATCCCACCAGCGGCAACCGCGTTGTGTCCAGGGGCAAGACACTTCACCCCCATTGCCCACGTGGGGACACGGTGGCGTTGTGCACGTCGATGGTGAACTTGTCTTCAACCAATGCTAAACCCGCTTGTGTGGAGTTAGTATGTTGGGGAGCCTGACATTTGCTCGTCGTTGCTCAGTGGTTCTCTCCGGGTAGTCTGGCTTCCTCCGCCATTAAAACTGTCCGATGCGAAGTGACCCTGGCAGTCGAAAGTGTCGTTAAACCCTAATAAATGAATAAATAAATTAAACACTTGTGGCATTACAAAGTTAAAAAAAAAAGTTTTGGCCTGAGGGGCGAGGGACATCCCTTCGGAAAAATCACCGATTATTCCTATAAGAACGCACGGGTACACTTTTTTTTACATCTTGCCAACTTTCATGAAAATCCTTCATATCTTTCAAAAGTAATTGCGATTTGAAATGTGTGTCCTTGGGCGGACGGTCGGACGGATGTTGTGCTCATCGCTTTATCCTCGAACCTTTTAGTTGGGCGGTAAAAACCTCCGCGTTAAACAGTAAATGAATTAAACAGGTTGTGTGCTAATCTACAAGCAACTTCTGCATGTTGTATTTGTGCCTTGTCGTTTTTAATCATCATACTTCGCATTCCAAACAAGGTCTATTTAAATTTTAACTCGATTTCGACGGTTTTAGACGTACTTAAACTATTTGTCTACACCTCGTGACAAATGAAATAACAGATAATGACAATGTCTTGTCTGTCTGGTATCAAATCTTCATTATTACAACACTTCATTGTGTCACAGTGTGAACGCATATTCAATATTTCAGCTATTGTTCTGAATCTATTCATCTCTACATTTTATATGCATGCATCAGACATTTGTGATGAGACCCAGCAGTTTCTTGACAACATTAACCCTTTGAACCCGTGTGGTATCTATCATACCAGTTCAATGACAGCAATTAGAAGAGTCCATATTCATTATTTGGGGTAGACCAATTAATATTTTCAACACGAAGCTTCGGGGCTGCAGACTGAAAACATTGATTGGTCTACTCCACACATTTACTAAAACAGCCATCCTATATAATGTAGTTATGACGTATCATGTCCCTGGCCTCAAAAACGGCTGCTCGGGTTCAAAGGGTTAATCGGAAATGTGACCAGGGGCCAATACTATAAAACTTTTACAATTGTATTTTCTAAATATGACTTTAAATGGCTTGAAACGAACCATTAGCATTTTCAAAGATGCGGCAATTTGCCATCTGGCAAATTGCCATATCTTTTAAAATGCTAATGATTTATTTTAGTCAGTCATATTAATAGGTGAAATATACAATTCTAGAAAATACAAATGTAAAAGCTTTAAAGTACTCTTGAGTGCCTAATAATTATACATGTATGATTATTCTTTTTCGAACAAAATTCCCGCCTGTATGATACTTATTTGACCCTGTATGATTATTAATTTTCAGCAATCGAATGTGCAGAGCGGCTGCTTATCTCAAGAAGTTCACCATAACAAACTAGTAAGGTACATGTACAAGCAAACACAGGATGCAATGGAAATGTTAATGGGCAGAGAGCTAGAAGCATATATTTGGGCTTTATTCTGAATATTTGGGCTTTATTCTGAAATACTGCTACCATAACTTTAAGACCTTGTACTCAGTGGATGTGCTTCATACTATCACTGAAACAGAATTAATTAGACTATAAGGTTTTGCTTTGGTGCAAGTTATAAATAAATAAATTGCAACAAGTCAAATCCATGTGAAAAGTATGATAACCGAGAGTACTTTAGCCCTTCACCACTTCAAGAGCATCAGACGTCTGAAAACGGTTCAGAGCATAGCGACTGGCTCACATCTTGGAATTTTCCACCCTATACTATTATTCGACCCTGTACTATTATTAATTTTCAGGAAATGTTCCACCCTGTACTATTATTTTGCCCTGTACTATTATTAGGCACTCGAGAGTATTGGCTTCAGGACTGAATACTATAAAACTTTTACAATTGTATTTTCTACCTATTAATATAAGTGACTAAAATGAATCATTAGCATTTTAAAAGATATGGCTATTTGCCAACTGGTAAATTGTCACATCTTTGAAAATGTTAATGATTCATGTCAACCCATTTAAAATCATAACTAGAAAATACAATTCTAGAAAATACAAACGTAAATATGTTTTATAGTATTGTCCCTGGCCTCCTGCCAGATGATGGATTTACAGTTGTTGGCATGTTAGGAACGAAATTACATATTTTGAAAGATTGTAAAGTGTTACTTTTTAAGACCCATTCCGTTTCTTCCCTTGACAAATGAGTCCTGGCTGCTTGACCATTTTGGACAAGTTCTCACCCCACCAGTATCATTCTGTAATTAATTCGACGCTGCAATAGGCTGTTTGTTTACCCTCATTTCGTGGTGTGCGCGCACAGGCATCGGTTAATGAAAAACGATGTCCTTTAAAGATATACAGGTATTCTTCTGTGCTGCAGTGATAGATATTCCAGTTAATAAATATTTATCTCGCCTTGAAACACCAAGATATTAAGACAATTGGTAGATCTTCTTGGCGTAATCATAAAACTATAGCCGCTGTAAGATTTCATTGGTTAGTATTTAGTTTACACACATGTCGAATAGTATTGTAATGTCATTAAATATACTGTTAAATCATTTCTTTACTCATTAATTATTTATTGGTGTTTAACGACACCTTCGACACCCAGGGTCACCCTGTGTCGGACAGTTTTACGGGTGGAGAAGCCGGAGTACCAGAGAGAACCACCGAGTAACGGCGAGGAACAGTAAGACTCCCAACAGGCCTGGCATTCTTAACAAGAGGCCCCAAGTGGCCTGAGGGCGCTCACCTGACATGGTAGCCTAAATATCAACCCAGATAATTGATTTCAACAAGTTGCATCTGCTCCTCCTAAGAAAAGCTTATACCAAATATCCAAAGATTCTGACCAGTGGATCTAAAAAAAGGATTTTTAAAGAATATTCCTCATATTGAACTAACTTATAATTCGGGCTCCCACAGGGAGCCCATATATGAACCCAGGGACTTGGCTTTAACAAACTTCCGACTGCTGGATCTGAAGAAGAAGATTTTTAAAGAAAATTCCTCATTTTGAACTAAGTTACAATTCGAGCTCCCACAGCGAGTCCAAATATGGACCTAAGGGCATGGCTTGAACAAACTTGAATCCCCCCCCCCCCCCCTTAAGGATGCTGCATACTAAATATCAAAACATTCCGACTGCTGGATCTGAAGAAGAAGATTTTTAAAGAAAATCCCACAGTGAGCCCAAATATGGATCTAGGGACTTGGCTTGAACAAACTTGAATCTCACCCCCCTAAGGATGCTGCAAACCAAATATCAAAACATTCCGACAGCTGGACCTGAAGAAGATTTTTAAAGAAAATTCCTCATTTTGAACTAAGTTATAATTCGGGCTACCACAGTGAGCCCAAATATGAACCCAGGGACTTGGCTTGAACAAACTTGAATCTCACCGCCCCTAAGCATGGTGCATACCCAATATCAAAAGATTCTGCCCCTGGATCTTGAGAAGAAGATTCTCAAAGAAATTTGCCTGAAATGAACTAAGTTCAAATTTGGGCTCCTATACTGAGCCCAAATATGAACCCAGGGGTCCGATTTGAACAAACTTGAATTAGATCCACCCCACAATGTTGCATACCAAATTTCAAGAGATTCTGCCTGCTGTATCTGGAGAAGAAGATTTTTAAAGAAATTTGCCTGAAATGCACTAAGTTCGAATTCGGGCTTCTATAGTGAGCCCAAATATGAATCCAGGGGGCCGATTTGAACAAACTTGAATCAGATCTACCCCACAATATTGCATACCAAATATCCAAAAATTCTGTCTGCTGGATCTGGAGAAGAAGATTTTTGAAGAAATTTGCCTGAAATGCACTAAGTTCGAATTCGAGCTTCTATAGTGAGCCCAAATATGAATCTAAGGAGCCGATTTGAACAAACTTGAATCAGATCCACCCCACAATGTTGCATACCAAATATCAAAAGATTCTGCCTGCTGGATCTGGAGAAGAAGATTTTTTAAGAAATTTGCCTGAAATGCACTACGTTCAAAATCGGGCTCCTATACTGAGCCCAAATATGAACCCAGGGGGCCGGTTTGAACAAACTTGAATCAGATCCACCCTACAATGTTGCATACCAAATATCAAAAGATTCTGCCCGCTGGATCTGGAGAAGGAGATTTTTTTAATGTTTTTCCCATTGCCTACAGTGTTAAAAAGTGCTGAGTCAGCACTTTTTCAAAGTCCTGAAAAAAGTACCTTGTGATTAAACCGATAGGGATTTTTTTTAACCTTTCTATTCTACTGGATAAAAGTAAGCTTTAAACAAACTAAGAATTCTTTGTGTCCTGTAGTTGTGGAGATATGGCAGTTTTAAGGTTTTTCCTATTTTTAGCTCCCAAGGTTCCCACGGGGCAATGAGAAAATTTTTTTTTGCATCAATCAACTACTTATGACCCATTATCATCTCATATCCAATTTGGTTCAAATCGCCCTCACGGTTCTGAAAATAGAAATTTTAGGCGTTGCCAAAATTTTTTGCCCCTCCCATAACGAAGGCAAATAATGCCCGACAAACTTCTCTTGAACAAACTTGATTCCAAACCTCAAACGGACTCTGTATACCACATATCAAGTCTCTGCTACTGGTGGTTCATTAGAAGAAGATATTCAAAACAATTGGCCATTTTTTCTACACCCCTCTGCTCAATATGAGCCGAAACCTAATTTGCATAAAAATCAAAATGCCCCTATATAACCACTACTTACATGAAATTTAATTAAAATGTGGCCTGTGGTTTAGGAGAAAGAGGCTCAAACACCACCTTCACACAGGACGACGGACGAAGAGTGATAAGAAAAGCTCACCCTAACTTTCAGTCAGGTGAGCTAAAAATGCAAGGGGTCTAGAAATCACTCCTCTCGTGTGACCGATCAGCACTCCCCAAGCTTACAGAAGCAAAAATGGCAAAATGAAGTTTTACTATTAATGAATTCTGCCTTGTTGGCTTTGTACGTTTTATTTGGTGCTGCTAACAAGGTTGTCTCTGAGAGACGACCACACTGCCCCTCCCACTCCTCCGGGCCTTTGCAAGGCCCTGAGGTGTGGGAGGGACAGTGTGACCGTCTTATAGAGACCACCAACATAGCGGAGATCTGAAAAGATGTGGGTTTTAGGAATAAGCGGTTTTGGTAATTATTATTTTCTCAGGCCAGGAGGGCTAGTTTTCGCCCTCCTTAATTTTTTTAAGGCGAGCAGTAGGCGAGCGAATAATTCGCTCCCCTGAAAATGCCACGCATGTCCCCAAAGTACTATCTCCGGTTTCCGCGCAAGCAGGATTAGCATTGGTTGAAGACAAGTGCACCATCGACGTACAGTACGCCTAAGTACACAGCGTCACCGTGTCACCACATGGGCAAGCGGGGTGAAGTGCCATACCCAAGGACACAACACAGTTACCCCTACTGGGGATCGAACCGTGGACTTTTCGGTTTGAAGATGAATGTCGTAACCACTGAGCGACTGCGATCCCTATCAATTCTTAAATGAGAAACATATTTTGCGTTGATTTAAAGAGAATGAATGTTTATGGGACTTTCAAATTCAATCGTCTGAAATATTCCAGACGATTGAATCTAAAACATAGGCCATGGATTATTTACGAGCTAGACTAGATCCACGCCATAACATCGTCGAAATCCTCGCAGAATTAGACCGATGGCCCGAGAACTTGCCTTTTGGCTCGAATCGAATTAACTCTTTACCTACCATGAAAAGCAGACGACACTTGCAAACAAAATTCTTGACTGTTTTCATTTTTTGTCTCAAAAACCTAGGTTATGACCTCTCATTGAAACGAGCGTCTGCATGGATGGAATGGTGGGGAGGAAGTCTTCAATACAATGATAAAATTACGCTGGCAGTGGTAAGCCCCCCCCCCCCCCCCCCCAGATCGACCGTCCAGTGGGTATTTGCGTCCATGGGTTTTTAGAGATCTGCGTATGAGTGCCCAAAAGTAACATGGGTATATAAATTGACCAGGGTGTTGCGTCGTATAGCAGATTCCAAATCTTTCACAATACCAATGTCTGCTCTTAGTCTTGAACTTACAGGAATACCACAGTTCAACATGTAGTGCCTCAAAATACCCCGGTATAGCACGGAACAGCGGTACAAACCTCGGTTGCTGGGAGAATGTCACACCAATCAGACCGCAAACACCCAGTATATTGGGACAATATGCCACGGTGTACCATGGTACTTTCCGCTAGGGACATGCAAATCCCTCTAGTTTCCGAAGGACTTTAAGCATCCACAAGTTCCTCGATTATTTGAATTGGCTTCCCACGCAGCCTTCTCATCGCAACTGCTGGTTGGATATAACCGGTCAATTTACGATTATCCAGACCCGAATTTTTTGCGTCAGACCGCCTCTGGCGGGAAATGGATTTGAAAACGGAGAGGAACCTTTACTTATTTATTATTTGTGTATTGGTGTTTAAGGTTACTTTCGGTATCTTCGGCTATATCATGCCCGCAACATAGGTATGAAGTCAAGTTCAGCCAATCGCTTATACCTATGTTGCCAAATTTCGAAGACATCCACCCCAGACGTTGGTTCTGGGAGTTATTCTACCAGTAAAGCATAACTTTCTACTCCAGGAAACAAGTACTGCTCTATTTGAGCGATTCTCTCTGAGGCAACAAAAGCCTTAAATATTCATATCGCTTTAGAGAAAGTGGTGTCCCATGAATATGAAACAATGGGGAATATATGAGAACCATATTTAAAAAAAGAAACGTTGTTTTTATCATTTAAAATACGCGAAGATAAACGCTTCATTAATTTTACAGTCCACTTTAAACATGTTGTCTCCGTAACGTTTTAGCAATTTCAATTCAAGTTAAGGACTATAAGCCATGATTTTGACCCAGCGTGTATTCAGAAATGATGTCACGGGATTTTGTTTGATAACTTTCGGTTAATTTCGTTTATATCTTTCCAATGTCGTATTTAATGTTTTGCGTCTACAGTAAAGCCTTTTAATTACTGATTTAAGCAATTTGCGTTGCTTCTGGTGTTCTAAACTTTGCATACAGCAGGCCTTTAAATTCTTCCCAACTTACGACGGTAAACGTTGTGCCCAGATAAGATAATTGCGCCCAAATTATGCGGAGTTTGAAACTTTTTCCAAAGTTTTGCAGTATTTCGACAATATTTTGTTTGACCAGTTTCCCCCGATGCTTGCAATATAGATTAGAGCTTACCTTGGAATCAAACAATGCAAGAGATAAATATTTTTTTTAAAAAACCCACAGAGTTCGCCATAGAAAAGCAATCGCCGTCGACAGTGTCGTATACGACACTGTCGACGGCGATTGCTTTTATGTGGCGAATTCTATATGATCATGCATTTGAAGCTTGAGATCTATTACATTCATGTCTGTGGCATTTCTCAGTAAACGCCATGCGTAATTTACATTCAGACAGGACTTTGGCTCGACTTTTGGAAACTAAGTAGCCTTCTCGAGATAGTCGAGTAAACTTACGTCAAAGGGTGTTGGGAACCAGTGATAATGCTGAAGATCTATAACAAGGGGTCGTAAACTATCATTTTTAAGACGGGGGACCTAAAACCTAAAACAGACGCCAAGAAGAAGAAAATACAGGTGCTTTACCCCAACAATGCAAGCCACATGCATATTTGCCGATGTGCCCAAATTAGATTGATCTAAAGGTCTGGTATACAGTGTTTTTATTTACATGCTCTTTCACATACCGTTCTTATATTTTGTCGGGAATCCGAGACTCGATTCACGCAACAAAACCAGCGAGAATCTATGCAGATTCCAGCAGCACCTCTGCTAGGATTCGCGTGAAAAGCATTGAGTCAAGTTAACCCTTTACCCAACAAAGAGGCAGCAAATTAACCAATACAAGGCTAACATGACCTGAAATATCCTGACACTTTGTCAATAAAATTGTACAAAAAAGACTATCATTAGAATCGGTTCACTGAACTGGTTCCAATGACTTCCATATTTGTATTATTTATTTATTTATTGGTGTTTAAGTTCACATACTTCTGCACAATGGCTAATCATGACCACAACATGCAGATAAAGTCAAGGTCAGTCAATCGGTTATACCCCATGTAACCTATTTTAGAGGACTCGCACCCCAAGAGTTAGTTTAAACATATTTTATTGTCATTAGATTGAAAACTGACAACATGATTGGAACACAAGTTATTAAACTTATATAAGTTCCTCTCCTAAAACATTCAATGGCAGATAACAAAAATATACAACCCCCATTTTATATCTACAATACAATAAACATATTTCAAATAAGGTAACAGGAAACCAAGCATCGGTGGCAGGGTTCTATTTTACCAGTGAAACAGAGCTTGTTTACCACAGTAAACAAGCCCTGTTTCACTTCCCGGGGTTCCCGTGGGGGATCCATATTTGTAAGGTTTTGTTGGTGAATATTGTTTATTTTTTTTTTAAAATATCAAAAATATCAAATTCAGTTTATGTTTTCAAATTTAAAAAGCTGTGTTGGGTAAATGGTTGACATGAGGAAACATTATACAACAGAGGTTCAACCATGGTGGCCACATAGGATCCTGAGACACTTATAGTAGGTATGGATTCTCCCAACCATTTTCACGAGAATCCAAATGGATTCTCCCAAGTTGAGATGAAATATAAGCCCTGACATACATAAAAGTCAATATTTTTTTCAAATTAGTACAGATTAGTCCAATTACAAGAGAAATGAACAGTAAGTCAACTGTCCATGAAATAAAGGTACCTTCTCGAGAATATTTACATGGACTATTGACAATTCGGAAATAACTTTCCTGTGTAAAAAAGAATATATTTTCTCTGATTAGATTTAGCAAGCCATGTGATGACTGAAAAAAACAAACAAAAGACGGTAGAGTAAATATAGGGAATTGTCAACAGCATGTATACTGACTGATGAGTAAACATATTTGATGGCACATCCCATGTAGAATTTGAATTTGTCGGTAATCCGGAAATTGTAGACTAGATTATTCTTGGACACACAGTCCTTCTAATTAGGGCTGAAACGGTTGGCTCATTTTCACAACCGACTAACCGAGATCTATAACCGGATAATATCCGGTTAACCGTAGCCATTATTTCACCGAATCTGGGATCAAAACTATAGGTATTGGAAAGCAGTATTCTCAGAAACTATTCCGTAGTGTGTATGCAACCGAACGTTGTCGAGTACTCGACAACGTTCGTTTGTTTTCATACTACGGAATAGTTTCTGCGGTTACTCAGTACTCACGGAAATTGCGGACCATTAACGAAGTCTTGAACGCCAAAGTCGATTATTTCTAAATATATACAGCGCTGCTTCGAGGTGTAATCTATCTCAAAGAAGAAGCGGCAGATTTACTACGTTTTTACCGTGGAATGACGAACACTATCGATATTTCGGATAACCGGTTGACGTTGTTTTTAATCGGTAAGGTAGGTAACCGGTTTCAAACCGGTTATCCGGTTAACCATTTCAGTACCACTTCTAATTCACAACTGAAACCCAATTTTATACCCATGCTGTCTGAAGTACTCTGGGAACACATTCCGTTCCACAACAACCAAGCCCTCTAGGATAATGCACATGATGATGAGCACGCCCACGATTTCGAAGAAAATGGGGATCATGCTGTGTGGTGGTGACAGGGCCGGCCAAAGAAATTGCGCAACACTAAGCGATGGGCTCGGGGAGTCATAAGATATTGTTGAGACGGAACTGCAAAAATAATCGAATTTAAATTGGGATTTTTGTTTATTGCCCTGGAGGGATGTAAGCGTTACGTTAGTAGTTAAAGGTGGCACTCTGGTGGATTTTGACGTTAAGGAAATTTCTATGGTAATTTTTTTTCGCAGAGATTTTCCGCAGTAAATGTCAGTAAATTTCTTCGTCAGACCTGGCGAGGAAATTGACTGGAAAATTTCATACGGTCAAAGTGCCCCTGAATGCCAGCCCTGGCGAAATTATTGACCAAAGGAAATCTCACTAACTCCTTAACTACTTAGGTAGTGGGTTAAGACAATGTTCGTCAGAGAAACAAAGTTTTCCAATGTTAAGTGATAAATCACATCCGTTCATTGCTTACAATTACACTGCTTACACGAGGCATCTACGGGAATTGTGGGGAAACCATGAGGCCCTTTGGCAAAGGGACCGGCAGTCACTGTATAGATGGCAAAATCCCAAAGAGATAATCAGGTAAACATTCATAACGACAAAATCTTTAGGTTTCCAGACTCACTATTTTCAACCATCTTGTTCTGACATTCCGGAATTCGAGAGTAATTTTAACCCTTTCAACACTGGTAAAATGTATGGCATCGTCTTATACAATACTGCCTACGACGAAATGGGCGAATCCATTCTGCAAATGTAGGGAGATTTGGTAATAATTTAATCAATCAGCACTGTTATTTCAGATCCTCACTTCTGATCAAGCCAGAAAATAAGCAGACTGTCATCTGCAAAATGTGGTCCCCAGAGGGTGAATTTGGTGATGCTACTCTGCACAGCAGTAGCTATGTGAACCTCAATCTGAATCAAGGTCTCAAACTTAAACAGAAAGAGGTACAAAGAGGATACATTGGCCCACTGTATGGGACAGCATCAGCACATTCACCATCTGATTGCTTATTTTCAGGCCTGCTTCTGATTTATTGTTTGCTAGCGGACCGACCCATCCCAGGATGGTTAAATCCGCCCATGCGAGGTAAAATTCTAGCTAGACGCGAGCTGAACGCACGAGGAATGACGGACATGGACTGAACTCCCTATTTATATTACAGATTGTGTCGTCTCTTCCTCCACTTTGAAAGTTTTCTTCACATAAAATATGCATATCGGACTAAAGTAAACGGATTATTTATTTATTTATTTATTTATTGGTGTTTAATGTCACTTTCAGAATCTTTAGCTACATCATGACCGCAACATTAGTATAAATTCAAGTTTAACCAATCGTTTATACTTAGGCTGCCCGCTTTAGAGGAATACCGCCCGAGGCGTTAGGCTCCAGGTCCTATATTACCAGTGAAGTAGAACGTGTTTATCACAGTTCACAAGCACTCCTCCAATTCCCGTGGTTCCCACAGGAGATATTAAATGGATTAACCCTTTACCCAACGTAACGGCCAAAACCGGCCAGCGCTATTCACAAAAATCGCCAATTAATTTTCATATATTTTTTCATTTTTTGTCTCAAAAACATAGATTATATCCCTTCTTTGGAACGAGCTCGCCGAGCTCGTTACAATGAGGGTCATAACCTATGTTTTTGAGACAAAAAGTGAAAAGAATTAGTTATTCAAGAATTTTGAATGCAAGTGTCATCTGCTTTTCACGTAAGGTAAAGGATTAAAGAATGACCTACGTACAGCCAGGGTGAAACGCGGGTATGAACTGATTTTCTAGACTTTACGGGGTTTATCGCCATTTATCACATTGGCAGAGTACCGAATTGTGAACACAAGCGCACATACTTTCAATAAACATTTTTTCTACGTGTCTTTAACGCCATCCTTCGCTGTAAAAAGTGGCGTGCGAATCACACATTTTCAATTCGAATCAAATCTCGAAATGAATCGGGTCTATTATTCGAAAATGAATCAAACCCCGAATCCAACCAGGGCCAGATTGATGATGACCCGTTGGGGGAGGGGGTGCTGAAAACCTGACTCGCTCCCAGGGCCGTATTATTCATAAGGCTGACTATGTTGAAGCCTAGAGGCCCGCCAATGTTTTTTTTTTTGCTGAGGCACTGTTACCAGCGCCTTAGAGCTCCAATGGTTAAATGCACTCTGCGCCGTAGCGATACATGTACATATGTATTTATCCTTATATATACTCTCATAAGTATACTATATATATATTTATATACAGTACATTATTTTAATGCTTATTTAAATACTATGTCAAGTTGTGAGTAGAATTCTTCAGAAGACACGCAAAATGGATATAGGGTTATATAGTGCGGTTTTGTGTCTACATACTGCTATGTATTGAGGTATAGCGCGCCTGCGGTATAGTGCCTACAGTCAGCTGTGGTGGGGTGAAAGATTGAAGTACCGGAGGGGGGCCCGAGGCCGAAGTACCGAAAAGCCTAGGGGGGCCCGGCCGTGGGTTAATAGGCACTGCTCGTTCCGACTGTGATGGCTCAAGTCCCGACCAATGAAACATTCCAACTGCATCATCAAGGCATGCCATCGTCGTTGGGGAATGTAGGGGGTATGTGACCATCCCCCTTCATTTTCCAGTCGTGAGAGATTTTTTTTCTGAATTGGAGTCTTAGATATACATGTAGATTCCCTCTTGCTAGTGTTCTTGTACTTTCTTATGAGGCCAAATTTGATACTTGGACACACACCCAGTCGATCATACAAAATGAGGGCAATGATTCGAGTTTTTTTTTTTTTGGGGTGGGGGGCAACATTATCAATTTATAGTTAGTAAGCGCTAATAAATAACACACCAAGAAGCCCGTGGGCCACGCCTACTTCATGCATGTGTTCATAAATAAATACCCAAAGGCCCTCGTGAAAGTTGCTGTACCTCGGCAGTAGTCTCTAGTGTAAGTCTTTACTAGCAAACCTTTACTAGACACCACTACTAGATCAGTGTTACCTTATTGTGAGGGAGGAAAATATAAGTAGAATTCACCAGGCCTTTAAACCCTTTACTTAACGTAACGGCCAAAATCGGCCCGCGCTATTCTCAAAAATCAGCAATTAATTTTCATTATATTTTCATCTCAAAAACGTAGGTTATGACCCCTCTTTGGAACGAGCTCGTCGATATATAAATATAAGCAGAATTCTCCAGGCCTTTAACCCTTTACCTAACACGAAAGGCAGACGACACTTGCTAATAAAAGTCTTGAATAACAATTTTTTTTCATTTTTTGCGTCAAAAACATAGCTTATGACACTCATTGGAACGAGCTCAACGAGCTCGTTCCAACGAGGGGTCATAAGCTATGTTTTTGCGACAAAAAATGAAAAATAATGAAAATAGAAAGATCATTTTTGTGATTAACGCTGGCTTGTTTTTGGCCGTTACATTGAATAAAGTGTTAAGGGCACTTTTCAATGCTATTAAGAGAATCAAGTGGACATTTTTCGAGAATCAAGGTTGATTCTCATTGTTTCCCTTGTGAGAATCGTTTTATTTATTTATTTATTGGTGTTTTAGGTCACATACTTCGGCACAATGGCTAATTGTGACCGCATCATTGAGATACAAATTAAGTCCAGCCAATCGTTGTTGCCCAATTTAGAGGTCTTCCACCCCAGGCATTTGTTACTGGGTCCTATTTTACCAGAAAAACAGAGCTCGTTTACCAAAGAAAACAAGCACTGCTTCACTTTCCGGGGTTACCAGGGGGAATCGTTTGATTCTGATTCTTTCATGAATTTTAAGCCCTTATTACGTAGTCAAAGCTTTCGGATACTGCTATAAAAAACATTTTTCGCAGTTACTACCTGTTTTCAATGGTTTAAAGAAAAGAAAAGACTGCTACAGTTTGTTCTTCCCGTCATCACAAGTACACTCATTAAGGCGTACCTCAGTGGCCTTTTCACACTTTTTACCTCAGCAGAATAAGAAAATACGTAAAAAAATATATCTTCCCTTGATTAAATCCACTGAATCAACAAGGAGTGAGTATAGAACAAACAGACAAAAATATCCCAACCCGACAAATGTATGCATGATGACTAAAGACAAACATGTTTTAAATTGGAATCTTGCAGTGAATTCCAAAATACGCATGGCGCGAAATGTAGGTTACTAGTTTACGTTACAACTGGCGTTACAACTAGTCATGGTCTACAGTATGACAGTATAGTTCGGCAACCGGAGACTGGATACTTTCACGGGTGGGCAATATTTCCACGGACGCAATAATATTAGATTCCAAACTCTAATTATACGAATAATCATCCAAAATTTCGTTACAATGTACAGTACGTGGAGAGTGTATTATCACTAAATCACCAGCAGAGTGGAGATTCCACCCAAGCAATAATTATAAATGTGTTGCAAAGCCTAACCAACACAAGCAAAGTTTCATCCAATGGACCTCCGGGTTAAACCCGGAGGTCCATTGGCTGAAACATTGCTTGTGGTTTTTGTCGATATGTACAAAATTTGAAAGTTATAGCTTGGGTGATAACTCCACTCTGCGGGTGATTTAGTTACAACCCACTCTCCACGTACTGTAATGAAGCACCGGGTACAACCCGGTACTTCATTAATTAGAATATTGATGATGATGGTTTTTATTACCTGGTAAGCGCATGCGTGAACATCACTGCCCACGTGTGTATTACGACCAATCCACGATGACTACTGTATTATGCAACACGACATGTTAATAGCTGAAAACGGCAAATTTGTCGCACTTCCTCACCTCTTCGCTACTGTCCTCTTTCAGAGTAGTTATTTATGTGAATATTTATTGGTGTTTAAGGTCACTTTCAGCAACTATAGCTATATTATAAACGCTTCATATGTATGACGTTAAGTTTAGACATCGTTTATACCCAATGCTGCCCACTTTAGAATAATTCCACCCAGGCGTTGGTTACCAGATCCTATTTTACAAGAAAAGCAAAACTTGCTTACCGCAGTACACAAGAATTGCTCAACTTTCCTGACTTCACGCGGGGACTGGAATAATAATGTTCAACAAATCAGTTGGTAGTAATAGTGACGACGAGTGATCTTCCTTAGAAAACCCTAAAACCATGCCGTTGACTGTCGCTGTCCATTCCAGCTCCCTCTCCCCAAATGTCAGTTACAGGAATAATCATTAAAAATTTAATTAATGAAGCACCGGGTACAATCCTCGAGTAGAGCCCTCGGTAACTTCACATCAGCCGTCGATATTAAGTTACCCCGGGTTGGGGGCCCAATCCGGCTTGACATCTCGGCAGATGCGAAACTAACCAAGTCATACCTCTTCTTGTTTGCTAAATAATAACTTTTTAGAGAGGACTGTTAACTCGTAATCACAGCCATTCCATGTTAACAGACTAGAAGTTAGAACAGAAGCCGGTATATCCGGTATTATTAAAACCATGGCGGCGCAATGACTTGTGCAAAGCCTCCACAAAGTCATAAATTGTCATAGGTGGTTGTTAGTTTGGTGATATGGGGTGTGGGGCGGGGGTGCGAGTCGTTAAGTAGAGGGAGGGGGGGGGGGGTAACTGCGCCCCGATAACGCAACGTTTTTATTAAGCCTTTTTTTCTCAAATCTATTCAATCATATTTGTTGTTTATTATAATTGCCTATAATTATATTTGTTGTTTATTATGATTGCCTATAATTATATTTGTTGTTTATTATCAGTGCCTATGATGAGAAAAGCAACAATGCACCCACTATCATGATATCGTAATCCATATGTGTTAATTTTTCAAGAAAAAAGGGTTTCAATGAGTCATCTCATGGGGGTTGGTACCAACACTATGATGTCTATCGGAGAGGAAATTTTCTGCATGCATTTTTTAAAAAAGTTTCATGTTTTGGGTAAAATTTTGCAGGATATTACGGGAATTTGCTTTGGATTTGCCAAGAGAACATTCTCAAATGTTTAAATGGTCTAAACTAACGTGAACAAGACATGTTCATATAAGCACAGCTAACAAAATACCCCCACAATGTGCAGGCCAACCTAAAATAAAGATTGCTATCAAGCCGATTTTTAAAAATATGTTAGCACATTGTACAGGTGCTTCATTTTGATACTCAGAAAAAGAAAGGAAAATAACGGTGACACAAAAAAGATACCCCCGCTTATTTAACAATGCAAGCCTGGCTGTTGGTGATACAGTTTTTGGGTATATACAAATACTAAGTTCATAAAGGGTAATGGCTCTGGCAATAAAATTTCGAACGACACCTGCATTTCACTATGGGTATACAGCAATAGGATACACTTACATACCAAATATCAAGTCACTCAACCAAGTACTTTACAAGTTATTCATGATTGAATTTGGGGACGGACGGACGGATGGACGGACTGACGGGCCTTGTACTGTGGGTAGACATCAATAAGATAGAGTTGCACATCAAATATGAAGTCATTCTATTGAGTACTCTGAAAGGTATTAAGAATTAATTTCAAGGCGGACAAATTCTAAGTTCATATAAAGGGCAATGACTCTGGCAAAAAAAATCTCGAACGACACCTGCATTTCACTATGGGTAAATAGCAATAGGATACACTTGCATACCAAATATAAAGTCACTCAACCAAGTACTTTACAAGTTATTCATGATTGAATTTTGAGACGGACGGACGTACATTCTTAAAAATGGGAGTTGTGGGCTTAATTTTTGACGGAAAAATTTATCCTTTTAATTCGTTCGGACAACGGTTAAAACCTCGTTTTTTTGGAAGAATTTCGGGGGGTGGGGGGGGGGGGTGGGTATAGACATGGTTACATCTCCCAACGTAATATTTGATAGAAACTAACGCTAACTCCAACCCTGAACTGACCCTAACCCTTAATATAAACCCCGAAAATTCGCAATTTGCCTCATAAGTCTCAAATCATAGTAAATAAGCTCATAATATATGAAAAAAGTTCATATTTCGATAAGCGCATACATGTGATGCATGTCCGGACAAAAAAACCCTCGTAACTCCCGTATTATAGCGCGGACGGACGGGCGGATGGACAAGGCGATTCCTATATGCCCCCGGTGCGGGTATAAACATGTCAGATTCAAGTATTAGGATCAAACAATTAAGGCTTGTAGATATCTGTAGATTCTAACCAATAACGTTTTATAACATTTATTATAAACAGAAACAGGCAAAATCCTATAAAATCAGTAAAAATAAACAAAAACACAACATAATAGAACCCACAAGAGATAGTTCCTGATCCATCCGATATGAACAAGAGAATATTTATAATCGCTGGATGGTTCAAACTGTTCTTAACTGCATCTTGTCTGTGGCTATCACAATCAAATGTGGACTTTAATAGTTAACACAATGGCACTCAACCTGGCATAAATCCTTATCTTACATGACTAAATGAATGATGGGTATTAATCTATTCTGTTTGATAAGTTATCAATCATGATATGGTGGGAATTGAACGAAGTTAACAACCGAACAGTACAAAAACTGCCACTATTAAGCAATACTTGACTTTGACATTAAAATAAACTGGGCCACCAGGAGGCTACCATTATGCAGAAAAACAGTTTTTTCCCCACATATCCCTCTGCAACACATGCTGCCATTTGCATTTGGGAAATTTAATTTGGCCTTAACCCTTTACCCATTGTAACGGCCAAAACCGGCCAGCGCTATTCTCCAAAATCGCCAAATAATTTTCATTATTTTTTCATTTTTTGTCTCAAAAACATAGGTTATGACCCCTCGTTGGAACGAGCTCGGTGAGCTCGTTCCAACGAGGGGTCATAACATATGGTTTTGAGACAAAAAATGAAAAAAAAATAGTTATTCAAGAATGGTTTTTGCAAGTGTCGTCTGCTTTTCATGCTAGGTAAAGGGTTAAAGAATAAGTACCATCACAGGGTGTAAGTAAGACTCACAGTCCAGCTGTTTTTGAGATGTCAGAATCTGTATCAGAGCAAAAAAATCCAGCAGATCAATTGTTTTTTAGGGGTTGGGGTCTAAACCTCGATGGAAAAATGCCAAAAAGGAGGATGGGTGGTAAAAATGGCGATGCAAAACAATTCAACCAAACGTCTCACAAAAAATTCCGCCCCCTGTGGAAATTGGCAATTTAGCGGTAAAAGCCGTGACAGTCTACCATGACGTTTTTACATGACTATGCTGAATGCCACGGCAAATTTCGGCGATTATAGACTCGGGCTTGCCGTAAAGAATAAATATAGGTATTTGAGATACTGCAAAGAAAATTGTCGAGTTGTGATTGACCACCCTGGCGGGGTGCATATAGCTATGTTCGGGTTCTTGCCAAAGAACACAAAACATGCGACGTTCTATTTGGCAAGGAAGATAAATCTCACTAAAAGAGTGAACCGAGAATACGATTTCGTCTAAAAAAAACGACGTTACGTGTGCTTGGAATGAAAACAAAAGAAAGCATGAAATTATTTGGAAACTACACAGGCAGAGAAATAGAAACAAAGCAACCGTATTTAATGCCATCTAACACCAATAAGAAAACCAACTCAGCAGCTCCACCATTGAACTTTTCCAGTTTCAAGCATAAATGTTTCATGTACACCACAATCTTTATTTTCGGTGTACAATGTCTGTATATTTATTTGAACTTTAATGAATTTCGGAGTTGGGAAGTTCACTGTAAATGTTTTTCCCTCACATATGTAGCATCTTAAGGCAACAGAAAAGGGATTACTTCACCTCCTCCTGGAAACCGTTTTTCAATTAACCCTTTTTCTGTTTTTTTTTTTTTTTTTGGCAAGACAATGCCAAAGTAACAATGATATGATTACCGGCGTTTTTGCAAATGCTAAAATTAGCACCGAAGACAATCGCAGAGGATAAAGGATTTTACGAGTTTCCACCTTTGAACCAATAATATGCCGTGATGTAATACACTGTTGGAGAGAGCTCTCTCAGCCCTTTCCAACAACATGTTACATCACAACAACTCAGTTTCAAACTAGAAGAACATACCGTATGTTTCCATATCCTTTTGAACTCTGGTGGGTATCTTCCATGTCAGTTCAATGGCAGCAATTATAAGAGTCCATATTCATTATTTGGGGGAAATCAAATCCGAGGCTGCACGTTGAAATTATTGATTGGTCTACCCCATACATTTCCTGAACAGCCATCCTATATAATGACGTTATGGCGTATCATGTTCCTGGCCGGAAAAGCGGCCGCTCGTGTTCAAAGAATGTTCTAGAATGGTTAACACTTTGCCTAACACCAAAGGCGAGCAAAATTCTTGAATAACTAATTTTTTTTTATTTTTTACGTTAAAAACATAGCTCATGACTCCTCATTGGAACGAGCTGAACGCTGAAAAATGAAAAAAATAATGAAAATTGAATGGTAATTTTTGTGAATAGCACTGGGTCGGTCTTGAACGTTACGCTGGGTAAAGGGTTAAGAAACAAATACCAAATGCAATTCCAGCGTTTCGCCTTGCTACTCGTTAGTCTAGTAATGTAGGCGAACGCAAACTCAGTTTCTTTACTTTTATGAGGAGATCGATAAGCTAATCAAGCTGTCTTTCTCCCACTTGTTACATCACTGCATTAGCCATTTAACAAACGTAACGACAATTCCGGCAAGTGGTACTTCTAAAATATGCTATTCAAATTTTATTATTTTATAAATTTTTGCCTTGAAAATATAGCATATGAACCCCAGTCGATCATGTTCCAACGAGGGGTCATAAGCTATGTTTTTTCAAAGATAAAAAAAAATACTTATTCGAGAATTTGTTTTGCAAGCTGAATACCCTCGTCGTGCAAGGAAAAAGTTAAGCGAAACTCCATGCGCTGTTGTTGCCTTTCTCTCAGAACACGCGAGTTATCTTCTCTTGGAAATTGCACCTCGTTACAGTTAAAACTAGAAGTCCTGTCATGAAATGCGCACAAATAGTACGTCGATCTGCGCGTTAATCTACGCGTTATGACCATAGTAAGGCTATTAAATTCTGTACATTTGGCCTGTGCACAAGCAATGTTTCAGCCAATGGACCTCCGGAGGTCCATTGGCAGAAACATTGCCTGTGTTTGCTATGAGTAACCAGGAGAACCTGCCGTTCGTTGGATGCCATTCGATATGGCAATTGCGCGCAATTCATACGCACAATTACGCCTAGATAAGCGCACAGTTCGTGACAGGTCTTCTAATTTTAACTTTAGCTTTCACATGTTACCCACACCTTTCACATATTCTTCCTTTGTTGTGCAGCATATATATATATCTGTTTTCAGGTGTTAAAAGTGAAACATGACTGAAAAGTTCAGAAGAGTTATTGGAAAGTGGAGATGTTTTTCCTATTGCCTTATTGCACTCGTCTTAGCTCTTATCATTGCTTTGGCTGTTGTAGTGGTTTTGAAGGATAAAGAAATAAAAAAGCTAGTGAAGTCAAGGTGTGGAGCTAAGCACGATGGTCAGGTTGATACGACTTTACCAGAAACACCGACGGTGTTCAATGACTTGACAAAGAGAGAAATGTCTGGAATTTTAAACTATTTGTATTCGCAAGAATTACTGAATGTTCAAAAGCCCGACAAGGCCGATCTTAACACTACATTTCTGTACTACGCTGAATACATGATGCCCGATAAGGCGACGGTTTTAAATTATCTAGACAATGGTGGAGTGATGCCAAAAAGAAAAGCTAAAGTCGTCCTCTTTAGAGGTGATGTAAGCCCTCCTATTGTGGAAGAATACGAAGTAGGTCCACTTCCGGAACCAAAAACACACAAACTTATAAACGTTAGAAATAGACGTAATCGAGTCCAGTATAGCTTTAGACCTAACTCAATGTATGATTATAAAAGTATAGATGAAATTGTACTAAAAGATGTGGATGAACAGATTGGTGGCATACTAATAGACCTTTACGGGGCAAAATTCACCAACTGTGATGATAAATGTCTGAAATACATTCCAAGTTTTATGTCGTCCGGCATTAATAACACTTATGATCGACTAGTGTGGTTGTGGTTATATCACGGAGTGGAATATTTTACATTACATCCTCTAGATATGGCTATTCTAGTGAACATGACGAGTAATGAACCATCAGACCACCAAGCCATTAGTGTGTGGTATGCAGATACACTGTACGATTCACTACAAATATTCGTGAGCGATCACCAGAAGCCAGAGCTTTTTGAACCAAAGATTCCATTCCCAAACGCTGAAGACAGAGAATTCGCATCTCTCAAAATGAGAGGCGAACCCGAAAATTTACAAAGACAGCCTCTTCAAGTGGAACCGGATGGGAAACGTTATAAAATACAGGGCAGATACGTTGAATATTTAGGTTGGGCATTCAATTTTAAATCCTCTATACAAACAGGACCCCAGTTATTTGATGTAAAGTACGGGAAGGAGAGAATTGCCTACGAAATTAGTTTACAGGAATCATCAGCGTTTCATTCTGGTTTCAGTCCACAAATACGATTTGCTGATTTCATTGACGGTAGTAACCCGCTTACTGTTGGAACAAAAACTCTAGTACCAGGTAGTGACTGTCCAGAGTATGCAACATTCTTGGAAACCTCATTTTTAGTAGAAGGTTCAGAGGAGCCCGTGACGTACAAACACGGAGCATGTGTTTTTGAACAGAATACGGGTATTCCGCTGAGACGCCATTCGGCATATTCCGGCAGCAAAGGACAACGTTTCTATGGTGGCATGATGGACAGTGCTTTGGTTGTCAGATCAATTAAAACAGCTGCTAACTATGATTATGTTATAGATTTCATATTTCATCAAGATGGAGCAATAGAAACATCAATAACTCCCACTGGTTACTTATCGTCTGCTTGTTACACTGATCGAGAGAAGCCCTATGGTTTTCCGATCCATGGTCGGCTCATGGGAAATATTCATAACCACTTAGTACACTTTAAAGTTGATCTGGATATTAAAGGAACAGAGAACAGTTTCGAAACACTCGATATTGATGTGGAGGCTGTGAGGAATCGTCCCTGGTCAGAGCGTTATTACCAACCGAGATTCATCAAAACACCGAAATTTACAGAACGAGAAGCAGCTTACAAGTACGATTTCGACGCACCTAAATACCTTCTGTTTCATAATCCTTCTAGACCGACAGATAAGGGCGTATCCAGGGCGTACAGAATTCTGCCTCTTAGTGTTTCGAAACAAATGCTTCCGGAGAACGAAGCAGACGAACCGTCGGTGTCATGGTCGCGACACCAGATCGCAGTCACCCGCTATAAAGATAACGAGTTCACAAGTAGCTCGCCATATGCTGCATTTGATGCTTTAGATCCAGCTGTGAAATTTCAAAATTTTATTGATGACGACGAGAGTATAGTTAACGAGGTAAGTGCATAATAGATATGGGTGTTATTGGGATTTTGAGTTCGGTGTCGGTTTCTGTAGGGGTTATATACAGATTACTACAACAGTCAATTGATCTGTGTTGTTGTATCCCGTCGAGTTGATGAGATGAGATCGAGCAGATCAAACTCGACGCCGCAGACATCGAGTTTGATCTGGCCGATCTTATCTCGTCAACGAGACGGAATACAACAACACAGATCAATTGACTGTTGTAGTAATTTGTTTATTATATGACAATTAGTATTTTAAACTGATCATAGCACCTGAAAAATGAAATACAACAAGAATTATATTAGCCAAATAACCATTAACAATTTATGGAATTGGGGAATCCCAAACGCGTAGTAATATCGAACGTTAATTTCGAACATGAAACTTGAAAGTCAAAACAACGGAGACAAGACTTGAATTTGAATCGGAATCGCTTTCGATAACACAGATTCTGCTACGTTTTGTTGGATTCGCATCATGAAAATAGTGATTAATTGTTATTTTGCAATTGTTCAGCACGGCATTTTCAAATAGACCTCGACTGGAATGTTTGTCAACGGAGTTTAATGAGGAGACGCAACCTATATTTGTCACTTGGCAACGGGATGATGCAATATCAACAAAACATCGAGTACGTTCGATTCGATAAAATATTGTAACCGATTCTCATTTCTCTTTCAATCGCATGTCGTGAAACGCGCTAACTGCGCAATTGTTTTTATTGAGTTCTGTAACTGGTCAAAGAAAAGCCCTACACGGGATTAATAAACGATCGAACACACGCACTACGGAATTCTCTGATGTATTTGTGGAATTTACTTGATTTATTTATATGTCACTGGTAGAAATAGTCCATTCACGTGCGCCTTGTTTGAGACAGGCATGAGAACGACCTGGAAAACTTGACACTTTTGTTTTCAAGAGAGCTGGATTTGATGGACAAACTACAGTGGTATTGAGGGGCTATTTGTGGTAGTCATATAATAAACCTCGGTATCGGTTCGGTATTCTGTATCTGACTTGACTGAGATTTGCTGATAGCACCAAAAGGGAATTGGCATCAGAAGAAAACAGAATATGTTGTTGTAGTACCATTTTACCACACCACTACAAATGACACTGCCAATGGCATTCCTTTACGACCACAAATCATATCTACATTGATTTTGTAACTTGTTCTAAACGCACCTTAATGTTCAAAGACCTATTTCAGGCTCTTGCGATCCCAAAGCATGTGCCCTGACCATGCCATCTTTAGTATGTCCTGCTGACAATAGACAAAGCACCTGGGCAGTGATTTCTAGTCAGGTCTTGGCTACAAACCACTGCTAAGCAACTGGACATATACAGATTGTAGTCCAGTGGGATTTCAGGAGTTTCCCAGTCCACTGAGGATTAACAAAACTGAAAAGAAAATCAGTCACTTCTTTCATGAAAATGAACCTTTCAGCTGTTACCAGGCATCATCAACAAGGCCTGATAAATAGAGATTATTACCATTATGTGGATGTACAAAATATGTATCCGAGTCGAGCTCCGGGTTCTTGGGGCAGATCACGACGAGCCGAAGACGAGTCGTGATCTACCCTTAGAACCCGGAGCGAGACTCGGATACATATTTTGTACATCCACATAATGGTAATAATCATTTTATCTTACAATATATTGGGGGTAAGTCAAGCATGTAGACGAATATGTAACGAACTATTTAGTCGTACGGATGAACAAAAAGAAAAAAATGGAACTCACGCGAAAGGAACGTGCTTGTATCCGACCCCCTGATACAAACATCTGTATCAGGGGGTCGGATACTCGACAGTTGCGGAGTTAATACAGACAAAATACATGTTGATTGTAAGATAAATAGCGAATATGGGAAACTTTGAAAATACAGATGGTATCAGTATTCATTGATTGGGTTGGTTCGGTTTCCCAATGATATCGGTATCGGGTTGGTTTTTCAGAATATTTCACATCTCTAGTCACCAGTCTAATTCTGTTCGAACTTACACGCTGCTATGGGCTTGTTTACCCCCTTTTTGTTGAAATTTGCACATAGACGATCATTGACGTAATGCGATGTGCCTTTACTTACAAAATTATATAGACATTCTTTCCTGTCCCAGTTACAGACATCCCATAAATATTTAAATCTCCATAAAACATCCTGATATTAACATGCTTTGTGGAACTACAAGGCGTTATAAAAAGACTATGAATGTGATGAGTCTTCATTTCCGATTGTAATCAGGCCTGGAAATAAGCAGTCTGATATTTGCAGAATGAGGTCCCCAGAGGGTGAATTTGATGATGTAACCCCATACAGTGGGTCAATTTATCCTCTGGGAACCTCTTTCTGTTCAGGTTTGAGAACCTGATTCAGATTGAGGTTCACAGAGGGTAAATTTAGTGATGCTACCCTGCTGTGCAGGGTAGCATCACTAAATTCACCCTCTGGGGACCTCTTTTTGCAGATGATAGTCTGCTTATTTTCTGGCTTGATTGTAATGTCATCAAAATGCCGATCAAATCAAGCCCCGATTGAGCAACATTTCTAGCTTCGATTCACAGAAAATTAATCATTATGAAAATTTTCAGATTCAATCGTTCTAAATATATCAGTTGGTCGGAAAACGAACCACAGGTTCGCTTTTTCAACAAACTGAAGTATTGCAGACGAGTGAATCTAAACATAGGCGATGACCTATTTAAGGGCTAGAAGACTGTTGCAGGCCATAGCAGCGTCGAATTTCTTACAAAATTAGACTGGTCGCTTGAGAGCCTCATAAATAGTATACATGTTTGTTAAATCCTTCTTTGCCCTGATAACAATTGCACCCCCCCCCCCCCCAAGAGCCCCAATGACACACACGCCATTGACAGGCCGTCATGTTTTGAGAGTATCGACTGAACTTATGCACAATGGCTGATCGTGGCCGTGACAGTTTTACGGATGGGGGAAGCCGGAGTACCCGGAGAGAACTACCGAGCATCGACGAGCAACTGTCAGCTCCTCAACATTCTAACTCTGTTCAAGCTTCGCTCAAGCAGGGTTACGGCGGTTGAAAACATGTGCACCATCGACGTGCAGTACGCCTTAGTACATGGCATAATCGTGCTACCATGCAGGCAACCGGGATAAAGTGCCTTGTTCAAGGCCACAACGCGGGTCGTCCCGGACGGGGATAGAACTCGGGACTTCTAGCACAGCCACAGCTCAGTTGTAGGCTGTTGTACTTCTATGCTAGAGGCCCTGGGCTTTTCAGTTACAATGATTATGGTCTCAGAAACCACTGTGCTGATACGATCATACGACTCTCAAATTTCGGATCGATTCGAATGCCAAATCGAATCAAGCAGAAAATTTCGAGTCGAATAGAATCATCTCGAATCTCATCCCAAGGCTCTTCAAATTGTAAATATTATTGCGCCTTCTTAAAGCCATAAATATTGCCACTCTTCAATCAAATAGTCTTATTGTATTCAATGTTGATTCGTCCGTTTGGATAAGCCAAACAAAAAGCGGAATATTTCGAAACGATATCCAAGTAACAGGGCTTATATTTCGACGAGAATCCGAGAATCCATCCACACAAAGATTCGCGCAACAAAACTAGCGAGAATCCATGTAGATTCTCGCTGCACCTTTGCTAGGATTCGCGTGAAAAGAATTTAACCCTTTATCTAACATAGCGGAAGCAAATTAACCACCACAAGGCTAACATGGCCTAAAATAGCCTGGCAATTGGTCAATAAAATTGTACGAACTAGCTACGGGCCTGGTCTATCTGATGTCCTTAAATTAGAAAATATAAAAGCATGCTAGTTTTTTTCGGTTTTCTATAATGTCCCGCAGTAAGGTCCCACAAAGTAGATCTTCTGTTTTTCAGGCCATTTTTTTGTAAAATTGCATGTGATCGGGCGATGTTTTTATTTTATTTTTGTAATTATTTCTTTGCCATCTATGGTTCGTGTTCTTGATTTGTTTTATGTTTTAGGCCTCATAACCTATGGAATAGCATACATGGGTGGTGGTGTATATCGTCCCTCGAGTGCAAGAAGACTTTGCAATGATAAAGCATTGCAAAGCCTCGTTGCACTGCAGGGATAAATTTATCAATTTTATTAACGTGGGTAAAATATCAGACATAAACTATTTTATTTTTATTTTTTTAAGTTTGCAGTGGTTATAAAAAGAGAGCAACCAAAAGGACCATCCGCGAGGGCCTGAGAAACAGATTTTGACCTTTTTTAGGACTAAGATGATTTTATTTGTGCTTTTTCAGGATCTGGTTGCCTGGATAACATTAGGATCAACTCATATCCCGCATTCAGAAGATCTACCTCTTACTACGACTGTTGGTGGACAACTCAAGTTATTCCTTCTACCCTACAACTATTTCGAAGAGGATGTTTCAATGTCTTCCCGGGATGCTGTATTCATCGAGTTTAAAAATCCGGAAGACATGAGTGAGGGTCTTAAAATTGAACGATACGGGAAACAGGAGAACGCGCAATGTGTCCCACAGAAGACATATTTCGATGAACATGTGCAAGAAGACCCAACGATAGTTCTGGACACCAAGTATAGTTCTGGTTGATTCTCGTTGAAATTCAAATTTTGTGACTGTTTTAGAACTACAGATTCCATTTTTTTTTATTTTCGATATGACTACCATCCCAGCATCAGCCTGGAACGTTCCCATCGATCCGATTCAATCATTTATATACATCCCTGACTTTTTTCGTCATGGAAATCGACTTTCGATAACGTTATCTCCCTTGAAATTATTAGATGGACGGAAAGCTCCAATTAAGAAGCAAATAACTAAGGAAAAACCCATGACATCAGTAGATAATAAAGCCTAGTTTCCTTTTGTCGCTTTTAATGAACAAAAACAACATACAGCTCCCGGCTCTTTATGGCAAGCTACTAAGAAGGAATTAGTTCACACATAAACAATGGGGCGCGGAAGCTCTGTAGGTAGAAGTGCAGGCTGCAAGTCGAGAGGTCCTCGGTGGTTCGAATTAACCTACGGCAACCGCGTTGTGTCCTTAGGCAAGACACTTCATCCCCACTGCTCACGTGGGGGCACGGTGGCGTTGTGTACTAAGTCGTACTGCACGTCGATGATGCACTTGTCTCCAACCAATGCTAACCCTGCTTGTGTGGGGTTGGTATGTTGGGAGCTGACAGTCACAGTTGCTCGCCGTTGCTCGATGGTTCTCTCCGGGTGCTCCGGAATCCTCCACCCGTAAAACTGTCGAGGTCATGATTAGCCAGTGTGCAGAAATCTGTGACATTGAAAACCAATAAATAAATAAATAAATACAGATAATCCGTCATTAAGAATGCCTACCAGTATCAAACCTACCATCACTAAGTGTGCATTTATCTCTTTGTTTAGCGAGTGTGTTTTAACAGAAATTTGCAAGTTAGCAAATCCCTCCTCCTAGACTTTTATATTAACTCTTTGAAGCCGGGGAATCGGAATGAATTTATTGAACATGACATACCGCGAAAAACGTACAGTAAAGCAGGTGCTTCTAGTCAAGTGTCGTCTGCCTATTCAGGCAGACGGCACTTGACTAGAAGCACCTGCTCAGTGTTTAATTCTCCCCAGCCCAAAGATAGCCGAACCGTCACAGCCAGATTACCTGCCGTACTACATCACAGCCAAGAAAACTCGACTCACGACCAATAAGAGTTAATGGAAAGGACAGTGTCTGTAACGATGCACACACTGTTGAAATAATGAACAAAAAAAATTAAAGAACATCTAAAGATGGTGAGAATGCCGTTTTCGTATTTTCAAATGGATTTCTACAAATAATAGCCAAACTTTCAAACTTAACTGGGAAAACAATTGTAAAAAGCCAGCTTCTGTGTTTTTATACTACTCTACAGGAAAATACACGAAGTTTGTGAAATGATGCGTTTATCCATGATACAAATTCCCATACCCTTAGTTATAAATTTGCCAATAGCTTTAGGAAATTAGGGGGATAACTTGTCTTGAAATCACTTCTAATGACGAAAATTGTCAGCCATGTTTGTGAGATTTCTTGGAAAAGATACACTTTGAGATGTTCATGTTTGTTCATTGAAGTTCAACGATACTGGTCTGTGGGATAGGTCGATGGATCGAGGGCTGTAGTGCATCACAACCTTAAAGATCAACCCATTAAAATAGTGTACATACATTATTTGCGATCGAAATTGGATTGTTTAATGTTTATTGGGGTTTCCGGTCACTTTACTTTCAGCATGTATGGCTACATGATCTCCACAGCTCAAGCCCAGGGTCAAATTCCACCAAGATAGCTATGCTGTACACTAAGCGTTGGTTACTATGGCTTTTTTCCAGTGAAGTGAAACGTCTCTCCCACAACAACAAAAAAACCCATCCATCCACTAAGTAGATGGGAGCTTGTTTACTGTGGTAAGTTCTGCCACTCTGCCACTTAGTAGAGAACTACTCACTGGAAATCTCGGACTTAGAAGTAGGGACAAGCCAGGGTGAAAAAATCGTCAGAGAAAACCTTAATTGGCGAGGTGGAGGTCTTATCAAAGAAGTCTTTGGGTGGCCTGATAAAGAGAATCCAGGTTTTCAAGAGTATCTTGATGGCACCTTTGGGGATCACTGTTGTTCAAGCTGAGGTTGTGGACCCTGGCGCTTGGGGGGGGGGGGGGGGGGGCTGGGGGGCTGGGGGGGGGCTGGGAAAAACAGTGAAAAGTGGTGTCCGATGTGTAATTTCGGCATGGTGGAAACCATGGAACAGTTCCTACTAGAATGTCCAAAATGCCAGTCCAGCAGAATAAGATTCACTGGGTGTATAATAGGAAAGCCGGGTGGGAGAATGGAAGGACATGTGGTTAGTGGGTGAGACACAGGAGAGGGTTAGTATGCTTATTGGGAGAGACTGGGTAGAATGGGGCATGGGACGTCATCAAGCAGTTCGTCTCCCGAGTTTTGGGAGGAGAGAAGAGGCGTGGGAAAAGAGAGGCAGTTTGGAGCACAGGGGTAACCAAGGCCTTCTCACCTGAGAAACGCGACAAAACAGCCGCCGGCCAAAAGTGTTATTATTGTAGATAAGCAAACAACATTATAAACAATGAGTACAATATTTTAATAATTTGATTCTACGGTTCTATAGTCTGTAAGATTAAATTATTACAGCACTCCCCGACCAAAAAATAAAGACACGTTTCGTCTACTTAGAGTAGCAGGTATATTGTGTACCTGCTTCTTATTCCAGCACGGACATATTTACTGATTTGATGTTAGAATTGTACGTGTGCCTCTCGTTTAGACCTGCAGGAATTATAAATTAAGTCAGCCTTCAACATTGGTTACTTAAGTTTTTCATGCAACCTTTTGATCCTGATTTTTTGCGTAAGAGAATGGTGAAGTCATTTATTTTTTACTGGGGTTTAACGACACTTTCGACAGCCAGGGTAACATCGGGTCTGACAGTTTTAGGGGTGGAGGAAGCCGGAGAACGCGAAGAGAACTACAGAGCAACGGCGCGCAACTGTCAGACTCCCCAACGCACTAACTAGGGTTAACATTGGTTGAAGACAAGTGCGCCGTCGACGTGCAGTACGTGTTAGTACACAGCGCCACCGTGCTCCCACGTAAGCAACCGGGATGAAGTACCTTGCCCAATTTACCCCTGGCTAGGATCCATCCGCAGACCTTTAGGTTTGAAGACCAATGCCGTCACCACTGAGCCACCGCGCTCGCTGGTAAAGTAATACTGGCATTACAAAGGTCGAGGTGGGCAACCTAGGATACTGTAAATTATTTTAAGAAATCAGTCTTTCTATTTTGAGACGCGCTGTCGCTCATGCGCGCCATCGCACCTGCAGTTTTTGACTTTTTGCATGTAGACAACCGCGCCTCGATTCAACCTAGCGAACGATTAATCCTTACATACGAATCTGCTTCATTCATCGCGTCATCTACAAATTCTACAGTTTGAAAAAAATCAACAAAACCATATCATGTGACTCCTCACTGGAACGAGCTGGCTGGTCAAACTCGTTCCAGTGAGGGGCTCTCATGATATTGTTTTGTTGAATCATTTTTTAAGAATTGCGAGAGAAAAAAATTCAAAAACATTATGCATTCAAAGGCCAGTAATGTATATACATGCTATATTTTTTCTCATGCATTCCGCGTGGAGAATCATCTGATTAACTTACGATTGCTGTATTGAAGTTGCATATATACCGAACTCAAATAAATTTTATTGCAACTGCGAAAAGCTTATTTGGAATACCCACCAACTGTGCACCAGTGGAGTGAACGGTGTGCAGATGTTCGTTGTTGTTTTTCCTGACAACATTTTTCCGATGCCGGAACATAACAATTGCGTGTTTCACTTTAAATGGTAACGATGAGTACACAGCGCGCCTCCCATCTTCGAAGTCGAAAGACTGGGACATTAATTCAATGAGCCGGTGAAGCGCTACAATATCATTCATTGTTGAAAAGGTCCCCCGAGAGCCCCTTCCAACAGTGTTTTACACGATAGCTCTTCATCTCCCCACGGACGTATTGTCAGGGGGAGGGGTGCTGGCTCAACCCCCAATCCTGACTTAAAAATTGGAAAATTTAAGCCTCGAACCGCCAACAGTTAAAAATTCCATGTCTTATGAAAGTCAATTTCGTGACGTTGCATCTGTGTTTATTGCCGTTTCTAACATATATATTCAGTATGTTTAACCAAATTTCATGAATTTTTCCAACTATAGTCAATATTCTATCCCGTGGATGCAACAGGGCGCCATCTGCAATGCTATAGCATTGCAGGTGGCGCCTTGTTGCAATCAAGAGACGATTTTCAACTTGAGAGCCCAAAGGTCATATATTTCGAACTCAATGGAAGAGGGTGCATTCGGGTATCTTCAGCAGTTGGGAATAATTCACGAATAGCGGATGGAAAATTCTTCCACAAGAACGGAGGGGGGTGCAAATGGTTTCATCAAAAGTTGGATGTTCAGCTGCCGGGGGGGGGGGGGGGGGGGTGCACAGCTGGAAAATCAGACTGAGCACACCCCTCGAACCAAGACCATTTAGCCACATCCCTGTATCTCCAGTCTAAGAATACAACGTTTTATCATCATTCTAAAGTAAATCATGGTACTGGAAGAGCTAACAATAGAATATCACGGGCAATTCGAGTATACGTTATAAGGCCCGGCGAAGTAAGCGAACGGAAAATTGGTCGCCTTATTTCTGTAATGCGAACGGCGAACACAATCAGTTACAGATGGGCGGTATTGGAATTTTGAGTTCGATATCGTTTTTGGTATTTTTATAGGGGGTATACCTCGGTACCGGTTCGGTATTCGATATCTGACTTGACACTGAGATTTGCTGATAATACCAACGAGGAATTCACATCAGGAAAAAAGAGAATAAGTTGTTGTAGTGTCATTGCAACAACGCTATAAATGACACTGCCAAGGAGCTCAACAGTGGAATTCTCACAGATCATATCTACAGCAAATTTGTGACTTGTTCCAAACGCACCTTAATGTTTAAAGCCCTATTTCAGTCTTTTGTGATCTCAGAGAATGTGCCCTGACCATGTCATCTTTAGGAGGGCCTGCTGACAATAGACAAAACACCTGGGCAGTGATTTCTAATCAGGTCTTGACTGCCTCAACAAGCAGACAAGACTTCACTAGAAATCGCTGATAAACAATTAGACATGTACAGGTTGTAGTCTAGTGGGAATTCAGGACATCTGCCCTCTCAGATGAGGGTTGACAAAACTGTAAAGAAAATCAGTCACTTCTTTCGTGGAAGCGAACTTTTCAACTGCTATCATGGCGCAACATGGATTTATAAATAGCGAATGTAGGAAAAATGGAAAATTCAGATGGTTTCGGTATTCAACGACTGGTTTGGTTCGGTTTTTCAGTATCTCCGTGTAGGGATGGGCGATATACCGTTCGATATCGGTATCGAACCAGGACCGATTTATCGTACCGAGGGAATCTGAAAATACCAAAAATATTTCCGATAAAAGTGAAAAACTGAAAGTACAACAACAGAAAATGAAGCATAATTCAAGACACGAAGAGCACATGGACTGTGTATATCCAAAGGCAGTCTTCACAGGTCATTTTATGTAACAAAGATACTGAGAGAAAATACCCAGGGGGTATTATCTCTCAGAGTTTTTGTAACATCAGATATCTGGTGGTTGTTGCTTCCAACACTTTGACACTGTGACGGTTTGTATGCTTTAACCCTTTACCTAACGTGAAAAGCAGACGACACTTGCAAAAAAAATTCTCGAATAACTAATTTTTTTCATTTTTTGTCTCAAAAACATAGGTTATGACCCCTCGTTGGAACGAGCTCGACGAGCTCGTTCCAACGAGGGGTCATAACCTATGTTTTTGAGACAAAAAATGAAAAAAATAGTGAAAATTAATTGGCGATTTTTGAGAATAGCGCTGGCCGGTTTTGGCCGTTACGTTGGGTAAAGGGTTAAACGGCGAACGATAGCTGGGCAATATAGCAAAAATACCATCGGATATTAGTATCGGTGTGAGTACATGTAAGTTGTTGACACCGAATACCGTACAGATACAGAGGTAAATTATTTAAAAAATACCGATACCGAAACCGAACTTGAAATTTCAATACCGCCCAACTCTATCCCTTGATATCGGTATTGGTCGGTTTTTCGGTATATCACCCATTTTCAAAGCAGTGTTCGCCTAATTTGTACAGACGTATATCAAGTAGGAATGTTTTTTATATTTCTTGAATAAAATTCTAAAGGTGAATATACACACAATATAGTTAAAGAAATACTGCGGCAAGTTTTAAGCGTTTAAATTTTAATCGTCCACTGTCAACTATTTTCGTAATTCAGAAGGACTTCTTATACAGTTATCTCCCTTTAATTTGTTGAATCAGTGAAATTAATATTGAGAATAATGGAAATTTATAGAGAACTTGAAATTTCGAAATGTAAATAAAACTTAATCAACCATGCGTGCTTCGTTTGACAAACTCCAGTCATTGTCCTCTCGGAGGGTATAAAATATTTAAAGTGGCTTTTCTCGAATTTCCCCAAAGAGAACTTGAAAATATAACTGTCTTCTGTTCAATTTATTTATTTATTTATTTATTTATTTATTTATTTATTTATTTATTTACTGGTGTTTAAAATCACATATTTATGAATAATGGCTAATCATGGTCGCAACATGAAGATACAATCAAGTTGAGACAATCGTTTATATCCATGTTGTCCATTTTAGAAGACTTTCATCCCAGGTTTTGGTGACGGGGGCCTATCTTACCAGTAAAACAGAACGTGTTTACCACAATAAACAAGCACTGCTTCGCTTCCCGGGGTTCCCACGGTGGGTCTGTACTAATCAATTTGAAACATTGTAAAATAGCGTTATCTCATTTGTTCGATGGTCTTTATGGTCGACATAGAGTTGGGCCCGAAAAAAATTTGTAACAACCGTTTCTTGGTGTCCATCGACGCAGGAACGTCTTCTCTAAAACATATCCAAAATCTGCTTTGGGAAAATATAATTATTCAAGATAGCGTCCAGGATGGCTGCCAATTTTATAAAAATAGACGCATGTTGGAATAACATTGGTATGGATCTGCGATTTGCAACCGTACATCAACAATGTGCATAAAACTGAATGGTGGTGATAAATTTTGTTGAATTTTATGCTAGCTGTCCAAGAACGTTGCCAAAATTGCTGCCAAAATGGTCGAATATCGGAGTGAAGTCCGGAAATTTTCTGCAACAAAATTCCGACTTGGGCGTAAGTGACAAAATACTAATTCTCGTGCTTACATTGTCACAACTGTCGCATTAGAATGCAACAACCAGAGTATCATGATAACCAGTAATAAAAAATCAAGATTTATGTGTCGAGTCTGCTGGTGTTCGTGATGCAATTCCCGCAGCCTGACAGATTCATCGTTACCGTCTACGGTAACTATAACGGAGGCGAAACAAATTCCCCCGTATAACTTATCTCACAGATGTATCCTTCCCACAGATCTTGGGAACTGAAAATGAGACCATGCAAGACAAATCGAAGGCACCAACCCTATGTATATTCTTCCTCAGAGTCAACTGCAACCTCTTCTAAATTGCTGAACCCATTCCCTCGCCAATCGGCACATGTAATTAGACTTTTCAGCCTATTCTTTCTACAAGTGAATGCATTTCCACCGATTGGATTTTTGCTTGTGAGTTTTTACTTGCAGCGCAATAATTTAAGCAACATTTCGGGGGACGGTTCGATGTCTCTCATGATTGGCACGAGATGATTTTCATGGAACTTCCAATCCCAATAACGAGGATCAAGTGTTTTGTTGTTCAAGGTTTTCCAAATGATAACCTGGAGATGAACCCTCAGGCTATGAAGTATGGTGCACGCTCTGTGGGTGGTAATTTCTGCGGGAGCGGTGGCTCTTTGTTAGTCGATACTATCTCCATAAATTTAGAAAATCGTAGGCCATTTAAAGTGTCATCTCGTTTTCCCTTATACATTATCCCGAACAAATGGAAACCAACCTCCCCAATTTCTTGTTGGATGGTGTTTGAATCATCCATGACACAAAATGCCTTGTACGTCTTCAAATGAGATCTTGTTCCTAAAGCTTGTCTTACCCTGGCCATAAATTGCGAAGGATGAGTCGCATCCACACTGTTACTACTACCCAGTGCCTGCTGTTTATCTGTGAAATTACGACGACAGATTTCGTGGACTGCAACTTTGCCTTTCGGTATCATATTGACACGATTACCTCTTAAGCATGGGCCTCCCAAGTTTGCCACTAAGTCAACAAACATTTCATGCTCACAGTGATAGGTTTCTCGACGTCTCGTCCACAAATAACACAAAAATCATCAGCAAAATCTGAATAATCTATTTCGTCTGATTCAGATGCAGCGGAAGCTCGATAAACTAGTAGTAGGTATTAGTAATAGTAGTACATCTTTATATAAGTGACATGTGCATGACTGACAATAAAATACATGATGCAAGTCAAATGTGCAAAAGCGCCCGGCCATTCAAGCCGATATGTCACCTCGAATAAAAATGAGTACCAAAAGTGCATGCTCGTTAACTTGCTCGCTCACCCGCTCGCTCATCCTCCGACCCCTCTCTAACACACCCATCCACTCACACACTTACTCGCCTTCCCACTCACCCGCCCGAAAACGCCGGTCCACCTTCTCGCCCTCCCGCCATTCTCGCCCATCCGCCATTCTCACTTGCCCGCTCACTCACTCACTCACTCACTCAGATCGACTACCTACCCACCTACAAACACACCCAAACCACATATGCACCCACTCACTCTCTCACTCGTGCTGTTAAGTTAATAGTACCTTTTATGACCAATCCAACATGAATCTACAACAGTCAACCAGTCACAAAATATAAATGACAATATTCAGATTTAATGTGTGTGTCATCTAAAAGAGGAGGGACTCAACTTTTCAAAGCTGTCATAGTTCGGACCAGTGAGAGAAAAGTTACAATTGTAGGTCAGTAAATGTATAATGACATACTCTCTCGTTTAGAGGAGCACGCTGCGATGAGGTCACTGTCCTGTCATTTCTTCTACTTCAATCATTTTCCAATTCGAAGGCGTGTCGTTGTGTGTTTACTACAACCTTCACGTCTATGAAAGCAATTATAAGGACACTCGAAATTCATTTGACAACTCGTCCTCTGAGCTCCAATGTGTTCTAAGTGCCAGAGGGCACACAGAACACATCATAACTCAGCGGACGAACTATCCATAAAAAAGAACACATTTTATCGCCAACCAAATCTGCAAGGGAAATCCGTGTTACTATTTTTAGCTATAACTAGCGATTCAAATTGTAATTGTGGTGCCCGATTTGCAGAAAATTCCAGTGAAATTTCGCTTTTATTTGAAAATAGGCAGTCAACGATATCCGATGAGTGCGGGACGGCTTTTCATTTTCCGCATGGTTAAGTGTTGTTGTAGATATAGATTTCACACAACGGGAGTATAATAAATGTCAAGACAAAGTCGCATAGAGCACGCGGTCTTCACATGTGACGTCACGGAAGCGAAAAAAGCATACCGATGAACAACGTAAATCACCAACGCTCTTTATTTGCAATGAAAAATTATTCTATATAATTTTCCATGGTTCTCTGTGATTCTATTGACCACTATAGGGCACTGATTATTCAACGAGAATATTGTAATACGATATCGCAAAGTGCAAGCTCTGTAACAAGAATCTGACTGAGAAGTCGGCGTCACAGTGTTGATGACAAGGTAGTTTGTATGCTCTGTAAAATGGTTTCCCCATAGCTGAATTTAGCGGGCTTTGGATATGTTATGGAGGCGACATTCCTCTTCAAAATGATACAAAGAAATCTTCGTTTCAAATTTCTTCTGGGTAGACCTCGAAAATGACATACCACGACGAGACTGAGCGTAAACAAGTTACATTCAATTTGAATCTTTCATGCACAACCGGGTGCAATAACCAATTTATGGAATACACTGGTGAAATTAAAGTGTTTAGGCCACACAAAGCAGACCTGTTTCGCAAGTCATATTTTTTTTGTAAAATTGAACGTGGGACGACAGTTTTTATTTTTAATCATTTTTTTTGCCATCAAAAGTTCATGTTCCTGGTTTGTTTTATGTTTTAGGTCTCATAATCTACAGAACGGTATGGGCAATGTGTATTTCGTCCCTTGAGCGCAAGAAGGCTTTGCAATGCTGAAGCATTGCAAAGCCGCGTTGCACTGAAGGGACAAATTTAGCAATTTTATTAACTCGGGTAAAATATCAGACAAAAACCATCTGATTTTGATTTTTTCAAGTCTGTATTGGTTATAAATGTGGCAGCCAAAAGGACAATGCGGGGAGGGGGGGGGGGGGGGGGTAAAAACAGAGTTTATTTGGGATTAACTCGTCATACAAATTATAAACTTAATTTTATTAGTCCCTTACCGGCAACGCCGAAGGGGACTATAGGTTTGCACTCTGTCCGTCCGTCAGTCTGTCAGTCACACTTTGGTTTTCCGGACTTTTTTTGAGTTATGGCCCTTGGAAATATGGAAAAGCGCCAAAATATCAGTTTTCCGGACTTTTTTTGAAATGCTTCAACGGAATGATTTCATTTTTGGTAACCTACTATAGAACGATGACTTACAGATCAAGTTTGAGTTTCATGCTGATTGCCTTATTCTTGTGTAAGTTATGGCCCTTGGAAATATGAAAAAGCGCCAAAATATCAGTTTTCCGTACTTTATTGAAATGCTTCAACGGAATGATTTCATTTTTGGTAACCTACTATAGAACGATGACTTACAGATCAAGTTTGAGTTTCATGCTGATTGCCTTATTCTTGCCCTTGGAAATATGGAAAAGCGCCAAAATATCAGTTTTCCGGACTTTTTTTGGAAATGCTTCAACCGAATGATTTCAGTTTTGGTAACCTACTATAGAACGATGACTTACAGATCAAGTTTGAGTTTCATTGCTGATTGCATTATTCTTATGTGAGTTATGGCCCTTGTTTAAAATTATTGTCGACTCATGTTAGTTATATTCTTGTATTTGTACTTCTTAAACTACTGAAATGCGGAGATGCTTGTATACTCTAGTGTCTTATATGACAAAAGTGCCGTAGGGGACTAATACCACCTCGGTGGTCAAACACTTGTTCTGATTCATTAACCCTTTAATCTTCAGATTTATTTATTTATTTATTTATTTATTTATTTATTTATTTATTTATTTAACATGGATATAAAGTCAAGTCCGGCTAATCGTTTATACCCTTGCTGCCCATTTTAGTGGAGTTCTACCATATATAGGCACTGATGACAGGGTCCTATTTTACCAGTAAAAACAAAGCTTGTTTACAACAGTAAACAAGCACTGCTTCACTTCCTGTGGTAAGTTGACACCCAGTTTGAAAACACTGAATAGATAACAGGCTGACAATTATTTCCACGTTTGTCCCAAATTCTGGCTGTAAATGATTATGTTTACTCCCGTTCTGAAGTACGCATTGTGTTGCTAGTCTTACGTGGGCTGGCCAGACTCCCGAAAATCCTGACACCGCCCCGCCCCCCATCCCACCCTCTCACCTGTCCCGGTCGAAAGCAGTCATAGTTATGAATGAACTGTGGCGTATACATCAGATTTGATAATATTCTGATAACGTAACTCCCCCATATTGTCAGAAATTTGAAACTTTCGACACATTCGAAAATCTAACAGAAACTTCCACGACCACCGCCCCCCCCCCCCCCTCCTCCCGGCCTCCAAAAAAACCTCTAATTCGTGCAGTGGCGTAGCTACATTGGCTCAATGCAACTTTCACACACCATAGATCCCCAAAATGGTATTCAATATAGGGTATGCACACGCTACAAATGCTCCAGATTCGGAATTAGAGCACTAAATTTTTCAAGATATTCGGGGATGGGGCTGAGATAGTTCTAATTAGGACCTTCGGGTCGATGACCCTCCGCCCACTTAGACCTCAGAATCATAGTTAAGACTAAGGGAAGCCCCGCAACGCCACACAACGGCCTTTCAAATATATTTGAGCCCCCCATCCCCCCCCCCCCCAACAAACAAATAAATACCTACTGCACCCCTATTATGGAATCCTGGCTACGCGACTGACTTTTTGTAATTAAAGAAGAAGCAAAAATCAACATTTAACCCTTTACCTAACATGAAAAGCAGACGACACATGCAAACAAAATTCTTGAATAACAATTTTCTCAATTGTCTCAAAAACATAGGTTATGACCCCTCATTGAAACGGCTCGATGAGCTCGTTCCATACAGGGGTCATAATCTATGTTTTGGACAAAAAATAAAAAAATAATGAAAATTAATTGTCGATTTTTGTGAATAGCGCTGGCCAGTTTTGGCCGTTACGTTGGGTAAAGGGTTAAAGACCAACCATTTACTCAAAGTAAGGCTGGTGGCGCGATGGCTCAGTAGGTAGAGGTGCAGGCTGCAAGCCGAGAGGACCTGGGTTCGAACCCCCACCCCCTCCACAACAACCGCGTGGTGTCCTTGGGCAAGACACTTCACCCCCATTGCGCACGTGGGGGCACGGTGGCGTTGCGTACTAAGGCATACTGCACGTCGATGGTGCACTTGTCTACAACCAATGCTAACCCTGCTTGTGTTGAGTATGTTGGGGTGGGGGGGGGGGGGAGGCTGACAGTTGCTCGCTGGTACTCTCCGGGAACTCCGGCTTCCTCCACCCATAAAACTGTCGTGGACATTATTAGCCATTGTGCAGAAATTTGTGACCTTAAACACTAATAAGTAAATAAATAAATAAATAAATAAATAAATAAATAAATAAATAAATAAGGCTCGTAAACGGTCAGTGTTATTCACGAAAAGAGCCATCCAACTTTTTGTTTTTCAATCTTTGCCTCAGAAACACATCTGAGGACGCATAATTGGAATGAGCTCGTTTACATTAACCCGCTCCAACGATTTTATATACAAATCACATTATTTATCTTTGACGTCTGGAATATGGCGATGTCACGGATAAACGGTTTAAATGAATATTAAACATAGGAGTGGTCTCCCTTGGTATGCTTCAAAAATATGGCGCGTGATATGAATTTTTTGTTTCTCGCCTACTCAGCTGCAAAATACCTTTACAATAAAATGAAGCATTAGCGCCGAGTTGGAAGCAGAGTGAATAGAATATAGAAGCATAAACAGGGGCGGCGGAGCCGGGAGGCGGCACGTGCCCCCCCCCCTCCACCCCACCCCCTCACACACACTTTTTTCTCCAATAAAAGGTTTTCCGACATGACACACACACAACCCCTTGGGCCACTACACATCATCTGTACATAGATGACCACACTGATTTTCAAGATTTTATTGAATAAAAATAAAAAGCTCCAAATAGAGCGTAATATTTCAAAGGACGGTTTCAAAGTTATGATTAGCCTTTCGAACCCGAGAGGCCGTTTTTTCCGGCCCATGCGCATGATACTTCATAAATTCATTAAGTATAATAGCTGTTAAGTGAATGTGTGGGGAAGACCAATCAATATTTTCAACGTGTATCCATGGGGCTGCGCGATGGAAATATTAATTGGTCTCCCCTTTAACAATTGCTGCTACTGATACCACAATGGTTCTAAGGGTTAAGCAAAAACAAAACAAAATAAATACTCTGAGGTTGGTGTCTTAAATAGAGTGACTGTTTGAACAGCCAGTCACTTAGAGTGGCCACTGACGATAATACCGTTGGTCATTCTGAAAGTTTCTTCCATTAACTCTTTTAGAAACGAAAATGAACCGATCGAACAATAATATGATGATTTTTCCATTAACAAGAAAGTATGCAATTAAGATACACAGTTTTATGTGTGGCTCAAATAGCACTCAGCCTCCCGCGCCTTTTATGTGTCATGTCACAGATTCGATGTGTAAAGGCAGAATTAAATACATGAGATGGCGGTTTCTCTTTTTTAGACCAACCCACCCAGACCTTTGTCCCCTTACGCTATTATTCGAGTGTGACAGATCGTTCGAGATTCAATTCGATTTCGTATCTTGTCACTGATTCGATTCGAAACCAACTAGATTATTCGAAAAAATCGAATCCTCGAGAGATCTGGATTTCATACTAATCTTCATTGTCGACATTCTGAAGATTTATTTATTTTATTAAGGTTTAACGACACTTTAACAGCCAAGGTCATGTCGTGTCGGTGACTGTTTTGCGGATGGAAGAAGCTGGAGTGCCCAGGGAGAACCATCGAGCAACGACGAGCAGCTGTCAGCTCCCCAACATCGTACCTCCGCACTGCAGCACAGACAGGGAAAGACTGGTTGAAGACATGCGCACCATCGGTGTGCAGTACGCCTTAGTCCACGGCGTCATATTGCCCTCATGTGGACAAACAGGGTTAAGTGCCTTGCCCAAGGACACAACGTGGAAGTCCGAATCGATCGCTCAGACGATCGCCCATCCAAGGACTAACCGGGCTCGTCGTTGCTTAACTTCGGTGATCTGACGAGAACCCATTCTGAAGATAACAACGAGCTCTGAAATTTTCTGATGAATAACACTGAACAAATCAGTCTGAAAATTCATAAAAAATACAATTGAAGGGATTGTAAAGATTGCGTTACAGCTCGTTAATTTGAACAATATATCGTTCTTTAAGTGCACAGAGGCGCCATGTGCAATGCCTTGGCATTGCAGGTGGCGCCTTGGTGCACTCAAAGGACGAAAACGGCTTTTTCTCCGACCACCTTGGTGATACAAGTCAATTTTCTAATGGTCTAGTGTGCCTGTTTATATTGGGTTATATTCGGTTTTTAAACACCGAACCTGGATGTTTAAATGAGGCATCCAGGTATTAAATCTCCATATACCACATATGGTGACGGAGATAACGTTTTTGTCCCGTTTGAAACACAATAGAAACATAGTAGAGAAAAATTTGTGAACGCGTTTCTCATGCTCCCCAATCAGTTGGAACAAACGCAGAAGACAACAGATAGAGTTACATCCCTTGGGTCGTTATTTATTTATTTATTTATTTATTTATTTATTTATTTATGTATTTATTTATTTATTTATTGGTGTTTAAGGTCACATACTTATTCGCAATGCGTAATTGTGGCCGTGACAGTTTTACGGGTGGAGGAAACCGGAGTACCCGGAGAGAACCACAGAGCATTGGCGAGCAACTGTCAGCTCCTCAACATTCTAACTCCCTCGGGTTGTTAAGGAAACGAGTCAACAGTATTTTGTTGAAATATCGTCCCCCGAGTTCCAATGTGTTCTATGTGCCTACTGCCTACTGGCACACAAAACACACTGGAACTGTGGGGACAATATTTGCTCTTATTTTATTTTTCTTAAGTTGTTTCATTCAATTATTCGACTATTTAATTTATAACGGCAAAATATGATCGAATTGTCGGAAATCTGATGCTATTTGTGACTATTTTCAGGTTTTTTGGTTCGATTTTTATATCGAGGCGAACAAAAGCGAAGGGCTTTCATTTAAGCCATATACCCCGATGTTTCGCGTGCACTTATACCCTGGACGTTGGGTGCACCCTTTGCCATGGCTATTGTCCATGGCATTCTGACCAATCAAAAGACAGTATCTATCGGGATATAGGAACAAATTAAATTATCTTAGAAGTGAAATTATTTAGTCTACATGGGTTTGCCTCTTGGCACTCTCCCATAAATCGTTACAAGGCAAAGGCACATGAACAAATTTTGATGACCAAAAATAACTTAGCACTCTACCAGTTAATAAACGATCGGTGACCGAGAGAAGACGGGAATTTGAAAACTTTTGAGAATATTTATTTGGTTGAGCATCTTTTATATATAGCAAATTTCGATCCTTCTCATAAGATGGCGCTGTTGGGGACATTTTCTAAAAATGTTAAAATATCAGGATGTTATTTCCGGTCTACGACTGAGCTGAAATTCACTTTTTGCTCACCGTACACCACTAAAATCAGTGACCGAGTCGCGATCCGGTCGGAATTCTCTGGCCGTATTCTTCCCCACTGCACAGTAAAATCTCACCGGTCGAAAAAAATGTAAGAACATTGAATCTCAGATTTTTTTTTCATGCGAGTAAGCGACCCAGTGGTTAGAGCATTGATAAGAACAACGGTTCGATTCTGACCGGAGGAAAGTGCTTTGTGGCCTTGGACAAAGGACTTAATCGCGAATGACTACGAGCGGGAGAGGTGGTGGCTGTGTACTAAAGCGTACTGCACGTCGAACATGCACTTGACCTCAACCGACTCTGATCCTGCTGGTGTGGAGTTAGTACATCCGGGAGCCTGACAGTTCTTCGCCGCTGTTCGGTGCTTCTCCCCGGTAATCAGACTTCCTCTGAGTACCCCGGGAGAAGCACCGATAATAATAATAATAATTGTCCGATAATAATAATAATAATAATAATAATAATAATAATAATAATAATAATTCTTGAATTCGCAAAATTTTATTCACCACGGGTGTGAGCGCGTCGCGACCGATTCGTGATCCAGTCGCGAAAAAGATCGCTTTGTGATCACATGCAGTATTAAAGAAGAAACAGTGTAACAGAAACAAGGAAGTCGGATATGTAAAATCGAATTTTATTGATAAACAAAATGTTATAAACATTAAAAACTGTATATGTATATAATTATATGTATAAACTAAATTACAAAAAATGAAATTTCTCAAATGAATTCAACAAAGAACAATATCTATACAAAGGGTGATCAAAGTGATCATATTTCAAACGCTCGGTGGTCAAAGTATTTTGGGCATTTACAATTTCTTCACGAACATTGAGTTATAGGCACTAGTTTTCTTTCAATACAAAACACAAATGACACAATAAACAAGAGGCCCCAGAGGTCTGAGGCCGCTCACCTGACATGGTAGTCTAAATATCAAACCAGGGACTTAATTTGAATAAGCTGCATACGCCCCTCCTAAGAAAAACATAAATTTACCAACTAGATGAAGCAGTTGTATCCACACAATACACACGCCTTCTATTTTCAGTTCCTGCATTTTTACGTCCCAAAATTGAGATAAACGCATAAAAAACAGATTTTTTTCTATTTTGGTTTGGAAATTTTCGAAGTCCCAAACAAAATATTTTCAGCCTAATTTTTTTTACTCCTTAAAATTGACCAAAATGCATAAAAACCAAACAAGAGGCCCCAAGGAGCCTTAATCGCTCACCGGCCAAAGTGGTTCAAAGAAGTATTTGGGGTACATACAGTTAGACATGGTTCATCAACACTACAAAGGAATGAAGTCATGAGAGACAAATTTTATAGAACTAGGGCCATGGCTTGAACAAACTTGAATCTTACCCCCTAAAGATGTTGCACACCAAATATCAAAAGCATTCATCTGCTGGATCTGAAGAAGATTTTTAAAGAAAATTCCTCATTTTGAACTTAGTTATCATTCGGGCTCCCACAGTGAGCCCAAATATGAACCCAGGGACTAGGCTTGAAAAAATTTGAATCTCACCCCCCAACCCACCCCCAACCCTCCACACCACTAAGGATGCTGCATGCCAAATATCAAAACATTCCGACCGCTGAATCTAAAGAAGAAGATTTTTAAAGAAAAATTCCTCATATTGACTAAGTTATAATTCGGGCTCCCACAGGGAGCCCAAACATGGACCCAGGGACTTGGCTTTAACAAAATTGAATCTCACCCCTAAGGATCCTACACACCACATATCAAAACATTCCGACTGCTGGATCTGAAGAAGATTTTTTAAGAAAATTCCTCATTTCGAACTAAGTTACAATTCAAGCTCCCACAGTGAGCCCAAATATGGACCTAGGGACATGGCTTGAACAAACTTGAATCTCACCCCCCTAAGGATGCTGCATACCAAATATCAAAACATTCCGACTGCTGGATCTGAAGAAGATTTTTAAAGAAAATTCCTCATTTTGAACTAAGTTATCATTCAGGCTCCCACAGTGAGCCCAAATATGGACCTAAGAACATGGCTTGAACAAACTTGAATCTTACCCCCCTAAGGATGCTGCATACCAAATATCAAAATATTCCGACTGCTGGATCTGAAAAAGAGGATTTTTAAAGAAAATTCCTCATTTTGAACTAAGTTATAATTCGGGCTACCACAGTGAGCCCAAACATGAACTCAGGGACTGGGCTTGAACAAACTTGAATCTCACCCCCCTAAGCATGCTGCATACCCAATATCAAAATATTCTGCCTGCTGGGTCTTGAGAAGAAGATTTTTAAAGAAATTTGCCTGAAATGCACTAAGTTCAAATTTAGGCTCCTATACTGAGCCCAAATATGAACCCAGGGGGCTGATTTGAACAAACTTGAATCAGATCCACCCCCACAATGTTGCATACCAAATATCAAAAGATTATACCTGCTGGATCTTGAGAAGAAGATTTTTTAAGAAATTTGCCTGAAATGCACTAAGTTCGAATTTGGGCTTCTATACTGAGCTCAAATATGAATCCAGGGGGGGCCAATTTGAACAAATTTGAATCCGATCCGCCCCACAATGTTGCATACCACAAATCAAACGATTCTGCCTGCTGGATCTGGAGAAGATTTTTTAAGAAATTTGCCTGAAATGCACTAAGTTCGAATTCAAGCTCAAATATGAATCTAGGGTGCCGATTTGAACAAATTTGCATCAGATCCACCCCACAATGTCGCATACCAAATATCAAAAGATTCTGCCTGCTGGATCTGGAGAAGAAGATTTTTTAAGAAATTTGCCTGAAATGCACTGAGTTCAAATTTGGGCTCCTATACTGAGCCCAAATATAAACCCAGTGGGCCAATTTGAACAAAACTTCAATCAGATCCACCCCACAATGTTGCTTACAAAATATGAAAATATTCTGCCTGCTGGATCTGGAGAAGAAGATTTTTTGAAGAAATTTGCCTGAAATGCACTAAGTTCGAATTTGAGCTTCTAGAGTGAGCCCAAATATGAATCTAGGGAGCCGATTTGAACAAACTTGAATCAGATACATCCCACAATGGTGCATACCAAATATCAAAAGATTCTGCCTGCTGGATCTGGAGAAGAAGATTTTTTAATAAATTTGCCTGAAATGCACTAAGTTCGAATTCTGGCTTCTATAGTAAGCCCAAATATGAATCCAGGGGGGGCCGATTTGAACAAACTTGAATCAGATCCAGCCCGCAATGTTGCATACCAAATATGAAAAGATTCTGCCTGCTGGATCTGGAGAAGAAGATTTTTGAAAAAATTTGCCTGAAATGCACTAAGTTCGAATGCGAGCTTCTATAGTGAGCCCAAATATGAATCTAGGGAGCCGATTTGAACAAACTTGAATCAGATCCACCCCACAATGTCGCATACCAAATATCAAAAGATTCTGCCTGCTGGATCTGGAGAAGAAGATTTTTTAAGAAATGTGCCTGAAATGCACTAAGTTCGAAATTGGGCTCCTATACTGAGCCCAAATATGATCCCAGGGGGCCGATTTGAACAAACTTGAATCAGATCCACCCTACAATGTTGCATACCAAATATGAAAAGATTCTGCCTGCTGGATCTGGAGAAGAAAGATTTTTTAATGTTTTTCCCATTGCATACAGTGTTAAAAAGTGCTGACTCAGCACTTTTTCAAAGTCCTGAAAAAAGTACCTTGTGATCAAACCGATGGGGATTTTTTTAACCATTCTATTCTACTGGATAAAAGTAAGCTTCATACAAAATAAGAATTCTCTGTGTCGTGTAGTTTTGGAGATATGGCAGTTTTAAGGTTTTTCCTATTTTCAGCACCCGAGGTTCCCACGGGACAATGACTACTTATGACCCATTATCATCTCATATCAAATTTGGTTCAAATCGACCTCACAGTTCAGAAAATAGAAATTTTAGGCGTGGCCAAAATTTTCGCCCCTCCTATAACGAAGGCAAATAATGCCCGACAAACTTCTCTTGAATAAACTTGATTCTAAACCTCAAAAGGACTCTGTATACCAAATATCAAGTCTCTGCTACTGGTGGTTCATTAGAAGAATATTTTCAAAAAAATTGGCCATTTTTTCCCCACACCTCTGCTCAATATGAGCCGAAACCTAATTTGGATAAAAATCAAAATGCCCCTATATAACCACTACTTACATGAAATTTAATTAAAATGTGGCTAGTGGTTTAGGAGAAAGAGGCTCAAACACCACCTTCATGCAGGACGACGGACGACGGACGAAGAGTGATAAGAAAAGCTCATCCTGACTTTCAGTCAGGTGAGCTAAAAAGTCCGGAAAACAAGTAGGATGGACTGACGGACGGACCAGTCAAAAACATTATACCCCTGCAACTTCGTTGCGTGGAGTATAATTATATCTTTAATGATTTAAGTACAGAAATTAAGATTTTATTTGTGTTTGACATTATTTTTTAGCTTTTGAAGACGATACATTATTTTTTAGCTTTTGAAGACGATAACCATGGAAAATGGATATTACTGGTAAAAGAGGAAATTTTTCAATTTGCCAAAAAGTTGACGGAGCGAACTGGTATGGGTTCAATATCGAGTATGAGACCCATTACTATTAATTACAGCTTGACAACGCCTTCTCCTCCTCCCAATCAGGTTCCTGGTGGTCCTTTGTGGGATGTTGTTCCATTCTTGGGCCAGCATGGCACCAAGCTGCTGGACACATCTTGGCTGGACAGGTCGGGCTGAAATTGCAAGCTGCAACTCATTCCAGACGTGTTCGATTGGATTGAGGTCAGGGGATCTTGCTGGCCAGGCCATACACTCAGTCCCCTCCCTCTGTCGGTACTCTCCGACAGCATGGTCAACATGAGTACGGGCATTATCGTCCATCACCCACTGCACCTGCATACAATCTGACGTGGCCATCCAGGATCTCATCAATATACCACTGTGCAGTCAATGTACCACGTTCAAGGACACAGAGCTCTGTACATCCATCCCTGCTGATGCCGCCCCAGACCATGACTGACCCTCCACCACAGCGGTCATGCTCAGCAATGTTGGCTGCATGGAATCGCTCTCCTTGTCTTCTCCATACCCTAGAACGCCTATATGTGTGGTCTAGGCAGTACCTTGACTCATGCGTGAAAAGGACAGGTCGCCAATCTTCTCTGGGCCATCCAACGTGGTCCATGGCCCATTCATATCGTGCCTGGCTGTGGTTATGGGACAGTAGAATACTAATACGTGGTCTTCTCGATCTGAGACCACATTCGTGCAACCTTGCCCGGATAGTCTGCGTCGAAACATTTACCCCGGATGCATTCTGAAGATCACTGCGAAGCTGGGTTGCTGTGGCAAAGTGGTTCTTACGGGCCTGAATGATCAAAACACCGGTCTTCAGCTGCAGATGTTGCCCTGTCTCTGCCACCACCATGCCATCTTACTGGTGTGCCATATTGCTGAAATATTGCAATCTTGCCCAGGCTCTGGTGATCACCGAATGGTGCACACCAAGGGATTCGCCAACCGGACGATGGGTAGCCACCTGCTCCACCATCCCTACAGCCCGCCACATTTCTGCTTCAGAAAAATGTCTTCTTACATTTGCATTTGCCATATTCAATCATTAAATCACAAGGATTTGTGTTGAAATGAAGACTGAATACCCTTCACATGCCATGTACATGTTGACAGTACACGAAAACATCTTGAAAATCACGGGGGTACATGCTTTCCATGACTGTCACGAAAAGTCTGCCTGTCAAGAGAGCTAATGAAAACACCGGTGACCATCTCAATACATTCCTCAATCATATCCACCAAAAATATCGCAAATATGTCACAAGCAAATTTCAAAATGATGTGTCAAATATTTGGTGCTTAGCAAACTTTGAGTAGGATATATAATTCTGCATGGTTCTCTGATTCTCTTGACCCCTGCAGGGCACTGATTATTCAACGAGAATATTGTAATGCGATATCGCAAAATGCAAGCTCTGTAACGAGAATCTGACCTAAAAGTTGGCCCCACAGTGCTGATGACAAGGTAGTTTGGAAGCGCTGTAAAAATATTCCCCATAGCTGAATTTAGCGGGTTTTGGATATGTTGTATATATATATTGGATATGTCAAAATGACACTAAGAAATCATCGTTTCAAATTTCTTCCGGGTAGACCTCGAAAATGACATACCACGACGACATTAAGCGTAAACAAGTTTCAAATTTCTTCCGTTTAGACCTCGAAAATGACATACCACGACGAGATTAAGTGTAAACAAGTTACATCCAATTTGAATCTTTCAATCGTATCTCATGCATTACCGGGTGCAATAACTAATTTAGGGAAAACACTGGTAAAATTAAAGTGTTTAGGCCACACAAAGCAGATCTGTTTCGCAGGTCATTTGTTTGTAAAATTGAACGTGGGAGGGCGGTTTTTATTTTTAATTATATTTTTGCCATCAGAAGTTCATGTTCCTGGTTTGTTTACGTTTTAGGTCTCATAATCTACAGAACAGTATGGGTGGGGTGTATTTCGTCATTTGAGTGCAAGAAGGGCTTTGCAATGCTGAAGCATTGCAAAGCCGCATTACACTCAAGGGACGAATTTAGCAATTTTATTAACTCGGGTAAAATATCAGACAAAAACCATTTGATTTTGATTTTTTCAAGGTTGTATTGGTTATAAGTCTGGCAGCCTAAAGGACCATGAGGGGAGGGGGTCGTGAAACAGAGTCTCTTTGGGCCTAACTCGTCATACAAATTATTAGAAGCTCTATTTTATTCTTTTTCACTAACCCTTCAATCTTCAGATTTATTTATTTATTTATTTATTTATTTATTTATTTTTTTATGTTTCAGGTCACAAATTTCTGCACAATGGCTAGTCATGACCACAAAATGAAGATAAAGCCAAGATAATGAATTGTTTATACCCTTGTTGCCCATTTTAGACGATTTCCACCCCAATCATTGGTGACAGTGTCCTATTTTACCAGTAAAACAGAGCTTGTTTACCACAGTAAAGAAGCACTACTTTACTCCCCGGGGTTTCCACGGGGATTTAAAATTCAGATTAATTCTTATGATAATTACTCTCTTAAAACATGAAGACGACTACTATTTATTTATTATTAGTGTTTAGTGCCACATGTTTCTGCACAATGGCTTATCTTGATGGCAACAAGGAGATAAACTCAAGTTCAGACAATCGTCTGTACCAATGTTCATTTTTTTGTTGTCCATGGTATTTATTTATTTATTGGTCTTTAAGGTCACATACTTAAGCACAATGGCTAATCGGCACCGTGACAGTTTGACGGGTGGAGGAAGCCGGAGTACCGGAGAGAGCCACCGAGCATCGACGAGAGACTGTCAGCTCCTCAACATTCTAACACTGTTCAAGCTCCGATCAAGCAGGGTTACAGCGGTTGAAGACATGTTCACCATCGGCATGCAGTACGCCTTAGTACACACGGCGGCGTCATCGAGCCACCATGCAGGCAACCGGGATAAAGTGCCTTGCCCAAGGACTTTTTTGCCCATTTTAGAGGACTTCCACCCCAAGCATTGGTGACTGGGTCTTCTTTTACCAGTAGACCATAACTTGTTTACCACAATAAATAAGCACTGCTTCACTTCCCGGAGTTCCCATAGGGCCAAGAAGAAAACTGCGGATGACTTTACAGTACTTCTACATCAGTGTTAGCTGATAGACTTTGGAGGCTAATTTTGCATAGCAAGACTATACACTGAACGACTCGTGTGTGTGAATGGGTTTATCGATATGGAACGAGTGCCAGCGCGGAAGGATAGAACGAGAGGCCGCAGACCTCGAGTTATTTCATTCCGCGATAGCACAAGTGCCATATCGATTGACCCATTCAGAGGTGCGTGTCGTTTTGTGTTTATTACATGCCTTCGCGTCCGTAAAACAGGGGCACTCAGCAATGCATTTGATAGCTATCAACAAAAACAACATATTTTATCGTCAACTAAATTTGCGAGGTGAACTCGTATTACTCTTTCTTTACCTGAGCTACAATGAATTACATGTGCCTACTGGCACATAGAACATATTGAAACTCATGGGACGATTTTAGCTATCGCTAGCGATCTAAATTGCAATTGCGGTGAACGATTTGTAGAAAATTCCAGTGAAGTTTCACTTCTATTTAAAACAGTCCGTCAATGATTTCCGTTCCGCACAAATTCGCCTGGTTTAGTGTTGCTATAGATGGGAATTTCATAGAACAGGCGTGTAATAAATAAGTAGCAGTTTGTGGCTGTAGGGCGATTTAAGGGTATTAGGGTGAGTGGACTTAAGGGCTAAGCCTTTCGCTAACAAGAGTACAGGATGACTCTTACGAACAAACTGCTCGCAAACCTAATTTTTCATTAGTCTTTCCAGTAAGTGGACATAAACTGCTTTTGGGAGGCAAACACTGGGGGGGGGGGGGGGGGGAGGGAGTAAAACTTTGAATGGCGATTTTGTGAAGAGTGCTAGTCTGTATGTTACCGTTTAGGTTAGGAAAAGAGGTTAAAATCTCTTACACAATCTGTGTTTGCTTAGAGTGGTCACACATCAGTTCGTGCAGAAGATTGGTGAGCAAAGGAGGAGGTAATTTCTCAAAAATCATTCCAAATGCTGAAAAGAGTTGAGGATGAGCAGAAGGTTTTTTGGGGTATTAATTTAACCTTTTCAACCCGGTGTGCATAAATTTTTTGCGGCTTGAAGAAAAAAGAGCAAAAAATCTGAAGCGAGGCTCTGTAATAATTTAATCCAACAGCTCGACAGACCTGTTGGATTAAATTATTACTAAACCTCCCAACAAACAAACCATGATGGTTTCACCATGCCATTTCGCCTTTGACAGTATTGCCTGAAACGATACCTCCCAGGGCACCAGTTTTGAAAGGATTAAGGGACAGAAAGCCGCTAATATTATAACCGTATTATTTATTGGTATTCAAGGTCACGAATTTCTGCACCTTGGCTAATCGTAACCGCAACATGGATATAAGGTCAAGTCCGCCTAATCATTTATACCCTTGCTGCCCATTTTAGCGGAGTTACGCCACAGGCACTGATGACAGGGTTCCATTTTACCAGTAAAAACAAAGCTTGTTTACCACAGTAAACAAGCATTGCTCACTTCCCGAGTTAGCTGACACCCAATTTGAAAACATTGAACAGATAACTGTCTCATCTTTATTTCCACGTTTGTCCCAAATTCTGGCTGTAAATGATTATGTTTATTCCCGTTCCAAGTACGCATTGTGTTGCTAGTCTTATGTGGGCTGGCCAGACTCCCGAAAATCCTAACACCGGTTCCCCCAATCACCCCCAACCCCACCCACCCCCCTCCTCGCCCTCTCATCGGTCCCGTTCGAAAGCAGTCATAGTTATGAATGAACTGAGGCATATACGTGAGATTTGGAATTATACTGATAAAGTAACTCTCCCATATTGTCAGATATTTGATACTTTCGACACATTCGAAAATCTAACAGTAACTCCCCCCCCCCCCCCCCCCGGATAAATACCCTCTAATGTGTGCAGTGACGTAGCTATTGTCCTTTCCATAACCCCCCAATGGTAAATAAACTATGGAATAATACAAAATCAAGAAAATATCTTTTAGTTTTCAGCTCCCGATTAGGTGTAATATATTTAACTTCGCCGTCGTTACGTTTCTGTGATTTTAGCTCGCTCGAAAATTATATGTACGAATTTTTAATTCTCTATGGGAATTTGTGTGTATTTTCGGAAGAGCGTCCATTTTGCAACAATGCACAAGTGACGTAATTGGGACCGTCCATTTGAGAACAGGTAAATTTGAATTTTCACGGCTTGCCTTTGCAGAAGGCGTGTTTTGACGAAGTTGGAATATCAGTTCGTCGTGATGATGGTTCAAAATGAAACTCAAGTCTTGTTCAAAACGCGCTAGTGAATTAGTGAATAAATAAAATATACATGTATTGTAGTCGTGACGTAAATTATTTTATTAATACGTGCCGCACCAGTTTTCCCAAATTTGTCATGTCTTGCCGACAACTGCCCTCAGTATGTTGCTACACAACCTCCATTAGGCTTTGATTGTTTGTGTGACAGTGACACGGGTACAGGCGAAAACAGCACCGTGTGAAATCCGGGGCCCGTTACTTTCGGTTTGGCACAGGAGTCCGGATTTCTTGGGTTTGGACTGCCCATCCAAATATGGCCTAAAAGACCTTGTTTTAATTTTTTACCTTGGCACGTCCTTTGAATTCGCCCCCCCCCCCCCCCCCCCACACACACACACATACACAAGATTCTGATTTCTGCGTCAAATAATAAAGAAGGAGGTGTATCGTGAATCCAGGTTGGATAGATTCCAGGGCCGAGGAAAGGGCGGAGTTGGGGGAAGGGTGTTATTGCTTTCAATGTTTAGAAGTCACTGCTAAACAACAAGAAAACCATGAGATAGTTAGGAGGGGAGATGTATCCTCTCATTTTTAACTGCTCAGTTTTCCTCAAATTTATTAGAGAACCATAGGCTAAATACTCGGTTTCAAAACGAAACACAGAAAAAGGCAGAATTTAAATGAATTAATTTCGCCATCGGAACTGGTGCCGTTCTCTCGCCACAATCAATTGGTGCCGTTTTCGCTCACTCGGTGCCGTTTACTCCAGGTGCCGTTTTCACACGGTGCCGCTTTCGCTATAACCCGACACAAGTCCAAGTAGGCCTAACCAATTTTCTTTTAAGAAAGTATATAACTAATAGCATGAGAGAATTGGCATCATCGAATACAACCCTTACGAATACGTATAATCACTAGAAAACTTATTGGAAAATTGTAGGGGGGGGGGGGGGGGCGTCACGTACGCCACTCGTGATCACGCTGCCCCCCCCCCCCCCCCCGCCATTTCTCAGCAAGCACCTGATAAATCTTCTGAGGGAGAAATCACTAGGCAAAAGTTGATCAGAGAATTTATATAATATTAATCATATTTCGACTCCACTGATTATACCCAGCACAGGCGTATATAGACCAACGGGCCAACTTTTTTTCCATGGCTGCGGGGGTGGGGGGGGGGGGGGGGGGAGCTGGAAGATTTTGCCCGAAAAGTAACTACGTGCGTAGCCGTGGTGTGGATGTTCGTGAGCGTGTCTTCTCCTACTGGTGGGATTAAGGGAACCCTCCCCGGGAACATTTTTAAAAATCTGATCCGCTTGAGGGTTTCTAGAGAACCCAGACTACCTTTCGAATCTTGTAATTGGAAGAAAAGACGATCGCTTTTGTAGAGGTGCCTGACTGAATGTGTTCGAGCGGTCTCGTCTGGTATCAGTCAACCGCAATAAAACATTATATGCTTCTCGGGATTCAGCTGGAGTAAATACGTGTAATGTAAGGCCTGTGTGGCCCATAGCATTAGAGGATCGAACCCTACAGATGGATGAGGCTTTAACACTATTCACGTGTGTCGATATATAACAGTATGGCTGGCCGCTGATTTGCCGTGGTTCTCAGTTGAGAAGGTTTTTGGTTACTCCTTGTGCTTCCAACTGCCTCCCGATTCCCACGCATCTTTCCTCCCAATACTGAGACGAACTGCTTGAAGACACTCTGTACCCCCATTCTTCACAATCCCTCCAATAAGCATACTAAACATCGCATTTGTGTCAACCACTAACCACGTCCTTTATTCTCCCATCCCACGTCCTCATTATACTACTCCCAGTAAATTTTGATCTAGAAGATTGAGATTTTGAACTTCCTAATAAAACGTATTCCAAGGTCACCACTACGCCCAAGTTACACATTTGGCTCTCCTTTTCCACCGCCTTTCCCAATTCCCCCTAATCTCCAGTGATCGCGACCTCAGCTTGAACAACAGTGACCATCCCTCCCCTTACAATGGTGCCATTGTCAAGGTACTCTTCAAAACCTGTCTTCTCTTTGTCACGCAGGCCACACAAAGACCTCTTTCTTTTGACCTACTCTCGCCAATTTTGGTTACAATCCCCATTACTCTTTCTCTAACTGTTTTTTTTTACCTTTGGTTGTCTCTATTTCTGAGTTCGATACATCGTTTGGATAAATCCCAACAAACTTCTACCATTACTGCAGTTAATTATAAAGAAATTTTTAAAAACCCAAAGCTATGAATTATTACCTCGACTGTCTAATATTTCTACATACCTGTGTTACTTCCACTGGGTCCAGTGGCGGCTTAAAGGTGTCTCCCCTCTGGATATACTTTAGCAAGGGGCGTCATATATGCCCAAGACCTAAGGTGGGATGCTAATAGAATTATAGATGGCAGCGGGGAGTATCCCCGGGAAAATTGGAAAAGAGATTTCAATCCCCGAGGGCTTTTTGGCCACTAAATAAACTATGTTCCCATTCAGCCTGCAACATTTTCAGTGGGTAGGTAGATAGTGTGACATTTGAAATAATAAAATCAATCAGTAACTGGAGCTTTCGGCCACTTGGCCTTATTTGCCACATTGTGGGGACCTAGTGAGGGGACCTAAGAAGTGAAGGCACAGTAATGTGACCCAATTTAACTCATGTTAGATTGTCATGGTAGCCCCGCGGAAGCGGCCCGTCTTGTGACGTCATCTCCATAGTGACACGTGGTCTTAGTGCGCATGCGCAGCGCGTGTTGTTAGGGTGATAGTACTTCTGTCGGACATTTTTGTCTGATGGAGGCCGCCATCTTGGTTTCTAAGGTAGGACGTGGTTGCTATGAGCCTGAATGGCCTACACCAAGACGAGGGTATGTGCGGAGGGTTTGTTCGTTTGAATAGGGGTAAATCTGATTACCCAAGAAAGACCCATCAATCCATCCAAACCACCCAAAACGGCTATTTGATATGGATTCCTCACGAATCCTTCTTTTTTCAATAACAGGTACTTCCTTTGTATAAGAGTAGTTGTACTTTGTAGAATTACCACAAACAAGCCGACAGGGGGCGCGGTGGCTCAGTTGGTAGAGGTGCAGACTGCAAGCCGAGAGGTCCTCGGTTCGAATCCCACCTGCGGCAACCGCGTTGTGTCCTTGGGCAAGACACTTCACCCCGATTGCCTACATGGGGGCACGATGACGCTGTGTACTGAGGCGTACTGCACGTCGATGGTGCGCATGTCTTCAACCAATCTAACCCTGCCTGTGCGGCGGTGCAGTGTTCAGAGTTACGATGTTTGGAGAGCTGACAGCTGCTCGTCGTTGCTCGGTGGTTCTCTCCGGGTACTCCGGCTTCCTCCACCCGTAAAACTGTCACGGTCACGATTAGCCATTGTGCATAAGTATGTGACCTTAAAACACCATAAATAAATAAATAAATAAATAACAAGCCGACAATCCCTCCAAATCACCAAAATGCGCCCAAAACAACCGTAACGGACTTGTACTCCCCATCTACGGTTTTTAGTAGTAGCACGTAGTGCTATAGGATCGAGAGTATGTTCTATTACACTAAAGTACTGGTCCAGATTTTCCAAGAACCCTATTTTTGTACCTATTACAGATACTACTCTAACACTAGCAGTATGTCTAGCCCAAACTAGCTCTAGTTCGTTCCCTCGTCCAAGTCTTATAATCACCAGTGCTTGGTTTCCCATAATATGTATGCAGAGTTATCTTCAGTGTGTATACCGAAAGCCTATATGATTCTTATAGCCACGAATCCTCCGAAGAGTTACTGAAAAGTCATTGCTCAAGCGACTCGAATCCCAGCGAGCAAATGAGCTACAGAACAATTGCTCGTTCGAGTGACTCGAATATACTTTCTTCGACTCATTTAGGTATCTGAGGAAAGCCAGTATACAAAATGCCCGACGGAACAGCGTATCACCCTAACAACACGAGTTGCGCATGCGCACTAAGAGCACGTATCACTATGAAATGACGCCACAAGATGACCGCTCACGCGGGCTAGCACATCAACCAAACTTGACGTAACTGGGTCACGTGACTAACTTGGCGTGACTGGGTCACGTGAATATGACGTCCTTCCTAGGTTTCCCATTAAGCCCCCTTACCCCCCCCCCCCCCCCCCCCCCCCCCATGTGGCTCGATCACTACATCTAGTACTGATGATGTTACATAAAGGTAGACTTTTAGAAATACAGTTAACATTAGCGTCCTGCGTGATGAAGTTTATATTTTTTATAATTGTTGATAAAGTCCCCCACCTTCCCAACACTTAATTATAAATTTGATATTTTTTTTCCCACGGGGCGCCTGAAGCTTAAGCGCGCACACTGATAATATGGTAAATTTTCTGGATACGATCCCATCAGACATGCATTCACTGTCATAGCATGAAACATCAGTGATGCAAAAAATCCCGAAACCCAAACTAAATGCCAAATGACACTTCACTATTAATTCTATTATCATATGATACTTCTTAAACATATATTGGCCTATACAACAGAACCAATTGTCGCAACTGTGAGTAGAGTTTTACGTTGTAATACCATCACGCTGATTGTATCATCAAAATTATTGTGATGTGTATCGTAAAAATTACGACAGATTGGCCGGCGAAAAGACTGGACATGATCAGTCATTGATGGTTGACTTTTTGTGTGATATCTTCCTTGCCTTTAGCGCTGCAAAATCTTCAGTCTACAGTGTCCACGTCAAGTCATTTAATTCCCGATGACTCAATAGCTGTCATCGCGCGGCCGTCTAATCTGTCGCGGCACACAGTGGATCTGGCATCGTTTTTTATAAGAATGAGGAACCTCTATTATTAAATATAGATACTCTCAACAGGTATCAGGGAACTAAAAATTTGAATTAGAGTTACCCACCTTGAATTAGAGTTACCCGCCTTGAAAGGTTGCACTCGGAAATGATGCAATTGTTACGGAATTTAGCAAAAAGTCTATCGATCTGCGAACGTAAATTCTGACTCCAAGCGTTGTGATTACTGAGAGAACTACGGAGCCCCACCAACCGCGAAGTCCCATCAGCCCGTGGCGTTTTGTGATATCTTACCAGACGATACCAGACACAGGCTCCAGATTCTGGGTTCAGGTTGGTTACCTCACGAGCTAGTCGTGTTCAGCACAACGAAGACCAGTTTACCAGTTATCTACGATTTTTATTAACAAATAAAACTCAACTGCCAATCGTTTTCTCTTGTATAAAGTAAAATTCACAATGTTCAGTCAAAGTTCATACCTTATAGCAACAGTGGCGGCATCCATCTTACTTCTTGTAGGTAGGTACTTGCTCGTCGGGAGCCCAGAGACAACTTCCCAAACATCCAGGAATCAGTGCTTATATCCACTAGATCTTTTATGCCAAACCTGATCACTCGACTACCAGTCAGCGGAATAGTTAGGGAAAGTTCCCGTGACGTGGCAGTCACCATTGTTAGACGCTTGTATTGCCATGCAGACTGTCGGCAATCTGCATGCAATCTATCGAGTGGTTGTTCCACAAACACATTCCGTCGGGGTTCTGTTGACCGGGGGAATTGTGTGATAGAATTTACAGTTCTGCAACTTTAGCATTATGTGATGCCCGTTTGTTCTGGGAGTGTGATTTATGGGTTGATGACAGCCATGACAGTTCAAATAGTACCAATTCGGAGATTTCCGCCCGTGATATTTATCAACTAAAACTCGACTACCGGCGTTATCTCTGATCAGCTCTTCCACTGAGTGTAGGTCAGTCGGTCGAGTGTTAGTCGGAGTATTTCTTATTAGTTTATCCAATTCTACGAATATCGGCTCTGAGGAAAATTAACAGCAATAATATGAGTCCCATTCAAACTAATAGAAAACTGTCCTGTTATTTCTATAATTTCCATGGAAGAACTATAGCTCTTCTTTGGAGCTTGCTTAACTTCTGTGGGCCAACTTCGCAACACAATCGCTAAAAATAAACAGCCTTTGGAAAATATATTGTTTCAATAAAGGTTTGAAACATTCTATTGACATCTTGCACTATTGTTGAATATGCCTGATAAAAAGAGGGTGATTTGATGACTCTCAGACCTAAAAAATACAATTTACTTTTTGTGTGTTTTTGTAGGGAATTGCCTGAAAAATGCACCTGACCTGTACTTCCTTTCGTGTCAGTTTTTCTCTCTTATTTGTTGCATGACCCCTGTTCTCGGGTGAGAAAAAATTGTCTGAAGGGCTACACTTGACAAAGATATTTGAATGGCAAAATTGAAGTGGTGCGATCATATTTTTTCGCCTGAACGTTACTATTGTCGCATGTGGGAAAATATTTTGTTCCGTGATACCTGTAACTTTGTTTCACTCTCGAATTCAAATTCAAAACCTGGGCATATTGGTCTGCGTCACGCAGCGCGTTCCGTGTGGCTTGTAAGTGAAGCTAAGCGCACATGTTTGCAGTTGCGGCAATAGATCTGGGGTCCGATGTGTTATTTTTACCGAAAGCGTTTGTCAGAGAGAAAACTGATTTAGGAACTCATTGACATCGGCATATGTGTGCGGTTGCGTACGAAACTGAATTTGCTGCCGCGAATCCAATCGGCATCGGACAGAAAATGTCGGTGTTCGGCGTCCGGACGATGAGGCTCGTAGGCCCATATAAAAACAGTCCGCCTTCTTTTTTGGCATACTTCCTTTTCTTCTCTCAATTGTTTTACCGTTTCACCTGTTTTTTTTTTTTTGGTTTTTTTTTTTTGGGGGGGCGCCTCTGGCCGCCCCCTGAACCCACTCAAACAGACCACTCCCATTGGGTGGAGCAAAATATTCTCCGCCTCCCGAGTTCCAACTTTCGGTTTCTGTATTTTCCACTTATGACGACTTATCCACTGTGAGTTGATGGTATACTAGTAAAATAGATTATAATATTTGCCTCCTCATCTGCTCGTTTCAGGCATAGTGGATGATTTGGCGCAGATTGAACAAATTTGAGAAAGACTGGTGCTCAATTTGAAATAACTTTTAAAACTCAACTTAGACTAGAGATGGAGGTGGGGTTGAAAATAAAAACAAGAGGCCCCACGGGGCCTGAGGGCGCTCACCTGATACTGGCCGAGTCATATCACCAAAATAGCAAGGGATTCTGCCTTGTGGTTATTATCAGTTTTTCAACATAAAAGTGTTTTCTCTACTTAGTAACCCAGAGTGTTCATATGTTAGATCCCCATATTGGGTACTCAATAATTTATCTATTTATTTATTGGAATTTAAGGTCACTTTCTAAGGCTACATCATTACAGAGGCATAATTATAATATCAGGTTTGGTCAATCGTTTATGCCTATTACTGCCCACTTTACAGGGCTTTCAACGCAGGAATTGGTTACTGGGCCCAATTTTATCAATAAACCAGAACTTGAACAAATTTCAATTTGCCGCTTCTAAGAAAACTAAAAATCAAATATCAAAAGATTCTGAGAGGAGTATCAGAAAAAAAAGATTTTTTAAGAATATTTCTCATACTGAATTAAGTTATACATTGGGCTCCCATAGGGAACCCAAAAACAAAAGCTTCTGAAGCAGTGGTTTGGGAGAAGAAGATTATTCAACGTTATTCCCATTACCTACAGTGTTAAAAAATGATGACTCGGCACTTTTAGTCCTGGAAAAGTACTTATGATAAAACCAATGGCATTTTTTTCACCATTCCTTTCTCCCGGCCCTAAGGAAGCTTCACATTGTATAAAAATTCTCAGTGCCATGTAGTTCTGGAAATATGGGCATTCAAAAAAAAAAAATTTTTTCAGCTCCTGTAGTTGCCGTGGGGGACAGGAAAACAATTTATGGCATAAATTAGGTATTTGTGACCCAATAAGCCCTCATATCAAATTTGGTTCAAATCGACCTCTTGGTTTGGAAAATCCCCTCCCACAGGGAGACCAAATATGAGCCGAAGGACTTGACTTGAACAAACTTGAATCTCACCTCCCTAAGCATACTGTATACCAAATATCAAAAGATTCTGACCGGTGGATGCGAAGAAGAAGATTTTAAAAGAATATACCTCGTATTGCACTAAGTTACAATTTGGGTTCCCAAAGGGAGTCCAAATATGAACTCAGGGACTTGGCTTGAACAAACATCAATCTCACCCCCCTAAGGATGATGCATAGCAAATATCAAAAGATTCTGATTTGTGGATCCGAAGAAGAAGATTTTTAAAATATATCCCTCATATTGCACTAATTTGAACATTTGGGTTCCCATAGGGAACCCAAATATGGACCGAGGAATTTGATTTCTACAAATATGTGAATCAATGTTCCAAAGATGTTATATGTAAAATATGAAAGCTTTTAGAGCAGTGGTTTGGAAGAAAACAATTCTTTATTTTTTTCCCATTGCCTACTGTGTTAAAAAATACTGACTCAGCACTTTTTCAGAGTCCCGAAAAAGTACCCTATGATAAAACCGATAGCAATTTTTTTTTACCAATCCTTTCTGTTGGTCCCAAGAAAGCTTCACACCAAATAAAAATTCTCACTGCCGTGCAGTTTTTGAGATATAGGCGTTTTAATTTTTTTCTATTTTTAGCTCCTGTGGTTCCCACGGGGCTACAGGAAAAAAAATTTCTGCATAAATTAGGTACTTATGACCCAATAAGCCCTCACATAAAATTTGGTTCAAATTGGCCTCTCGGTTTAAAAAATAGAAATTTGGGGTGGGGCCAAAATTTTTGCTCCTCCCATAACATCGCCAAGTATAGACCTACAAACTTCTCTTGAACAAACTTGAGTCTACACCTCAAAAGGAAGCTGCATACCAAATATCAAGTCTCTGCTATTGCTGGTTCTTGAGAAGAAGATTTTTTAAGAATTGGAGCATTTTTGCCCCACCCCTCTGCTCAATATGAGCCGAAACCTAATTTGCCCAAAAATCAAAATGCCGCTATATAACCCCTACTCACATGAAATTTCATTAACATGCGGCCAGTGGTTTGGAAGAAAAAGACCCAAACACCACCTTCACGCCGGACGACGGACGACGGACGACGGACGCCGGACGACGGACGACGGACGACGGACGAAAAGTGATCAGAAAAGCTCACCCTGACTTTCAGTCAGGTGAGCTAAATATAGATACTAGGCTGAAAAAAACCCAGTTGTTTTAGACAACCCCTACCTCCGATCCAAATTTTGCCCCTCTTGAATTTACTTCCCACCTCCTGCACAGGATGAAATTTTGTCTGTTTGCGTTGCATTCCAAGAGGTATTTCACGATTTCTACCATAGTATGTGAAGGTTCCAGCTGTTAGTCAAATAGTGATTCGAAATTCGAAATTTCTAGACGTTGATTTTATTTTTTTTGGGGGGGGGGGGGGGGGGGGGGGCACTCCAGCGACAACGAACGCGCACGTCATCGAGAAACGTGACGTTTTTACGACATACATGTAACAATGATTATAGCTGAATTCCCTGTGACCAAGAGGGGTGGCAACCGCCCCCCCCCCCCCCCCCCCGTCTCATGCGCGCATGGTTCTTGGAACAAATTCAAATGAACTCCCGTTAATTAATGATATGTGTTAGTTCTGGTGTAGCCGTTTAACTTTCTCCCTACATTTCACCCCATCCGATAGGATAAAATCTCGTGTGTTTCCCCTCTCTAAATATAGCGGGGGAGGAATTCGTCACATACAGGTGAATTGTGCACTTGGTGATACCTTCTTGAAATTTGGCACACTGTTAGTGTAGGCTATGAGGTTCTCAAAAACGATCGGCTACAAGTTGACACCGACCGGTGGCGACCAGTAGCGGCACAATCCAAAATGGCCGCCAGCGGCTGAAGGGAACCTCCTTTTCGACGGTCTACCGACTATACATCCGATTGTAAGGGCGCGAAAGTGAACTCTGATCCACGCACGTGTTGGAAACAGACGTGGGAGATGATGTAGAATAAAACGAGATTCTCTATACGGACGCATCAATTTCTTGGAACTTGAAAAGAGCGTTGTTTCTCCGGGATCAGCGTCATTCAGGCAAACCTGAATGACGCTGATCCCGGAGAAACAACGCTCTTTATGAAGCAGTCTCTTTGCCATACAATCTCTTGTTTGGCGTAATTCCGCAAGCAATTCTGATTTGTCTGTCGAAATTAATTCGAGAACGCGATTGTTCACAAAAATCATTCACAGAATGAGTGAGAATCCTCTTCGTGTACGGACTAGTACTGACTGGGAACGTTGTTGCTTTTGCCAGCAAGACAGTTCCAAGAAATTGATGCGTCCGTATAGAGAATCTCGTTTTCATGACGCCTATAAAGCTATTGAGGAAGACATAACGCGCTTCCTAGATAATGGCGTTGAGCTTCCATATAATTTGACCATTGATTGTTTGATGAGAGAGAGTGATGAGTGTATGTCGATGTCACTGTTGACGAATAAGGCAATATATCATAAGACATGCCGTGACAGTATTCGGACTCACATCGTACAGCGCGTGCTACACAAGCGAGAGCGAAATGAGGCAGTGGCATCCTGCTCCACGCTGAGTCCTAAAAGAACACGGACAAGTTTTGAATCTGGCTGTGACAGGAAACTGCCCCAGTGTGTTTATTGTCACAAACGCGAAGGTGACAGCAGTGAGCCTATTTGCAGATCAATGTCTGATAACAATAAACTCAAAATTATGGCAAAGGAAGCCGAGAACTGGGTTGTTTTTTCTCGGGTCAATGCAGCATTTGATTCCGCTGCTAGTGATCTTTACTATCACAAAACCTGTTATTGTAAGCTTGCCAATGAAGCACGAGCGGCTAAATCTAAAAAGTCGAAGAACGCCGAACATTCCGCGTCAGGCCTGCCCTATGACCCTCTCGTTATGGCAGAGCTCATAACATTTGTTGAACACAACGATTCCGCGATGAAGCTTGTCGATCTCAAGAATCTGTACAGTCGGAGGTTGAAGCAAGTCGGTTCTGATTGGCTTAGTGAAGAAATACATTCCACTCGATTCAAAGAACATTTGTTGCAGAAATTGGGCGATGGCTGGGACGCCTTCACACAGGGTAGAGATGTGTTTATTTCAAGTAGGTTTCGAGTTGGCTCCTTGTTGTCCGAATCTTTAACTCGTATAGTGTCTGAGGAAGAGGCAAAAAAGATAGTTGATGTGGGTCTTCTTCTGCGTAAACACATACTCATATCTCAAGCTCCTTTCACGGGATCATTTTCATCTTATTGCTTGAGCGAGCCTGTACCCAACTCACTCCTGACTCTTCTTAGAGTTCTACTTGAGGGCACATGTAGTATACAGAACTTAGGCGATGATGAGACTGTTAATGCCAAGACTCGAGTGGCTTGTACTATTTCACAGATGTTGATCAGCAATTCAGCGAAACGCTCCGAACATGCACAAAATGTTCACCAGAGACGTGACAGAGAAACTCCAATGCCTCTTTATGTGGGTTTGAAGTTGCATGCCCATGATCGTATGAAAAATCTTATCAGAGATTTTCATCAAATGGGACTCTCTGTCTCTTATGATCGCGTAATGGATGTTCGCAGGAGTTTCGCGAGAGCTGTTTCACTGCGGTTCAAGAACGAAGGTGTTGTAGTCCCAGCTAACTGCAAACGTAATGTTTTCTCGATAGGAACCACTGATAACATTGATGTATCTGGTAGATCTGATATGCATGGTACGTCCATCACACTCATTGGTCAACTGAGCAGGGACAATGTGGGTACTGATCCCCCACCACTGAGTTTAGATGTTCCAGAAGACACACAAATTGAACTCCCAGACGACTATGCATTTGTTCCTTTCGTTGAAGACTTTGGTGGGGACATCAGGCTTGAATCTCCAGATGAATGTAATGTACGGCCCAATGAATATGCAGATTTGAACGTGGGAGAGAATGACTGGTTGTCTCATGTGTCACAGATCAGCAATAAAGGGAAGGTTGATGGCAGCTGGCAGCTTGATGAAGTCCCTGTGACCTTTTCAGGCTTCTTTTCAAAACATGAAGATCAAGACAATGTCAAACCTCGTGCAGTTATTGGGGTATTCCCTGTTTTCAGTGAGCAGAAAGCGGACTCACTCAGTATGCAGAAGCATGCTATGTATGTGGTCAGGGAAGCTACTGCTTTCGTAAACCCCGGCCAGATACCTGTCATTGAAGGTGACTGTCCGTTGTATGCCAGGCAGAAAAAATGTCAATGGCTGTTCCCAGAGGAGATAGGTGAGGATCGAATGGTGTGTATGATTGGATTCCTGCATCTTGAAATGTGCACCCAAGAAGCTGGTGGTAAGCTTTTGGGTGGTTCTGGTTGGGAGCGAATGTTTCACCTCGCAAAGATATTCACACCCGGTGTAGCATCATCCCTACTTGGTGGGAAACATGTCAAGAGGACGCGACAGGCATATCTTCTCACTCTAGCTTGGCTTGAGATCCTCAGAAAGAATGCTTATGAGATTTACTGTCAGCAGACTGGGCCCCATGAGTCATTTGAAATGTGGGAACAGAGGATTCTTTCACAATCTCCAACTGCGCGCTATTGGGGTGAAATCGTTCGGAACTTTCTCTTGACAAGCTGTCAATTCGTTCGGAACCAACGAATCGGTAACTGGCCTGGTACACTGTGTTCTATCGATGAGTTGTGCAGTTACTTTTTTGCCCTAGGACATACAAATTATTGTCGGTGGGTCCCCGTATTTCTGAGAGACATGTCTCAGCTACCCAGGCGGCATCCTTCAATCCACAACAAATTCATGGAAGGCCATTTTGTGGTCCAGCGTAGTGAGAGGAAGTTCAGTATGATGGGTTTAGATCAGAGCCAAGAACATAGTATCCAACTACTCAAAGAAGACAGTGGTCCAAAAGGTCTCTATGGCCAGGCTGAAGAGAAAGTCGTTATTGAGCTTTCAAGGTCAGAAGTTCTGCGTGTTATAGATGAGTATGAATATGCAAGTTTCCACACAACATCATCAGATAACACGGAACACCCGGAAAGTTCGGTATCAGAGCAGAAAAAATTTCTGAATCAATTGAAATCTCTCCTCGATCTGGTGAATCAGGGACTCATTATCAACCCTTATGATGAAACTAGTGGTCAGCTGGTGACATTAGATACTGGTGAATATATGGACCCCGAAGTTAGTAAGAGTTTACGGTCATTACCCGAAAGGGGCAAGCATTTATATTCCACTTTCTTGAAGGAAAGGCTTGTGGAATGCACCGTACCCCTGAATGATGTTATTCCCAAGGCAAATATATATACCTTCCTTAACCCACCCCCAGCCAACCTGGACAAAGGCCGAGACAAACTCATGTCAAGTAAAGCAACTGCCGCAATAGTTACCCAGATGTTCGTTTCACTGCAAGCCCGGCCTGATTCAAACATGGATGAGTTTTTCATGCACGAGAATGCACGTGATCCGCCAGCATTATCCGATAGAGGTAAGCTACGGAGTGGGACAAAATCTCAAATTCTCAATTGTTTACCAGCTATTCCTGCACAAGGGAAGAATTCAGCAGCTAGACAAGCTTCAGTTGTCATCTTGGATATGCCTGCTGTAGTCCATGTAATCAAACCACAGAAAGCGGATCTGTTTGGAGAATATGCTCGATTGCAATTATTGCCATACATCGAATCTCTGATTAACACGAACACCACAAAGGTTGATGCGATCTATGACTGTTACCCCGAAGGCAGTTTGAAGAATCAGACGCGAGCAAAACGCCTCGGTGAGACAGCAGTTAGGTTGATACGGGTGTCCGAGAACGTCCCTTTACCTAAAGGGAAGAATTGGCAGGCATTCTTGAAAGTTAGTGAGAATAAAGACGAATTTTTCAAGTTCCTGTCTGCTGAACTGCTGAAATTAACATCAACATCCGAGTACCAGTTGTTAACGACATCAGGAGAATATGTACTATGCAATAAGGATGTTAGCTTATGTGACATATCTCCATCGAACCACGAGGAAGCAGACACGCGCATGATGCTTCATCTCAACCATGCAGTCTCACAAGGTCACAAAATAGCTTTTCTTCGCACGGTTGATTCTGATGTCGTCATTCTGTCTTTGCACCATTTCGCAACATTCCGTGACCTTGGACTCAGTGAGCTGTGGATTGGGTTTGGAATTGGAAAGGCATATAAAGATATGCCAATTCATGAGATAGCTTCACAACTTGGACCTGATTACTGTAAGGCCCTGACTTTCTTCCACGCCTTCACAGGTTGTGATGTAACATCCAGCATGCTCGGCATTGGGAAGAAGACAGGATGGAATGCATGGATGAATTTTCCCGCATCAACTGAAATGATGATAGAATTGACTGAGAATCCGCAAGTCTTTTCAGAGGATTCCCCTCATATGCAGCATATCGAAAAACTCACCATACAGATGTACAGTAACAGTTGTGTCAGTACACGTGTCAATGATGCGAGACGGCATATGTTCACACATGGCCTTAAGTCTATGGAAAACATCCCGCCCACCAAAGCAGCTCTGTATCAACATGTAAAAAGGGTAATTCTTGTGTCATCTTTCATTTGGCATCGTGCTCTGCAGAAACACTTATGTGTGCCAGACCCATCACAGTACGGATGGGAGTGGAATCCACGTCTCAATATTCTGGTCCCATTTTGGACTCACCTAGGAGACGCAAGTGCTGCATGTGCACTGATGCTCCACTGTAGTTGTGCCAAGGCCTGCAAGGGCAATTGCAAATGCTTGAAAGCTGGATTAAGGTGCACACCTTTGTGTAAGTGTGAAGGTGGCTGTTGTAACAATATTGAGTAGTATACTGTCATGTTAGGACCAGTCATCTCCTATTCTGGTATTTTTTTTTCCATTTTCGGCCAGTTAACACATGTCATGTTTCTAGTTGAGTTGATTTTGCTAACAAATGTTCATCCCATGTGGCTTGCTACATTGTCCGGGGTATAGGAATACAGTTTTAGATTTCGGAAAATAGTCTGTTATTTACTGCACAAGACGGTGTTAATTCATGCATAGCATGATACAATATCCCCAACTATTTTGCCTCTGTACAACAGTTGATACCTTCGTTCACCCGTGTGTTCATCTATGGTATCCTTGTCTTTCTCTGGCCATAGGCCACATGTGACTAGTCAGTTCCTACTCCATAGCAAATCAACTTGGAAATCCTTCATCTTGTAGCGCACTCATGTCTCAATGAATCCATACCTGAGTTGATCTAATAAATCTAACGTAAGGTATCAAATTGCCATACCGGATCATATTTCGATAAGTTATTCGCTAAAACATTTCGACCACTCATCGACATCAAAGGTCATGTTTTGGCTCCCAGTGGTGGCTATATCTCTATATCCCTGGTAAAGTAGCATACCATGAGGGATGGGCATTAAGTGTCGGCAACATTAATCCTGACTTGGAACACACCACATCTTAACTGGCCGAAAATGAAGAATACTACTTGTAGTCAAAAAATATTCCTGTACCTCGAATGACTGCAAACATACACTCACCCCTTCTAGTCCCATTTTGCCAATGTTCTATACTGGCAAGATAACATTGTATAATTAACAACGGGAACTAATGCATCCCGAGTTCATTCCAGCACTGCCCTTGCTGGCAGACGTGTCGCTATGGTGTTGAGATTGAACCAGAACTCCTCTAGAAATTTGATAGTTTTATTTTCTTAGAAAATAAATCTATCGAAAATGCCGGAAGTTGAGAATAGACTGTCACTTTAATTGGATTATCAAATGTCCAAGTATCCCCACTGCTGCATACTATCGAGTACCCTTGTTCATGTGTTGACAGGAATCTCTCATACCATGTTCATTTGACCATTGCATTCCCGAGAAACATTCAACACTAATTTATCTACGGACGGACGATCATACTGACAGTCAGACACACAGACGCACACATCGACGGAAATTCTGATCCCATTATCCATTAATCTTCCCCCCAACTTGTTCCAAGGGCTTCACTCCATCATTCACATCAATTACAGCACTTGTATGGTGTTAGGTTTGGAGCTTCAGTTGTGCGATCGGCGAAAATAGCTTTTTTTCGATCCGCTTGGCGGCCATTTTGGATTTCGCTGCTAGTGGTGGCTAGAGGATGGTGCCAACTTGTAGCCGATCGATTTTGAAATCTCTGATGCCTACCCTTACATCATGCCAAATTTCAGGAAGGTATCACCAAGTGCACAATTCTAGCGAATTCCTCCCCCGCTAATATAAAAAAAAAACATTTGCTTTTAAAAAGCTTATTTCTGGCTCCCAAGATTGGTGGAAGATGAAAAGATACACGAAAGGCCATGACGGAATATCTCACCCCCTGCCTCCGCTCTGTGACTTTGCATTCGATTTATATATTCTATTTTTCTTCATATTTGAAGATTTTGTTTGTAAAGTTAAAACTTTCAGCTATAACTGAGACGTTGTAACTTTTCCTCTTAGTAATGTGGAAGAGAGATAATCCACGCACACTGAAAACTACTTACGGTAAGTTTTACAAGCCTAAAATTAACCTACCCTCGCGAAGTATGTTACAATTTTTTTTTCAACAATGGTATTAAAGGCCGACGACCCAAAACATACGTAAAAAACGAACGCGAATTACTTTGGCGAAGTCCAAGTTCAATGTTATTGAACTGGTTCGGACGGGTGGGGGAGGGGAGGGGGGTCGAAGCATGACACGTCCTGAATAGCCATGTTAATCTTTTAAAATTTAGTTCAAGTTATATGCTCTGCCCAGACTTCAAAGAGTATGTGCTATAAATTCACTGGCAGAGAAAAATTGGAACGTGTGTCTATATGTCACTTGGAGAGGTGGAGTGCATTTTTTGTGAGCGTCGTGTACACAGTCAGTGATGCCAGATCGAGGATCTGCCGCCAGCTATCTCAACCCCATACTGTCTTGAATCTGTTTCCTTGCAAGACACATATATGCGATAAACCAAAGATGGTTAGCCCATTTCCCCAAACTTGATTTCAATGCGATTCGCTTGACTTAATTATATTCTACGCAGTTCAAGGGCAGGACAGTGCCGGAGTGGACTTCAGGTGGTGGAGGTGGGGGGGGGGGGGGGGGGGGGAGTTGTTTTAGGTTTCATGTTGGTAAATTTGGCGAAATGGAAGTAAAAGCCGGTATTCTGACAGCAACATACTTTAGAGCTTGATTTTTCGATAAGTAATCCGCGTTGGATGCAAAAAACGTTACATCTGGGCGCGGTGGCTCAGTTGGTAGGGTGCAGGCTGCAAGCCGAGAGGTACTCTGTTCGAACCCCACCTGCGGCAACCGGGTTATGTCCTTGGGCAAGACACTTCACCCCATTGCCCACGTTGGGGCATGGTGGCGTTGTGTACTAAGGCCTACTGCTCCTCGTGGATGGAGCACCTGTCTTCAACCAATGTTATAACCCTGCTTGTGTGGAGTTACCATGTTGTGGAGCTGAGAGTTGCTTGCCATTGTTCGATGGTTCTCTCCGGGTAATCCGGCTTCCTCCATCCGTAAAAATGTCGTGGTCATGATTAGCCATTGTGCATAAATATGTGGTTTTAAACACCAATAACTAACTAACTAAAAACGGTACATAATTTGGTTCTTCAATCAGAAATCTGTTGAAATCAGTGTTTTGGTCTTCAATCAGAAACCTGTTGAAATCGATGTTTTATCGCCGAATGGGGTGGGGATAAATCCCATATATTGAAAAATATGGGGTTTATCCCCACCCCAATCGGCGATAAACTTCAACTCTACTAAAGAATTTTCATCGAAAAGGAATTTTCGGCAGAAAAACATTATTAAATCACAAGTCTGCTTTCGTGCACAATGTTTCTAAAGCTGTTACAAAATTTATCAGGGTGAACTTCAAAATTGTATTTAGAAAGCCTCAACAGTTATTTTCCGACGTATTTTATTTATTTTACAGAAACGGTCTCACTTTGTGATCGTAAGTTTCACTTGGGCCCGAATTTCGTAACAAACGTACCGATGTTGTGGAACGGTTCAGATTTATGTTTTGATCTGTATCCAAATCCATCAAAACACAACTCCTTGCAACAACCTCGAAACCCTCAGGTAAAAATAGATTATGCTATCCGTTACGTCATTGGTAAACAAACATGTCGGCTGCTGGCGTAAAATGACAACAACGGTGAGCTTTTGAGTGAAATCAAGGGAAAATGAAGACCCACCGATAAGGTAGTAATGCGAAAATTGTCTCCTTCATCTATTCTTTAATTTGAGTGGTTGATTATTATAACTGAATAACAAACAGAACAGGAAATACGCGATATAGTCTTTCGCCAAGTATGTTTCGAAAAATACTATAGATTGGCTCAATGCAGCTTTCACGTACCATAGATTCCCAAAGTGGTCTTCAATATAGGGTGTGCACACGCTACAACGCTACAAATGCCCCAGATTCGAAATTAGAGCACTAAATTTTGCAAAATATTTCGGGGGTGGGGGCTGAGATAGTTCTAATTAGGGCCTTCGGGTCGTTGCCCCTCCTCCAACTTAGGCTTCAGAATTCTAGCTAGGACTAGAGGAAGCCCCGAAACGCCACACGACGGCCTTTCAAATATATTTGCGCCCCCATCAGCCCCCTCTCCTCACCACCACCAAAAAAACGAGAAAATACCTAGGGCACCCTTATTATAGAATCCTGGCTACGCGCCTGACTTTTTTTACTTTTTGTAATATACCAGAAGAAGAAGCAAAAATCAACATTTAACCCTTTACCTAACATGAAAAGCAGACGACACTTGCAAACAAATTCTTGAATAACTAGTTTCTTTTCATTTTTTGTTTCAAAAACATAGGTTATGACCTATCATTGGAACGAGCTCGTTCCATATGGGGTCATAATCTATGCTTGTAGACAAAAAATGAAAAAAATAATGAAAATTAATTGGCGATTTTTGTGAAAAGCGCTGGCCGTTTTTGGCCGTATCGTTGGGTAAAGGCTAAACATTTACTCAAAGTAAGGCTGGGGGCACGATGGCTCAGTAGGTAGAAGTGCAGGCTGCAGGCCGAGAGGTCCTCGGTTCGAATCACCCCCCCCCCCCTCCCTGCAGCAATCGCGTTGTGTCCTTGGGCAAAACACTTCGCCCCCATTGCGCACGTGAGAGCACGGTAGCGTTGTGCACTAAGGCGTACTCCACGTCGATGGTGCACCTGTCTTCAACAAATGCTAACCCTGCTTGTGTGGAGTTAGTATGTTGGGGAGCTGACAGTTGCTCGCCGTTACTCGGTGGTTCTCTACGGGAACTCCGGCTTCCTCCACCCGTAAAACTGCCGTGGTCATGATTAGCCATTGTGCAGAAATATGTGACCTTAAACAACAATAAATAAATAAATAAATATTTGCCTCAGAAACAAATCTGATGACCCATAACTGGAATGATCTCGTTTACATTAACCCGCTCTAACGATTGCATATACAAATCACATTATTTATCTTTGACGTCCTGCAATTTGGCGATGCAACGGATAAACGGTTGAAATGAATATTAAATTTTGGAGTGGTCTCCCTTGGTATGCTTCGAAAATATGGCGCGTTATATGAATTTTTGTTTCTCGCCTACATAACTGCAAATACCATTACAATAAAATAAAGCATTAGCGCCGAAGAGAAAGCAGAGTGAATAGAATATATAAGCATAAACAGGGGTAGCAGAGCTACCCCTCTTTATGCTTATATATTCTCTGCTTTCTCCCTTATGGTAACTACACATCACCTATACGTATATGAACACATTGATTTTCTAGATTTTATTGAATAAAAATAGAAAGCTCCAAATGGAGCGTAATATTTCAAAGGACGGTTTCATAGTGAAACGTGGTGTTAGTGCGCATGCTCAACGCATGTTGTTAGGGTGATAGGCTGTTTCCGTCGTACTCATTTCTCAAATCGTGTTACATCATTTTCTCTTAAAACGTACTGTATTTGTATTCTGTGAAATAAAGTGAATTGAAAGTGAAAGTCGTCCATTTTGTATACTGGAGGCCGCCATCTTGGTTTCTACTGTAGCACGTGATTACTATGTGACCTAAAACCTTCTTATATGACAGGGGTATGATCGGAGGGTGTGTGTTCGATTGAATTGGAGTATTTTCCCGATTCATAGTATTACCACAAACAACCTGATAATCACTCCAAATTAACTTTCTTTACTAAGGATTTCTCCCAGAATCCTTTTTAGGACCACCACACCATAGATTTTAATAGTAGCACGTAGTGCTATAGTACAGAGGGGTACCGAGGGTAAGGTCAATTGAACTAGCGTTCATCTAACTGCCCAAAAAGATCCGACAATTGTTTACTTGGCTTTGATTTCCCAGTAAATTCTCGGTTTCTACCCATGTATCTACAAGCTATGTTATGCCTTTTTGGGATGGGATTCCAAAAAAAGCATTCCTTAAGTGGGATTTCGTCTTACGTCGAGTGACTCGCACATACTGCTCTAACGACTCGAAGCCCATCGAGCAAATGAGCTATCGAGCAATTGCCCATTCGAATGACTCGCAAATATGACTCTTAGCCTCATTTCAGAAAACGGGATTCCATAGTCACAGCCGTTTTCCAAAAAGAGATTCTCCAGAAAGTATCCTCAATAGGTATCCTCAAATAATACAATACCAGGCCAGATGTATCCTCAAATACCCGTATGTACCTATGTGCTAGTGCACAATGTCTCACTCTTATGGAATCCCTTTTTTGAAATTCCATTTGTGGAATCCTTTTTTCGAAAACATATGGCCTTCAGCACCCCTTTTTCTGAATTGAGGCTAAAAGTCATATGTGAGAGTCACTCGATCGAGCAATTGTTCTAAAGCACATTTGCTCAATGCGATGGAATCCCTATAGAATCCCTTTTTAGGATACGTCTGTGGCTACAGAATCCCTTTTTGGTCGTATGTGCCTATGTGCTAGTGCACAATGTGTCACATTGTGGCTTTTCACATAAGCACATATCGGCACATCCAGCATGTGCATGTGTGCTAGTGCTCAGTGTGTCACATGGTGCTTTTTCACATAAGCACATATTGGCACATCCAGCATGTGCCTATGTGCTAGGACACAATGTGTCATATTGTGCCTTTTCACATAAACACATATTGGCACATCCAGCAGGTGCCTATGTGCTACTTGTAATGTGTACAATAGAACATAAACATATTTAGGGGCGTCAGAATAAATAGAACAAAAAAGGCATAACATAGCTTGTAGATACATGGGTAGAAACCGAGAATTTACTGGGAAATCAGAGCCAAGTAAACAATTGTCGGATCTTTTTGGGCAATTAGATGAACGCTAGTTCAATCGACCTTACCCCCGGTACCCCCTCTGTACTATAACACTACGTGCTACTATTAAAATCTACGATAAGGCGGTCCTAAAATGATTCTAAGGGTAATCCGTAGTAAATAAAGTCTATTTCGGTCATTTGGAAAGATTAGCGGGTTGTTTGTGGTAACTCTATGAATTGGGAAAATACTCCTATTCAATCGAACACACCCTCCGAACATACCCCTGTCCTATAAGGTTTGAGTTCACATAACAGCCTCGTGCTACCATAGGAACCAAGATGGCGGCCTCCAGTATACAAAATGGACGACGGAAACACATATCACCCTAACAACACTGTGCTGCGCAAGCGCACTAACACCACATTTCACTATGGGGATGACATCACAAGATGGCCACTCACGCGATTTACCATGACAACACGACATGGCGCCACTGAGTCACGTGACATGACGTCACTTCCGAGGTCCCCCTCCGAGGTCCCCCAAATAAGTCCTCAAAACCACATTACATACTACTGGTACTCTACAAATACGTCTTACTGTTTGAACAGTCAGTAACTTTGAGTGGCCATTTGCGATAATACCGCTGGTCATTCTGGAAGTTTCATCCATTAACTCTTTTAGAAACTAGAATAAATTGATCGAACAATAATATTCTAGATGATTCCTGACGATTTTTCCATTAACTAGATATTATGCAATTTAGATACATAGTTTTACATGTGGCCCAAATACAACTCAATCTCCCACGCCTTTTATGTGTCACGCCACAGATTTCATGTGTAAAAGCAAAATTAAATACATGAGATGGCGGTTTCTCTTTTTTAGACCAACCCACCCAGACCTTTGTCCCCTTGCGCTATTATTCGAGTGCGACAGATCTAGGGTCCAGTGAACGTTCAAGTCAATGCGATTTCGAATCTTGTCACTGATTCGATTCTAAAGCAACTGGATTATTCGAAAAAATCGAATCCTCGAGAAATTTGGATTTCATACAATTCTTGTCGACATTCTGAAGATTATTTATTTATTGGTGTTTAAGGTCACATACTTATACACAATGGCTAATCATGACCGTGACAGTTTTACGGGTGGTGGAAGCCAGAGTACCCGGAGAGAACCACCGAACAACGACGAGCAGCTGACAGCTCCCCAACATCGTAACTCAGCATTGCAGCACAGGCAGGGTAAAATTGGTTGAAGACATGCGCACCATCGACGTGCATCGTGCCCTCATGTGGACAATCGGGGTTAAGTGCCTTGCCCAAGGACACGACGTGGGAGTCCCAATCGATCGCCCAGACGATCGCCCATCCAAGGACTAACCGGGCTCGACGTTGCTTAACTTCGTTGATCTGACGAGAACCCATTCTGAAGATGACAACGAGCTCTGTAAGTTTCTGATGAATAAGACTGAACAAATCAGTCTGAAAATTCATAAAAAATACAATTGAAAGGATTGTAAAATTTGCGTTACAGCTCGTTAATTTGAACAATATATCGTTCTTTAAGTGCACGGAGGCGCCATGTGCAATGCCTTGGCATTGCAGGTGGCGTCTTGGTGCACTCAAAGGACGAAAACGGCTTTTTCTCCGACCACCTTGGTGATACCTGTCAATTTTCTAATAGTCTAGTATGCCTGTTTATATTGGGTTCACGACTGAGATAGACAACACCAATTGAAAAGATGATTCGCTTCGAGATTCGATTCAGTTTCGAACATTTTGCTTGATTCGACTCGAGAGAAGCTTCGTGATTCACCGGGCCCTTGTCAGACCTTATTTAATACAGAAACAAAAAACCGTCCCATTGCCCGTTGTTTTGTGGTGATGCATTCTGAAATACGTGATGTCTAGCTCAAAACAGTTGTGAATCGTGCCCACTGATCTCTATACAACTGGATTGCTGGAAAGTCAGCGCAAAACATTGCCATCCAATCTTCTCACTCACCGAGTTGGTGCCATATCAATCAATGCGTTATCTCCTCCCAACCCATGACGTCTGGTGACGTGAAGCTGTTTCGCTATGACATTTACCTTGCACGAAACACTTTATCAACTTTCAAATCACGGCATTTGTTTTTTGGTCAATAATTACAGTAGGATGACTACAGTAGTATACTATGACTATACTGTATCACAATACTATAACTATTCTAATATGTTGTAAATCTTCAATTTGAATAGTCACGAAAAATATACATATCAACATATTCATTTTTCGCAGACATTAAATGAAGAGTAACCGCTTGACTGGACTGGTTACGTGAAATAATTCATGAGAGGTAAGTGACGTTGTACAAACACGAGTGCGCGAATGCGCACGAGTATTTTAAAATATAGTCCCTAGCCTCGAATGAATTATTTCACGTAACCAGTCCAGTCAAGCGATTACTCTGTTTATTACTTTTCATTATTAACGATAATTATATTATTTAACCCTTTACCTGACGTAAGGCCAAAAACGGCAAGCGCTATTCTCAAAACACGCCAATTTATTTTCATTATTTTTTTGTCTCTAAAACATTGGTTATGACCCCTCATTGGAACGAGCTCGTCGAGCTCGTTCCAATGAGGGGGGGGGGGGGGTATAACCTATGTTTTTGAGACAAAAAAAAAGAAAGAAAATAATAGTTATTCAAGAATTCATTTTGCAAGTGTCATCTGCTTTTCGTGTTCGGTAAAGAGTTAAAAAAAAATATGAAGTCCCCATTTCACCCACGGCAAAGCGTATTGGCTTGCGTGCACGGATACATGGTACAATTGTTGACTGCATAATTCACTTGTGAAGTTATCGTTTATAATCAATTCCCAGTAAATCACACTTTGGAAAGTAATAAATTATATACTTTAACCGACAGAGTGCTAGAAGCAGCTATCATTCTATCAGGGCTTTAATCTGAAGATCAGGTACCCGAGCCTAAAGGTCACATATTCCATGGATGTGCGTCATTATAAGTTATCTCCGTCACCATGTATGGAATATGGAGATATAATACCTGGATGTCGGTTTTTAAACACCGAACCTGGATGTTTAAATGAGGCATCAAGGTATTAAATCTCCATATACCATACATGGTGACGGAGATAACATTTTTGTCCCGTTTGAAACACAATAGAAACATAGTAGAGAAACATTTGTGGACGCGTTTCTCATGCTCCCCAATCAGTTGGAACAAACGCAGAAGACAACAGATAGAGTTACATCCCTTGGGTATTTATTTATTTATTTATTTATTTATTGGTGTTTAAAGTCACATACTTATGCGCAATGCCTAATTGTGGCCGTGACAGTTTTACGGGTGGAGGAAACCAGAGTACCCGGAGAGAACCACAGAGCATTGACGAGCAACTGTCAGCTCCCCAACATTCTAACTCCCTCGGGTCGTAAAGGAAACAAGTCAATAGTATTTTGTTGAAATATCGTCCCCCGAGTTCCAATGTGTTCTATGTGCCTACTGCCTACTGGCACACAGAACACACTGGAACTGAGGGGACGATATTTGCTCTTATTTTATTTTTCTTAACTTGTTTCACTCAATTATTCGACTATTTAATTTATAACGGCAAAATATGATCGAATTGTCGGAAATCTGATGATATTTGTGACTATTTGCAGGTTTTTTGGTTCGATTTTTATATCGAGGCGAACAAAAGCGAAGGGCTTTCATTTAAACCATATACCCCGATGTTTCGCGTGCACTTATACCCTGGACGTTGGGTGCACCCTTTGCCATGGCTATTGTCCTTGGCGTTCTGACCAATCAAAAGACAGTATTTATCGGGATATAGGAACAAATTAAATTATCTTAGAAGTGAAATTATTTAGTCTACATGGGTTTGCCTCTTGGCACTCTCCCATAAATCGTTACAAGGCAAAGGCACATGAACAAATTTTGATGACCAAAAATAACTTAGCACTCTACCAGTTAATAAACGATCGGTGACCGAGAGAAGGCGGGAATTTGAAAACTTTTGAGAATATTTATTTGGTTGAGCATCTTTTATATATAGCAAATTTCGATCCATCTCATAAGATGGCGCTGTTGGGGACATTTTCTAAAAATGTTAAAATATCAGGATGTTATTTCCGGTCTACGACTGAGCTGAAATTCACTTTTTGCTCACCGTACACCACTAAAATCAGTGACCGAGTCGCGATCCGGTTGCAATTCTCTGGCCGTATTCTTCCCCGCTGCACAGTAAAATCTCATCGGTCGAAAAAAAATGTGAGAACATTGAATCTCAGATTTTTTTTTCATGCGAGTAAGCGACCCAGGGTTAGAGTACTGATGAGATCAACGGTTCGATTCTGACCGGAGGAAAGTGCTTTGTGGCCTTGGACAAAGGACTTAATCGCGAATGACTACGAGCGGGAGAGGTGGTGGCTGTGTACTAAAGCGTACTGCACGTCGAACATGCACTTGACCTCAACCGACTCTGATCCTGCTGGTGTGGAGTTAGTACATCCGGGAGCCTGACAGTTGCTCGCCGCTGTTCGGTGCTTCTCCCCCGGTAATCAGACTTCCTCTGAGTACCCTGGGAGAAGCACAGATAATAATAATAATAATTGTCCGATAATAATAATAATAATAATAATAATAATAATAATAATTCTTGAATTCGCAAAATTTTATTCACCACGAGTGAGAGCGCGTCGCGATCGATTCGTGATCCAGTCGCGAAAAAGATCACTTTGTGATCACATGCAGTATTAAAGAAGAAACAGTGTAACAGAAACAAGGAAGTCGGATATTTAAAATCGAATTTTATTGATAAACAAAATTTATAAACATTAAAAACTATATATGTATATAATTATATGTATAAACTAAATTACAAAAAAAGAAATTTCTCAAATGAATTCAACAAAGAACAATATCTATACAAAGGGTGATCAAAGTGATCATATTTCAAACGCTCGGTGGTCAAAGTATTTTGGGCATTTACAATTTCTTCACGCCCATTGAGTTATAGGCACTAGTTTTCTTTCAATACAAAACATAAATGCCACAATAAACAAGAGGCCCCAGGGGGCCTGAGGCCGCTCACCTGACATGGTAGTCTAAATATCAAACCAGGGACTTAATTTGAATAAGCTGCATATGCCCCTCCTAAGAAAAACATAAATTTACCAACTAGATGAAGCAGTTGTATCCACACAATACACAGGATTTTTCCTTCTATTTTCAGTTCCTGCACTTTTACGTCCCAAAATTGAGATAAACGCATAAAAAACAGATTTTTTTTCTATTTTTGTTCGGAAATCTTCGAAGTCCCAAATTTTCAGCCTAAATTTTTTTTTCTCCTTAAAATTGACCAAAACGCATAAAAACCAAACAAGAGGCCCCAAGGAGCCTTAATCGCTCACCGGCCAAAGTGGTTCAAAGAAGTATTTGGGGTACATGCAGTTAGACATGGTTCATCAACACTACAAAGGAATAAAGTCATGAGAGACAATTTTTATAGAACTAGGGCCATGGCTTGAACAAACTTGAATCTCACCCCCTAAAGATGTTGCACACCAAATATCAAAAGCATTCATCTGCTGGATCTGAAGAAGATTTTTAAAGAAAATTCCTCATTTTGAACTAAGTTATCATTCGGGCTCCCACAGTGAGCTCAAATATGAACCCAGGGACTAGGCTTGAACAAATTTGAATCTCCCCCCCTAAGGATGCTGCATGCCAAATATCCAAACATTCCGACTGCGGAATCTAAAGAAGAAGATTTTTAAAGAAAAATTCCTCATATTGACTAAGTTATAATTCAGGCTCCCACAGAGAGCCCAAACATGGACCCAGGGACTTGGCTTTAACAAAATTGAATCTCACCCCCTAAGGATGCTACACACCACATATCAAAACATTCCGACTACTGGATCTGAAGAAGATTTTTTAAGAAAATTCCTCATTTCGAACTAAGTTACAATTCAAGCTCCCATATTGAGCCCAAATATGGACCTAGGGACATGGTTTGAACAAACTTGAATCTCCCCCCCCCCTCCCTCAGGATGCTGCATACCAAATATCAAAACATTCCGACTGCTGGATCTGATGGCTTGAACAAACTTGAATCTCACCCCCTAAAGATGTTGCACACCAAATATCAAAAGCATTCATCTGCTGGATCTGAAGAAGATTTTTAAAGAAAATTCCTCATTTTGAACTAAGTTATCATTCAGGCTCCCACAGTGAGCCCAAATATGGACCTAAGAACATGGCTTGAACAAACCTGAATCTCACCCTCCCCCCTCCCCCTAAGGATGATGCATACCAAATATCAAAACATTCCAACTGCTGGATCTGAAGATGAAGATTTTTAAAGAAAATTCCTCATTTTGAACTAAGTTATAATTCGGGCTACTACAGTGAGCCCAAATATGAACTCAGGGACTTGGCTTGAACAAACTTGAATCTCCCCCCCCCCCCACCCCTAAGCATGCTGCATACCAAATATCAAAATATTCTGCCTGTTGGATCTTGAGAAGAAGATTTTTAAAGAAATTTGCCTGAAATGCACTAAGTTCAAATTTAGGCTCCTATACTGAGCCCAAATATGAACCCAGGGGGCTGATTTGAACAAACTTGAATCAGATCCACCCCACAATGTTGCATACCAAATATCAAAAGATTATACCTGCTGGATCTTGAGAAGATTTTTTGAGAAATTTACCTGAAATGCTCTAAGTTCGAATTCAGGCTTCTATACTGAGCTCAAATATGAATCCAGGGGCCGATTTGAACAAATTGGAATCGGATCCACCCCACAATGTTGCGTACCACATATCAAACGATTCTGCCTGCTGGATCTGGAGAAGAAGATTTTTTAAGAAATTTGCCTGAAATGCACCAAGTTCGAATTTGGGCTTCTATACTGAGCCCAAATGTGAATCAAGGGGGCCGATTTGAACAAACTTGAATCAGATCCACCCCACAATGTTGCATACCGAATATCAAAAGATTCTGCCTGTTGGATCTGGAGAAGATTTTTTAAGAAATTTGCCTGAGATGCACTAAGTTCGAATTTGGGCTTCTATACTGAGCCCAAATATAAATCCAGGGAGCCGATTTGAACAAACTTGAATAAGACCCATACCAAGATGCTGCATACCAAGTATCAAACGATTCTGCCCACTGTGTCTGAAGAAGAAGATTTTTTAATAATTTTTCTATAATTCATACGGTGCTATCAGAGTTATGCCCCGCACAGAGCCCCCAAAGGACGTGGCCATTTGATTTGAGCAAACATGAATTGCCATATAGTAATGAACATCCACATGAAGTTTCATGAAAATCGGACCAGTGGTTTCAGAGGAGAAGTCGTTTGAAAAATGTACACGACGCCGGACGGACGACTACGACGGACGGCAAGTGATAAGTTTAGCTCCCTTCGGTGAGCTAAAAACTAATTTCCAGTCCCACCCGGCCCCCAAATTTTCAGTGTAAAAAATTGTCTTAAAATTGACCGAAATGCATAATAAACCAAAAAAAACCAAAAAATTCCGTATTTTGGTCCAAAATTTCAAAGTCCGCAACGGGACCCCAAATTTTCAGCCTTAATATGTACCCAGGGACTTGGCTTGACTCTCACCCCCAAGGATGCTGCATACCAAATATCAAAAGATTCTAATTGGAAGATCTGAAGAAGATTTTTAACCCTTTACCCAACGTAACGGCCAAAACCGGCCAGCGCTATTCTCAAAAATCGCCAATTAATTTTCAAAATATTTTCATTTTTTGTCTCAAAAACATAGGTTATGACCCCTCGTTGGAACGAGCTCGTCGAGCTCGTTCCAACGAGGGGTCATAACCTATGTTTTTGAGACAAAAAATGAAAAAATTTAGTTATTCAAGAATTTTTTTTGCAAGTGTCGTCTGCTTTTCATGTTAGGTAAAGGGTTAAACAAGAAGAATGTCACTAAGGACTAAAGTAACACGAACCCGCCTGTGGTGTGTGACACTTCCTCCCATTGTAATTTATAATTGTGTGAAGTTTGATGACTGTAGCCCTAATAGTTTTGGAGTTATGCTTGAGACACGATTTGTGACCCTGAACATATGAAGGTAAATTGTGATCTTCACCTTGCAGATGCCGCGGAAACTATTATACACAACACACCTTCTGACTGTCCTTAACATTTGTTAAAAGTTTAACAATTGTACTATGATTCGTTTCTGAGTTATGGCTGAGACACGAATATTGACCGATTTTAGTGTGACCTTGAAATGTGACCTTGTCCTTGAAAGTACAAACCCGTCTATGGTGTGTGACACATCCTCCCATGGTCCTTTATAATTGTTTGAAGTTCGATGACTGTGGCCCTAACAGTTTTCGAGTTATTGGCTCGGACACACACACGGACACACAGACATATGGACACACGCACACTTCAATCACTATATGCCACCCGACTTAAGTCAGGGGGCCTAAAAATATTCCTCATACTGCACTAATTTAAACATTTGAGCTCCCATAGAGAGCCCAAATATGGACTAGGGAATTGATTTCAATAAACAAGTGAAACAATCTTCCAAAGATGTTATATGTGAAATTTGAAAGCTTTTCGAGCAGTGGTTTGGGAGAAAAGTATTCTTACATGTTTTTACCATTACCCACAGTGTTAAAAAATGGTGACGCAGAACTTTTTCAAAGTCCCAGAAAAGTACCCCATGATAAAACCGATGGCAATTGTTTTTTGATCGTTCCGTTCTGTTGGTCCTAAGGAAGCTTCACACCAAATAAGAATTCTCAGTGCCGTGTAGTTTTGGAGATATGGGCGTTTTATTTTTTTTTCATTTTTAGCTCCTGCGGTTCCCATGGGGCGACGGGAATTTTTTTTTTTTGTATAAATTAAGTACTTATGACCCAATAAGCTCTCATATCAAATTTGGTCCAAATCTGCCTCTCGGTCTGGAAAATAGAAATTTTGGGAGGGGCAAATATTCTTGCCCCACCCATAACGACGGCAAATATAGCCCTACAAACCTCTCTTGAACAAATTTCAGTCTACGCCTCAAAAGAAAGTTGCATACCAAATATCAAGTCTCTGCTACTGCTGGTTCATGAGAAGATGATTTTTTAAGATTTCAGCACACTTTTTGGGTGTGGCCCTACCAATGAGCGAGGCAACTTGATTTGAACAAAATCAAATTGCGATGTCATAACAAACTATTATCTCAAATATCAATTAAAATGGATCAGCAGTTTGGGAGGAGAAGACGCAAACACCATGTTCACGGACGACGGACGGTGAGTGATCACTATAGCTCTCCTGACTAAAAGTCAGGAGAGTTAAAAATTCAGCTGTGAACCACACTGCGCAAAATTTGAAGAGAACGCTCGTTCGTTCGCGTGGTGGTAACGCAAATTTAAATGTACGTGAACAGATGACCAGTTATGAAAATATGGTAAAGTCTGAGTAACTCAACATTTTTTTTTCTCAGTCTCAAGATTTTTTCGCACGTTTCTGTCTTGGTACAATTCAGGGGTGGCGCCAGGGATTTCTCGACAGGGGGGCTGACCTCTCCGACAGGGGGGCTATAATATTTGACCTCCCAAACGAAGGAAAATGAGTGAAAACTGGTAAATTGGAGAACCAAAATAGAAGCAAATTGAGTATTTTTGTTGATTATTTAATGTAAACATATTATAATAAGGTCGGGAAATATTTCGTCTATAAAGCCAGTTTGACGAACGACCGCCTAACTGCATAATCGTTTTGAAATATTTCGCTGCCAATAGAACACTGCACATTATAGCGGGTCGCCATTGTCGTTTAGATTTCGATAGATTCCAAACTTTTACAATGACGATAACCGATGATTAGGTATGGAAGTAATGGAACGCCAGTTGGATAATAACTGTCATAATGCCTTACAAAGAAGAACCATATACCTCGTTCTTGATCGACACAAGACGAGATATCTACATTCGATTGTTGGAAGTTTCTCGTGAAGTCGGGTTTACGAGACACTGCGACAGACTGACTAAAAATCTCCGACGGGAGGGCTTGACCTCTCCGACGGAGGGGGTGGGGTAGGGGTGTTAGCCCGCCTACCTACCCCCCCCCCCCCCAGGCGCCGCCACTGGTACAATTTATGGGGGAGTGCCTATAGAGACGTGGCAAGAGGTTTTCGATTGGGGGATAGGGGAAAGCGG